>CAWUFW010003522.1:975000-1575000 GCA_963921515.1 Calotriton arnoldi
GCGAACGGCATTTATCTAACGCACTCCGCTGCTCGCGGAGCTCCGCGTAGCACAGCGGAGATTTTTTTGCACTTCGCGGAACTCCGCGAACTCCGCCCAGGCTTACTTCCTACCTAGTTACTGCCCCCTTTGCTCTGCATTCATTCTGTCAGTGGGGCCCATATGAAGCCTCCGGCCTTCCTTGCTTTTTGACCTTTGCATTTATATAAATTTCTCTCCAGATTACACATTGATAGAAACCTCGCCAGCTATTGGAGCGTAGTTGGGGATTCAGGGCTCACCATACTGCTGCTATACATATATGGACCACTACCATGGCTAAAAATATAAAATATATCTGCCCTATTGTATGCCTATAAGGGTTTTCTGTCCCGAATAATAGTAGCTGGGGTGGGATCTGAACCTGTACTTTTACCTTGGACCTTGTTTATAAAAGCCCCAATTTCTATGATGAAGGCTTCCAGACCCAGGCATTTACAAAGCATATGGACTATATCTGAATAGGCCTCACCATTCGATGACATGCTTCTTCAGATCTATTGCCCCATCTGAACAGCTTGGTAGGGGTTTAGTACAGCTTGAGTATAGTCTTAAAATGTTGGCTTCTGAGCCCTGAAGTTAATAAAGTCTCTGCTACAAACTCTAATGATTTCTGAAGGTTCAGACCTCCGACACCTAACATTGTCTCCCGTTTGACTACTTGAGCCCCCAAATCATCCGGCATGATGTCAACCAGTAATTTGCCCAATTCTTGCACCCTCGTTAATGGCTTCTATGATGGGGATTTTACAATCAGTCAATGGATCATTACCTATCATACTTATAAAACCCCTTATCTGTAAGAATTTTAAAACATTTCCTTGACCAGACCATATTTATCTTGTAATTCATTAAATGAGTGCAGCTGACGATGGTTCAATAGATCTCTTAATTTAAAAATCCCTCTCTGCTCCCGTCCCTTACAAATTTTATCATGAAATATGGGAGGGAAGATAGATGACCTCCACAGCGGAGTATACTTATTATATTTTGTCTGTCCGATTCCTGCCTTCAACTGCCTCCAGACCTTATATGCCCCCATCAAGGTCTTACATCTGACCTTGCTGTAATAACTATTTTCGACGTGCCTTAAGAAACAGCCCTTGGCTTTCTAAGCCCGGTGTTCGTTCCTATATGGAAGTCAGCTCTGTGGCGCTTGAAGTCTCATATTGCTTTCCAGTAATTAGAACCCCCATTTGCTGTAGCAAACAAGACCAATAGTAAAATCTGAAATTAGGAACAGCCCATCTGCCCCCGTCTCTAGAAAGCACCATGTATCTAGCAGCTCTCTGAGCCCTTTTGTATTGCCACATAAAACTAGAACAAATGCCCTCCAGCTTAGAAAACAATTGTTTCTCAATTTCCAACGGGATGGGTCTAAACAGATATAAGATTTTGGGGAGCACTATAATTTTTATTACATTACATCTCCCGATAAGAGTTAAATGCAAGTTGTTGATCCTCCTTAAGTCCTACCTAATCTTGGCCAGCATTGGAAAAAGATTCATACCAATGACTTGATCTGTTCTGGCCGCGATCTTCACACCTAGATAGGTAGTGCTGTCCACTTTTCGCTGATCCACCAAACTAATCTCACTAGTGAATACTATTTGAGTATTTTCCTTGTTTAAATGATAGCCCGCTATCTCCCCAAATCATCTGGCCTCCTGTTCTACTTCTACCAAGGCGCCTACCGGGTCTGGCGTTACAAGGGCTAAATCATCCGCATATCCCCAAATTTTTATATCAGAGCTGTTCACTCTCATTGGTCTTATTAGGGGGTTCTTCTATAGCTGGTTAATAAAAGGATTTATTTACAATGCATTCTGGTCCCCCTGGTTATTAAAATTCCCATTATTTGCAGACTGGCACTTGGATTATGGTATAGTGCCCTTTTTGGCCTTGATTAGACCGGGTCCTAATTTCGCCATAGGATGTCCCATAAATACTCCCAAGAAAGCTAGTCTACAGCTTGTTCCACAGTGAGCAGAAAAGAAGTCATAGGAGTGCTTGTAATTTCAGCTATATATTTTTTTGATAAAGAACTTTATTGAATTTCCAGCCAGAGAAGCCAGCCAAGGTGAACCCACATGGCACGTACATAGCACACAACAGATTATATTATATACGCCACGCAGGGTGGAGACATCTCGTATGTATAGCGGAATATACATGAAGGACCACAAGTACAGATTCATAGGTAATTAAACAAGTTGACCCAGACACTTTCCCAACACCCGCGCGTGCTTCTGGGGACAGCCGTGGACTTAAAAAATCACCCGTTTTTGTTGTGCAGACCAGTCAACGCCCCTTCTCCACTTCGACAGAGTACGAGGCTCGGGGGGCAAAGATTGCGCTGCGATGTCCCGTTTTGCCACCAGGAGGGCCGTGCCCAGCAACGCCCTCTCTGCCCTCATACACCAGATCCCTCGAACACCCCCAAGAGAATCAGCAGGGAGGAGAGGGGAACTTCCCATCCCAGTACTCCCGACAGTTCACAGGTCACCTTGGTCCAATATTAAAGTATCCTTGCACACGACCATACCATGTGGTACAAATCTGCTGGGTCGGTTCCGCATCAAGGGCATGCAGGGGTGGCCCGCTCGACATAAGCCAACTGGGGAGAGATATGCAAAGTAAAGGTAATAGGATTGAACAATTTGCAGTCTGGAGGTGGTGGTAAGTTCGCGGTGGGCCATCAGGGCGTTTTGCCAACCTTCATCCTCTACGGGTCCCACCCAGCTCTCCCAATGGGTTCTGAGGTGGTCAAGTGAGCCAGGGAAGTAGATAACAAGTGTGCAGTAGATCTGGGATATTCCACCGCGGACTAGGCTGCCCATGATTAGCTTGGCCTCCAAGAGACTGAACACTGGAAGTGTATCTGTGGGCAGGGAATGCGCATGGAGGGCATGACTGAGTTGGAGATATTTGTAAAATTGGCTATGTGTGAGGTTGTAGGTCTGTTGAAGGTCTTGGAAGAAGTGCATGTGTGTCCCCGACCATACATCCCCAAGCCGTGTGATACCAATGAGGTCCCAGGAATGGAAGCCGCGGAGGGAGGCTACTTCTTTCAACCAGGTGCTGTGCCTGAGCAGTGTCTGTTACGTGAGCCTGGCCTCCCATTGTACACGTCGAAGCGCAGTACCCCATGTAAGGAACAACACCCGAGTTACCAGGGGCAGAGAAAGAGAGACCGGAGACCCATAGAGCGTAGCCTGTAGCAGAGGGAAACCCATTAATGAGAGTTCCAAGCGGTAGGCGGGATCCCCATTGAACCAATTGTGGAGGACGAGGAGGTGGGAAGATAAATAATAGTAGTGCAGATTGGTGATCCCCAAGCCACCTTTCTAGACTCCAAGGAAAGTTGATACCATATCTCCTTGCCTAGTTCGGGATAAAATACTAAGTAAAACTCTAAGGGTATTTTGTCTGGTCCAGTTGCTGTATCCGAAGCTAGGGATTTAGAGCCTCCTTTGCCTCCTCTGGGTTATCAGCAATTCCAATAAAGCCTGATCTTCTCCCTCTAAAGTACTCCCTTCTGTTGTAACTAAAAATGCCTTATATCTGCTATTGTAGAGAATATATCTTCTTGATGAAGTTATTCGTAAATATATATATATATATATATATATATATATATATATATATATATATATATATATATATATATATATATATATAAAGAAAGTGAGAGCAGGAGGCCGATCATTCTCATACCTGGCGGCTAAACACTGGAATGAATTACCCCTAGACCTACGTCTTACTGAGGACTATGTAACTTTTAGGAAAAAACTAAAAACCCAGCTTTTTCCTATGACGTAAGTGTGAGCAGCTGAAGTCACCCAATATAATCTACCATGTGTTCTGCAAGACAGCGACGTGATATCCGTCAGGATGAATGTTGCGCTCTACAAATAAATAAATAAATAAAGTAGTAGTCCTTGAATACTCAAATTATCTCTTCGGGAGCATTAACCTTTTGTCCCCCCCTCTATCCAATAATGCTTCTATGCCCCTGTCTGTCTCTTTTAGCCTTGTCTGCAGAGCCAGCAGCCTACCAACAATTTCACCATACTCATAGCTTTCTGCTTTATGACATTGATATTCCTCAGCCATCTCTCTACTGTGATAGCTATTTATCCTGGCCTTTTTTACTGGGATCTTCTGTTGCATCTCCTCATCGTCCTGCCCTCCCGCTATCACCTTTATGTGTTGTACTTCTAGCTCAGACAGCTCCCGAACCTCGCTGGCCTTCTGTTTCTGCTTCTATGAACTAAAGCTTGGGGTTTCCCCCTAATTCCCCGCTTTTAGTGAGTCCCACACTATACTATCCTGGGAGTACCCCTGTTAATTGCCAAGAAGTTGCTGATCCACCTTCTCATGTGCTCAATGTAATGAGGATTAAAAAGCAATTTCCTATCAAATGTCCAATCCTGGGCTGGCTTAGTTACTCCCCATACTGGGATTTCCAAGACAAATGGATTGTGTTCTAAGAAGACCCTGAGTTATCTTTTGATTCGTACTTGCTCTACCAGGCATGCTGAAATTAGAAAGTAATTCCAGTTGCACAAATTTCTTGTGTGGGTAAGAAAAGAACGTATAACCGGGAACGGGTGTTTTCAATCTATCCCATACATCAATCAGGCCATGATCTCTCATCAACTGCCAGACCGCTATGGAAACCGATGGCTTCCTGCCTCTATACTGTATAGGATGTGACACCATGGGAAGATTAAGATCACTGCACAAAACACGAGGCGTTGGCCATGTAGACAGCTTGAGATCTAAGTAATGCATAACTTCAGCTTCATCTAGATTAGATCTATAAACTGAGCATACAGTGAAACTCTTTCCCCCACCTGGCATTCTATTATTACCATATTCCTAATTTATCCACAGATGTTCATTTGACCCAACACCTATTACTTCTCGCTAATATTGCCACTCCCCCGGAAGTTAACCCTAGTGTTGTACAGCCAAGAAGAGTATATCCAATAGTTTCCAGCAGGCTTCTCCTTTCCCATGCGAAGTGTGTTTCTTGCATGCAAATAATATCCACCCTCATCGGCCTGAGGTCATTTGCTACCTTTTCCCTTTTAGTTATATCATTCAATCCACAAACATTGACTGAGCAAATCCGCAATCTGCTACCTTGCATCATAAAATCTGGTTGTTATTGGTATCATGATTATTTCCTAAAAAGTTCTGGCCTGCCATTCAATGTCTCAAGAGAAGCAATCAGACCCATCACAGGCCTGTTGATGGTTAATGCGCCCTCCATCCATACCTAGAGCCTGACATTTACTATTATTTAGCCTATTGCATACCCAATTCATCATTCCCACTTATATTCCCCTTGCAGAACACAACTAAGAAAATATCAAAAGAAAAAAACTGCTTCAAGGAAAAAAAGGGACAAGGAGATGAAAACAAACGGAAGCAGTTACAAAAAAACAGGATACATTCTATAAGACAATCCCCTAGTTTGCTGCACTTATAACTGCCAGGGCACAGTCCTACCCCACTTGCATCAAATATATAACATATACAGGTTTCAGCTCATAGTGTCTACAAATTCTTTAGCTTTAAATTCAGATGTAAATACATGTGTCTTACCAAGCCCAATTATCTTGAGCATGACTGGGTTCATTAAAAAGGACTGCACCCCCTTATTCTGGAAAGGTTTGATCAATTGCCTCAATCTCCTGCATCTTTCAACCGTGACATGGCAGAAATCCTGTCTCACAAAAAATGTGCACCCTTCAGCAGAATGTTTAGAGTCTGGACACACTCTCTCAAACATAGCTTGCATGAGAAGGAAGTTCCCAAAAAACCAAAATATCTCTAGGTTTCCCTGAGTCACGAGCCAACTGTTTCTTCATAAATGGGAATCTGTGAGCTCTTTGTATCTCCTGCTACCAGTCCCAACCCGCAAGTTAAGGGAAAGTACTCTTGAATAGCTGTTCAATATACATCCTTGTGTCGCTCTCTTCTGCCCCCTCGTCCACACCCAAGACTCTAAGATCGTTGCGGCGCAGCCTGTTTTCAAAATCTTCCAATTTTCATTGGGTAACAACTAATTGTGCTTTGTGGGCCACTGCTGTACACTTATTAGCCACATCGTCCACCTCCAAAGTTGTAAGCTCCCTCACAATGTGGCCAACCTGTCAGAAAATTCTGAGCAAGTCTTTGCTACCTTCCAAATCGCCCCTTGCAGCTTCCCGGTGGCAGCCCGGGCTCTGCGATTAACCATCTGTGTCTCTTCTCTATGACACATGATCCCCTTATAAATAGCTTTGAGTGTGGGTGAGTCTGTTATCCCCTCCTGGATTGAATTGCCTAGGGGGTCTATCAAATTACATCCTAGCCAGGGATTGGCAGAGTAGTCCCACTTTAATCCTTCTCCCCCAGCCAGTTTTTGTGGCCCCTCCACTGAGCCTTTCTTAATGGTTGACCAATGGTTGTTGTCTCCCAGGTCTCCAGTGGGGTAATCACTGCCCTCACTTTTCCCACTTGAAACACTTGATACACTATCCTTCGTGTCTCCTTTAGAATTGCCATCTAGGGAGTCAAGTTCCTCCCCTGACCAATCTGATCGATCTGAAAGAGTGAAAAAGCACTCTACTACGTAATTATTTGGGCCTGATTTCATAAAAGGAATGTCTCTCCTTTTTTGACTGCCTTTGCGCCATTTCTACGGTGGGGTTGGCCCATGCCCGAAAGGAGCACTTTCCCCGTGGGGTTCCACTTCCCCTTGTCTCTCCCGGTTTTCACAAGGGGCTGTCCTTGTGCTTACATAATCTTTGATGCCTTTGCCTCGCTACAGTTTCTGGTAGGCCCATCCGACCCCCCCTGTGCACTTTCACTAACCTTCAAACTGGCCTTCTGCACTGCCAGTGATCCAATGGGCAGGGAGACAGGGGGCTCGTCCCAGGTCCTTCAAAGGGATCTGTAGACATACTCAAAAATAAAATAAATAAATAGACAAAGTCCGAGACTGTCCCTTCTCATACTCCTTTCTGATGCTCGTCTGGTTTGATTCAGCCTCCCTCTGTGACGACTTCTGCTCTGCCATCATTCTCTGTGGGGGGAGCAGCGGGTGAGGCCCTCCTTCTCCTTCCCGGTGACTAAATATCCTGAGGCCAGGGTTTAAAAAAAAATAAAAAATAAAGTTGACTAGAGTCTGCCTGGGGGCTGCTGAGCTCTCAATGCTGATTTGTCCATCCCTCTCCTTCTTGTTGCTTGGACGAACGTTGAGAATCCCTCGCCCAGCGCCAGCTCCAGACGTGTTGACCCTGCAGGGCTTTGGTGGGCCCTGTCCCTCCTGCCACTGATCTCCAGGGTTGCATCTACCTGCTGCTGTTTGGCCTACCTCCAAGGCTGCATAGCAACCAGAACAGCCGCCTCGCTGCTCCTAATGCCCCACTCGGCCTGGCTGGTTTGTTCACAGACCAAATTTTACACCAGCTCCAGAGAGTGCATGCTGCATACAGCGTGTTCATGTCCCGGGGAAGGGGCTCTTCAGTATACAGCTCCTACGGTCACCAGCTCTAGCAGGGTGGAGGGCAGCACTCAGGCGTCCTCACACATCTTGCTTCTGAAAAGACACCTGCCAACAAGTCCTAGGGGTTACTTATATGTATTAAAAAGGCCGGTTTGGGCTGGAAAACGGTTTATTTTGCCAGGTCGAAATGTCAGTTTAAAACTGCCCACACAGGCTGCAATGGCAGGCATGAGACATGTTTAAAAGAGTTACTTAAGTGGGTGGCACAATAAGTGCTGCAGGCCCACATGTGGCATTTAATTTACAGGCCCTGGGAAAATGTTGTACCACTTTACTAGTGACTTACAAGAAAATTAAATATGCCAATTGGGGACAAGCCAGGGTTAACATGTTTTAAGGAGCAAGCACATGCACTTTAGCACTGGTCAGCAGTAGTGAGGTGCACAGAGTCCTATGGCCAGCAAAAACAAGATCAGCAAAAAATGGCGAATGAAGGCAAAACGTTTGGGGGCAGAACACCCTAAAGCTGACAGATCTGACAGTGAGCACTTTGATAGCTATATGTTGCCCAGAATTTTGGAAAAACCCTGAGTTAATGTCTCCCTCGAGTGTGCAGTTGATTAAAGAGAAATATTGTTCTTATATAACAGTGGAGAGGCAAACTAATGTTGCAATTTCAGGAAATCAAACACCTCTGTTTATACAATTGATACAGCGGCCAGTTATTTCCGGAAGAAAAAAGATCGCTCTATATAAAATTTAGAGTAGGCACACTTCCTGTATTGTCTTATACCAGCATCTAGTCAAACAAAACTAGAGGATCAGCCGCTTGCACCTGTAAACAAGGAGAGGGAACTATTGTATATTTCATGTTACTGTGCACTATTTCTTTTCAGACTAGAAGGTGCTTTTTGCATCCCCTTATTATGAAACATAACATTAGACATTGTAAGGCTGCAATAACGCCCTGTCTTTGTCCTGTTTTGATTCTATTTCTCTCCCAGTAGCTTCATACATATAGGCAGCCTGGAAGGCCACCAGATCTGCGCCACAAAAACCTTGTGATTATTGCAGTAGGCTTAGGGTAGGGGGACCCACCTGTGCTTTATTAACTAATTATATTCTTAGTTTCATTAGGAAGCAATACTTGAGATCGGCGGCGGGTGTTAAGATTATGGTTATATCTTGCATCATGTTGTTCCCAATATATCAATCGTTTGGCTAAACCAGAGTACTGTATTTAACTAGCTTGCCTGACCGGCAAAGGGCAGAAATATGGACATTTTTGCACCATAGTTTTACATACAGCATAGTTACCCAAACTGAATAACAGTGAATTTACTTACTGACATAAGTCTCTCTGTACATATAACCTTAGATATCGTATTTCAATAGCTACCAGTACGGTTGATGATAGTAATAACAATTCCCCGCACTTTCCTTTTATGCTATCTATTAGAAAATGTTTTTTGGTTGGCAGAGGTATGCACCCTGTCCAAGCAGGAACCACAATCCTAGTCGGAGATAAGTGCAGCACACACTAAACGTTTATATGTGCTCATCCTTTGGTAGCTTAGCACAGAGCAGTCAGGCTAAACTGAAGAGGCAATGTGTAAAGTATTTACACACACACACACACACCACCACCACCACAGAAGTACTCCACACCAGCTTAGAAAAATAGGCAATAGTTATCGGAAACTAGACCACAACATCAAAAATCCAACATACGCAAACCAAGATATGAATTTTGCAAGATTAAATCAAAATGCGGTGCTTAGAAATCAATAGCTCCAACTGGGACTATATGGTCGTGCTTCACCGGGGCAAATCCAAACGCTTAGTCTGACCGCAATGGAGCGTAGGCCGATACAGGAGTCACGCAGACCCGCTGACAGTACCATGGATGCGTCGATGCTCAGGATGATGCGTTGAAATATGGAAGTAATCCGTCAATGTCGTAGGCAATGCGTCGGTTCCGAAGTCGGGTAAAGTCGCTGATGCATTGATGTCGAGAGAGATGTGCGTTGATGTCGAACTGCTGAGCTGAAGGCAATTTGTCGCTGAGAAGCCACGCCGTGCCGGGAATGTTTCAGAGTCGGGGTGTCGCAGACACCTGTGATGCGTTGTCCGAGACTCACGCAGCAGCGGTTATTCGTAGGCGCTGCATCAGCAAAGTCAGCACTGCATTGTAACTCGAGGTCGTTGCGTTGCGCACTCGGCGAGCTGTGTCCACGGCATTGGTGCGGCAATGCGCAAATTTTGCAGGGAATGCACCAGTTCCGAACGACGCTTCGGTGTCGATGCATTGGTTTCTTGGGTTGCAGCTCCAACCACTCACTTCCAGTGGCCCAGGACTGGATTTGGCACCACTTGGAAGAGCAGGACTCACAGCAGAGGAGCCCAGCTGCTGGAAGCAAGATGCAGGTGAAGTCTTTGATATTCCTGAGACTTCAGAAACAGGAGGCAAGCCCAAACAAGCCCTTGGAGAACCTTTAGAGATGCAGGATGCAGAGTAAAATCCTGTCCTCTCACCCCCAGGCAAGAAGTTGCAGGCAGCAGGCCAGCACATAAAAGTGGTAGTCCCTCCTAGCAGCAAAACAGCTCTTCTTCCTAGCAGAATGTCCTCAGTCCAGAGGTGTCTTTAGTATATTGTATTGTATTGTAGTTAGGGCTTTAAGTGTGATGAAAAAACTGGAGGGTCTCTCAAAGGGGCGTGGCCAATGTAATTAAGGGCGTGGCTTAAAAACACTTAAACTAAAAAAACCTGTGCTTAGCATAGTGTGCCGCTCGACTTGTATTTTGCTGTTTCGGTCATTGCATCTAGATATATGATACAACAAGTAACATCATACCTACAACAAGTCAAGACTATTGGCTTTGTCAATGGTTGTTAGTTACATTAGATAAATAATCAGCAACTATGGCTTGTTGTATATATTATTGAAAAAGCTTCCACTAAGAGCCCTGGTGACACCAGGACAGTGTTGCTGCTCCCGAGTTTCAAAAAGGGAAGGGAAATCCAGAGAGAAAATAACTCTCTTTAAAGGATTTCCCTTCCCCTACAACGCTCACCTGGCTTGACGTCACGCCGTAACTTCTCCACTAGTGAGAAGAGAGAAGTGTGACCACACGCACATCGACGTGCCTGCTGTCACTGCAGTCCGGGAAAAAACGGACTGCAGTGACAGCAGGCACAAAACAGAGCCCGAAAGAGACCCGTTTCGAGGCCCCCTTTAAAAAACTGCCGGTGATCAGACCCGGTGAGACCCGGCCCACTTAAAGCCCTGATTGTAGTTGCATTTATATAGCACCTACTACCCCTGACGAGGCGTCAAAGTGCTTTTTCGGCAAGTAGCACGCTATTCCGGAACCCATAAAGGATTAGTGGTGAATTAGTATGGTGTCAGAGGTCCAGTACTTTACCCATTTCAGCATTCAAAGACTTCAAAGAAAGGTCTGTGTAGTGCACAAGACCCAGCCTTTCCTTGCCCTCGCTTCAGACACACTACAGAGGTGTATGCAACTCTTTATGTGGGGATGGGCACAGCCCTATTCAGATGCAAGTGTCAGCTCCTCCCTCTCACTCTTGTTCAGGAAGGCCCATCAGCCTGATTATGGGCCATCAGGATATGCTCCCTGTGTACGTGACTGTCTAGAGGGAATGCACAAAACCCAGCTGTCAGACATGTATTCCAGGGACAGGAAGAGGCACAGAATGGTTAAAGTAGGAAAATGCCCAATATCTAAAATGTCCTGTGATCTTCATGCCACTGGAGTCAAGCTAGCCTGGCTGATGCGGGGTGGTACCGCAAACCCAGCCCTAGGATGCTTGTTTCCGGTCCAAGGAGGACCTGGCCTGGCAGTTTGGGCTGGACTTTTACATGGGGAGCAGGGTCAAGACTGGTTTGGATATGGCTGGGTTTAAATTGGAATGGCATGGGGAGCAAAAAAACGATGGATTTTTCCCAGATATCTGTACTGGGGTGAATGTTTGACAATGGTCAACATTCTGTCCATCAATTGTTCTTGTTGCAACTTTATCAAAAGTGGCATTTTCAGACTTGCAATCTAATAACCAACTTCACTAAAAGCTGTGTTTTTAAATTGTGAGTCCAGAGACACCAAACTCCTCCTTCCTATCTATTCCAATTGGAAGTTACACTTGTAAAGGATTACAAGGCAGCTCCAATGCAACCTATGGGAGAGATAGGCCTTGCGGTAGTGATAAACGAATTTAGCAGTATTTCAGTACCAGGACATGTAAAACTCCAAAGTACATGATCCACCTTTTAATACACTGTACCCTGCCCATGGGGCTACCCAGGGCCTACCGTAGGGGTGACGTATGTGTAATAAAAGGGGTTTGTGCCTGGCAAGTAGGTGAACTTGATAGGTCAAAACGGCAGTTTAAGACTGCACACACAGGCTCTGCCGCGGCAGGCCTGAGACATGTTTTATAAGGCTACTCATGTGGGTGTATTAATCAAGGTGAGTGAAAAAGAAGCTGTGATCCATTCGGCTTCCAGTGGTTAACTCAAAAAAATCAGGGAGGGGGAGAATGGACCACTTGTCCTGTATAACCAGGTTCTCGGTAGCGTTTTGTAGTCCACTTAAAAACCCTCATATATGTACACAGGGGTAGGCGGTATATCTTGGTTCTCCGCCTTAGTGTACTGTTACAGCATCATCATCGGGTTTTATTGCACATATGCTGTCCTCCACCTGGAGGGAGACCAACTGGTTTATCAGTAGGGTCCAGAGATGAAAAAGAAAGGCGTGCGTGTGCTCTTTGGGATAGTGCAGTTAAAATTCCCTACAACACAGTGTCAGAGAATATTTATTGTAAACATTTTGTGAAGTGGGAAGTTAAAAACAGTGTAGTGCATGAGTAGATCGTGTTAATAATCTACCGCACTTTTCATGGTCTGGTGGTCAACATGTTTCAGCCTAGTGACAATTCTATAGGCTTTCGTCAGGACCGGGATATAATAGAGAGCGTATTGTGGCTCCTATATTAGTGGTCAACTTACCACTCAAATTAATCGTGATCAGATCAGTCGTATCTGTACCTGTAATAGAAGAAATAGCAGGAAGGCAATGCATACATGTCTATTTCTCTTGTCATATCGTGTTTCAAAATATTCTTAACCTATATTCCTCATTTATTGAGAGGGGATAGCTGGAACAGTTAAAGCACAATTTTTACTATCGTGTCGATCAAGGCCCTAGTTGGAAGGGCGACAGGTTAGTTACTTGTCAAATATTTAACGCACAAAAAATGAAACGTAATAAACTCCGTCTTTAACGGTGAAATCAATGCGAAATGAATACATATTACCTCATTGTTGGTGTGCTGGGCTTCCGCAGGGCGCTTAAGAGCTAAAAGTAACCTGCTTCTAAAGAATAATGCATAAGGAGGGAAGATTAAATCTGATCTTACTAGTCACGCGTTAATCCCAGCGCGTTCTCCTCGTGGTCGCTTATTACTACCAATGCCAACCACGCATGCCAACCAATGTAGTATTTTTAGGTCCTTCTACTATGTCTCCTTTTCCCCTCCCCTCGAACGTAAGTAAAAGGAAGCCCCATACGGACACGTGTCACCCAGGGCAGCGTGAACAGAGCCAGAACAAGCCAACAGCTTGCAGTAACCGGTAAGCGACCACGAGGAGAACGCGCTGGGATTCCAACTAGGGCCTTGATCGACGCTATAAATATTTACGATAACGAGTACAAATAATTGATATTGAACACCACGGATGTTTTATTAATTCACTAACGAGTACAAATAATTGATACTGTTCATCCTTTGAACTCTACAGATGTTTTATTAATTTACTTACGATCCCTCCCACATGAAACCGCCAGACTAACATCACACATTTCTCCTAGTGCAAAATATGCACCCTTTAAACACGATAGTAAAAATTGTGCTTTAACTGTTCCAGCTATCCCCTCTCAATAAATGAGGAATATGGGTTAAGAATATTTTGAAACACGATATGACAAGAGAAATAGACATGTATGCATTGCCTTCCTGCTATTTCTTCTATTACAGGTACAGATACGACTGATCTGATCACGATTAATTTGAGTGGTAAGTTGACCACTAATATAGGAGCCACAATACGCTCTCTATTATATCCCGGTCCTGACGAAAGCCTATAGAATTGTCACTAGGCTGAAACATGTTGACCACCAGACCATGAAAAGTGCGGTAGATTATTAACACGATCTACTCACGCACTACACTGTTTTTAACTTCACAACATTTTTACAATAAATATTCTCTGACACTGTGTTGTAGGGAATTTTAACTGCACTATCCCAAAGAGCACACGCACGCCTTTCTTTTTCATCTCTGGACCCTACTGATAAACCAGTTGGTCTCCCTCCAGGTGGAGGACAGCATATGTGCAATAAAACCCGATGATGATACTCATGTGGGTGACACAATCAGTGGTGCAGGTCCACTAGTAGAATTTCATTTACAGGCTCTGGGCACATATAGTGCACTGTACTAGGGACATATCAGTAAGTCAAACATGCCAGTCATTGAGAAACCAAATGCCATTACATTTTAGACACAGAGCACATGCACTTTAGCACTGGTCAGCAATGAAAAAGTGAACAGAGTTCTAAAGCCAGCAAAAATGAAGTCAAAAACAGAGGAAGAAGGCAAAAAGTTTGGGGTAACTCTGCAAAAAGGGCTATTTCCAACACAACCCCCTTACAGCGAAAAGCCAGGGAAGATGAATCAATGCCTTGATGGGATTCCCTGCTCAGGATGATAGAACGTGGCCAACAGCCCACTACCGCCCCCTGGGTCTGACTCCCATCCCCAACCTAGGGAAAACTCTGGCCACAAGGATAACAACCTACAGAGGGTACTGACAGCTGTGGGTGTCCAGAGCCAAGTCCCAGGCCCTCAAGGGGCCTCTGACCTCTGTGGTGTCCTAGAGTGGGAGTGAGTAGCCCCAGGTGCTTTGCACCCTTTTTCCACTCCACCTCCCACCAGTTATGGGGTGATATCCTGCAACTGGTCACTCAGCCCAGGGTCTGTACCCTGAGGCTAGACAGGAGACGGGGATGGGCACGCCCTCACCCTGTTCCTCCTTCTGTGGACCCGTACCTCAGCTTGGGAGTGGCACCCCCCAGAGTACTGAACTGTTAGGGAACCTGTGGCCACCGACCTTCCCCGCTCCCCTGACACCGGGGACAACTCGTTTCCCAAAATGCAGTCTATGGGCATCGGGGGACTAACCCCCTCTGTGGCACTTCTCCACCCCACTCCAGGGATACCAGGGCCATAGGGTGGAAAAGGTCCTGCCCATGGGCTGGAGTCACCCTACACACCTGTCCGGTGTACAGTTCTGGAGAAACTAGCTTTTCCACAATCATGGTCCGTCTAGCCCCAGGGTCCCTCAGAGCAGTGACGGGGACCCCATTCCCTACCTGGTGGAAGTGATGAATCTCACCCTCTGGGATCACCAACTCACCCTCTGAGTTCACCTCCCAACTAAGGGAAATCACGGCATGGTGTATGACCTGCCCTAGGGGGCTACTTCCCCCTAAGGCCACATTGGTCACCCCTGTAGAGGTACCAACAGTGGGGGATTTCTTAGGACAGATGGAGTCCCCCTGCTTGTGTCCTAGCTGGGAACACTCAAAGCAGCGGGGTTGAAAACAGGGTGCCCTGGGCCACCGACCACCCAAACTTCCCTCCTTCTTGTCAGAAGGGGCATGGGAACCCTTTTCTCCCCCCTTACCCTGGGATCTGTCTGTGTCTCCCTTGACCTTCCCACCTCTGCTGCGGGAAGCCTGAACCAGCCTTCTTGGGATCTCTACCAGATACCTTCTTATGGACCCTGGTGCTGACCCAGCAGTTCGCCTCCCTAGCAAGCTTCCTGAGGTCAGAGAGCTAACTATCAACCAAGTGCTGGCACTGCTCTGAAAAACAAAGACTAAACATGTGCTCTTGTACAATATAATCATACAGCCACTGATAATCTGTCACATCACTGCCCTTCACCTAACCATCCAGTGCCTTGCAAAAATAATCAACACAATTCACCTAGGTGTGTGGGGAAAGCTTCACACTGTCCCTAAACTTCTGCCTCCATTTCTCTAGGGTCAAACCATATTTCCTGGTAAGGGCCTCCTTCAGGGAGGAATACCTCATCCTGTCACCCTCATCTAGGGCCGTTAGGTTTCCCTCCCTTTAGTTTGGACATACTTCCACAAACTTCCCCCAGTCCTCTTTAGGCATCCTGTACATTTGCAAAGATATCTGGTATGCCTCAAACCACCAATCTATGTCTTCTCCCACTCCATAGCCAGCCACCAGACCCATGGGTATGTGTACTCTCTTCTCAGAGGACACTAAAGATATGCTGCCACCATCTGTGCTGGACTCAGCCCTCTTGGCTTTCAAATCCAGCTCCCTCAAGCCCAGTTCCTGAGCCAAAAGCATTTTCTTCTCCTCCATGGCCAACTTCTGTTTTTCCACATCCATATTGAGTTTTGCCAGCTCCAACTGGAGCTTCCTTTCTTTCCACCTGTCCTTCAACTGTGCTGACAAACCATTAGAGGAAACGCTGCTGCCTGCTCTGGAGCAAGCTCTTCCACCATTCAGGCAATGCTGGCTCCTCCAGCCATCCCAGATGCAGGCTTTGTTCCTCCTCCTCCACAACATCATTCCCATGTTCTTGCTGCACAGCTGCATCCCTGACTGCCAACCAGGCCCTGATCTCCTTTTGCAGCTCCTCTTTTTCAGTGAGGCCTTTAAAAGAATAGTGGAGCTCCCTGCAGAAACCTTTGAGCAGCGCCACCATGTGGGTTTCCAATTTCTCCTGTACTGCAGGTACAGCTGTAGGCTCTACAAATTGAGACATGGCTGTTGCAAAAACTCAAAAGGTTGCCAAAGAGAACAAAAGAAAAAAGTATCTTGGTATGTAGTGGTCTGAGATATGGAAGTAGTGTACACCAATCACTGTATGCAATGCACAAATACAAGTCCTATCCTAACCGCTGGCCACCAATGTTAGAAGTTAGGTTTCTGGTTGGCAGAGGTATACATTGTGTCCAAGCAGGAACTACAATCCTAGCTAGGGTAAGTGTAGTACACCCAAACGTTTACCTGTGCTCACCCTCTGGTAGCTTGGCGCAGAGCAGTCAGGCTAAACTGAAGAGGCAATGTGTAAAGTATTTGTGCACCCACACACATAGTAACACAGTGAAAACACCACAGAAGTAATCCAAACCAGTTTTAAAAAATAGCCAATATTTATCTGAGTAAAACAAGACCAAAACAACAGAATCCAACATACACAAGTCAAGATATGAATTTTGCAAGATTAAACCAAAATGCAGTGTTAGAAATCAATAGTTTCAACTGGGGCTATCTGGTCGCGCTTGACCGAGGCAAATCCAAAAGTTCAGTCCGACCGCGATGGAGCGAGGGCCGGATACAGGAGTCACGCAGACCAGCTGACAGTACCTTGGATGTGGCGATGCTAGGGGACGATGCGCTGAAATACGGAGGTGATGCGCCGCTGTCGTAGGCGATGCGTTGGTTCCAAAGTTGGGCAAAGTCATTGAGGGGTCGATGTTAAGAGTAGTGTGTGTTGGTTCCGAGGTGTCGATGTCGAACCGCTGGGCCGAAGGCGATGCGTCGGTGAGAAGCCATGCCAGGAATGCGTCGAAGACGCGGTGTCGTAGATGTCAGTGATGCATTGTCTGAGACTCACGCAGCAGCAGTGATTCGGAGGCACTAAGTCGGAAAAGACAGGGCTGCGTTGTAAGTAGAGGTCGTTGCATCATGCACTTGGCAAGCGGTGTCCACGGTTTTGGTGCAGGCAGCGGCACTGTGTTGATTTTGCAGGGAATGCAATGGTTCTGAACAACGCTTCGGAGTTGATGCGTTGGTTTCTTGGGTTGCAGCATCAACCACTCAGTTTCAAGGGCCCAGGACTAGATTTGGCACCAATTTGCAGAGCATGACTCACAGCAGAGGAGCCTAGGTGCTGGTAGCAAGATGCAGGTTAAGTCTTTGATATCCCTCAGACTTCAGAAACAGGAGACATGCCCAAACAAGCCCTTGGAGAACTGTTAGATATTTAGGATGTAGAGAGTAAAGTCCAGTCCTCTCCCCCCCCAGGCAAGAAGCAGCAGGCAACAGGCCAGCACAGTAAAGCAAGCAGTAAAGTGGCAGTTCCTCCTGGCAGCACATCAGCTCTTCTTCCTGGCAGTATGTCCTCAGTCCAGAAGTGTTCTGAGTATATGGTGTCAGAGGTCCAGTACTTAGACCCATATCAGCCTTTGAAGTAGGGAGACTTCAAAGAAAGGTCTTTGTAGTGCACAAGACCCTGCCTTTCCTTGCCCTGGCTCCAGACACACTACAGGGGTGTATGCAACTCTTTGTGTGGGGACAGGCACAGTCCTACTCAGGTGCAAGAGTCAGCTCCTCCCTCTCACTCTAGCTTAGGAAGGCCCATTAGCCTGGTGATGGGCCATCAGGATATGCAGGGAGCACCTCAGCTCCCTTTACGTGTCACTGTCTAGAGGGAATGCACACAACCCAGCTGTCATCCATCCCAGACGTGTGTAACAGGGACAGACAGAAGCACAGAATGGTTAAAGTAAGAAAATGCCCACTTTCTAAAACAAGCATTTTCAATGCAATAGGTCTCGCTTTTGCGAGCGTTTAAGCAATTGGCATTGTAAATGACAATGCCTTTTATTTATGTGTTTTAAACCCAACACATATATAAAAAGCATTGTTATTTTAAATGCCAATAGCTCAAACTCTCGCAAATGCGAGAGCACTTTAATGTTAGCTGTGCCCATTTCTTTAGATGCTGCTCACCGTATTCAGCTTACAGTGAGCAGCGTCTAAACAAAGGGGCACAGACAATATTAAAGTGAAAGTGCATATGGTGCGCTTTCGCACAAAGCAAAAATAAAATAATTAAGAAATGTTCTGCGCCGCCGCTGAAGTGAAAGTGGCCGCGCTATTAATTAATAAAAGAAATAAGCGTGGTCGCTAATGTGAAAGTGGACGCCTGTAAAATAAATAATTAAATAAGCACCGCCGCTAAACTGAAAGCGGACCGCATCGTAAATTAAATAATTGAATAAGTGCCGCCGCTATAGTTAAAGCGGACCGCGTAGTAATTTAAATAAATACAGTAGTAAGCGTGCGGCGTGCTGCGATGTCGTGGGTGGAATAGGGGAACAGCATTAAGGAAAATAGTGCACACCAACTTATAAAGCAGAGCATGTAACAACACCAGTAAAAGGTCCAGTCCTTATGGGTGGTAACAAATGGAGACAAGGCGGTACAAAGGAGGGACTAACAAGCCTCATAATGAATTGGAAACCAGCGTTTACGAAGGACAAACACACAAACCAATTAAAAATATGGGCTGAGAGTGGGCGGGGCTTCTAGTGCATACCCTAATACAAAATATGTGTTTTTGAATTGTTAGTCCAGAATCATCAAACTCATTATTCCTATCTTTTCCCAATTGGAAGCTACACTTGTAAAGGGTTACAAAGCAGCTCCAGTGCTTACCTATGGGAGAGATAGGCCTTGCTGTAGTGAAAAACAAATTTAGCAGTATTTCACTACCAAGAAATGTAAAACTCCAAAGTAAATGTCCTAACTTTTAAATACATCGCACCCTGCCCATTGGGCTACCTAGGGCCTACCTTAGGGGTGACTTATGTGTAATAAAAGGAAAGGTTTGTGCTTGGCAAGTAGGTGAACTTGCCAGGTCGAAATGGCAGTTTAAAACTGCTCACACAGGCGCTGCAGTGGCAGGCCTGAGACATGTTTTAAAGGGCTACTCGTGTGGGTGGCACAATCAGTGCTTCAGACCCATTAGTAGAATTTAATTTACAGGCAATGGGCAAATATAGTGCACTGTACTAGAGACTTATCAGTAAGTCAAATATGTCAGTCATGGAGCAACCAAATGCCATTACATTTTAGACACAGAGCACATGCCCTTTATGTGAGAAAGTGCCATCTTTCTTGCATGGTATGCCCCAACTTTTTTCTGAATTGCTGATGTGCTTTGACTGAGTGTGCCCTGGGCTCCTGCCAACCAGGTACCCAGGGCCTGTGTTCCTTCCCTAAAACTGCATTGATACCTACACCCAATTGGCATCCCTGGCCACAGGTCAGCCCCTGGTAAATGGTACCATGGGTACCCAGGGCACTGTGACCAGGGAAGGCCCCTAAGGGCTGCAGCACTTGTTGTGCCACCCTTAGGGACCCTGTACCTTTACACACACACACTGCCTTTGCAGGCTGCGTGTCTTGGTGCAGAACAAAAGTGAAGAGTCGACATGGCACACATCCCTGTGTGCCATGCCTACAAGCCACTGCCCTGGCCTAGGTCAGCCACCCCTCTAGCTGGGTGCACTATGCCAGTGGTGAGGGCATAGAGGCATGAGCCCTGTGCCCCTACAGTGCCCAAGTCCATTCTTGGGCATTGTAAGTGCAGTGCTGCCATTAAGAGTATATGGTGCTGGGAGTCTGTCATTACGAACTCCACAGCACAATAATGGCCCCACTGAAAACTAAGAAGTTTGGTATCAAACTTCTCAGCACATTAAACCCCCACTGATGCCAGTGTGGGATTTAATGTAAAACGCACTCCAGAGGGCATCTTAGAGATGCCCCCTGAAACCAACCCGACCTCCAGTGTCCGGACTGAGTGGCTGCCCAGGCTGCCACCACCAGACATGTTTCTGGACCCCTGGGTCGAGAGCCTCTGCTCTCAGGGGCCTGAAACAATGCGCATCCTGGGGCGAGGTGCCAAAGCCTCCTCCCCCAGGATGGGCAGGAGGAGCTTCAAAGGCCTGTCGCCTTTTGAGCTTCCCCAGACCATTTGCTGCTTCCAGCAAACTGGTCCCCACTGGTTCTACCCCCACTTCTGGCGGGAGAACCGGCGGGAAAACCAGAGGCAGGAAATGGGGTGTGCCCACCTCTGCCAACTCCACCCCTAAGGTGGGGGAGGCGAGGTGAAGCACAAACTCGAGTCCCCGCCATCTTGAGGATGGGGGGACCCAGCCAACCAGGGACAGGCTCCTGCCCCCTCCCACTGGAGAGGAGCAGAATAGGGGTGTACCCACCCCAGGAAGGGACCCATTGGTCCCTGCCCTTACCTACCTGTAACCACCCCTAAATTTAGTATTTAGGGGCTCCCTGAACCTTCCTTCCTCAGTTCCCGAATCCGAAAACAAGAAGAGAAGACGAAGCAAGAACACCAGCCGTGCAGCTGCTAACAAGGAGGCGACGACAACTGACTTGGCCCCAGCCCTACCGGCCTGTCGACCTCTGAACCTGCTCCTGCGGAACCCCGGCCTCAGCAACCTCAAAAACCCCGGAGGACCTGACTTCTGTGCCACAGCCTTCAACCCAGGGACTCCCACGAGCAGTGGTACTGCTCAAAAGAACAAACTACAAAAGACCCAGCCCTGGCACGGAACCGCGAAACCTGCAGCCTCTGCACCCGCCGAGCCCGGCCTGTGCCTGAGTGAACCAAGACTCTGAGGACGTCCCCCCGGCGATTCTGACCTGGAATCCAGTGCCCAAGGACCCTCCTCGACGACCCAGACGACGCCTGCAGCCTCAGGACAAGGGACCCCTCCAACCGCGACCAGCAGGAGGTAAGATTTCCCGACCTCAAAAGACACCCCTGCACCCGGCGCCCCACGGCCCCCTGTGCCCAACTCCTGGGTGTCTACCTATCCTCCAAGACCCCAACTTACCTCCCGAAGTGTTGGTCGCCCCTGAAGAGTCACCGTCCCCGAGCCTGCAGCCTTTTTTCACCGTCCAAGATCTCCATTGGTTAACATTGAGCGCCCGACGGCTCGAAAGCACCCTGCACCCAGCCGCCCGAGTGCCCCTGGAAGTGCAACCTCTACTCTAACCTACTTCCCCATTTGCCCTGAGCAAGTGACCAGGAGCCCAGCTCCCACAGCCGCGTGGTCTGCTTGCCAGCAGCCACCAACCCGAGGCCCCTGCCTGCCATAGGATAACATTGGGCCTACTCACTCTGCACCCGGCCGCCCCTGTGCCGCTGAGGGTGTAACAACTGTACTTACCTGATACTGGGGGACCCCTGAGTCTATGCCCAGAACCTTAACTCTGCCAGTCGAGTACTTACCCAAAGACCGATAACTCACTTTTCTTCCATAGGGTAACACTGACTGGCTCCCACCTGGAATTTCTTCTAAGTGTGGAGATTTGAAACTTTAAAATATTCACCTAAAATCAACCGAGTCACGAAAACGAAAATACTCACCTGATATTAGAAGAGGCCCCAGTGCCGGACCGGGGTGCCCAACACTGGCCCTAAAAAGTAATCACAACGTTACTTACCGCTAACTCCATTTCCTTCCATAGGGATCCATTGACTGGTTTTCTGTGAAATTTCTTCTAAGTGTCTACTTTTGAAATACTAAAATATTGTTTAAAAATCACAACAGTAACGAATTCCGAACTACTCACCTGCTATCAGGAGAGACGTCAGTACTGCCTCTTTTAGTCAAGTACCAACCATGAAAAGTAATTTTTACCGTACTTACCAGTAACTCGAAATTCCTCTCATAGGATATCATTGCCTGCTTTTGTTGAAAAAGTTTCTAAGTGTCGATTTCTGCAGTTTACAAATATTCTTTCAAAATCGTGCCAACGATACAAACGTAATTACTTGCCTGTTTTAGATAGATACCCCAGTGCTGAACCATAGAACCCAGCACTGGATTACAAAAGTAACGTAAACCCACTTTGCTTACAAACTGCATTTCCTTCCATAGGATAACATTGGTAGTTTTACCCAGAAAAGTTTCTAAGTGTCAACTTTTGAAATACAGTAATATTTCTCAAAAATCACTACATTAACCAAAACGCTTTTTCTTACCTGTTTACAGGAAGTGTCCCAGGACTGAATCCAGGATCCAGTCCTGTGGTTAGAAAAGTAATCTACAAAGTAATTAATTGTAATTAATCATAATTTTCCATTAAGCTCAATGTTGCATTGTATTTGACCCTGTGTTGCCTCTTGCACCAACTGTGATTATTACCATCAAAAAGTCTATTGCCTATTTGTAAGGTGGTTAACAAAGCATCTCATGCTGAGAAAGTATATTTTTATCCTATTGTTGGTTCTAAAATAAAACAAGCATATATTTTTTTATATACAAACCATTGGCCTAGAGTTCAGTTCTTGAGTGTGTGGCTTCATTTGCTGACTGAGTGTGTACAACAAATGCTTTACACTGTCCTCTGATACTGCCTTACTGCTCGACCAAGCTACCACTTTAGAGAGTAAGGTTATATCTAACTTTAGCCTCTGCCAAACCTCTGGGGACTGGGGACTCTGTGCACACTGAACCTTACTTTGGTGCAGTATATACAGAGCCACTTTCCTACATTGGTGGATCAGCGGTGGGATACAAACTTGCATTTGTTGGACTACTTGGTTACCATCTGATCACACGACAGAACTCTTAAATTGCCTTTAGAATTCTGATTTTTTTTTTCAATTGGCATTTTTTTAACCAAATTACTAAAAGTCTTGTTAGGGCCTTGCTTAAGTCCCTTTAGCATCTTAGAAAATAAAACGTCACTATAGTCAAGGGTAGAGGGGTTAGAACTCTTTGTTAAAATGTCTCAAGACAAGAACCCAGCTATTAGTGAAGATAATAATGACATACAGGAACTGGTTGAGGAGCTCGACCTCACCCCTTATCTTCACTTGTCTTTCAAAGAGATAAGGTCCTTATGCAAACTTAAAGATATACCAATGGGCCAGCATCCAACCAAACAAGGGCTCCAGGAGCTCCTGGCTGAGTATGCTAAGGCCTCTGAGCATGGTGATGACCCATCAGAGGAGGAAAGGAGGGAGGAGGATGGGGATGGTAACCCACCTCCACCACTGCCTAGGGAAGATAGGGTCCCTGCACCCTTACCTCCAAGAATAGACCTCTGGGGACCTAGAGGCCACATAGGTGGTTCAGGTCTCAGAGAGGACCCTGAAGACAGCCTCAGGGAAGAGGACAACGTTTTAGCAAAGTTGGCCAAAAGACTGGACCTAGAGACCAGACTCCTGGCTCTAGAGAAGGAAAGAAAAGAGATGGGTTTAGCACCCATCAATGGTGGCAGCAATACCAATAATAAGGATAAGGAGGAATCCTATGATCCTAAAATCCCCAAAGGGATTGTCCCTAAATATGAGGAGGGTGATGACATCACCAAATGGTTCACAGCCTTTGAGAGGGCTTGTGAAATAAGAAGGGTGAAGAAACCTCTCTGGGGGCACTCCTGTGGGAACTGTTCTCTGGTAACTGCAGAGACAGGCTTCTGACCCTCTCTGGGCCAGAGGCAGGGTCCTATGACCTCATGAGGAAGACTCTGATTGAGGGATTTGGATTCACTACTGAGGAGTATAGAATTAGATTCAGGGGGCTCAAAAACCCAGACCCAGTCCTGGATTGACTTCGTGGACTTCTCAGTAAAGACACTGGATGGTTGGTTAGCTGGACATGGTGTGCAGGATTTTACTGGATTGTACAATTTGTTCATGAAGGAACATATATTAAGTAACTGCACAAATGAAAAGTTGCATCAGCATTTGGTAGACCTAGGTCTAATTTCTCCCCAAGAATTGGGAAAGAAGGCAGACCACTGGGTCAAGACTAGGGTGACAAGGACAACCACTGGGGGTGACCAAAAGAAGGTGGTCACCAAACCTCCCCAGGGGAAAGGTGGTGAGAATCCCCAAGATAAGAAGTCTGAGTCTTCCAAAGGGCCCCAAAAACCTGTTCTGGGGGTGGGTCCCAAACTACTCCCTATGTGCCTCAACCCTATAGGGGGAAGAACTTTGATCCCTTAAAGGCCTGGTGTAATAACTGTAAGAAGTTAGGACACCTAACTGTAGATAAGTCTTGCCCCCACAACAAAGCCCCTAAGGCACCCAGTACAGCTACTCCTGGGGCAGCAAGTCTACAGATGGGATCAGAAGAGTGCCCTGAGCAAATCTGGGGACACACTCAGGCGAGTCTAGTCTCACTAGGGGAAGTGGAGTTTGCCACTGTAGCTGTGTGGCCACCCAACTTGAAGAAATATTTACAATACCCCTGGGTGAATGGAACTAGGGTAGAAGCTCTGAGGGATACAGGTGCCAGTGTCACTATGGTGAGGGACACACTGGTTTCCCCTGAGCAATACTTGATTGGGAAAACTTACCCAGTCACCAATGCTGACAGTGTCACCACTAGTCATCCCATGGCCATGGTGACATTAGGCTGGGGGGGTTACTGGCCTGAAGCAGGTAGTGGTCTCTCAGAAGTTACCAGCTGCATGTCTGCTAGGAAATGATCTGGAAACCTCAGCCTGGGCAGAGGTGGAGCTAAAGGCCCATGCAGCCATGCTGGGCATCCCTGAATTGGTGTGTGTAAAAACAAGAGCACAGAGCAAAAGGCAGGGTGAAGAAATAGTGTTGGAGCCTGAAATGATGGCCCAACCTGCCAAGAGAAAAGGAAAGAAGACTGGGGGACCAGCTTCTACACAGCCACAAGAGCA
Organism: Calotriton arnoldi; assembly: GCA_963921515.1. Taxonomy (NCBI): domain Eukaryota; kingdom Metazoa; phylum Chordata; class Amphibia; order Caudata; family Salamandridae; genus Calotriton; species Calotriton arnoldi. Next base: position 1,000,146 of record CAWUFW010003522.1, read on the forward strand.
GGACCCCTCTCCTCAGGGAGAGAACCTGGAAACCCCAGAGGGAACTGAGCCCCTGGAGCTTGACCCTTACCAGGTTGAACTCTTGGGCCCAGGGGGACCCTCTAGGGAAGAGCTGTGCCAAGGACAGCAAGACTGTCCCACTCTTGACAGCCTGAGGCAGCAAGCTGTTTCAGAAGCCAAGGGAGATGTCAGTGGTACCCACAGAGTCTATTGGGAAGAGGGATTACTGTACACTGAGGCAAAAGACCCCAACCCTGGAGCCACCAGGAGAGTGGTAGTGCCCCAGAAGTACAGGGAGTTCCTCCTAACTTTGGCTCATGACATCCCCTAGCTGGACATCTGGGCCAAACCAAAACTTGGGAAAGGCTAGTTAGCCACTTTTACTGGCCCCAGATGCACCAAAAGGTGAAGGAGTTTGTCAGCTCCTGTGTTACCTGTCAAGCCAGTGGCAAGACAGGTGGCCATCCAAAGGCCCCCTGATACCACTACCCGTGGTGGGGGTTCCCTTTGAAAGGGTAGGTGTGGACATAGTGGGTCCACTGGAACCTCCCACAGCCTCAGGGAACAAATTCATACTGGTGGTAGTGGATCATGCCACTAGGTATCCTGAGGCTATTCCCCTTAGGACTACTACAGCTCCTGCAGTAGCCAAAGCCCTCATTGGTGTCTTCACCAGGGTAGGGTTTCCTAAGGAGGTGGTTTCAGACAGAGGTTCCAACTTCATGTCTGCTTACCTGACCCACATGTGGAAGGAGTGTGGGGTGCAGTACAAGTTTACTACACCCTACCATCCACAAACCAATGGCCTTGTTGAGAGGTTCAACAAGACATTGAAAGGCATGATCATGGGGCTCCCTGAAAAACTCAAAAGGAGATGGGATGTCCTACTACCATGCCTGCTTTTCGCTTACAGAGAAGTGCCACAGAAGGGAGTAGGTTTCTCACCCTTTGAACTTCTGTTTGGCCATCCTGTGAGGGGACCACTCTGTCTTGTGAAGGAGGGCTGGGAGAGACCTCTCCAAGAACCCAAACAAGACATAGTGGACTATGTGCTTGGCCTAAGGTCCAGAATGGCTGAGTACATGGAAAAGGCATCCAAGAATCTTGAGGCCAGCCAGGAGCTTCAGAAGCACTGGTATGACCAAAAAGCTGCACTGGTTGAATTCCAACCTGGGCAACAGGTATGGGTTTTGGAGCCAGTGGCACCAAGGGCACTCCAGGACAGATGGAGTGGCCCTTACCCTATCCTAGAGAAAAAGAGTGAGGTCACCTACTTGGTTGACCTGGGCACAAGCAGGACACCCAAAAGGGTTATCCATGTGAACCGCCTAAAACTCTACAATGACAGGGCTGACATCACCATGCTGATGGTGACAGATGAGGAACAGGAAGCTGAAAGTGAACCTCTCCCTGATCTCCTCTCCCACAGCCCAAAAGATGGGTCAGTAGATGGAGTTGTCTTTTCAGACACCCTCACTGCCCAACAGCAGACTGACTGCAAGCAAGTCTTGCAGCAGTATGCTGGGCTCTTTTCCTTGACCCCTGGTCTGACAAACTGGTGTACCCATGATGTGGACACTAGTAACAGTGCACCTGTCAAAAACAAGATCTATCGTCAGTCAGACCAAGTTAGGGAAAGCATCAGAGCTGAAGTCAGCAAGATGCTGGAGCTAGGGGTTATTGAGCCCTCTGAGAGCCCCTGGGCTAGCCCAGTGGTTCTGGTCCCCAAACCTCATCAACAGGGTGAAAAGAGAGAGATGAGGTTTTGTGTGGACTATAGAGGTCTCAACTCTGTCACCAAGACAGATGCACACCCTATCCCAAGAGCTGATGAACTGATAGACAGATTGGGTGCAGCCAAATACCTGAGTACCTTTGACTTAACTGCAGGGTACTGGCAGATTGGCATGGCCCCAGGAGCCAAAGAGAAAACAGCATTCTCCACACCTGATGGGCATTTTCAGTTCACTGTTATGCCCTTTGGTTTAAAGAATGCCCCTGCCACCTTCCAGAGGTTGGTGAATCAAGTCCTTGCTGGGTTGGAGTCCTTTAGTGCAGCCTATCTTGATGATATTGCTGTCTTCAGTTCCACCTGGCAGGATCACCTGATCCACCTTGGGAAGGTGTTAAAGGCTCTGCAAACTGCAGGCCTATCTATCAAGGCATCCAAATGCCAGATAGGGCAGGGCACTGTGGTGTACTTGGGCCACCTGGTTGGTGGAGGCCAGGTACAACCCTTACAGCCCAAGATCCAGGCCATCCTGGACTGGGCAGCTCCAACAACTCAGACCCAAGTCAGGGCATTCGTTGGCTTGACTGGGTACTACAGGAGGTTTGTGAAGGGATATGGGTCCATTGTGACTCCCCTCACAGAACTCACCTCCAAGAAGATGCCAAAGAAAGTAAACTGGACAGTCTGTTGCCAAAAGGCTTTTGACACTCTGAAAGAAGCAATGTGCTCAGCACCAATTCTAAAAGCACCAGATTATGCCAAGCAGTTCATTGTGCAAACTGATGCCTCTGAGCTGGGGATAGGAGCGGTCCTATCCCAGACCAATGATGAAGGCCAAGACCAACCTGTTGCTTTTATAAGCAGAAGGCTTCTCCCCAGGGAGCAGCGTTGGAGTGCCATTGAGAGGGAGGCCTTTGCTGTGGTTATGGTCCCTGAAGAAGCTGAGGCCCTACCTGTTTGGGACTCACTTCCTAGTTCAAACTGACCACAGACCTCTCAGGTGGCTAATGCAAATGAAAGGAGAAAATCCAAAACTGTTGAGGTGGTCCATCTCCCTACAGGGAATGGACTTTGAAGTGGAACACAGACCTGGCACTGCCCATGCCAATGCAGATGGCCTTTCCAGGTTCTTCCACTTAGACAATGAAGACTCCATAGGGCAAGGTTAGTCTCATCATCTTTCGTTTGGGGGGGTTGTGTGAGAAAGTGCCATCTTTCTTGCATGGTATGCCCCCACTTTTTGCTGAATTGCTGATGTGCTTTGACTGAGTGTGCCCTGGGCTCCTGCCAACCAGGTACCCAGGGCCTGTGTTCCTTCCCTAAAACTGCATTGATACCTACACCCAATTGGCATCCCTGGCCACAGGTCAGCCCCTGGTAAATGGTACCATGGGTACCCAGGGCACTGTGACCAGGGAAGGCCCCTAAGGGCTGCAGCACTTGTTGTGCCACCCTTAGGGACCCTGTACCTTTACACACACACACTGCCTTTGCAGGCTGCGTGTCTTGGTGCAGAACAAAAGTGAAGAGTCGACATGGCACACATCCCTGTGTGCCATGCCTACAAGCCACTGCCCTGGCCTAGGTCAGCCACCCCTCTAGCTGGGTGCACTATGCCAGTGGTGAGGGCATAGAGGCATGAGCCCTGTGCCCCTACAGTGCCCAAGTCCATTCTTGGGCATTGTAAGTGCAGTGCTGCCATTAAGAGTATATGGTGCTGGGAGTCTGTCATTACGAACTCCACAGCACCATAATGGCCCCACTGAAAACTAAGAAGTTTGGTATCAAACTTCTCAGCACATTAAACCCCCACTGATGCCAGTGTGGGATTTAATGTAAAACGCACTCCAGAGGGCATCTTAGAGATGCCCCCTGAAACCAACCCGACCTCCAGTGTCCGGACTGAGTGGCTGCCCAGGCTGCCACCACCAGACATGTTTCTGGACCCCTGGGTCGAGAGCCTCTGCTCTCAGGGGCCTGAAACAATGCGCATCCTGGGGCGAGGTGCCAAAGCCTCCTCCCCCAGGATGGGCAGGGGGAGCTTCAAAGGCCTGCCGCCTTTGAGCTTCCCCAGACCATTTGCTGCTTCCAGCAAACTGGTCCCCACTGGTTCTACCCCCACTTCTGGCGGGAGAACCGGCGGGAAAACCAGAGGCAGGAAATGGGGTGTGCCCACCTCTGCCAACTCCACCCCTAAGGTGGGGGAGGCGAGGTGAAGCACAAACTCGAGTCCCCGCCATCTTGAGGATGGGGGGACCCAGCCAACCAGGGACAGGCTCCTGCCCCCCCTCCCACTGGAGAGGAGCAGAATAGGGGGTGTACCCACACCAGGGAAGGGACCCATTGGTCCCTGCCCTCACCTACCTGAAACCACCCCTAAATTTAGTATTTAGGGGCTACCTGAACCTTCCTTCCTCAGTTCCCGAATCCGAAAACAAGAAGAGAAGACGAAGCAAGAAGACCAGCCGTGCAGCTGCTAACAAGGAGGCGACGACAACTGACTTGGCCCCAGCCCTACCGGCCTGTCGACCTCTGAACCTGCTCCTGCGGAACCCCGGCCTCAGCAACCTCAAAAACCCCGGAGGACCTGACTTCTGTGCCACAGCCTTCAACCCAGGGACTCCCACGAGCAGTGGTACTGCTCAAAAGAACAAACTACAAAAGACCCAGCCCTGGCACGGAACCGCGAAACCTGCAGCCTCTGCACCCGCCGAGCCCGGCCTGTGCCTGAGTGAACCAAGACTCTGAGGACGTCCCCCCGGCGATTCTGACCTGGAATCCAGTGCCCAAGGACCCTCCTCGACGACCCAGATGACGCCTGCAGCCTCAGGACGAGGGACCCCTCCAACCGCGACCAGCAGGGAGTAAGATTTCCCGACCTCAAAAGACACCCCTGCACCCGGCGCCCCACGGCCCCCTGTGCCCAACTCCTGGGTGTCTACCTATCCTCCAAGACTCCAACTTACCTCCCGAAGTGTTGGTCGCCCCTGAAGAGTCACCGTCCCCGAGCCTGCAGCCTTTTTTCACCGTCCAAGATCTCCATTGGTTAACATTGAGCGCCCGACGGCTCGAAAGCACCCTGCACCCAGCCGCCCGAGTGCCCCTGGAAGTGCAACCTCTACTCTAACCTACTTCCCCATTTGCCCTGAGCAAGTGACCAGGAGCCCAGCTCCCACAGCCGCGTGGTCTGCTTGCCAGCAGCCACCAACCCGAGGCCCCCTGCCTGCCATAGGATAACATTGGGCCTACTCACTCTGCACCCGGCCGCCCCTGTGCCGCTGAGGGTGTTACAACTGTACTTACCTGATACTGGGGGACCCCTGAGTCTATGCCCAGAACCTTAACTCTGCCAGTCGAGTACTTACCCAAAGACCGATAACTCACTTTTCTTCCATAGGGTAACACTGACTGGCTCCCACCTGGAATTTCTTCTAAGTGTGGAGATTTGAAACTTTAAAATATTCACCTAAAATCAACCGAGTCACGAAAACGAAAATACTCACCTGATATTAGAAGAGGCCCCAGTGCCGGACCGGGGTGCCCAACACTGGCCCTAAAAAGTAATCACAACGTTACTTACCGCTAACTCCATTTCCTTCCATAGGGATCCATTGACTGGTTTTCTGTGAAATTTCTTCTAAGTGTCTACTTTTGAAATACTAAAATATTGTTTAAAAATCACAACAGTAACGAATTCCGAACTACTCACCTGCTATCAGGAGAGACGTCAGTACTGCCTCTTTTAGTCAAGTACCAACCATGAAAAGTAATTTTTACCGTACTTACCAGTAACTCGAAATTCCTCTCATAGGATATCATTGCCTGCTTTTGTTGAAAAAGTTTCTAAGTGTCGATTTCTGCATTTTACAAATATTCTTTAAAAATCGTGCCAACGATACAAACGTAATTACTTGCCTGTTTTAGATAGATACCCCAGTGCTGAACCATAGAACCCAGCACTGGATTACAAAAGTAACGTAAACCCACTTTGCTTACAAACTGCATTTCCTTCCATAGGATAACATTGGTAGTTTTACCCAGAAAAGTTTCTAAGTGTCAACTTTTGAAATACAATAATATTTCTCAAAAATCACTACATTAACCAAAACGCTTTTTCTTACCTGTTTACAGGAAGTGTCCCAGGACTGAATCCAGGATCCAGTCCTGTGGTTAGAAAAGTAATCTACAAAGTAATTAATTGTAATTAATCATAATTTTCCATTAAGCTCAATGTTGCATTGTATTTGACCCTGTGTTGCCTCTTGCACCAACTGTGATTATTACCATCAAAAAGTCTATTGCCTATTTGTAAGGTGGTTAACCAAAGCATCTCATACTGAGAAAGTATATTTTTATCCAATTGTTGGTTCTAAAATAAAACAAGCATATATTTTTTTATATACAAACCATTGGCCTAGAGTTCAGTTCTTGAGTGTGTGGCTTCATTTGCTGACTGAGTGTGTACAACAAATGCTTTACACTGTCCTCTGATACTGCCTTACTGCTCGTCCAAGCTACCACTTTAGAGAGTAAGGTTATATCTAACTTTAGCCTCTGCCAAACCTCTGGGGACTGGGGACTCTGTGCACACTGAACCTTACTTTGGTGCAGTATATACAGAGCCACTTTCCTACACTTTAGCACTGGTCAGAAGTGAAAAAAAGTGAACAGAGTCCTAAAGTGAGTAAAAACGAAGTCAAAAACAGAGGAAGAAGAAGGTAAAATGTTTGGGGTAACCCCGCAAAAAGGGCCATTTCCAAAACTATTATACTTTAAATAGTCAAGGTAATCGAGGAAGGGGGCTAATAGTTTTGGAGTTACTCTGACTAGGATTGACTCATTGGCAGTATTAACTGCTTGCCCTATTAGGGCAATACCCCTTTGTCCACAACTATGAAATATATTTAAGAAAGGTAGAGTAAGCAATTATCAATGATAATAATAAACATGTGGTTTGATATTCCTTTCAGTAAAATAATGGTCAGAGATTACGTACTAATCGTCACATATGTGTAATTTAAAGCAGTTGAAAACAAAGGAAAGACTCTACTTAATTGCAAAGCAGCAGAGTACTTAGACCAGCCAACACGTATTTTGCCGCACAATGGGGCCCAGGCCTGGGGCATTTTCAAGGCTGTTTAAGTATTATTAGTTAGAGAATTACAGGAATTCCAATCATGTACATATGTAGGTCACATAAAGAAAAAAATAAAAGTAGAAACAAACAATAAATGCAGATGAACATTACATACAAGCGAAAAGGAGACAAAAAAGAGGGAAGCAAGCATAATTATAAATATGGGCTAAGATATACTATATGCATTTTCATTTGTGTTTCATGTGCTACAGTTCATGCTTACAAACCACTCCTGTAATTCTGTAACTAATAATACTCAAACAGCCTTGAAAAAGCCACAGGCCTGCGTGCCATTGATGTGGACACCTTATTTACGAGCTTCGTTTTGGCTAACCGGGAGAGCATTAAAACTTGCCTGGACCCATCCCTAGACCAGACCTGTATAACTGAGGCTTTTAACACGCTATTAATGTATCTAAGATCACAGCTGATACGTCCGTTCCCTCAAAGATACCCTTTGCCGCATCAGTAGTTTGATAAGAATTGCTCTGTTGCTTCTTTAAATCTGCGCAAGGCACTCAGATCACTACCCAGAAACATAGAGCAGGTCCGCATGCTGAGGAAATCCTACAAGCTAGATAGGGCATGCAGGTTAAGTCAACTGTAATCGGAGGCATGGGACAACTTAAAGAAAGCTTCATCCCTTCGTGACAGCACTGCTTTCGGGAAAGTTATTAATATTCCCTTCCTGAAAGACAACAACGGTCCATCTTTAGAGACTCATATTGATGAAGATTCTTGGGTAAAACACTTTCAGGACATTTTCCATGAGGTAGGGGAACCCACAGACGTAAATGTTAATTCCAACACTGACTCCTCTATACGCCTCTGATTTGACCGCGACAAAATCAAACTTGCCTTGACTCAATCTTCATCTGGGAAAGCACCAGGGCCCGATGGGGTCCCTATGGATGTCTTTTTAGCTGACATCTCTTTTTGGTCCCCTCTTTTAGTCATGGTCTTTAACGCCATAGCTGAGACTGGTCCCCCTCCCTCTTGGAAAAAATCAGTAATTATTCCGATACATAAGAAAGGGGATGCTTCCATCCCTGCCAATTATCGTCCCATTTCTTTGCTCGATAGCTCGGCCAAACTAATGGGTCGATTATTGCTAAATAAATTGGAAATATGGGCTGAGGAAAGGGAAATCCTCATGGAAGTTCAATACGGGTTTAGACAGGGTAGGGGAACTCTAGACCAGTGTCTCAATTTGACTCTTACAATTGGGAAATACACTAGAGTGAAAAACGCCCAAATCCATCTCGCCTTCATGGATTTGTCTAAGGCCTTTGACTGCGTGGTCCATAGCAAACTATGGTTCATGTTGAAGGAGATGGGAGTGGACGATGCTGTCACTAACTTTATTAGAGAGCTATATTTGGATGCCACCGCTTATGCTGTGGGAGAAACTGTGAATATACCAAACCTTTTAAAATCGAAAGGGGTGTCAGTCAAGGCTGTGTCCTGGCCCCCTTTCTGTTTGCTCTCTATACAAATAAACTAAACAATGTCTTGACTGAGACAGCAAAAGATACTCCGTTAGTCTCATCGACTCCCCTTCCTATTCTCCTCTATGCAGACGACACTGTCTTATTGGCAAGGACACCCATGGCACTACAAAATCTTATAACACAATACACAGATGTTATGCATAATCTGTCCTTGCACGTAAACAAAGCTAAATCCTACGTTATGGCAATGGGGAGTGATAAAAAGAAGAGAATGAGATATAACTTAGATGGGGAAACAATAGAGCAGGTACCCAATTTTAATTATTTAGGGGGTGTTTTTGATAATAAACAAACTTGGAAGGAGATGCTGCAAAGTCGAGTTAATCTAATGATTCAAAGTATCGCTGCCTTATTCAGATTTTCTAAAAAACGAGGCCATAAGCCGATACTAGAAATGTTTACAATTTATCTGGCAAAAACGCTCCCAATGGCCACATACGGGGCAGCAATTTGGGGCATCAGTGATGTAACATCACTGCAAGTTCAAGAAAACAAATTCATTAAAAGGCTGCTGTCAATCCCACAATCGTGTAACAATTTTATAGCTCATAAAGAAGCCAGCATGCCCTTTATTACGGATGCCATATGACTAGCGCCACTTTCTCTCTGGCTATCCATATGGAAAAGGGGCACTGTGGGTCTAAACCAAAAAATCCTCAAAGGTACCCTGAATTTGGATTTCGCCCACAGAATCCCCTGGCTATCGTATGTCAGAGAAACTTTAACTTCTTTGGGCCTTGCATTTTTGTATGATACTTCAATTATTTGTGAACATTTCCCCAAATCAAGATTAAAGGCCATTTTTATAAACCAAGCTACCCATGACAGGTGGAATAGTCACAAAGGGAAACAAACCGTAAAGTTTTATGAAACCACACCACAGATATTAAATCATTCACACTCATACTTACAGATTGTTGAGAATAACCAGCATCGCTTCATCCTGACTAGATTCAGATTGAACCTTATCCCGTTAATGCTGGGTTATCCAAATAACCAATTTTCTCTAAGCAACTTACCGCCTTGTCCCTGCGATAATAAGTCAGCCCAATCGACTTCACATCTCCTCCTTTTTTGTTCATTATATAGAGCTGAGAGGAAGGTTTTTATTGTTCCACTATTAAGAAAATTTTCAACGAGTACTGTGGCCTCAGCTCTTTCTTTATTTTACTCATTAGATACCCCATTGGTCTGTTATGCATTAGCCACCTTTTTATTGGCCACCAAGAGAACTCGTAAGGCTTACAGCACCCCACCTACAGCACTTTGAGATCACCTCTTTTATTGACGTATTTGTCTTTTTTATATCTATGTATGTATTTTTTTATTCAACTTTTTATGTAAAGGGTATTATTGTGGGCTTGGTACTGACTAATTTTGAATTTATTGTACGCTTAATTTTAATGTACCTTTTTATGCTAACTTTTTATATGTTTACTTTTATGCATTTTACGAAGTGCAAAATAAAGTTGGATGATGATGATGAGGGGGCGAAACAAGTGTTGGCTGGTCTAAGTTCTCTGATGCCATGCAATTAGAGGCTTTAATTTGTTTTCAACTACATTAAAAAAAACATATGTGATGTTAGTATTTAATCCTAAAATCTGACTGCCTACTTAAGATCTTTATTCTTTAAGCTTTACAAAAGTAAGCCATACAATATGAGTCACAAATCACAGAATTAAAAAGAATCAGATATAACAAAAACACAAGCAAAATCCTAAAAACTGCTCTAAGCTACTTGAGATACAATAAGAAATTGCAAATTCATTTTCTTCTTTATAGTTGTTTTTCCTACTGTTAAGAATCGATATGCTGCCTTTCTCTTAGACATCGCAAATTGTAAAGTTCAACATAAAATGGTGAAAAGCGAATCTCAAGGAACTGCCAATCTGTCTGGGTGACTTTGCTTCGTATATGTAGTTTAGGTAGAGTAGGCAATTATAAATAATAATAATAATGAACATGTGGTTTGATATTCCTTGCGTAAAATAGTGGTCAAAGATTTCCTTTTAAGCACCCAGTTGAAGATTGTCAGTTCTTTGAACATTGAATTATGAACTGGATAATATCTGAATTATTAAAGAAAATTAAGCTGTGTTGATTTTCACTGTAAAATTCAGTGGACGGGTTTTGATTTAATTTTTTCATAGAAAGAAGATGGCTAACAAAAAGAAAGACTGCTGAAACATTTTATAATTAATTTTGATGGTTGTATTAATATTCATAGTTGGCTTACTAGCAAAATTTAGCACTTCAGTTGGGCATGCCTTACCTAAAATAAAAATTATGGGTCCTGATGATGACCCATAACATGGCTAGGGCTGAAACGTCATCAACATAAAGGGAGAATGGAACCGATATGATTGTATCCATTGATAGACTGATAATTAAATGGACATTGTTTATCTACTCCTTGGGTTCCTTTGCTCATTTTATTTGTATACACAATGCATTCTTTGTTTCTCTTTTTTTCTTTTTCTTTCTTTATTTCGCATTATTTCAATGCATAAAAAGTACGAATACAAATACCAGTTAAAACCTTACATCCAATAAAAACATCTAAGACCATACATCATATAAAATCATTTCCATAACTTCACAATTTCTTAATTGTCAAATAATTACAGTCCATTAAAACATCTGTAAAGATAAACGTCTACGTCTGGCCACTGCCCATAGATAAGAGGCGAGAGTATAACACACATAAGGGTCTGGGAGCTGTTAAATAAAGTGCAGTGCGGGGATACATTGGACAAGATTATATTTCCGTAACTTCGGAACTAAAAAGCTTTCCTTTAGGGTCCATAAATAGGTACAGAAAATAAAATATGTAACGTTGTATGAGTTGCTCTCCCATTACAGGGGCACAATGGTAAATCGTTCACCGAGTGAGTGTTAGCCAGGAAAACAAACATTACAGGAATATAATTCAGCCTAAATCTAATCAAGATGTATCAATGCCGAAGGTTCCATACAAATGAAAGGTATGAATGTAATATATCTTTGGAAGGGGGAGAAAACTGTATGCAATTATTGTTGTTTTTATTTTATTCCTTTCCCACCTATCATTTGCAGTTTTTTCTAGGAAAATCTTTTTTAATTTTGCCTTTGAGAATGAGGCACACCGCAATGACGAATGAAATAGGTCTTGGAGCCCTATCTCAGTCAAGGTGTTCTCTACATATTTTAACCGGGGGATCCTATGGGCGTAGTCCAGTTTTAAGCAATCCTGCAGGATCGCCTGGTTTAGTTGTACACATGGTCTTTTCCATATGGAAAGCCATAATAACAGACAGTGGGGCCAATCTAATTACGTCCTCAAGGTAAGATAAATCCAATTCTAAATGTGGGAGATAATTTGCACATGAACGGGGGAGCGAGAGCAATTTCTTGCCAAAAATCTTTCTTCACAGGTTGCAACGAAACCGGGTCTACCGTTCCCCAAATTGCTGTACTGTATGTGGAACTAGTCAGCGTTTTAGTTGGTATATATTTAACAATTCTGGTATAGGTTTCGAACCCAATTTTGTAGAAAGATTTGCAAGTGCCCTGATCCCATTTTCCAAATGGGCCTTTCTACTTAACTAATAAACAAATGAAGGAGTATACCCCGAAGAAAAAGATCAGCGAGATATGTTGAGGAGGAAAAAAGGAAAAAATGATCCCTTTTTTAAAAAAAACCTCACTCACCAACCTAGTTGGTGACATGCTTCATCATTGGGGTCCCACCTGATTAGCCGAATGCCATCCGGGTGTGCTTCGACGCCTGATTACAGCGGAGCAGGTTTTATTCGCAGTGATAGTGCAAGTGAGTGAGAAAGTGAATTAAAAATGTCTTTATTGTACTCCCTAAAGTTTAATATGGAGCAATAAGACAAGATTAAAAATAATGTGTGATACCTAGACAGGTTAAATTGACCTATGGTATCTATGAAAAGTGATGGTCGTGGTGGTCTACATGTTTCAACCTATCATGGATACTACTAGGTTTTCATCAGGACCTATGCAGCGACCCGGGCGGTATACACACGCTAAGGTGCACCCGTCCCTGGGTCATACATGAATCATTCCGTATACTCACGGATGACACCTTTCAGCCTTCTGTGAAAGGGAAAAATTCTGGAAGACAAATAAACAATCACACACAGTCCTGGTTATTACTGTGTTCTGGCCAGTTCATTCCTCTCATTCGTATCTCCATCATATAATCTATATTGTGGTATGTATATTTATACACACACACCATGCACATTGTACAATTTGTGCGTTTGTGAGTTCACATTACCATAGTGAATGTAATTCTTAGACGTCCTGGAGTGCAAATCCACCCCAATTCGTAGTGCCATACCCACTAGAAACTCCCAAGTGGGTGTCATAGCGCTCACCTGAAAGTGAGCATATTATCATGTGGAGCTATTTAAAATACACATGTGCACATATCGTACAACTGTACTTGTGCCGATGTGAACGGACAGACAAAACAAACATATAGGAGGGAACCAAGAAACGCGCTTACTAGAGACTAACTTCTGTCTCGCCCCATGGGAACCGTGGGGGGGCGCTGGTTATAGTCACACACTGTGGATGTAAAACAAAAAAATAGCATTGCAGTTTGCATCACATACCTTTTCTCAGTGGTTGCGGCTAAGCGGAGCTCACCCGCATTTCATGCATACTCACGTCTTCAAACCATACCGCCCGCCTTCCAACCTAAGGAGACGATCTACACGGAGCCCAGAGGATCTTCCGGTGTTTAGCTCGGCGATTTTTATGCCGATTGGAAACCACTTCCTGGACCGTGACGCGTGACGTTGTCACGTGGTCACGTGATGGCGTCAAAGGGGCGTGGCCAGGAACCGGTCAATTTCACTGCATCGCACGGAGAAAACAGGATGAGACCTACCGTGCGATGTGTGCGCACCAACAGAAATGAAAAAAGGAATATTTAAACTAAGAACACCACCATGTACTGATCTGAGTACATAATTCAGGGGAAATGCCAGAGATGAGTCAGTCATCTTTACTCAATACTCTGGTCAGGATTACGGTCTCATTGTTAGTGCAGTATCAAAACCGATATGTAAGAAGGCATTATTTAATCAAGCCGTAGTGCTAAAAACACAGTGGAAAAACATAGTGGTAAGACACAGGCAGGAAACAGAAAAAAGAGAGCATCCATAAAACAGAGGTAGGCCATCTTCTCTATTTAGTTCTGCTTTAAGGAGTTCCACGGGATGTTGTCATTTAACCCGTTTTTATGTGTAGACAGTCTATAAACCCAGCGTTGTTCTTTCTCAAATAGACGCTGTTGGGTGTGTTCTCTGGTTCTGACCAGTTCGATTATTGTCCATCTCATATCATTTGTGGTGTGGTTTGCGTGGAGGAAATGTTCCGTGAGTTTAGTTGTCACTTTCTTGCACCTGATTGTACTGCGGTGCTCACATATCCTTTGTTTTACTTTCCTACCAGTCATGCCTACATATTGTAGGCCACAAGGACATGTTATGAGGTAGACGACGTTCATACTGTTGCAATTAGTGTGTGCCCTTTGCGTCCAAACCTTTCCTGGTTCCAGGTTTAAGGTTTTGGTAGCGGTTGTTAAATGGCACACACTACAATTGCCACAGGGAAAATGGCCAGTGACATTTGGTAGGCCCCATGCATTCAGTACAGTAGTAGTGTTGTCTTGTTCCATTTTTCTAGGGCGAGTAGTTACAAGTGTGTCTTTTAAGCTTCTTGCCCTCTTAAAGGAGAATAAAGGTTTCTCCCAGTGTAAATTTCCTGTCTGGAGAATACCCCAGTGTTTGTTGATACAGCGTGTCACTTGATTGGAGATTGTACTGTATGTGGTTACACATGTTAACGATGTGTTTTCTTCTGTAGTTGGTTTTACTTCCAGAAGGGCATCCCGAGGTTGGTTCCTTGCACGTTTTTGACAAGTGTTCAGTATTCGTTCTGGGTATCCCCTTTCAGATAACTTCATGGAAAGGTCGGCTGCTTGGGCTCAATAGTCGGAGGTTTTACTACAGTTACGTCTCAATCTGAGGTACTGTCCGTAGGGGAGATTCTCCCTCAGAGCCCTGGGGTGAAAACTCTCAAACCTAAGGAGATTATTCTTGGCAGTAGGTTTATGATAAGTTCTTGTCTCCAGCCTTCCATCTTCCTTGGTGATTACGATGTCTAGGAAAACCATTGTGTTGGTATCCATTGAGTGCGTAAACTTCAGGTTTCTGTCACAAGTATTAATCCATGTGATGAAATCCAATAAGATGTTACTGGGTCCTAGCCAGATGGCAAGGACGTCGTCAATGTATCTCTTCCAAAACACAATGTGTGAAGAGAAAGGATTGGCGTCACCTAGTATATACTTCCTCTCAAAGTCAAAGACATAAAGCCCTGCCACACTAGGGGCGAAGGTGCTTCCCATGGAAGTCCCGCCAGTTTGGAGGTACAGAGCCCCCTCAAACTCAAAGTAGTTCCTTTTTAGCGCTAGAGCGGCGCACTCAAGAATGAAATTTTAGGTGTTTTATACGTCCAATCTGTCTCATTAAGAGCCTTCCTAAGAACTTCCAGAGTGTCATCCTGAGGAAGACTGGTATAAAGGCTTTCAATGTCAAAGCTAACCAGAATTGTTGTTTCATCCACAGTGATGTCATTAAGGAGATTGAGTAAGCTCTTGGTGTCTTTTAGGTAAGTTTCAGTGGTCTGTACCATGGTTTTCAGAAAAAAATCACAAAATCGTGATAGGGGTTCAAGAAGAGACCCTATTCCAGACACGATTGGTCTGCCAGATGGAGGATTCTTGTTTTTGTGCATTTTGGGCAGTGTATAGAAATATGGTACTTTTTCTTCACAGTTCGTGAGAAAATCAGCTTCTTGTTTTGATATAAACACACAAATTGTACAATGTGCATGGTGTGTGTGTATAGATATACATACCACGATATAGATTATACGATGGAGATACGAATGAGAGGAATGAACTGGCCAGTACACAGTAATAACCAGGACTGTGTGTGATTGTTTATTTGTCTTCCAGAATTTTTCCCTTTCACAGAAGGCTGAAAGGTGTCATCCGTGAGTATACGGAATGATTCATGTATGACCCAGGGACGGGTGCACCTTAGCGTGTGTATACCGCTCGGGTCGCTGCATAGGTCCTGATGAAAACCTAGTAGTATCCATGATAGGTTGAAACATGTAGACCACCACGACCATCACTTTGCATAGATACCATGGGTCAATTTAACCTGTCTAGGTATCACACATTGTTTTTAATTTTGTCTTATTGCTCCATATTAAACTTTAGGGAGTACACTAAACACATTTTTAATTCACTTTCTCACTCACTTGCACTATCACTGCGAATAAAACCTGCTCCGCTGTAATCAGGCGTCGAAGCACACCCGGGTGGCATTCGGCTACTCAGGTGGGACCCCAATGATGAATGAAGCATGTCACCAACTAGGTTGGTGAATGAGGGTTTTTTTAAAAAGGGATCATTTTTTCCTTTTTTCCTCCTCAACATATCTCGCTGATCTTTTTCTTCGGGGTATACTCCTTCATTTGTTTATTAGTACTTATCCCAAGGGAACTGGGAGTATCCCCTTTGATAAATAACCCTTTCTCTCTATTTTGTTTAATACCTTTCTACTTAACACCATCTTTTTCCAAGAAAGCTTTTTGTCAAATAATACACCCAGCTAGGTGAACGAATCAACCACTTCTAATTTCCTCTTCTCTATCTGGAAATTAAAAGATTTCTTAGAGCATACTCCTGCAATTAAAACAAAGGATTTTGAAATGTTTACACGCAGGTCTAACCTAGCCATATAACTTGTGCACTACTGAATAAGGTTCTGCAGCTCCAGCGGAGTTCTAGCCAGGAGCACTGCATCATCCGCATAGAGGAGTATAGGAAAGGGGGATGACTCCACGTAGGGGACATCTTTCGTCG
The DNA here is from genome assembly GCA_963921515.1 of Calotriton arnoldi. Taxonomy (NCBI): domain Eukaryota; kingdom Metazoa; phylum Chordata; class Amphibia; order Caudata; family Salamandridae; genus Calotriton; species Calotriton arnoldi. Next base: position 1,016,486 of record CAWUFW010003522.1, read on the forward strand.
TTCGCCCTAGGACTGCCTCTAGCCCATTAGTATACAAAGAGAATAAAAATGGGGCGACTACACAACCCTGTCTTACCCCTCTCTCGATATTAAACGGCCTTGTGTGTTTTCCATTCCTTCCATACCGAACAGAAGCTGTTGCTCCTGTATAAAGCTGCCTAATAAAAGCAATGATAGGGGGATCCACTCCAATTTCTTCCATTATTGCACGTAACTTGCTATGAGATACGCAATCAAAGGCGGCTGTTAAGTCCATAAATGCCGTATATAGCTGGCCCTCCTTGGCTTGAGTATTGTTGCAAAGTCATCCTGTGCCCTGGGCACCCCCCAACTTTTTGCTGACTGATACTGGTGGTAACTGATTTTGACTGACCCGGGGCTCTGCCTAACCAGGCCCAGGGCCAGTGCTAAGCTGAAAGAGACACATTAGAAAACAGTTAAAACACTTAACATACACTAGGGTACACTATGGTATGGTGGGGTACCCCTGTAATTGGCATGACCTACCCCATAAGCCCCTAGTATATAATAGGGCAGGGGATTGAAACTACCTAGAAGTCCCCAGTACCCTGGGGCATGGCATTTTAGAGGCCAGCAGCTTTTTCTGCACTTGCATGTGTGCACTGCTGAAGCCTGAGGTCAGTTTAAAGACAGCCCTGGGTGCCAGGACTGCTTTTAAAAGTAAATTGTGCCCAAACTCCACTTTGGTGGTAGGGGCACTTAAAAATGGATAACCTACAATGTTTTGGCATATTAGGGACCCCCAGGGTCTCCCCTAGGTATCCCAGGGGTGGGGGTCAGTTATCTATAAGGTACACCCTTATAAAATGAGTTTTTATATGCCTGGGTAAAGTGAAATTTCACATTTCCCTCCCCACATTGTGGTAAAGTGCTGCTCAAATTCGACTTTGATGCTAGGAGCACTGTGGAAGGAGGATCTGCAATATTTCTGCAGATTCAGAACCCCTAAAGTCTCCCTAGATGCACATGGGGTGGGGTTCCTGTAGATATAAGGCAAGTACTTATAAAATATGTTTTTGTAAGTCCTGGTGCTGGAAAAATGGCCCAAGTCATTTTTCCCATTGCAAATCCCCTGTTACATAGGTTAACATGGTAGGAAGTTATTGATTAATAACTATTGATAGGAGAGGACTAGACTGGCCATTCAAAGACTTCCCAGAATGGTAGTAGTAAATCCAACATCATCATATTGTTGAATTTCTCCTAAAGTGTACATACAAGAAGTTATAAGACTTTCTTGTTTGTAAGTCCAAATTCAGCCTTCCAGTGGTCTGCCCTGATTGGTCAGAGTTAAGTGGATTAGCCAGGCTGCCTTGAAGAGGTGATAAAGAGCCCCTCTGCTGGGAGGGCAGGGTGCTGTTCCATAGGAATGCCAGGCCAGGGGGAGGAGTCGTAAACCATGGTCTTCAAAGGCAGAGGGATGGCCACAGTGTCAGTTTCCACTTTACACTTTTGACCCCCACCAGACCTAGGATTAGGGAAGGTATGTGCAGATGGTAGGGGAGAGTCTATGGAAATAAGCCATCCTAGGGGGTGTGTTTAGCCAGCTCTTACCTCCTTCCTTGAAAATCAGCCATTATGGATTTGGAAGATTTGATGCACTCTGGGACAAAATAATGCCACACTCTACAGGATGTGGTCATAACTTTGAGGAGTTACCCTTCTCCCATTGGTCAGAAGTGACCTCCTGCATGACCCAGAGAACTTGGAATAAGTATCTGAGAGGGGCAGAGCCCTCCAGATCTGCTGCTTGAAACTTACTGAAGCAAGAAGTGCCCTGCTGAGAAGTTTTGCTGTGCAAAGATTTCTAAGGCCTGACCTCTGAAGACTGCACCAACTGAAACTGCAGCCCTGTGGATTACCTTGCTGCAAAAGGACTAAAGAGTGGACTCCCTGCAAGCTACAGGTTAACAGAGCTCACCTGGACATCCCCACAAAGAATTCCCAGCCTGGAGTACCAGTGGATTTGTAAGGGTTTTGTTCAAGTGGATTGCGGAATTGAAGTTTCACACTTTCAAGGACCCTCTAGGAGATTCCAGAACCTTGGATTGTGTGTTGGATAATTGGGACCCGCAAGCAGAACTTCAGGAAGGAGTTCTAACTGGACCCCGCCTGCTGGAGAAGGCGCACAACACATTTGGTGAGATTCTCCAGAACAATTTCTAAAGGTGTCCCTGTCAGAGAAAACGAAATGACTAAAAGGGGTACTGTTGGTTTCTAAGCACTAGAAAGTGACTAATCTTTAAAAATTCATATCTCTGGTTCCCTACAGTGGATTTTTTTCGTTTTGGTGTCATTTAAAAGATAAAGATATTACCTAATTTTATAAATTGGTGTTGGATTTTTATTTTGTGTTGTGTCTTAATTATTTACTGAAATGGTGTTTTTAAATGCTTTACATACCTGTCTTTGAAGTTAAGCCTGTCTGCTCGCAGCCACGTTACCAAGGGTTGAGCATAGGAATAATTTTCTAAGACCTATGCTGGGTCCTACCATGTGTTAGTGGCCTTATTGCCAGTGGCAGACCTACATTTGCCCCTACCAATAACCCACTTTCCAACATTTGGTGCTCAGCGGTGTGGATGAGGACTGGTGTTTAAAAGTACACCTTTCAGTAAAGTGAATTAAGATGATAAAAATCCTCTAAATTGCCTTAGAACAAAACTTTTGAGTTTGATTTTTGGAATTAGGACTAAATTGTTTTTAATCCATTGTTTTGATTTTTCCAAATTGTTCTAAGTCTGTTGTGCCTAGTTGTTGTGACCCAAAACTAGGGAACCATGGAGCTGGACCTGGCTAAACTGTCCCAGTTCAAGATGGCTGATCTTAGGGTACAGTGTAGGCTTAGGGGGCTGCCTGCTTCCAAGAAGCTTAGGAAGGCAGGGTTGATTGAGTCCCTAAAGACCTGGGCCAGGGCAGCTGAGGAGAACAAAGGGGGGTGGGAAGATGTTCCCCCCAACCTCACCCGAGAGAGGGGTGAGGATGAGACCTTTTCCATTGTGACTAGTGTTAGCCAGGTGAATCAAGGTGGTGGTGGGAGTGGGGAAGGGTTTCTTACTCAGGTACCACCACTGTCCCTTGCAGAGAGACAGCTTCAGGCTCAATTAGAGTTGATTGCCTTGGAGAAGGAGAAATTCGAATTGGCTAAGAGAAGATGGGAGAGGGAGAAGAGAAATGGTGGCAGTGAAAATGATGAAGATTTTGAGATGTCCAGGGGTGGCGCATTTGAACCTAAACTTCCAAAGGGTATAGTACCCAAGTACACTGAGGGGGATGACATTGACAAGTGGCTAGCAGCTTTTGAGAGGGCCCTTAAAATGAGTAGGGTCCACTCTAGGTATTGGGGTGCACTCCTGTGGGAGTTGATTCCAGTAGCTGGGAGGGATAGGCTCCTGACCCTGAAGGGAGAGGATGCAGAATCATACCAGCAGATGAAGGCATGCTGTCAAGAGATTTGGTCTGACTCCAGAGCAGTACAGGGTGAAGTTTAGAGGCACCCAGAAATTGAGTTCAAAGTCTTGGGTAGACTTTGTGGACATTTCAGTGAAGGCACTGGAAGGCTGTATTGTTGGTAACACAGTTGACTCATATGAGGGATTGTATAATTTGTTTTTGAAAGAACATATTTTGACTCATTGTGCAGAAGAGAAGTTACGCCAGTATCTAGTGGACTCTAAGCTGACAGACCCCAGAGAGCTGGGAGAAGCAGCTGATGAGTGGGTGAGAACCCGGGTTTCCATTCAGCACCAGGGGGGTGACCAGAAGAAAGGAGGACAGGTCCCTCCCCAGGGGAAAGCCTAGGGAAAGGAAGGTCAAAACCAGGAGTCCTCCAAAGACCCACAAAAACCTGCACAAGGAGGGGGGCCCCGAGCCAACCCAAATTCAAAGGGAGGGGTATCAGGGAAAGAATGGTAGGTTCTTTGATCCCTCAAAGGTGGGTAAGTGCTTTGACTGTAACCAGCCAGGGCACAAACAGGGAGATGCTGTCTGCGCCAAGAAGCTCCCTCTAAGGGGCCATCCACAGGGATTGCCAGTGTAAGTGTAGGGGTGGAGAGTGCTGTCCCAGAGAGGGGTAGTCAGGTGGCGGAAGCAACCTTAGTGTCCCTGGGTGGGGTGAATATTGCAACCCTTGCTGCCTTACCTCCAAACATGGACAAGTACAGGCAGAGGCCTAAAGTGAATGGGACTGAGGTTGAGGCTATCAGAGACACCGGGGCTAGTGTAACTATGGTCCTGGATGAGCTGGTGCCTCCAGGGAGGTTGCTACCTGGTGAGTTGCACCAGGTGACTTATGCAGACAGCACTACCAAACTCCATCCTATGGCTGTGGTGGATTTGGAATGGGGAGGTGTGACAGGCCCTATGAAGGTAGCTGTGTCAAAGGTGCTCCCAGTCCAGTGTTTACTGGGCAATGATCTTGAAGCCTCTGTGTGGTCAGAGGTGGAGAGAGGACTCCATATGAAAATACTGGAGCTCCCTGAGTGGATATGTGCTGTGACTAGGTCACAGACTAGCCAGAAGGGAGGGGCTGGACACTTGGACACTTGGACCCTGGAACAAAGGGCCAAGCATCCAAGGACAAGGGCACTGGGCCTGGTGAGCCAGCCCAGGGAACTCCAGAGGTGCAGGAAGAATCTAACCCTGATGGGGAAGATCTGGCCTCTGAGGGAGGGACTCCATCCCTGCCAGAGCTGTCAGATTTGGCAGAACTGACAGGAGCAGGTGGACCCGCCAGAGAGGAGTTCAGTCAGGGACAGCGTGACTGTCCCACCCTTGAGAGCTTGAGGCGGATTGCTTCTAAGCAAGAGGAAGGGGATGACAGTGGGTTTCACAGACTCTACTGGGAAGATGGACTGCTTTATACTGAGGCCAGAAACCTCAAGGAGGGGGCCACCAGGAGGTTGGTGGTGCCCCAGAAGTACAGAGAGTTCATCCTGACTTTGGGTCATGATATCCCCTTGGCAGGACACTTGGGACAGACAAAGACATGGAACTGGTTGGTGAACCATTTCTACTGGCCCCATATGTCTGAAAAGGTAAAGGAGTTTTGCAGCTCCTGTGTCACCTGTCAGGCCAGTGGCAAGGCAGGGGGCAAGACAAAGGCTCCCCTAATACCACTGCCAGTGGTTGGGGTTCCTTTTGAAAGGGTGGGGATGGACATTGTTGGTCCCCTGGACCCACCTACTGCATCAGGGAATAGGTATATCTTAGTGGTAGTTGACCATGCCACTAGATACCCTGAAGCCATACCTCTGAGAACCATTGATGCTCCTGCGGTGGCTAGAGCACTGCTTGGTGTGTTCACCAGAGTGGGGTTTCCAAAAGAGGTGGTGTCAGATAGGGGCACGAACTTCCTGTCCAGCTATCTGACTGCTATGTGGGATGAGTGTGGTGTCAACTACAAGTTCACCACCCCCTATCACCCACAAGCAAATGGTCTTGTTGAGAGATTCAACAAAACCCTGAAGGGCATGATAAATGGGTTGTCAGAGAAACTCAGGAGGAGATGGGATGTTCTCCTCCCATGCTTACTGTTTGCCTACAGGGAGGTGCCACAGAAAGGGGTTGGTTTCAGTCCCTTTGAGTTGGTGTTTGGACACCCTGTGAGGGGCCCATTGAGCCTGCTGAGAGAGTCTTTAGAGAAGCCTCTAAAAGAAGCAAAGGACAATGTGCTTGACTATGTGCTAGGCCTGAGATCTAGAATGGCAGAGTACATGTACAAGGCAAACAGGAAACTGGAGGCCAGCCAGGAGCTCATGAAGCACTGGTATGATCAAAAGGCTACTATGCCTGAGTATATTCCAGGACAATTGGTGTGGGTGTTGGAGCCTGTGGCTCCCAGGGCCCTCCATGACAAGTGGAGTGGGCCCTATCCAATCTTAGAAAAGAAGGGTGAGGTTACCTATTTGGTTGACCTTGGCACCCCCAGGAACCCTCACAGGGTCCTGCATGTAAATAGATTGAAACCCCACCATGACAGGGCAGACATGACCATGTTACTGGTCACTGATGAGGGTGTGGGGGAGGAAACTGAGCCTGTGCCCGACCTCCTCTCCACTAATGTGCAAGATGGGTCAGTGGAGGGAGTTGTACTCTCTCCCAAATTGACAGACCAGCAGCACAGAGACTGTAAGCAGGTGCTGGAGCAGTTTTCTGGCCTGTTCTATTTGACCCCAGGCATCACTGAGTGGTGTGTGCACCACATTGACACTGGTGACAGCCTACCTGTCAAAAATAAACTGTACAGGTTGTCTGACCATGTCAGAGCCAGCATTAAAGCTGAGGTTGCTAAGATGCTGGAACTGGGGGTAATTGAACCATCTGAGAGTCCATGGGCCAGTCCAGTGGTGCTGGTACCTAAACCTAATCCTCAGGGGGGACCCAAGGAGTTAAGGTTCTGTGTGGGCTACAGAGGATTGAATGCAGTCACAAAGACTGATGCTCACCCTATACCTAGAGCTGATGAGCTCATTGATAGGTTAGGTGCTGCTAAGTACCTGAGTACTTTTGATTTGACTTCCGGTTACTGGCAGATAGCCCTCACTGATGGAGCAAAGGAGAGGTCAGCATTCTCCACACCAGAGGGACATTATCAGTTCAAGGTAATGCCCTTTGGATTAAAGAACGCACCTGCCACCTTCCAAAGGCTGGTGAACAGGGTCTTGTCTGGGTTGGAACAGTTCAGTGCAGCTTACCTGGATGATATAGCTGTATACAGTTCTACCTGGGTGGATCACTTAAACCACCTAAGGGAAGTGCTTCAGGCCATGCAGCAAGCAGGCCTGACTATTAAGGCAAGCAAGTGCCAAATAATGCAGAGTTCTGTGGTGTACCTGGGTCACCTGGTAGGTGGGGGCCATGTACACCCTCTCCAAGCTAAAATCCAAACTATTTTGGATTGGACAGCTCCTGTTACCCAGACTCAGGTCAGGGCATTCCTGGGACTGACAGGGTACTATAGAAGGTTTGTTCAAAATTATGGGACCATTGTGGGGCCCCTAACAGAACTCACTTCTAAAAAGAGGCCCAAGAAGGTGATTTGGACCCCAGAGTGTCAGAAGGCTTTTGACACTCTGAAAGCTGCTATGTGTTCAGCACCAGTGTTACTGACCCCTGACTACACAAAAGAATGTGTAGTTCAGACAGATGCTTCAGAGCAAGGGATTGGGGCAGTGTTGTCACAGCTAAATGAAGGGGGCCTTGATCAGCCAGTTGCCTTTATTAGTAGGAGGCTTCTTCCCAGAGAGCAGAGGTGGAGTGCCATTGAGAGAGAGGCTTTTGCTGTGGTGTGGTCCCTGAAAAAGTTGAGACCATATTTGTTTGGGACTCACTTTCGTGTTCAAACTGACCACAGACCTCTCAGATGGCTCATGCAGATGAGAGGGGAGAATCCCAAGCTGTTAAGGTGGTCCATTTCCCTACAGGGAATGGACTTTACAGTGGAACACAGACCTGGGGTTGCCCATGCCAATGCAGATGGACTTTCCAGTGTCTTGTGGATTGTTACCTGCCTTGTTATGTTGGCCTAGGCCTGGCTGCCATGCTGCTTTTCTTTGCGCACGTTACACTGAGCCGGGCCTTCCTCGCCCTTTGCTCGTGCCAAGTTCTTTTGCACTGTCTGCATTTTCTGTTGTTCACCTTTTTGGGCTCAGTCTGCACAAACATGTACAAGGTCGCATAACAATGTATTCTGGTTCTTCCTGATATGGCCAGTCTCGCGCACCCAGACATAACATTATGTGCAATTGCCATGAAGAATTTGGTATGCTTTTAATACTGTGGTTTACTAGCGTTTAACACACTTGGAGAAATCCCTTTCAGTGAGAAGAGCTATGATGTCCTGCTGATGTAATTCTGCATCTAGAGACTGAGGTATGGGGGTTCGCTAGTCAAAGCCCAGAGGTCTTCTATTATTAAAATAAACTATCTTACTGCAAGGGGAGGGTGGTAATGTTATATATACGTTTATCCACTGAGCTCTGAGATGCTTTCCCCGTTTGTATTCTATGGAATTGTAACCATGCTGTTTATATTAGTCATATGCATTATGCTATTAGTGCTGACACGTGTACTGTACATTAGAGCACGTAAGTTGGAATAAACATTTTAACCTATTCAGTGTCTCTTCCTACGCACCTTGTGGACATGTACGAGTGAGTGACGAAAGAGTGTTCTTGCTTCTGCGAGTCCTGAGATAAAGATACCGTGTTCTGGGTTGTCCAAACATTAGTACTTGGGTGCTAATGGGATGCTAAGCTAGTTGGGTTGGGGTTTTTGGGTGCTATGGTATATGGTGGCAAACCACTGTATTCCAGGGTCCCATTTTCCTGTGCATAGCTCTGTGTATGTGCAGAAACCTTATGACATGGCGCGACCACCGTGGGGCCGCTTATCTGCGAGACGCTTGAGTAGTACTTGTGCTTGTCCACATACCCCTCGCGTACGCTTCCGGAGGCGTATGTGACGGTGATACCTCCTATATTGAATGTTTTATAGGTTCTTTCAAGCTTGATATTATTAAAAAAGGTTAGTTAACAGACCCATTTTTGTGCTCCCTGTTAGGTTGTCGAATATAATTGTTTAGTCATGGCTGGTGTGGCGATAGCTGCACATAGTCGAGGAGCACTCCGAGACCACTTAGCTGTGTATGGAGTGCCCGATGCAGGGGTCGAGTTGGTCTTTGTGGTTCAAGCCGATGCGGCTTATCACTTTGAAGTGTTTTACACTTGGATCACTTTTGAAGCGGTGGATGCAGGTGATAAGCTGTTTCATGAATATAAGCCCACCGCTGTTCCTGCTGCCTATCGACCCTATACTGCTCTTGAAGTGCCTCTCACGGCTTGGCAGCACCGTGTTTGGTTCAATGGCGCCCTACCACAACCAACTACCGCAGTTCGTTTAGGCCCCTTATCAATTCAGGGGGCCACTTGGCCTGTATTGGCCGGGTATACCCCGCATCCAAATTATCTGGCATTACCGCTAGCGGAATTGCGCACTATGCATACCGAATTGGTGCGAGTGCATCGAGCCTTAGTGACATACGTTACAGGTAGCCTCCATGGAGCTGCTCCTGTAGTCGCAGGCCAACCAGCTATTGCAGCTGGAGTGACTATAAGTCCTGTCATGGTAAATTCTGTGATGGGCAAACGTCCACAAAACAAGGACGACTATCCTTACTGGCTTGCAGAAAAGTTCGATCAGATAGAAGCAGTGTTTCCACATACATCCCCAGTAGATAAACACCGCATCCTCACGATAAGTTTGCCAAAAGACATAATCCCCGATTTGACATCATGTGAAAACTGGGGTAAGGTATTCGCAGCAGTTTATTCAAAATGTTTTGGAACTCCTTCCATGACGGTTCTACCCTCTGTAATTAAAAAGTACAGGATGAACATGGCCCTGAAGCGGCTGTGGAATTAGGGATGAGACTAGTGGGAGTGTTTGATGTAGTAGCTGAGCTGATCCTTGGAAATGTCAAGGGCGATGCTATGAACTTTCAAGTAGCGAATGCTTTGGCTTTGGTCCCAGAGTTGGACAGGCCTCGCGAATTACCGAAAATAATAGCCCGGGCTTATAAAACAATTGGAAGAAATAGCCTAGGCAACAAGCCTTTTGTAAAAATGCAAACTCAATCGCAAACACAAGTTATACAAACAAAAAGTGCATCTGAGAAAGATGATAAACCGGTCTTCACTAAAAAAGTTGGAGACAGAAAAAACAGGGTAAGCAACAAAAGAAGCCGGGGTCGAGAGGCGCTTCCCAGTTTCGGTTTCTTCTGAACGTACTTATGATTTACGTGATAGGTCAAGGATTAAATCACCAGAAAGGTTTCAGAGCTCTGATACGCGTTCTCCTCGTTCTTCACAGGCCCAGACATCGTCACAGGCTGGTGGAGGAGGACGGCAAGATAGAGGAAGGGGCCGAGAGGCTCCCCAGGAGCGAGACCAACCTCGACAACAAGTCAGAGGGAAAGCAGAAGATTTTCATCTTCCTCGACCGCAATTTCAGAAGAAAAAGGTTGCCGCTGTCACAGCGAAATATGCCTCAGACCGTGAGAACGAGACTCCAGAATTGGACGTGGGCAGTGACCCTCCTAGACAGCGCCGCGGAAGTTACCATAGTGCGGGAGGCGCTACGTCCTCATATGGAGGCGACAGCAACTGAAACATTCGTTACTGTAGAGACAGCTGACACGAGAGTGGCACCCCTGACAGACTATATAATATAGTCATACAAATCGAAGGTGACATACCGCGTGAAATAAAAGGGATTTTTGGGAAAATCTAACCTCTTCATATGACATTTTGTTAGCAGAGGTGGATTGGCCACCCCCATTCGTTTTAGCTGCACATAAAGGAGAGGAGGTAATCCTTCCAAGCTTATCAAGGCATGTCCCAAAAGACAAAGCTGAAGCACTTGCAGCTGAGTGGGCTGTGTACCTGGCACCAGCGTTATACCGCAACCATGTGGGATGGGATGAAGAATCACCTCCTCATGCAATACCTTTGCGGTCACTACCGCAGCCACAACCCCAATATCCCATTAAACGGCAGGCAAAAGGCCCCGTCTCCGAAATTCTGACACAGTTGGAATATCAGGGAGTAATTGAACCATGCGTATCACCTATGAACAATCCCCTTTTCGTGGTTTCTAAACCCGATGGATCGTACCGCTTAGTTTTGGATTACCGGCATTTAAATACTCATTGTCGGAACTTTGCGGTGCAAAATACACACAGTTCTGCGCTTGTAGACAGTCTTGTTCGTAAAAAATACAAAACGACACTTGACCTTTCAAACGGTTTCTACACGCACAACCTAGCCCCGGAGAGTGGTCAATGGACCGCATTCACATCCGGGGGTAAATTATTCCAGTTCCGGCGATTACCCATGGGCTATAAAAATAGTCCGGGTATATTCGCCGCCCGTGTTGTTTCTTTGCTACATGACATTGATCAAGACGCATGTTCGTACGTAGATGACATTTATCTGACGGACGACGAATTATTTCAGCATTTGTCCCGTGTGGACCGCATTATTCTTGAATTTGCGGAGCAGGGTTACAAATTTAACTTTGCTAAGTCACACATTGCTGAATTTACCGTTCTGTTCTTGGGCTATGAGCTCAATAACGAAGGTAAGGGCTTAGCCCCCATTTCTTGGAAAAATGTGCACATTTGTGCCCCCAAATACTCTGAAGAAACTTCAGTCTTTGCTGGGTTTCCTGAATTTCGGGCGTACTTACATTCCCGAATATGCCCAGCGTATCAAGCCTTTGTATGCTTTGATACAACCTACTTATTCAAGGTCTTGCTGGCTGCCTGAGCACACCTCAATTCTGCAGTCTTTGCAGACAGACCTTTGGAGTCTAAATATCTTTTGACTCGTGATAACCACACAAACCTGGTGATTAGAATTATTCCGGGGCGGTGGGATTCACCTACTTAACCTTTAATGAAGGTGATACAGTACCTATCGCATACAAGTCACATCTGTACACTTCCGCTGAATTGCGCTTTACATCTGTTGAAAAAGTTCTGACTGCAGTGCAAATGGCGATTCTAAAAGAACGCGCACTGGCACAGGGTAAGCGGATTCTGGTGGTAACACCCTGTCCTGCCCTGGAGGCAGTAACAAAGGCAAGTGTACCGAACTCAAAAGCAATGCATCCCGTTGGATACAATGGGCTACATCTTTGACGTCTTCGGACGTCACTTTTGTCTTTGATTCTTCTCTTCAGACTCAGGAGTATTTACAGTATGAATTCGTTCATCCTCCTCCTTTGTTTTTACTGCCGCTTGAGGATTACAAATGTGTGATCTACACCGATGGTTCGGCGCAACCGGCCACTGGGTCCAAGCACGCTTATTCTGCTGCATGTGCTATTGTTGCGGGATCCTTTGTGGATGGCAAGTTCAAATCCACTGTAGTGCATACTCGCACACTTGGAGATAGTACCGCACAATTGGCCGAGCTGCAGGCATTGCTACTTGCGCTTGAGTTCGCTTCTCAGGATGAGACCACTCTTATTGTATGTGATTCCTTTTACTGTGTACAATCTTACAATGACAATCTGTTTTTCTGGTCGAAAACGACTACAAGGACGCAAAAGGGAGCACAATCAAGCATAAAATGCTTTGGGTTCGAGTGGCAGAATTGCAACAACGTCTGCCCCTCACACAGGTGGTTCACACCTTAGGCCATCAGCGGGTGGGCGCACACGCTATTGGTAACGATCTGGCAGATGAAGCTGCCCGTTCAGCAGTAGTCACGTGTTCAGTAGCAGCGGTTACCAGGTCCATGTCTAAAATAGACCCTGTTATATTAGCAGCTATTGCTGCAACCAAGGAAGGGGATAATTACCCTACAGGTTTCCCTTCCAAGTATTCTTACAAATTAAGTCCCGATCAGGTTCCTTATGTAACTATACCTGACGTTGGAGATCGGCTGATCCCCAACGCGGACCGCAGGAGTGCCTTGATATCAGCTGCACACGAAGGCATGGCTTCGGCACATGCAGGTGTGTCAGCTACGGTTTCCATCTTGCAGCAGCGTTATTGGTGGCGTGGGTTATATAAAGACACCCGTGCTTTTGTGCTTTCTTGCGACGTTTGTCAACAGATTAAGCCTTCCACGGTAACACGTCCACCACAAACACCGCTCTGCATTGCTAACAGACCCTTTGGGTGTGTTTACTTGGATCACTGCGGTCCATTCTCATCAGATACTGCTTATAAATACATCTTAGTGGCAGTGGACTCGTGCACACGGTTTCTCTGGGTCTGGCCACAACGGAGTGCTGACGCCCGAAATGTAATCAGGGATTTGCGTGTCTTTGTGGGAATTTTCGCATGCGGCACCTTCCATTCGGACCAAGGTCCAGCGTTTGCCTCTAGGGCTTACAAGGATGCAATGGCTTCGCTTGGGGTGCGGGTGAAATTTTCGTCTCCGTATAGGCCTGAGGGCAACTCTATCGTTGAACGAATGAACCGTGACTTAAAGCAATCCTTAACAGCTAGGGTTTTAGGTACTGGCAGGAACTGGCTGGCCCATTTGTATACCGTTCAGCGTGCACTTAATAATCTCCCTAGAAGACCTTTGGGTGGGCGGACCCCATACGAAATGCTCTTTGGCATAAGAATGTTTGTGCCTGACCTTGAAGGTCCAGACATCGCGGCGCAATCCGCCAAGTTTGATGTAGATAACCACTCTGCTATGTTACAGGACTTACAAGAAGCCCGAGACAAACTTGCAACTACACATTTGCCTTCAGCCACAGATCCTGCGTTGCAGATTCCGGTAGCCGGCTGGCTTCCGAAAGTTGGAGAACTGGTTCGAGAGAAGGTTGAAAACAAAAAGGAATTTGGCCCCTCTTTTCGTGCACCGGTTCCAGTTCTTGGCCTGAAGGGAACACGTACAGTCATTTTACCACCGCTTCCTGGTCGCAAAGAGAACAGATACATCTCAATTGAAAATGTCAAGCTACAGCGCCTGGCCGATCCTGAATAGTGTCACACCAGCGGTCTCTTGTCCTGCCATTTATCGGACATATGTTCATAGTCCACCTGCACGAACGATCGCTGATGCTGTAATTGAGATGGTTGATTTGCCTGAAACTATGATTGATCCCCAACTCTCCACCAATATCGACGAGGACGAGTATACATATCCTGCATCAGAATCGGTGGCACATCAACCAACAACGCCACTAAGCCCGACTCGTTATTCCTTTGATTCGGATTCCACATCTTCAAAAGTTCCATCCAAGTCCAGTATTTTTATATCCTGGTTTAGAGACAATTTTTTGATTCCCCCTGGACATACCTCTGGTTGGTACTTTTCTTGATATTTTTGTTCATGTCCATTGGCTTTGTCACAGTGTTTTTTCTACTAATTAATGGTCACTATTTACCTGAACGCTCTGCTGTAGACTATGTTTCTGGAACTTTGGCTCCTCATTCCTCGTCTCACATCATGAAGCGTGACCACACATTTGTGAACATTTCAGCCTTCCCAGTTGCTGATGGCATCGTATGGGATGCAGTGAACTATCAAATCCATGGTCCGACGGAAATTATTAATGTACCTAATGTCCTTCGTGTTTCAATGGGTGATGTAGTACAAAATAATATTCATTCTGATGATTGGGACGTGCATGCCGTTGAAGCATTGTTTGCCGATTTAAAATATTATGCATCTTTTAATGCTGAAGATTTATATATGAATTCTGCTAATTATGCCGATTTGTATTGTTACCAACATTGGGGTAATCATTTTCTCCATAAGCCCAGTGCCCTGCGTAGTTCTGTTAACTATACCCAATGGGAACATTGTCCAAACCCCTTGCCAGGTAGCTCTCAAACTCTTCGAAATAAGTTTAATTATTTTACTGATTTTAATCGGTCGAACCCTGCATCCTATTATTTTAGACTTAATAACACATCAACTCAGAAAATTATGTTGACACACACCAAATTGCTTTATTCAGGTTCTTTTCTGAGAGCCCTAGCTGTGGGTGGTTATGAGTACTGGGATAATACAGTGGATTTAAAATCTATTTGGGGCTCCAAGCCATGGCAGGTACAGGGAACCGAGGCGTTGCATCGTGCTTGCCTCATCCCTACCCAAATTATGTTCCTAAATGCTTCCATCTATCAGACTACATGTTGGGGCTTAGCAACCACTAAACAATTGAATACGCCATCAATACCATCCCTGTCGAGTTTTCCAAATGAAAGCTCACGATTCAATATGTCCCTCGTGTCCCTGCAGGCAATGTTACAAAATAATTCGTTTAATGTTTCTGAGCTGGTTCAGTCACCCTGGTTAGTATGGCCTATATCATCTAATGCATGTCAAATGCGTTTTCATGATACTGGTGCTAGCTACACACAGAATAGGCCTGATCCGAGGTTTACTGATGCCCGTACTGTCACTACATACTCTGTTGGTAAATTATGCAAACAATGGCTGCAACATTCGTCCCTTGATTCTGTTAAACAACATTTGTCCCTCCTTACAGGCAATATTGATCTGTCCGACTTTGTTTTGGGACCTCGTGGTCCCCGACCTAAAAGATTCATTTATGAAACATATAATGAACTCTGGAAGCTATCACAAATGGAAGCTGCTTCCCGTCTTCGGGAAATAGATCAAGCAAATATGGAAAAGGTGCTTGCTGTTGTTGACAATAGTATTAATACCCTGTCTTCTCGCATTTACACTTTAGAGAATATTGTGTCCTCTGTTGTTGATATTGTACAAGATGATGTTTCTGTGTTATATCATGGTCAGAATCAATTGCGCTCAGTTATGCAGTTTGCATGGACTTTACAAACACTTAAGTTAGGTAAAGTGCCTTGGCATTTTCTGAACACCTCTGCCTTATTTCTACCTTTTAACTTAACTGACAAACAGCAATTTATGTCCATGAAGGATGCAACGTACACTCTATTACATATCGAAAAGGTGGATCCTTTGCCGTTCTCTGTTGCAGAACTCGATTCTGCTGTATGGCTAGTCCATGGGGTTATAGCTTTACCATTTTCCTTGTTTGAATTTGACTCGTGCATGAAACATTATCCTGTGGGCCGTTACCGGCCATTGGGCAGTGCTTTCCTGCATGAACTCTGGTCCTTGCCTTTCATGTATAAATGCCTTCGGGACGGCAAGGAAGTCTTTCTCACGGGGGAGTACTGCGACTCGACTATAGGTCATTCGCTTATTTGTAAACACATTAAATTGCATGGCTCATGCAGCGTTTCCTCTCCTAATCTTGCTTGTGTGCTGAAAGGTATTCCTGCTCCTGTTATTTCACCTACTTTCACTCTCCTTTCCAATGGTAGTTATTTACTTTTAAATAACGAAAACTGTTGTGGCCTGCAGGCGGGCATTCCTTACATTGTAACAGTTTCGCACAGGGTTGTCTGCTGCAAAAATGTGCTGTTTCCTCCCCCTCACGGCAAGGTTGATATCTCTATTTGGCCTTCCATCCCTACCCTGGAAGCAGATTTCAATAGACTGAGCAGAATAAAGGCACTATTATTAAACGAGGAAGTTATGCTCACGTCCGCCCGGGAGACATTCATTCTCCAGGTGGCGAGTACCCACAGTGAAATACAGGCCCTTTTAAACACTAATCTCCCCCAACATTTTGGGGAGTTAATACATCGTATTTTTAACGCATCTAACACTGAAGGCCTAGTACACTTTTTTAAGGTCGTGGGGTCGGGCTTGGTGTCCTCCTTCCAGACTATTTTTGGTGTCATCCCGGCTTTCATACATTCTATATTTTCCAGTGTCTTTGGCGGTTTCCCATTGATCCTCGCTTTAGCGGCTGGTGTCTTGCTCTTAATTTGCTTTCTGCGCAATGGCTGCTCCCCGATGGGACCTGCTCGATCCCGAACGCCTCCAGCTGCTCCGTGAGCGACTTTTGGCCGGTTTTGGTGTCTTGCCATTGGCGACACTGAGTGTGTCATATACTCTTTCATTTCGCTTTGCGTATTTCACTTGCGTGCAACCTGTGATGACTTGTGTCCGCTGTCCTTTCACCTGGACTCTGGATTATTGCCTCTCCAATTCGTCATTGTCTGTTCCGGATTTTGTTCAGTTGATGGGTCCCTTAGAGGCCCATGAGCAGGACTGTTCCGTTGCTGGCTGTATGGCGCGTGCGGCTGCACTGGGGATTTTGGCGCAATGGGATATCTGGGCGGCTGCCCAAGATCTCCTACAACGAAGCTGTTTTAATTATCACGCAAGCTGTCCCGCATTGCTTATGGATGCTCCCTTTGCTGAGGAGCATTCCTGCTCTTTTGAACTCATGGATTGGATGGCATCTATGTTTTTTGACGATTCCAATGATGAACTCTTGGAGGGTATGGCTTTTTTCTGCACTTTCACTTTCATGGATTGACCTGCCCTTCGCCGTTTGGGCGCTCCCTGTGCTCCGACATCTGTTTTTTTTTTTTTTTCTCCTCTGATGGGCCTCTGTCCTGGCCGCCGGACTGTCCAGGGAGGGTGTCTTGTGGATTGTTACCTGCCTTGTTATGTTGGCCTAGGCCTGGCTGCCATGCTGCTTTTCTTTGCGCACGTTACACTGAGCCGGGCCTTCCTCGCCCTTTGCTCGTGCCAAGTTCTTTTGCACTGTCTGCATTTTCTGTTGTTCACCTTTTTGGGCTCAGTCTGCACAAACATGTACAAGGTCGCATAACAATGTATTCTGGTTCTTCCTGATATGGCCAGTCTCGCGCACCCAGACATAACATTATGTGCAATTGCCATGAAGAATTTGGTATGCTTTTAATACTGTGGTTTACTAGCGTTTAACACACATGGAGAAATCCCTTTCAGTGAGAAGAGCTATGATGTCCTGCTGATGTAATTCTGCATCTAGAGACTGAGGTATGGGGGTTCGCTAGTCAAAGCCCAGAGGTCTTCTATTATTAAAATAAACTATCTTACTGCAAGGGAGGGTGGTAATGTTATATATACGTTTATCCACTGAGCTCTGAGATGCTTTCCCCGTTTGTATTCTATGGAATTGTAACCATGCTGTTTATATTAGTCATATGCATTATGCTATTAGTGCTGACACGTGTACTGTACATTAGAGCACGTAAGTTGGAATAAACATTTTAACCTATTCAGTGTCTCTTCCTACGCACCTTGTGGACATGTACGAGTGAGTGACGAAAGAGTGTTCTTGCTTCTGCGAGTCCTGAGATAAAGATACCGTGTTCTGGGTTGTCCAAACATTAGTACTTGGGTGCTAATGGGATGCTAAGCTAGTTGGGTTGGGGTTTTTGGGTGCTATGGTATATGGTGGCAAACCACTGTATTCCAGGGTCCCATTTTCCTGTGCATAGCTCTGTGTATGTGCAGAAACCTTATGACACCAGGTTTTTCCACTTAGCTGATGAGGACTACCAGGGTGTAGGTTAGTAACCCATCACCTTTCGTTTGGGGGGCTATGTTGCAAAGTCATCCTGTGCCCTGGGCACCCCCAACTTTTTGCTGACTGATACTGGTGGTAACTGATTTTGACTGACCCGGGCTCTACCTAACCAGGCCCAGGGCCAGTGCTAAGCTGAAAGAGACACATTAGAAAACAGTTAAAACACTTAACATACACTAGGGTACACTATGGTATGGTGGGGTACCCCTGTAATTGGCATGACCTACCCCATAAGCCCCTAGTATATAATAGGGCAGGGGATTGAAACAACCTAGAAGTCCCCAGTACCCTGGGGCATGGCATTTTAGAGGCCAGCAGCTTTTTCTGCACTTGCATGTGTGCACTGCTGAAGCCTGAGGTCAGTTTAAAGACAGCCCTGGGTGCCAGGACTGCTTTTAAAAAGTAAATTGTGCCCAAACTCGACTTTGGTGGTAGGGGCACTTAAAAATGGATAACCTACAATGTTTTGGCATATTAGGGACCCCCAGGGTCTCCCCTAGGTATCCCAGGGGTGGGGGGTCAGTTATCTATAAGGTACACCCTTATAAAATGAGTTTTTATATGCCTGGGTAAAGTGAAATTTCACATTTCCCTCCCCACATTGTGGTAAAGTGCTGCTCAAATTCGACTTTGATGCTAGGAGCACTGTGGAAGGAGGATCTGCAATATTTCTGCAGATTCAGAACCCCTAAAGTCTCCCCTAGATGCACATGGGGTGGGGTTCCTGTAGATATAAGGCAAGTACTTATAAGATATGTTTTTGTAAGTCCTGGTGCTGGAAAAATGGCCCAAGTCATTTTTCCCATTGCAAATCCCGTTACATAGGTTAACATGGTAGGAAGTTATTGATTAATAACTATTGATAGGAGAGGACTAGACTGGCCATTCAAAGACTTCCCAGAATGGTAGTAGTAAATCCAACATCATCATATTGTTGAATTTCTCCTAAAGTGTACATACAAGAAGTTATAAGACTTTCTTGTTTGTAAGTCCAAATTCAGCCTTCCAGTGGTCTGCCCTGATTGGTCAGAGTTAAGTGGATTAGCCAGGCTGCCTTGAAGAGGTGATAAAGAGCCCCTCTGCTGGGAGGGCAGTGTGCTGTTCCATAGGAATGCCAGGCCAGGGGGAGGAGTCGTAAACCATGGTCTTCAAAGGCAGAGGGATGGCCACAGTGTCAGTTTCCACTTTACACTTTTGACCCCCACCAGACCTAGGATTAGGGAAGGTATGTGCAGATGGTAGGGGGAGAGTCTATGGAAATAAGCCATCCTAGGGGGTGTGTTTAGCCAGCTCTTACCTCCTTCCTTGAAAATCAGCCATTATGGATTTGGAAGATTTGATGCACTCTGGGACAAAATAATGCCACAGTCTACAGGATGTGGTCATAACTTTTAGGAGTTACCCTGCTCCCATTGGTCAGAAGTGACCTCCTGCATGACCCAGAGAACTTGGAATAAGTATCTGAGAGGGGCAGAGCCCTCCAGATCTGCTGCTTGAAACTTACTGAAGCAAGAAGTGCCCTGCTGAGAAGTTTTGCTGTGCAAAGATTTCTAAGGCCTGACCTCTGAAGACTGCACCAACTGAAACTGCAGCCCTGTGGATTACCTTGCTGCAAAAGGACTAAAGAGTGGACTCCCTGCAAGCTACAGGTTAACAGAGCTCACCTGGACATCCCCACAATGAATTCCCAGCCTGGAGTACCAGTGGATTTGTAAGGGTTTTGTTCAAGTGGATTGCGGAATTGAAGTTTCACACTTTCAAGGACCCTCTTGGAGATTCCAGAACCTTGAATTGTGTGTTGGATACTTTGGGACCCGCAAGCAGAACTTCAGGAAGGAGTTCTAACTGGACCCCGCCTGCTGGAGAAGGCGCACAACACATTTGGTGAGATTCTCCAGAACAATTTCTAAAGGTGTCCCTGTCAGAGAAAACGAAATGACTAAAAGGGGTACTGTTGGTTTCTAAGCACTAGAAAGTGACTAATCTTTAAAAAATCATATCTCTGGTTCCCTACAGTGGATTTTTTTCGTTTTGGTGTCATTTAAAAGATAAAGATATTACCTATTTTTATAAATTGGTGTTGGATTTTTATTTTGTGTTGTGTCTTAATTATTTACTGAAATGGTGTTTTTAAATGCGTTACATACCTGTCTTTGAAGTTAAGCCTGTCTGCTCGCAGCCACGTTACCAAGGGTTGAGCATAGGAATAATTTTCTAAGACCTATGCTGGGTCCTACCATGCGTTAGTGGCCTTATTGCCAGTGGCAGACCTACATTTGCCCCTACCAATAACCCACTTTCCAACAAGTATATTTGGAGATAATCATAGTCAGGTTTAGGCACTGGTTAATTGTGCCCTTTCCTTTTCTAAAGCCATACTGGGCCTCTGCTAAAATGCATCTCTTGAGCCCAATCCTCTATCCTATTTAAAAGCACTCCCCCCATTAATTTTGCTGTACTATTAATTAATGAGATGGGTCTATAATTTTTTGGTTCTGTCCTATCTCCCTTTTTTTAGATCAGGTCAATTACTGACTGCTTTCAAGAGCTCGGGGGATCTCTCTTAGATGCAACATTGAAGACATTAGTCAACGCCAATGCCCATAGCGCTTTAGTTTCCAAAAATATATCTGCTGGGACCCCATCCAGGCCAGCTGCCTTCAATAAGTTGGTCAGGCCACAGCACGATCAATTTCCTCTACCTCAAATATTATATAGGGTGGTCGATGATCCTCTAAGCTAGAGTCGTTATTTATATTTACAGCAGGGTTTTTAAATATGTTTTGAAAGTGGGATACACATCCTTCCGCCTCAATGTGTCTCTAAGATTGAAGCCTCCTCGTCCTTTAGGAGTGGCACCTTTAGCACCCTCCAAAATACCCGGGAGTCCTTTTTATGGATTGACAATCTCAAATCTTCCCACACTTTGAGCTTTAGCTCCCTTAATCTCGCCCCTCTTGCTTTTTTATAACTTGCTCGTTTACAGCCCTGATCCCTTGAGTTTGCTCGTAAGGCAATATGCAACTTAGAGGCAGCTTTCGTGCAGTTGTGATCAAACCATGAATCTTGGGTCATATCGTTATTCTTAACATGGCGTGTTAATTGGTTTTTAATCCATATTTTGTTTCTCATTTATCGCTATATGAACACTCACGAGCACTGAACACTTTGTGTATAGTAGTAAAAATTTGGGATACTTGTGTATGTATCTCTCTGCTCCATTGTTTTAAAATTGTCAAAATTCGAATCTATTGATGTTTGTTGAATTCTGTACAAGAACACACTTATTTCATGAAACACTTTATGCTTGTCTAGCATATGCCCAAGGTTCTAGGTATTGAAAAGGGCAGCCTGTTTCTTAATTCCAGATCCAGTTAGGAGCAAAAAAACTTCTTAGGGGATTAACTCCGCTCCATCCGTGGTGCTTTAATCTGACATACCCAGAAATAACGCCATTATATTGCGCATTTCCTATGCTATTCAATTCCACCACTCGTTTATTTAGAGCTAGTCACTGACCCCGGACACTCAACCTTGGTGATCATTCAGGAGAAGCGAACAAGAATACGAAGTCACCATCTGCCATCTCCGACACTGGAATGAAAAACCACCAAAATGCAAATACAAAGCCAGAAACAAAACTAAAAATGTTTGCGTTACATGCGAGGACGGTGCTCCCGATGCGCAACATCAAGTAGCTGTTACAACGCCGTGGAACTCGCCTGGCACCCGAGGAGGTGAGGACATATGCAGCGAATCGCGCAACTGGCGACGATGAAGATACATGCAACGAGTGTTGAACTCATCCTAAGACAGTAGACCGATGAAGCGGCGATATTGTAAGCATTGCAATATTGGAAGGCGCGGTGGAAAAACGCACGAAAGTGAAAGTGGATCTCGATCCATGGACGCCGCCATTTTACTCCCACGTTAGTTTCACGGCAACATGAGGGAACCTCTACCTGCAGGCTTGTCCGTATCTTCGTAGGATCTTCACAGGATACTCTGTCGACAAGAGGGCTGCTCAAATGTGAAGCTCCGGAGCCGCCACTGACTAACTGCAGCCAAGCGCCGCTTCACCCGCGCCACGGCCGTGATGACGGTGCCCAGAGATGCCCTGAGTCACGGAGCATTTCCAGGCCGCCCAGCGACGAGCTAAATGATCCGACGGAGACACAGCGGCCCTCGCTGTCCGGGACCTGACGCGGCTCTCGGAGACCCCGCGACGTCAGGGGTCGCAGGCGAGCCTGAGGGCGGGGTCACGGGCGAGCCGAGCGGCCGCGGTCAAATTGAGGCCGTAGCGGCTGTAGGCCTGAGATGCGCAGCAGAGTATGCGACGGAAATATGACCGAGCCCGGGTCGCGGTGAGGACCTGCGACGCTCCCGGTGAAGCGCGAGTGGAAAGTGAGGACGGCCCTCCCCGCGGCGCTAAAAGCACAGGTGGGAAGCTCCCGAGGATAATTAGAGGGCGTTTATTAATTGAGGAACTAGCGATGTGATGCTGGCTGTCCCAGAGGGAAAGCAAGCAGTCTGCCAGAGCGAACTGAACAAAGCGAGGGCCAGTGCCTGACTCTTAAATGGCGCCCGTCACCAGCAAATAGAGAAAATGAAGGGAGCTTGCTGCGGAGAGGAGTGAATCCCAGTAAATGAAATATGCGCCCTGGAATAAGAGTGGGGGCCCCTGGAGGAATCATCACCTGGACTTGCACTGAAGGCACCCAAGAACCTCCTTGGCCATACTTATCTGAGTTGACAGTGAGTAGCCCCCTAGCGCCTGCAACCTCCACGCCCGACCCCATAGCACACACGGTGGGTGGCGCGGCATAGACCTTGAGACCTGCAGGAAATATGAGAACGGAGCGGCCTCTGGATCGAGGTGCACCCGGACCCTGGCAGACATCTTTGTTGTTTCCTATTGGGCTGTCCTGGCTCGCTCGGTGGCCCATGAGATGAGTGATTCACATAATGGGCGCCCATTTTGTTCTCCTCTAATAGTGCTCTTGGCTGAGGTTTGGTGTCCACTTTGGCCTCCTCCCTGGGGAGCCGAAGAACGGCTATACCTATCACTGTGATCCTCTAGGTGACTCCCATTTCCACGCTGGTTGCCATACTTGGAGGTCCCAATCCCTGGTGGTAGGGTTTGCCCCGTTATGATCCCACACCCTCACAGTCACTGGAGGCAAGCCAGCCCTCTATCCCTCCGGTATGATGTTTTATTAGGGAGTTAGACCAGAGTCCCTGGCCCTGCATTTCTAGTCGCCCCCTGACCGCAATCTTTTTGGATTATCCTCACTCGTCTTCCGGATTATGTGCCCTCCTCTTCTTACTATTCTCCTCTGCACTATCGCTACCCTAGTGGCCTCTCTTCTCCCTATCATGGCTTCCACTCGAATAAAATCGGGAGTTAACTGCTTCAAAGTCATCTATCCCCCTAATCTGTCCAAAGCAGCAGCAAAACGGTTCAAGCACAACACCATTGAACACTTCCCTGATTCCCTCTTTGTCGATCAATTCCATAATGGGCACCTAGGGAAGCTAAAAAATGACTTAATTTTTTTCACCCACGACATCCCTTCCTGGTCCACCAGCTTCTTCAATTTCTTCAACGTCTCCTCCTCCTCATCTATCCCGCATGGACAGCGGCTAAAAATTTCCCCCTCCACTACCTTTAAGGGCTCTCTCACCATTACACTCTACAATAATGGCACTGTCATGATTCAAGCGACAGACTCCTGTCTCTCTCCCTTTGACCATCTCTTCCACTCCCTTCGCCCAACCCATACAACTATGATCTCCCTCAACTCTTCTTTGAGCCCCTCTCCTTTCTCCCTTTCTCCCCCTGACCCCCCGATACTCCAGCAGGCCGCTCTCCCGGGAGACACAGGCCTACCCTTTGTTCCCCCTGCCTTTGCTCCCTCCTCTCCCTCTCTTCCCCCTTCCCACAATGTCCCTCCCCCTATCTTGTCTGTCCGACCTCAGGCCTCCACCCCCCTCCCCACCCTGCATCTGCCGGATTCTCCAACGTTTTCACCTCCCCCCTAATCCCCCTAATCCAACCCACCTCCCCCCCTCTTAATCCACCTTTCTTACAACCTGGTCTACCGATCAACTTTCCTTACCTCCCCCTTCCCTCCCCCTTCACCTCATCCCTTTCCGCTCTTCCCCGTCCCCGTACCCTAAATTCTTCTCTTCCACCTCCCATCTATCTTCAACCCCACCTTCCTCATCCCTTGCTTCCCAACCTTGTCTCCCTCCCCGACAATTCCTTCCTCGTCTCTCCCTCTGACCTTGTAGTCCCTTACTCCTCCCTCAGTTTCCATCTAGCCCATTCCCCCCCACTCCACCTGTTACCTGTCCCCCTACATTCACCTTTCATAGCCTATAGTACCTGTCCAGCACCATCCTCTCTTTTCTCCCCATACCTCTGGCCTTCCTCGGACCCCCCGCCCTCCCCCCCCGGTACAGCCCCCTCTCCTCTCTTCTCCACGTACCTTCGGACATCATCTGACTCCCTGCCCTCCCCTCCCGGTTCAGCCTCGTCTCCCCTCTTCTCCCCTTACCGCCGGCCTTCATTTGTCCCCCCTCCTACTCCTCAACTTCCTCCTCATACTTTTGATCTCTTCTCTTCCCCTCTGTTCAACACCAGTAAAAATATTTCTCTTCCCACCACTGTTTCACCATCCACTCCTATTGTCCACCATCTTTCCTCACCTTCTACCCTTACTCCCCAACTCCCCACACATTCCCCCACCCCTCCCCTCCCTCACCCTCTGCACCGTCTCCCTCAACCCGTTCCCCCAACCCTCCCCGTCCTCCCTCACCCTCTGCACTCCCTCCTTTATCAATCAATCAATCAATCACGGCATTTATAGAGCGCGCTACTCACCCGGGAGGGTCTCAAGGCGCTGGGGGAGGGGTAAGTTACTGCTCGAACAGCCAGGTCTTGAGCTGCTTCCTGAAGGCGAGATGGTCCTGGGTTCGCCGAAGGTGAGTGGGAGGGAGTTCCAGGTCTTGGCCGCCAGGTAGGAGAAGGATCTTCCTCCGGCGGTGGTTCTGCGGATGCGTGGTACGGTGGCGAGGGCGTGGCTGGTTGATCGTAGCTGGCGTGTGGGCGTGTAGAAGGACATGCGGTCGTTGAGGTACTTTGGGCCCAGGTCGTGGAGGGCCTTGTGTGCGTGGGTGAGGAGTCTGAACGTGATTCTCTTGCTGACGGGGAGCCAGTGCAGGTCTTTCAGGTGTACGGTGATGTGGCTGTGTCGGGGGATGTCCAGGATGAGTCGTGCGGAGGCGTTCTGGATGCGCTGGAGTCTCTTTTGAAGTTTGGCTGTGGTTCCGGCGTAGAGGGTGTTCCCATAGTCCAGTCGGCTGGTGACGAGTGCCTGGGTGACGGTCTTCCTGGTTTCAGTGGGGATCCATCTGAAGATCTTGCGGAGCATGCGCAGGGTGTTGAAGCATGAAGATGAGACGGCGTTGACTTGTTTGGTCATTGATAGGGAGGAGTCCAGGATGAAGCCCAGGTTGCGTGCGTGGTCCGTTGGCTTGGGTGCGGTGCCCAGGGCCGGGGGCCACCAGGAGTCGTCCCAGGCGGAGGGTGATGAGCCCAGGATGAGGACTTCCGTCTTGTCTGAGTTCAGTTTAAGGCGGCTGTTCCTCATCCAGTCGGCGACGTCTCTCATCCCGTCGTGCAGGTTGGCTCTGGCGGTAGTGGGGTCGTTGGTGAGGGAGAGGATCAGCTGGGTGTCGTCGGCGTAGGAGATGATGTTGAGGTTGTGTCGGCGTGCGATGGCTGCGAGGGGCTCATGTAGACGTTGAAGAGGGTCGGGCTGAGTGAGGATCCTTGTGGAACGCCGCAGATGACTTCGGTGGCTTCGGATCTGAACGGGGAGAGGCGGACTCTCTGGGTTCTTCCGGCGAGGAACGAGATGATCCATTCCAGTGCTTTCTCTCGGATTCCGATGTTGCTGAGGCGCTTCACTAGGGTGCGGTGGCAGACGGTGTCGAACGCCGCGGAGAGGTCCAGGAGGATGAGGGCAGCTGTTTCCCCGTTGTCGGTTAGGGTTCTGATGTCGTCGGTGGCTGCGATAAGGGCGGTCTCGGTGCTGTGGTTGGCCCGAAACCCGGACTGCGAGGGGTCGAGGGATCCATTCGTCTCGAGGAAGGCGGCAAGCTGTCTGTTGACGGTCTTCTCGATGACTTTGGCCGGAAACGGAAGGAGCGAGATGGGGCGGTAGTTCTTGAGGTCGGTGGGGTCCGCCGTTGGTTTCTTCAGGAGGGCGGTAAGCTCGGCGTGCTTCCAGCTCTCCGGGAAGGTGGCGGTGCGGAAGGAGGAGTTGATGATGTCCCGGAGATGGGGTGCGATGGTGGCGTCGGCTTTGTTGAAGACGTGGTGTGGGCAGGGGTCGGTTGGTGATCCGGAGTGGATGGAGTTCATCGTGCGGGTGGTGTCTTCGGTGTTGATCGGGGTCCAGTTGCAGAGGGTGGTGGTGGCGGGCATTGGTTCGGCGGTAGGGTGCGTTGTTTGTGCGTTGAAGCTGTTGTGTATGTCGGTGATCTTGCGGTGGAAGAACGCGGAGAGTGAGTTGCAGAGGTCTTGCGAGGGGGTGATGTCGTTGTTTCCGGCGCTGGGGTTGGAGAACTCTTTGACGATGCTGAAAAGTTCCTTGCTGTCATGGGCGTTGTTGTCCAGTCGTTCTTTGAGTGCCGACTTCTTGGTGGCACGGATCAGCTGGTGGTGTTTGCGGGTGGCGTGCTTGAGGGCGGTCCTGTTGTCTGTGGTCTGGTCGAGTCGCCAGGTTTTCTCGAGAGTGCGGCAGTTCTTCTTGGATTCCTTGAGTTCGTTGGTGAACCAAGGGGTTTTCTTGCTTCCGGGTCTGCTGGGAGGGTTTTTAGTGGTGCGAGGTCGTCGGCGCAGGCGGTCAGCCACTTGGCGAGGTTGCTGGCTGCTTCGTTTGGGTCCGTTGTGTCGGTGGGTGTGTTCTGGCTGAGGGAGGCGGTGAGCTGCTCGGCGGTGATCTTGCTCCAGCTCCGGCGGGGAGCCTGTTGCGGGTGGTGGTGGGTCGCAGTCTTTCTGAAGCTGAAGTGGACGCAGCTGTGGTCGGTCCAGTGGAGTCCGGTGGCGTGGCTGAAGGAGATGTGCTTGCTGGACGAGAAGACGGGGTCAAGCGTGTGGCCGGCGTAGTGGGTGGGCGTGTTCACCAGTTGCTTGAGTCCGAGGTTGGCGAGGTTGTCCAGCAGGGCGGTGGTGTTTCTGTCGTTGTTGTTCTCCAGGTGGAAGTTGAGGTCCCCTAGGAGGATGTAGTCGGCGGAGGGCATGGCGTGCGGGCTGATGAAGTCTGCGATGTCTTCGCTGAATAGTGTGCGTGGTCCCGGGGGTCTGTAGATGAGGGTGCCTCGGAGGGTGGTCTTGGGGTCCGTGTGTATCTGGAAGTGTAGGTGTTCGGCGGCGGTGAAGGTCTCGTCGGAGTTAGTCGAGATGCGGATGGTGTTCTTGTGTACGATGGCGATGCCTCCTCCCCGTCTGGTTGACGCGGTCCTTCCGGGTGATCTTGTATCCATCCGGGATGGCTATGGCGATGTCAGGCGCTGAGGAGGCGTTCATCCAGGTTTCGGTGAGGAAGGCGATGTCCGGTGCTGTTGCGTCGAGCAGGTCCCAGAGTTCCACGGCGTGCCTGTGGACGGAGCGGGTGTTCAGCAGGATGCATTTCAGGTGGTTGCTGCTGTTGCTCGACTTGGCGGAGGTGGTGCACGTCAGGGGGCAGGTGAACCGGCAGGTTTGGCAGGTGAAGGGTCCGTGGGTGCGTCTCGGTGAGGCTCGGTAGCAGGCAGGGTTCCGGCCGGCATTGAGTGCGGTGAGTGTGGCGGCGTCGTAGGTCCGTCGAGTGGTGTTGCATCGGTGGGATCCAGGGGTTCTGGCGCTGGGCGCGGTCCAGTCGCGGACGGGCGCAGACGGGCTTGCCTTAGGCGCGCCATTTATGGGGCGGCGCGCCCGCTGCGCACGTCCGCTGCGCGGCCGTGCAGCGGCCGCCATTTATGGGGAGGCGGGAGGCAGGGGCAGCGAATGGGC
Source organism: Calotriton arnoldi (assembly GCA_963921515.1). Classification (NCBI taxonomy): domain Eukaryota; kingdom Metazoa; phylum Chordata; class Amphibia; order Caudata; family Salamandridae; genus Calotriton; species Calotriton arnoldi. Next base: position 1,044,525 of record CAWUFW010003522.1, read on the forward strand.
AGTCAGGGGCGGGGCCGCAGGGACGCAGCGGCGGGAATGGCGATAGGCAGCGAGGGGCACAGAAGGAAAAACGGGGGAGAGCAGGTAAATCACGGGCACAACAACAGTGGGGCAGCGAGGGGCACAGAAGGAAAAACGGGGGGAGAGCAGGTAAATCACGGGCACAACAACAGTGGGGCAGCGAGGGGCACAGAAGGAAAAACGGGGGGAGAGCAGGTAAATCACGGGCACAACAACAGTGGGGCAGCGAGGGGCACAGAAGGAAAAACGGGGGGAGAGCAGGTAAATCACGGGCACAACAACAGTGGGGCAGCGAGGGGCACAGAAGGAAAAACGGGGGGAGAGCAGGTAAATCACGGGCACAACAACAGTGGGGCAGCGAGGGCACAGAAGGAAAAACGGGGGGGAGAGCAGGTAAATCACGGGCACAACAACAGTGGGGCAGCGAGGGGCACAGAAGGAAAAACGGGGGGAAAGCAGGCAAATCACGGGCACAACAACAGTGGGGCAGCGAGGGGCACAGAAGGAAAAACGGGGGGAAAGCAGGCAAATCACGGGCACAACAACAGTGGGGCAGCGAGGGGCACAGAAGGAAAAACGGGGGGAAAGCAGGTAAATCACGGGCACAACAACAGTGGGGCAGCGAGGGCACAGAAGGAAAAACGGGGGGAGAGCAGGTAAATCACGGGCACAACAACAGTGGGGCAGCGAGGGGCACAGAAGGAAAAACGGGGGGAGAGCAGGTAAATCACGGGCACAACAACAGTGGGGCAGCGAGGGGCACAGAAGGAAAAACGGGGGGAAAGCAGGCAAATCACGGGCACAACAACAGTGGGGCAGCGGGGGCACAGAAGGAAAAACGGGGGGAAAGCAGGCAAATCACGGGCACAACAACAGTGGGGCAGCGAGGGGCACAGAAGGAAAAACGGGGGGAAAGCAGGCAAATCACGGGCACAACAACAGTGGGGCAGCGAGGGGCACAGAAGGAAAAACGGGGGGAAAGCAGGCAAATCACGGGCACAACAACAGTGGGGCAGCGAGGGGCACAGAAGGAAAAACGGGGGGAAAGCAGGCAAATCACGGGCACAACAACAGTGGGGCAGCGAGGGGCACAGAAAGGAAAGGGGAGACAAGCAGACAAAACTGGCACCGGGGCCACAAGCGGAGGGCGATCTTACCTACAGGAGCAGCGGGCAGACAGCACAGGCGGAGCTGTGTGGTGGGGGAGCGACCTACCTGGCAAGGTCAAGGGTCCATCGAGCCACCCAACACTCCGTGCTCAGCTCTCCTCTCTCTGGAAAATAAACTTGATTCTCTCATCTATTCCATTTCCCAGCTTGTAGCGTCCATCTCACGTTTAAGCGCCAAGATGTCCCCCGTCCCTAACAACCTCCCGAGGAGTTCCTTGCTCCCGCGCCCCAATAAAGCCAACCACAGTCTGTCCTCTGCAGACATCACCAACTTACTGGCCAGCTACAAGACCACCAACGTCACTCCCCCTCCACCTTCCTCTCCTAATAATTCTACGCAGTTTCCTATTCAGACCATCTCCTCTGTCAGACCTTACCAGCCTAACTCTTACCGGGCTCCCTCATTCAAGAATCTTATCCCTATCTCCCTGAACAACCCTAACACCCCCATCACCAAAACATCTGCGTCAGAGCTGCACTGCTTGCTCCACAACTGCAGATCTGCAATCAAACACAAAGTGGAAATCTCTGATACTATCATCCACCAGAATCTCGACATGTTCTTCCTCACTGAGACATGGTTTAATGACTCCTCTCATACGTTGTTTGACCTTCTGTTACCCACTGACTACTCTATCCTCAGAAATGACAGGGCAGACAAAATTGGGGGCGGTGTCGCTATCATCGTCAGGAACTCCCTTCAAATGAACGCCTTCCCTACCACCCTTTTCCGTACATTCGGATGCCTATCCCTAGAACTTCAAATATACCACGGCTCACCGTTTAGATTCCATGCGATCTTCCACCCGCCCGGTAACTGCTCTTCCTTTGTGGAGGAACTGACCGACTTCATCAGTGACCAATTTTCTCAAAGTGACAGACAGATCTTCCTGGGTGACTTTAATCTCCACTGGGGCTCCTTGGAAGACTCGGCTGCCAACAAGCTTGCCACCTTTCTCTCAGTCAATGATCTCTTCCAACATTGTTCGGAAACCACACATTCCAAGGGCTCAATTCTGGACCTTGTCATATCCAAAGCAGACCTGCTGAATACTGCTCCCCCCATCCATGTAGACTGGTCTGACCACTTCCTCATTCCCTTCCGTTTTCACCTATTGCACGTTATAACTCTCGGCCAACCTAAAAGAGCTACTACCTGGTTCCGCAACACTAAGAACATTGATCTTGACACTTTTTGTGATTCTGCTATGCGGGCACTTCCTAGACTAGACCCTAGTGTGGATGTCAACGTTCTCACTTCTCAGTGCCTCTCAGTACTAGCAGTCGAAATCGACAATGTCGCTCCACTCCAAAGCAAAAGGAAAAGACCCACCCCCTCAGCACCTTGGTTCAATAAAGGTCTCTACGATGAAAGGAAAACCCTTAGATTCCTGGAGAAACATTGGAGAAAATCTCCTTCAACCTCCAATCTCTCTCTTTTACGCTCAGCAAGATCCAAATATCACAACCACATCTTCCTTGAAAAAGCATCACATTTCAGATCCCTCCTTGACTCAGCCAAAAACAGACCCAAAAAACTTTTTGACCTCATCAAAAACCCAAACTGTTCTCCCCTATCCATTAAGCCTGAGGATTCCACAAAGAAAGCAGCAGATTTCGCTATATTCTTTGATGGAAAGGTCAAAGCACTGGTGGATCAGGTCGCCCACCCCTCCCCCATTGAGGAGCGGAAATCCTTAGTTACCTGGCAGAACTTTGACGTCATCTCGGAAGAGGACCTCCTCAAATGCATCCTCGAAACTAAACCCTCCAACCATTCTTCTGACCCCATCCCTAGCGACATCGCCATCGATTTCTACACCTATACTTTCTCTTACTGGACCAGGCTAGTCAATCTCTTCCTCAGTCAAGGCTCCCTCCCGGGTGCCCTCAAATCAGGACAGGTCACCCCTCTTCTAAAAAAAACCTCCGCCGATGCAAACGACCTCAACAACTTCCGCCCTATCACCAACCTCCCTTTTCTTTCGAAAATCACCGAAAAATGTGTGGCGAAACAACTTTCCTCACATATTATGGACAATAACCTCCTCGACGTCTTCCAGTCTGGCTTCATCCAAAATTGCAGCACTGAAACAGCCCTGCTGCAAGTGATTGACGATGCGCTGCATATACTCGACTCTGGGGAATCGTGTCTTCTGATTCTTCTAGACCTCTCTGCAGCCTTTGACACTGTTAATCATAGCACCCTCCTCAACACTCTTCAACAGAGAATGGGATTGGATGGCACAGTGCTCAAATGGTTTGCCTCTTTCCTCTCAGACAGATCCCAAATGATCAAGATAGCGAACAGTCTTTCATCTCCATTGGCCGTAGGTCAAGGCGCCCCTCAAGGTTCTATCCTGGCACCCACTCTGTTTAATCTCTACCTGGAACCTTTAGGGAACCTTCTAAGCAAATCTGGGATCCATTACCATCTTTATGCGGACGACACCCAAATCTACCTTAAGGTGTCTTCCGCACACGATCTCTCCCTACTCAACTCTACTCTCAACTCTATTCACAACTGGATGTTAGCTCACCAACTCATTCTGAATCCCGCCAAAACTGAATTCCTCCTCCTCTCTACCTCTCTCTCACCTCCTCCTGTTCAATCTTGGATGGATCAGCTGAACCTACTCAACAACAAACCCATCATTGTCGACAGCGCTAAATCCCTAGGTGTCATTCTTGACAAAAGACTCAACCTAATCTCCCACATCAACTCTATTGCTAAGAACGCACGTTACCAGTTGCGCCTGCTATGGGGGATCCGTCGGCTCTTCCCGGAGAAAGACTTAAAAACCTTGGTATAATCTCTGGTCCTCTCAAGACTGGATTATTGCAATTCTCTTCTGACGGGCCTACCCAAATCCCACCTCTCCCCCCTCAAATCCATCCTCCATTCAGCAGCTCGCTTCATTTCAGGGTCTAAACGAAGCGACCACGTCACTCCTATCCTGTCCTCTCTTCGATGGCTTCCGATCGAGGCAAGATCTATTTACAAAACTGCCTGCATCACACACAAAGCGTTACACACGTCCTCCCTCGTTACCTGGCGAATAAATTGAAATTGTCCGGTGGCTCTCGCCCTTCTCGCAATGCGGAAAAGCTTCTGCTTGAGCCCCCGTCTTCAAAAGGGAAAGATCGATGGCGCAATCCTTCTCAGGCAATGCGGTGAGAATCTGGAACTCGCTTCCCCCATTGCTCCGTGCCACCGCCTCTACCCGGATCTTCAAAGCTGACCTCAAATCTCTTCTCTTCCAAAGACACTTTCAGACTTTCATTCTCAGGCCCCTCTAGGAAGTCCGCTCTTCATTGTAAATTTGTACTTTTTCCTGTATATTCCTCACCCTGGCGTGCTGTGTTGGATTTTATGTGTGTGTGCCCTTCATTTTAAGTCCCGTTTAATTCACGCCCTCTCTACTCCCTCAAGGAAGTTCTTCCACTATAGGAAATTCTGTACTCCATGCCTATAGAAGTGCCTTCCCAGTGTGTCCTGAGTGACTGCCACTTATTGCAGTATTATACCTCTTTTTGTATTTTGTATCTCATGTATCATGCACACCTGTCACTTGTTCCTCTTGGAACGTATACCTCTTTTTGTATCTGGTTTGTTTTTGTTATTTGCACAATTGTCACTTTTTCCTCATGTAATGTAACGCTTGCTTTTGGATTATGCTCATGTAATGTTACTGTTCCTATTGTGAAGCGCTCTGACACCTTCGGGTAAAGTCCGCGCTATATAAAAACGCATAAATAAATTCACTTCGACTGAGCCCAACTTCAGCTTCAGGCATCAATGAAGGTGCTCTTATGCTTGGATGGGGAATGCCGGGAATGGTAGTTCCCCCCAACTACAAAGTGCCACTGAATCCAAAAGCAATACAACTGAGCGGACTTTAAGTCCCAGCAGCCCAATCAGCTGGCATCATAAGGCGAGCGACGCAAACACTGAAGAGGGAGGGGGCTGCAAGATGGCGTCGCGGGAAGCGGGAGGGGAATCACTGGCGGCCAGCCTGGCCGGGTTGGCGGGGCCCGAACCTACGGCTCAGGCGCGAGCACTCTATGCTATCCGCACGCGCCACATCAAAGAGCCCGGCGGTATCGAACGATTCCGGGCACGTGGCGGTCTAAAATACGTGCTAAATCTTCTACAGAACCCCCGAGCGCGGCGGTCTATGGACCTGGCACTCAGTATCTTAGCGAATTGCTGCACAGAGAGGGGGAGTCGAACACAGGTGCGTTAGTATGTGGCGCTCAGGGTGTGCGCAGGAAGGTGGGAGCGATGAGCTTTGGTCACTTAGTGAGTTCTTTTCTCATTTGGATTGCTCTGTAATCATTCTGCCCTTTCTTTCCTTCTATAGGTCAGGCAACTCGGTGGAATCCCCCCTCTTGGTGAGTAGATAGTTAGTTCGTCCTGCTTTGCCACATCGACACTTTTGCGTGGCTGTACGTGTTGACGTAAATACGCTGCCACCCCGAAGCTCTCGTGTGACGTGCTTTTCTGCCATCTTTGATTGGTAACGTTGTTGCAGCCGAAGTTTACAGATGACCCGGACATTTGTGTTGAGTTGGATTCAATGCTACCATTTTGGATCAGGAATGGTTTGCCGTAGCCCGAAAGGGACTTCAACAATTCATAGACTGTTTGTATTGACGTACTGTGACCATGATGGGTGTGTACCCAATATCTTTAACGGCAGTCTGACGGTGATGTTGTACCTGTCATGTGACGGGTTTAATGGTCACACAACAGCCAAGTGTTTCAATACGTGTGACGACAGCCCGCCATACCTTTTCTTTTTTTAGCCAGCAGGTCACTACATTTAAGATATTAAGTTTCACTTTTAATTCAGCATACGAAATTACAGTTGTTAAAAAGGCAGGTCTTACAAGGATGTTAATTACGGTGATGCTTGCAGAAAGTGTTATGGAACGAGCTAGCTTGTTTCAGATTTTTAAATAATAAAAACTATACAGTCCAGGGGACCGATTATGGCATTGCTGGTGGTACTCGCACTGCATGACGTGATATACAGAGCTGAGGAAATAGGACTCGTGACCCCCGAGGATGTGTAAAACGAATGACACATGAGACATGCATGAGCACAGTGTCCAATCTAACCTGGTTGCTATAACCTACACCACCACCCATTTCTTCTCAGTGCTGTGTTGTCCGATAGTTATTCCATCTGCAACTGGGTGGTCTGTATTTCAGAGACCTTGCGATATCTTTCTGCTTATGGGGCTGTTTTCGACCTTCTGAGAGGCTCAGTCTACAGTTTCCCCAAAAGCAATATGGTGATTCGGAGCAATCTTTAGAGTTAAGTCAACTTCCTCAATCTGTGTGATTTGCATGTGTGCAATCCCCAATTAATTTAGCAGCTATGCAATTAACTAATTATGGCTTTCTAATACATGCATTTTTGCATTATGGACTTCTTTGTAGTTTTACTTTGCAAAGTATAATTGAGTCTCAGTTTTCAATTTTTACACACAAATCGCTGATCGTGGACGTTCGATTATCTGTGCAGATTGACAACTTGGAGAGCTAAAAGGGGACGAGATTTCCTAAAATAACTGCATATGCGCAATGTGTTTATACTACAGTCTGAATGTCTTGTGTTTTGTATTGTTTGTCATCATTTCAGGCATGTCTCCTTGTGGGAGTTTCATGATCCTCAGCCTTACCTGGTGGACCACTTGGTTCTACATCACAAAGTTTTGTAGAGCACTATTGTTACTCTTTACATGTTCCTGCAACACAGTGATGTTAGACCCCATGTTTGGCTTTTGTTTAATGCTAAAACCCGACAGGCGCCTTAGTGTAGACGAACATTTATTCATATTACTTCATTTTTTTTTCCATTTTCTTTTTTAACACAATGCAAACTAAATTTGGATTGTTACAGATACAATGTGAAAAATAAAAGCAAATACCAAAAGGAGTGTTTAAAAATTAAATGCTTTACAACTGAGCCCTCTTTATTGTTAAAGGTCCCAGCATGGATAATGCTTGGCTGAGGACCAGGACATACCGATAGTGTCATACATGGAGATTTATGCAGTACTGGGTACAGTTTTTCCTGGTACAATGTGCAGTCAGCTTCACTAAGCCACGTTTTGTCTTTGCGTTCTGCTTCTTTTAGTGCTGAATTTATAATGGGATAAATGCACAAATAGGATGCAAAGAAATGGCCTGGACTTGTGAAGTGTTATTCATGTTATTGTGGAAACTTGAGATACCAAGTTCTCTGTTCAAAATAAATATATATATATATATATATATATATATATATATATATATATATATATATATATAGTGTGTTTTACAGGAGCACGTATTATCACTGGGGTTTCTAGTACAATTTATGGTTCCAAGGGTTCCTAGTTTGTACTTGTGCTGCTAAACATAAATGCCATGTTGCCCGTGGTCATGTGACATGTACATTTGATATGTAGATCCAGATAAGGGGAATGATATGTAATCTTTTATGAAGCTTCTAATGTATATTACAGTACATGTAACCAAGCTGGTATAGGTGGTGAGAATATCTGATTTAAGGAAATATTTTCTTCTGCAGTAACCATCTTGAAGTCGATCAATGTTGACAGCATCTTGAACCGGACAGCCAGGGCCCTAGGAAACCTGGCTTTGGAGCCTGAGAGTGCCTGTACCATCCACGAGTCTGGTGAGTTTTTAATGCAAGCATGTCTGTCTCCGAGATGCTTTTGGTGTTGTGAGTAACTGAACTGATGAAGCGATGTGTGGAGGTGAGGGTAAAAAATCCATCTTTAGCCTTCTCAGAATGTTTCCAGTGTGATGGCCGAGGGGATGTAGGTTGATTCAAAAAGCAGCAGCATTATAGATTCCATAATTTTAGAAGAGGATAGTAGGAGATAAAAAATAAAAAAATAATAATTGGGAGAATGTATTTCCCCTATTGACTTCTATTGAAGCAGATGCAATTTCAGATGAGAGACAGCCAAAATAAAGCCGCTTGTGGCTTCACAAATCGAGTCTCAACCTGAATTGGGTCTTTAGTCATGTATGCAAAATATTGGCTGAAAAGGAGGGGGGGGGTCTGTGGTATTATCAGAAGCCTCGAAGTCCCATCAAATTATAGTCTGCAGGGGTAGTGTGTGATCTGGATGATTCCCATAGCATGGGGAGGATGCCTGATGGAGGACTGGCAGCAGATGAAGTGTAAATCCACCTGCATGGGAAGGAGTACAGTACTAGGAGAGGGGATGCAGGACCAATAGAGCCCTCTAAATTGGGACAGTGCCTGCCTGGGGATTGTTTGTGGCCCTGGCAAGTCTATGAAAGGGACGTTGTAGGAGGAGGGGATGGTGCCTTTGGTTTGAGTGCTGGGCGAAGTGTCAAGTGTGTCTGTCAGTGGTGAAGAGTTGATGCAGAATAGGTGGCTGGGATTGTCATGCTCTCTGACTAACCAGTGGCCATTCTGGTATCTTCATAGGTGCTCTACCGCATCTTGTGGATGTACTGAAGAACAGCCAGGACGGAGAGTGTCTGCAGAGTGTTATCCGGGCCTTGCGTAACCTGGCAGACACCCCTAGCCACCGATTTTCTATCACTCAGCATGGTGCCATCCCACCCATAGCAGAGAGGCTATCTTCCTCAGATGAAACCTTGGTGGCGGCCAGTGTTCGTGCCCTCTCTGACTTCACTAAAGGCTGCTGCGTGGACTGTGCTGAGCAACTTTCCTTAAGTGATGGTGTGGCCAAGTTGGTGGTCCTGGCTGATCACTCGACAAAGGCAATCCATGAGTGTGCCCTCATTACTTTGAGCAACCTATGTGTACAAGGAGTGATACGACCCACAGTGGGCAATGCAGGTGGCATCCGCTGTCTGGTTGAGAAGATGAAGGAGCAGAATTTGGTGTCCCTGCCATACATCCGGGCTCTCTGTCTCTGCTGCCGAGAAGCCATCAATCGTGTGCGAGTACGTGAGGTGGGTGGCCTAGAGCTGCTATTGACCTTGGTCAAGGATGAGCGCTACCTGCAGGCACACACCCGCATCATGGCTGCCTTCCTTAACTTCTTCTATGATGAGGTTGCCCTGGAGTATCTGCTGGCCAATGGGCTGGTGCATCTTCTGGTATCCCGCTTGGAGGCCTTGGCTGAATCCACCTCCATAGTCCCAGTTATGGGTGAAGAAGAGGAGGAGGAGGACGAGCGCTATGCAGCCTCGTATGACTTCCCAACTGAGTACAATCGAAGACCAGACCCAGAACAGCAGCAGCAAGGAGCCGAGTCGTCCAGCTTCCAAAGCCTCAGGTCAGAGACTGAAATATGTGTCCCTTGTTTTCCCTTCTGGGCCTTCCAGCATTGCACATTTACATTGCTTTCATCTTTCCTTAGTCTGCTCACCTCTCTTCTCAGCCTCCCTTTAAGGCACAGCTATCTTTACTTCTTCCTTAAATGCCCTGTTCTTTCCTCCCTCTGAAGCAGCATTTTTTCACCTCATTTAGACAGCTGTATTTCTCAATTCTTCCTTCTCTTGTTCAGGAGTAGGGAGATTTGGGGTTTTGTGTTTGGCACACACTGCAAGCAGATCCACCTTTTAAGAACATTGGTGTAGATTTGACAGTTGTGTTAGGTGATGTGATTTTATTTATTTATTTTTTTTCCCAATTTTTATTAGCATTTACAGTCATAAACACAACACAGTTTGCATATTATGCACATTTTGTATAATAAGGCACAGTTCGGATTTATCAAGAATACATACTCGCCCGTTGTATCCCAGGTAAGAGTCCATTGATACCCAATGAAGCTGTGCGCTTCCATCAGTTGTGTCTACATCCCTACACCTTATCGTTAAAAACATCAACCGGGATTAAACAATATCCAACAACTATTCCCCCCCCTCTCTCTACCCCCCCTCCCCCCCCCTCTTTATCTTCCTTCCGTTTCATACCATGTCAGTCGTGCGTGTTACTACCTTTGGTCCAGTGTAAGGTGCCTATAAATCAGTCAGGTGTCGGGGCGTGTCCGTCTGGGTTCTCAGTGACAGCGTCTCCCTGCGCGTTGCTGCCATCTTGAGAGCATGTTATGGGAGGATTCTGATCCTCCTGCAAACCAGATATCATAGACGCCCAGGCCTGTCTGTCTTCTGCCTTTTCATCTTTCCTTATAAAGTTCATCCGAACCAGCTCTGCGGTTGCCCATTTGTTTGTCTCGCACCCAGTCTGAGTGCTTCGGGGATCTGGGTTGCATCCAGGCAATAACCACTCGTCTTTTGGCCAACACCAAACCCAAGTTTACAAATCGTCTGCTTAATTTTTTATTCTTAGGTGTTGGCAGTAACCCCAGTAACACCGTCTTAATATCCCGTGCAATAGTCCACCCCGTGGCCCTTCCCAGTCTCCCCAGTACTTCTTCCCAGTACAGCTGTAATGTAGGGCATGTCCAGATCATGTGAATAAATTCCGCTCCCTGTGTGCGGCATCTAGGGCAACTGTCCTCCTTGGTAGGATATATTGCATGTAGTGTGCGCGGAGTTAAATATACTTGATGTATAACATTATAATTAGGGCTCCCGGTTTTATGGTATTTTTTTTTTTTTTACATTTCCGTCTGTATTTATCCATATTTATTTTTGGGTCATTTTTTCTGTATTTATCCACATTTATTTGGGTTGCAAGCATAAGAAGACGCTGCAGCTAGTATTTTTCCACATTTATTTGTTTAGACAATGCACACTTGAACTAGGTTGTTATAGGTTTAGATATATATATATATATATATATCAAATTAAATAAACATAATACATTCCTTTGAAAACTTTGCCATTGTAGGACAAGAACATGTGTATTTCAAGAGACTTTGAGGACATTGAGGCTCTTTCTGGTTGTTTTTTGCCTTTATGCCATCTGGTCTCCGGACATTAGTACAAACTATTCAGAGTACAGACTGCGGGAGTCCCTAAGTCCTAGTTATCCATATGGTCTGTACAGCTTAACGCCGGTTAGGACTTCTGATCTACAACTTTATCAACTGTTAACACCCTTCACTTCATAGCAAAAGTAGTCCAGGGAACAGCGTGCAAGTGGCCTCTTGCCGCTTGTACCCGTTACATGAGCCGGCATTTCACTTTAAGTGATTTGCCCAGATGGATGGGTAAGTAAACACCAAGACTCGAATTGTACTTTAATTCCTCCCATTTCTTCATGTTTATCATGTTCATCTTGAATGGTTACCTTTTGCTTGGGGAGGGTTTTTTTCTCAAAGAAAATTACGTTTTTGTTTTACATCGTTGTGCATTTTTGCCTGTTTTGTATAGCTTGCACCAAAGGCATTGAAGCGCTTGACATGAGCGCCAGTGTGATTACACAAGATCACTCTAATTTCTACAGGCACCGGTAAATCAAGTTATTTGCCCAGGATCACAGGATGGTGAGCAGACGCCGAGATTTGGGCCTGGTTACTCATTTCAAGAAAAATAAAAGTGCTGCCCGTGAAGGCCCAGTTTAAGGGGCTTAACCAAATGAGAGAGCCCTACTTGCCTATGCCTTTAAGCTGTCCCTTATTGGCAACAGTTTGAAGTTATTAAGAACTCCAGTAGAGGGACGACACTGTGTAGGACTCGAAGCCAGATGGGATTTTTTTGTGGTGATGCTAGAGAGATGTTGCAGATAACCCCTACTGCTTAAACAATTTCTGAGTGGGTCGGGACAGCACCCTTTGTTATCAATGTTGGCACAGTCACTTGAGGTGATATAATAATGACCTTTGCCCTCCTGGTATCGCTCCGTGCCCCCTGCACTCGACTTTGCGAATTGTCCAGGTTGAAAGTTTCCTTAGTGTCCTTTACTTGGCCGTGACATCACTATGCCAGACATTGTGATGGCCAATGCCCACTCTGTGATTTTAGAGTGTCCTGGGGTCCCCTCCCCACTTACCCATGGTGCTCCCTCCTTTTCCTTTCTAGCGATCCACACAGGCACCGAGTCCAGAGAAAGAGCCAGCTAATTCCAGCCTAAACAGCCGAGAGTGTGCATTCAAAAAAGCCGATAAGCGCTCCTGGCCTGCTGCTGTCAGGGCGGTAGAGGCTCCCTGGAAACAAATCAGTCTCACTCAGCAGGGGAGTACTTGGGGTGATTTAGATGGAAGAATAGTGTGCAGGAAAATCTGGCAACGGTTTCAAATTTCTTTCTGCAGCCCCTGTGAACCTCCGACACGGATAGACACATCGCCGGTTTGTCAGTATTTTTCCGTGTCTATTTATAAATACAAGTAAAACAGAAATTCTCTTGGAACAGTTATTTTAAAGAAACCTTCTCCTCAAAGCATCTACTCAAACCATCCATATATATCTATCAGTCTTACACATTCTGCAACCACATGTATAAATTAATAAATGAACCCTGACAAACAATAGTCGAGATATCCAACCACACATATAGCTATCCTCTATGAAAATTATTTTTATTGGTATTCATAAAAAGTTTTTTTCTTAAAAGTTACAGTGCAATACAATATCACAAACGTGTTTACACAAATTAATGTTACAAATGTAAACAATGTTAAAATATTTTGAGAGACAAAAGACATGTGAAACATTAAAAACATCATAAAAACGGTTATGCCAATAGGAATCAAACAACCATGAGAGAGGATGTCCACCATTCAATAGTTAAGTGGGACCCCAAAAGTTCCTAGGGTATAACTCTCAACCAACAGGGCGTCGACGCGTTTCGGTGGTATTTAACCAGTTAATGCAACCACCTTCTTCAGGGCAATTAATAAGTGGTCTCTCTTATCGTTGGCATGAATTCATTACACCTATTTAAAAACACACAAATTCTTATAAAACAGAAAAAATCATATATTAAAAAACAACACTTTATATAAAAAACGATTTTTTCCTTGTGATAAACTCGTCTAAGCATGGTTAAATTCAATATCTTACAAATCACAACCATATAGTTCGTAATGTTACTATCCCTTAGAGACGGTTAGCCATAATACCACTCAGTATCTTGGCATCTATATTCAATAGGGAAATGGGCCTATAGGAGCCTGGCAGATCGGGATCTTTATCCTTTTTTGAGAACCATAGCCACCAGAGCCTCCCTCATAGTAGGCGGGCAAAGGCCCGTTTGCAACGCCTCATTAAAAACAGCAAGCAGTCCATCCACTAAGAGCGGTGCGAAGCTCTTGTAAAATTCTGCCAGGAGCCCATCTGATCCCGGGCTTTTCGCTGGCTTAAGTCGCCTGATAACCCCAAGAATTTCTTCTCTAGTGATTGGGCAGCCCTTCTCCTCCCGCTCGTCATCGGTGATTGAGGACAATTGCACCGTGCCCAGATAGCCTGCTATGTGTCCCAGCCCCAAGTCCACCCGGTTAGTGTAGACTTTTGCCAAATGCGTCGCTAAGGTGTCTGCTGGGCATAGTGCAATGTTCCATCCTCAGTTCGTATCTGTAGTACAGGAGTCACTGAAGCCTCCTGCCGGACCAGACGCACCAGCAAGGCTCCAGTTTTATCCCCCTCCCTGTAAAGTCGCTGTCGATACGTCATATATACGTATTTCTCCAGTCTACGGAGGTCCGTCATTAATGCTTCCTTAGCGTCAGTCCACTCTTTTAGTTTCTGGGGGTCAGAGCTGAGTTCCGCTTGTAGTTTTCCAAGCCTGGATTCATGTAAAGCAACATTCCTTTCCAGTTTGGTCCGCACACCATAAGCAGTTTTTATACATACCTCTTACAACCACCTTCATCGCTTCCCATTCAGTGGCCCGGCTAGAGGCTGTCTCCCAGTTTTCTCGAAAGTAATTACTCAGTTCTGCTGATACTATGGCCAAAAAAGGGGGATCGGTTAACGCCTCACTCAGACGCCACAGAGGTATTTGCGGACTGACTCTATTAGTCCCCAACTCTAACAAGACCGGGGAATGGTCCGACAGGTATCGTGTCTGGTACGTTACATTCCCAACCAGGGGACCCAGTTCGAATGACAAGAACCAATAATCCAATCTACTTGAAGTACCCGTAACGGGTATAGCAGGAGAACTGCCTCTTTAGGGGGGAAACGCTCCCGTCAGACATCTCCGAGTTGGAGGCCCTGTAGCATGCGCTGGAGAGCCAATGTCATCCTGGGTTTGGTGTGCATTTTGGGGGGCTCTCTATCCAGCCCACCGTCCAGCACACAGTTAAAATCCCCAGTGAACAACACCGGAGCCCCAAGGTACGGAGAGGCCGCCTCTAGGAGATCACTAAAAAAGGTGAGGCTGTCATTGTTCGGGGCATATACGTTTATTAGACAGATTTCGGTGCCATCGAGTCTCCCATGCAATATAACATATCGGCCATCCATATCGACCACATGATGTAAGTGTTGGAACGGGACTCCCGGTGCCACCCATATAAGGGCGCCCCTTGCAAACCCAGAATAAGAGGTGGCATATAGCTGCCCTCGCCACCGTTTCTTCAAACATTTTATAGAGTCACCCCAGACATGAGTTTCCTGAAGGCACGCCACCGACACCTTATACCTCTTCAGGTAAGCAAATATTCGTCTACGTTTATCAAATGCAGCGATACCGCGTAAGTAATTTAGTGATGGTGGGCGCCATAGCATTCTTCCCCCGCGTCTCCCCTGGAAGAGACTCACCCATCTCGCAAGCCAACACACAGAATCCCCAGGTCATACAACCTTAAACCGTTTACACCACATTTCACATGAAGGAAGATCCAATCCCAACCCCAACTGTGAACTTCCCCAACAACCCCCCACCCCTTGGGCATCATCTCACTCCCCTCCCCGGCAAACCCACACACAGTGAGGGCATGTAGACCACGCCCCATTACCCTTAATGAACACCACAAATTCAAAAGAATAAAACTATAAGAATTGCAGTACATTCATGTGAGTGCCCACCCACCCCACCCCATTCCATAGAAGTGAATGGCAAGCCGCTGAGGTGTGAGGCCTAGCCTCCAACTTCATCTGCAGGAACCAGTCACTTAGGGGGGCATGCCCCGTCAGAGTAAGCATTGCGTAGAAAGAAAAGGTCCATATAACAGTATATTCCCTGTGCATCACACCACAGACTCCCCATATTAGGCCGATCTTACCGGGGAGGAGTGTCCATCAAAAATCATAGCAATTGACCCAGGTGAGAGACCAGTTCAGGTATCAGAATCCTCATTGGCATCTGTGTTCGACGGGCGCCCCGGCGACGAGGCCCTTGAGTCCGGTACCACCTCCAAGGTCCGTAGAGTACCATCCGGGCAAACCGTGATTCTACCAGGACTGCGACTCCCAGTAGTACCCTGAGACAATTCCCGCTGCCGTCGTCTTCTAGACCGATCACGAGGACCGGTCTTGCTGGGCGTAAGCGTGGAGGGAACTAGACAGGGTCCCGGAGAGCTATTTGCATCCAGCCAGTCAGCCGCTTCTCCGGGAGTGAAGAAAAACAGAGCCTTCCCATTGTGTTCTACCCGCAGCTTGGCCGGGTAAAAATGGCTATATTTAAAATTTAAATCACGTAGACGTCGCTTCACAGCCAAAAAAGAGCGTCTTTTTTTCTTGGACCCGTTGGGTATAGTCAGGATATCGCAATTTGATGTCCCTCAAAAAGAAGTTTTCTCTTTGTGCGTGCTAGTTGCAATAGGAGATCTCTGTCCCGGAAATTAAGGAAACAGGCTATAATGGCTCTGGGAGGCGCTCCTGGTTTTGGAGGAGGCACGAGTGCCCTATGCGCTCTCTCTATTGTAAAGAACTTCGAAAGCCCTTGGGGGGAGGGGGGGTGGCCGCGATCTCCAGCAACCACTTCTCAAGGAACAGCTCCACTGATGGTCCCTCCGCCTTCTCGGGAAAACCAATGAAACGGAGATTATTGCGCCGGGATCGTCCCTCCGCGTCCTCGGCCCGGTCATCTAAAGTCACTGGTTTTTTAGGTCTCGCCTGGCGTTGCAGCGCGCATGTGCTGCTCGCTCTGTGAGGGCTTTTTGGAATCAATATACTTTAAGAAGCTGAGTTTCGGCTCCGCCTGTAATTTCTATTGGTGTGCGTCATTTTGCGTCACTGATTATGCTAAACGGTGTGTTCTGATTGTCACGGAGGCTTTTTAGTCCCTCCTGGTTACCACCCTGTCCTCTTTTGACCCTGCCCACCTAGACTGGATCTTTTACTGGCGGTGTGACACGGTGGGTTTTATAATTACTGTCGGCACTTTATTTTTTACCATTACTTGCGTGTGGGCTGGGTGTCTACTATTGGGTTACGTTTCACTAATAATGTTTTCTTTTTAACAATAACTGTTATGTGGGTTTGGCGTAACTATTGTGTAGCGTTTACCTCGTTTTAATTATTCCTATTCGCTTGGGGCTTGTTTAGGCTTGCATTCCCTCGGTTGCACTCGGTGCGTCTCGATCGCAGTCGGAAGCAATCACCCTCCTTTATACTGCCTGTTAGGTTCAATGCGCGTCCCCCTTTGTTATGGTGCGTTCATACCAATGTGCTGACTTGAGGGAGGAAACAAAAAATACTGAGCTGACAAAAGTCAAAACGCTGGCGCCAATAAAGGTAAACACCAAGGACAGCGTTTTTTTTTCGCACTGCGAGTTTAGCGGTTCTAGTGCGACAACTTAACTCAGGCCTGTTTCTTTTTTTCAAGACAATAGCAAATGCATTCTGGGACGTGGAAGTCCACGATTTAAACTTCGGTTGGCGAAAAAGCCAGGACTGGCTTGAGTCACACACACCACACCTTTGCAGTACTTCCGGATGCAACAGGAAACGACGACGGCAGAGGATACTAGCATGATTTCTCCTGCAAGAGCTGCCACATTTTCCTAGCTCCTTGTTGCTTGTTCGCAGGATTACGTGTGAACAAAACTCAAGTGTGCACGTAGATCGAAGGAAGCAGCGTCCAGGCCTTTTAATTAAAACACAAGCTTAAACCGCACCCAAAATAATTAAATAATTACCTAACACTGGCCAGGTTCTCAAATTCAACACACCCCAGTACAGTCTTTTATTCCTTCACTTCATCACTTACAATATTTGCATTACTCCCTGCTTCCTATTTTTAGCCAACAAACTCAAAGCTGAAGTACAGAACCCTACTGCGCAACCAACTATCCTGCAACAGAGAACCCCTTTCAAGGCAAAGCTTGCAAAAAGCCGGAGAGTCTCGTAATCTCCGTCAGCATTGACTTCCTGCTGGCCACAAAACACTAATTGGCAAAACAAAACCCCGAAGCGGAGCACACTAATCGGGTGCCTCTTAAGGCTTCCGCTCACAAAGGAAAGGTTTGAAGAGCGAAACCACAGAGGCCCGTTCTGTGAACCCTTAAAGAGAAACGGGGAGCCTTTGGAGCCGGGGTTTCAAAATCCGTTTCTCCAAGCTTCTTAGTTACCCTCGTTATACTTTTCCAAACGTGTAAAAGGGAATAACCTGCGCAAGCCATGCCCGGAATACGCTGCCCTTAGGAACCCACACAGCACAGCATGCCTTCACACAGTCATGCACAGACTCCACACGGTTCTCAGTGTCCAGCTATCACTTACACTCCCCTACATATGTAACGTTTCCGGAAACGAAGTGAATTACTCTAAAGCCGAGTTAGGTTTAAACAAGCATTTGCAAAGCAATAGGTCTCGCGTGTACGCGAGTTTGAGCTATTGGCATTGAAAATGAAATGCCTTTTATTTATGTTTTGGTTTTTTTAGACATAAATAAAAGGCTTTTTCATTTACAATGCCAATAGCTTAAAGTCGCCTAAATGCGAGACCTATTGCATTGCAAATGCTTGTTCTGGAGGGTGATCACTGTGTCCCGGAGAGTGTGTAGTTCCGTCTGCATCGTGTCAACTGTACGTTCTGTGGTGGTGACCCGATCTGAGATTTTCCGTAGGTCACAACGGAGTAGGTTGACATCAATGGCGACCGCTTCAATTCTGTTTTTCAAGTCACCACTCGTATCATGGATAGCTGTAAGTATCTCGGCGATATACGGAGGTCTCTCCGCCGTCAACGATGGAACCGCTGCCTCCGCGGGCTGCAGCAGCGCCGCAGCCCCCTGATCCACATGCAGCGGCTGTGCGTAGTTGGAGATTTCGTTTGTTTGGGCCGTTTTGCCTCCTTTATCCTTTGCCATCATGCAGGTAGGGGTATAGCTAAAAAAAATCAAGAGGCACAGATCCAGTGTCCACTCCCATGGTACGGTTATATGACACACTGCAGGGCCACCAGCTATACCCTGGTTTCTTATTATACTGTGCAGGGCCGCTCCTGTCGCCACACCTCCGTGCAGCCTAATCGGGGTAGAGCAGTTGCAGGAAGTACCCCCCCCAGTACAGTATGGGGAGTAGAGGCAAGGTCCCAACAACAACGGAGGCCCCTCGCAGGAGTAGGAGCCGAAGCACCACCAGCCCCCGCAGCAGTCCAGGCAACGGCAGTCCAGCCCCGGTGATCCACACAGTCAAATTCTTCCAGGCCACAGCGAATCAGATGGAGTAAGTTCAAACGCAGAGCCCACAGGCCCCAGATCAACAATAGCAGCCTGTAGCACCTTTAGCAGCCCCCACCTATCCAGAAATGACTCTGGTCCGGATCCTAAAGACTGGGCCCCCCACGCAGCCGCTATGCAGGGCAATCAGGCCAAGGGCGTCCAAACACTGCGCCAGTTTCATCTGCGGGGCCCCAGCACAGGTCGCCACAGTTCGTCAGGCATTCCCCGCTACAACATATAGGCGGTCAGCCCCTCGGAGCAGCAGAAGCAGCGGGCCCGTCGTTTCCACCCCCCCCCCCCCCGGTCAAGGACGGAACACCTCCAGCTCAGGCCGTGCCCTTGGCGCTGAGTTCGCCGCCACTCACCGGGACGCCTCCAATACGGGCCGGGCCTCTGGCGCCAAGCTCGCCACCACCAGGCCGGGCCGCTGGCGCTAAGCCCGCCGCCACTCACTGGAACACCTCCAGCATAGGTCGGGCCTCCGGTGCAGAGTTCGTCATCACTCACCGGCCCATGCGCTCCTCCCCGCAGCCACCAGGCACTCGTTGCGGGACACCCGCGGTATCCCCTCGGCACTTCAGCGCGGCAGCCCCAGCAGGATATCCGCTCCGCAGCCCCCAACCGTCGGCGCCGCCCTAATGCGCCACAGCAAGACGGCCGGAAAAATGGCCGGCGGGTCCAACACTCCGCAAATCCAGCCCAGAACACGCCGTCACTCGGGAACCGGGCCGGGTAAGTAGAGATCCTAAAAGCCGATGGTCCGGGTGTACTTAAAACGGATTTTGTCTACGCCAGGATGTTTATCGGATGGTCGGATGACGGGAGCTCTTCGCTAGCACGTCAACTCCGCCATCTTGCTCGGCCACGCCCCCCGTGTTAGGTGATGGTTGAGAGCCCCGAGGCCTGAACTCATCCAGATGTGAGGTTTGCACATTGCCAAATGTTCATCAGTATGTTGTAGATTCATACAGCCTTTGTGCCTCGGAATAGAAGGCATACTTCAGCAATAGTGGCTCGGGTGAGTAGCGAGGGCGTGTATGTGTGTTGGTAGTTTATGTAAAGAGAAGTCCAACAACTGTCCCGAAAATCAAGACAATTTGGTAATATTTGGGTGTAGGCAACCTCCAAAAGAAGGCCTTACTCAGTGTGTGTGATACAAAAGAGAAAGGGGATAGCGAGAAATAGTCTAGGGATGTCCTCCCATACAACAGGTCAATCAAATTGTACCTTAAGCCAGTCCTAGTAGAACCTGCGCCTATTCTTGAAATGATCTACTTCATGATATCGCTCAAAGGAGCATCTCCAAGCACTCTTCACCCAACTTGCACTTACTGTTGTGATATCAAGACTTGCCACAAAGTATTTGTCAATGCCATCCCACACACTGGTCGATTGCCAAGTCATGTATGCACTCATTGTGAAGGACTTCATTTTGTACACTCCTCCCTATGTTGGGATTTATTTGCCAGGAGTGACTTGTGAGGTCCAGTGTGCTTAGAAGCCTGACATTGAATAACTTTAACTGATTTTGTAGGTAGAGGATAACCGGGCTACTCAGTTGGTGTGTTCACTCCTTAATCACTTCAGGGAAAAGATCTTGTCGAGTCTACCTTCAGAGGTTGCATTTTCAGTTTTTCTTAACTTTAATCGCTCTGTTTTCATCACACATGACTCATGTAAACAAATGGAGGGCTAGTCTCTCTGTCAGCTAGGTTTTCTCAGAGGAACTCTGGATTGCAAACCATGTCCTCGGCATTATCTTCTCATGCTGTAGGTCAAATAAACACCATCATACATTTCCTCCTTTTCACTTAACGTCTCCCTTTTTAGGTCTCGCCTAGCGTTGCAGCGCGCATGCGCTGCTCGCTCTGCGAGGCTTCTTGTAATCAAGCCAATTTCAGAAGTGGAGTCTAGGCTCCGCCCCTTCTTTCGATTGGCTTGCGTCATCGTGCATGCTAAACCCTGGCTTTCCATTGTCAGTGAGGCTTTTTAGTCCCTCCTTGTTACCGCTCTGTCTCCTTTTGGCCCCGCCCACCCGGACTGGATCTTTTACTTGCGGCAGTACACGGAGTCTTTTAATTATTGGGTAAGCACTTTTTTTTTTAACCATTCGTGTAATGGTGTTTAACATTGCGGTACGGTGTTGCATTTCGACCAGTGCCATTGTGTTTTTTGCCTGGTTCCTTTGTCCGTGGTTTTAAGTTTTTACATTTCTTTGTGCAGTTTTATATAGCGGGAACTAGACTGGAAGGTATTGGAGCGCTTTAGATGAGCACAAGTTTCATTACACAAGGTCACGTTAACTTTGTATTACTTTTTTTTCCTCCAGATTTATATAGCGCGAACTCGACCCGAAGCTTTCGGAGCGCTTCACATGCGCACCAGTTATGTTAGACAAGGACACAGGATGTCGAGCCGACGCCGAGACTTGCTTCCATAATCCCCGTGCAAAGGCTTGTTTTTGTGTGCCAGTGTGTATCCTTTACCCAGCGTGTAGACCCCGTTTATTTGGTTCTTGTTTTCCTAGTGCCCGTGGCACTGCGTTTGTGCTTACCGTCCCGAGGGGGGAGGGGTCCTCCCTTTCGTCTCAGGGTACAGTCTGTTCTCTGTGATTATTTCTGAGGTGAGCCGCTCTATCATATTTCTTGTCTCGCTGGTGTAAGCCGCTCTACCCTCAACCTCGTCTCTATCCGCCTTGGCAACCTGAGACTCCGTTGGTTGGAGACGCTCTAGCCCCTTCTGGGCTCTATTCACTCTGGGATCCTCACTCATTTGGTTGAGACGCTCTAGCCCCATCTTGGGCTCTATCTGCTCGAGGATCTTCAGACTCTATGGTTGAGCCGCTCTAGCCTCTCATGTCTATGGTTAACGGTTCCACTCTCCGCTATCCCCAGCTGTAGGGCTGCCGCCACCGGGGGGTCTGCTACTATGGAGTCGGTGGGCAGAAAGCCGCTTCACCAGGGCCTCCGAGTGTCAGATACACTCCGGGCGCTCAGCCTCTCATTACGTCCTGGTGGTGCCTCTCCAGTGCCCGGCATGTGGTTCAAGGAGAGCAGCGCGAAGAATCTGCGGCACCGGGACTTCCTGGCACCCAGGGCGGCCCTCGGCAAGCTCTACCAGCGTGGGGAGGTACGGGGTGGCTAGACAGCAAGGGAACCTCACAAGCTCTTCCACTCCCTCAACTTCCCGATGTCTTTCATTTACTATTTAGCCACCCTTTATCCACCCAGTCACTCAGTCCTCCCATTAACCCAAGCACCGGTTTATTCACCTGTTGTGTCCACCCATTAAGGTATCCTCCAGTTTGCTCCATCACTTATTTACTCCTCCATTAACCCACTTGCGTATCCACCTATGCGTTTATTTATCTATCCATTCGTTCGTACACAAATTAGGTTACCTGCTCATTAACCTGACCCGCCACTGGTTGCACCGCTTGTTCTTTTGTTTATTCACGACTCTGCCATGTTTTCAGCTCATTTGTTCGCTTGGTCCCCTGTCTGTTCACTCACTGAACCAATTAATCATCGGTGCCCTTAGTAATATAACCGTCCACTTGTTAATTAAGCTGTTTGTTCACACATTAAACCATCCAGTTCGTTTATTTGTTCTTTTGATCAGTGATGAATTCACCCAGTCGTTCATGTCTGCCTTTTGTTTACATGCCTCTTTCCTTATCGATCTCGCCCCTGCCCTCCTTCAACCCACCTGTTCTTCCTTCTCCCCCTGCACCGCCCTACCCCCGTTTAGCTGTACATCTCTTACATTCCCTCATTAAATCTTCATAATCCTGATTTAAACGTGTGTTCATCGAATCCCTCATTTAACCTTCTATGTACCTTGGCAAGCTCTTATTCCTTCATTTGTCTACCACTTCAGTGTCAGCTATTCGTTCACACCATCAGCAGAAATATTAGCCATTCACCCATGGCACGTTATCAATGGCTTTCCTCACAAGTCTAATGTTACTGGGAGGGCAAAGCACCCCACCGAATATTACAAAGTAGACTGCTCACATCTCCTGGAGCCACGGAGCCTTGCAAAGGAAGAATAGTGTTTTTTGAGTCAGAGGCGGGTTCACAAATTTTGTGAATTCGACCCTGATTATCGAAAACCCCGAGCACTGCATAAAAGTTACCTCCCTTTTGGTTTCGGAAAGTTGCTTCGCATGTTCGATGTGCGCACGTTCATTGGCACTGGTTGTATGAATAACTTCGGAAAGAGGGCCCTGTAAGCTTCAGCACTTTCATATACATCTGGCCGCTGTCTCCTTTGAGTCATGAGGCATTTTCTTAGACCCAGGGGTGTTAAGAGACGCGAACAATACATGCTCGGCATGCGTGTGAAGGAGCAAGAACATCAGATTTGTCACTGAAAAAATGCAGGCGGCGTGGAGTGAGCAATTATGTGAAGGGTCTGTTCATGCCATTTCATCAATGACAGTCCAAACTTGGGAGTGCTCCTTCTGCCTAGAGTTGTGTAAAGGGATGTAAACTAAATTCTAAAACTCCATACATTTTGCTGTGGGAGGCCTGCATCCAGAATTAGTAGCTTTAGGTGAGTTGTGCCCCTCAACAGATATATAGGCGATAGAAACGCGCAGATTGCCCCGAAGGCTCTGACCCGCGCTGGGCATTTCTCTCCGGTAGCTGCAAGCCAGACTGCGCCGCACCTACTTTGCACACCAGGTTGTATGCATGCCCAGTGACATTTAGTGTGTCGTTCTTGCACAGGAAGTCGACTATTAGTGGCTTGCTACAACTCACCAGTACTCCGCTACCATTCAGTGAGGTCGGCATTGCCCACCTAGTAGAGAGGATTGTTTATTTTATTTATTTTTGGTTTTTGCAGAGCGCCCTGTTATCCACAACGAGGCCTTCTGGTGCTAGAAATGCTCTGGTAACTAAAGGGTGGAGCCAGCTGTTGGGTGAAAAGTCGTGTTTTCAAACTTGGCTGCACAACCTCCCTGTTAGCGTGTCCCTGTCTTGATTGTGTATGTGAAATAAAGGATTCAGTGGCTTACAAACAAAACTGCACACCCTCCTTATGGACTCGTCTTT
Organism: Calotriton arnoldi; assembly: GCA_963921515.1. Classification (NCBI taxonomy): domain Eukaryota; kingdom Metazoa; phylum Chordata; class Amphibia; order Caudata; family Salamandridae; genus Calotriton; species Calotriton arnoldi. Next base: position 1,068,261 of record CAWUFW010003522.1, read on the forward strand.
CACCAGCGTTCAGCGCTACAAGCAGGGTAGAAGCACTTTAATGATCGGGGTTGGTCCTCCGTGCAATAGATCTGATCTGGTTTAAGGAGTTTTTAGAAACGCACCAAGGGTAGATGCAACATTTTGAAAGAGGGATTTTTGGGGGGGGGGGGGGAAAGCATTTGCAATGCAATAGGTCTCGCATTTGTGCGAGTTTAAACTATTGGCATTGTAAATCACAATGCCTTTTATTTATGTTCTAAAAACAAAAATAAAAGGCATTGTTATTTGCAATGTCAATAGCTCAAACTCGCATAAATGTGAGACCTATTGCACTGCAAATGCTTGTTGCATCTTAGTGCTGGTCTTTCTCTGTTTCTAATTTAGTCCTTTCTTGTTCTCTCCTTTTTCCTTCGTTCCAGGCTCTACACAGTTGAGGGTCTATGCTCATGCCTTTAACTCTGCCTCTTTTTCTTTTGAGTCCTTTAACTTACTGGTGCCCTCCTAGCACCTTCACCATGTCTTGATCATTCTTTTATTTTCCTGTTCCTATTACCACTCTGCCCTTTTACCTATAGCTTTGTCTTCCTTCCTCACTCTTTTCTCATTGTTACTCTTCTCCTGTGACCTCTGTACCCTGCGTCGCCCCCTACTGATTATTTTCCTAAATCTGTGCACCTCAATGCATGACTTGACTCTTCCTCTCAATGCCTTTCTTCCCCATGCCTTCCTTTAAAGACGGATTTCTATTATTTTTGCACTTCTGTCTTTGACCAGTACTGCTCTGCCTTCTTTTCTGATTGCATCCTTTCTGGTTTACCCTCCTTGACTCTGCTCTTTTGTCTTCACCTCATCCAGGTCTTGGCTCTTGTCTGAAGGATACATTGCCAGTCCGGGAGACCTTTCTCCAGAGTGGTCGCCAGATGCTGGAAGTCCTGAGCTTGAGCCACAGTACCTGGATGGCTCGGGCAGCCCCACGCTCGGCCTCCGGGATGACGCTGCCAGCACCCTTGAACTCCTGACACAAGATCACCCTGACACCAGCCTGGTAGATGAGACCAGTTGTCCTATCACGGACCAACACCCTGGAGCTGTGACTGATCCAGAACTGGAAACCATAAATCTATTGTCCTCTTCAGCTGGGACCCTGGAATCGCTACTGAGCAGTTCTGCAGCTGAAGTCCCTGGGCAGCTGCCAGCAAGTGAGCATACCGGGAGCCGTGACCCAGACTCCAAGATGTCCTCCACTTTTTGTCGAAGGAGGCGATCCAAGTCCCGCTCAGTTCTGGGCACTAGTGACTGCTCCCTGAACTTCTCAGATGCTTCCACGTCCACCCCTCTCCGCGTACGGTGTGAGGACAGGCTGGCTTCAGCGCCGGATGCTGGGGGGCAGCTAATCACCCCCATACAGGAGATTCTTCAGGCATCTGAAGCACTTTCCTCATCCTTCTATCGCCAGGAGGAGACCTGGGGTCCTGAGGCCCCGCTTTTTTTGCTGCTTTCCAGGTTCTCACAGGTCGTGGACCCCAGTACTACCCTGGTGACTGATGCCACTTTGCGGGGCTTGCTGTCCTATGTGGCCAGGTCAGTGGATCCGAGCCCCCGCTGCCTTCGCCTACTCAACCGTCTCACCTGCAACCCCAACTGCCTGGAGGCCTTCATCCGCACCTATGGGGCAGCTCTGATCCGCACCCAACTGATTCTGGGGCTATCGCCCAAGGACATTACTACTTCTTTGGGTGACCCCGATGGAGAGGAGCCTGGGAACCCAGTGCAGGAGAGCAGTTATCGACCGCAGGAACGTTGGTGTGTTGCAAGGAAGAAGGAACTTGGTGAGTGAAAATGATTTTGGGTAAATAGTGATCAGACTGAAACAAGATACACCTGGGCAGCCCCTATAAAAGCAGTGACTTCTACATGTGTCCTTTTGTATGGGCTGGAAGTGCTGCTGAAGTGACACTTCTAGGCCACCAGGGGAGCTCTCAGGATCTTGTGCAGTTAATCTAGCCCTGTACTATGCTGTGAAGTTAATTATAAGCTTTCATTTGCATTTACCAGATTGTTTGCTTTGACCCGAGTCGTCTGCTCTGCCCTTTTTTTTTCTTCCTTAATCCCAATACTATGTTGGCTGCTTCAATTGATGTATCCATGTTCCCCTTTTGTCTTGCCCATTCTCTCTGTACTTCTTTCTTTGTAACTGACCTTTGCCCATTGCCCGCTTTCTTATTTTTCTGTCACTTCAGAGTTTTGCCCGCTCTTTTTTAGTTTTTTTGTTTTGTGCTCTGTTCTCTGGTGACCCTGATCTCTCTACATGTCCGTTCCATCGATTGACTCTACTTGCTCTTCCCTTTGCCTGTAGACCACCTTTCCCATCTGCCCGTGGTCCATAACCTACTCTCAGACCTCGTCCTTGGTTTCTGTCCTGCCTCTACACTGTCATTTGCCTTGGGCGTCTACTCTGTTAGCCCTCTTTATTCCGGAGGCCTCTACATTTTCAGATTAACTTTTTTGGTCTCTTTGCCCCCCCCTGCCTTGTGGCCTGGATTCTGATCGCTTTACTCAAGGTTCTCTGTCCTTTGCATGTGGTCTTGCTCTTCACTTTGGCCTCTGCATATGATTTGTGCCTGCTCATCCTTTTCTTCTGGTCTCTGTCGTCTTTGCCCTGTCTTTTGCCTACAATCTGTTATGCTTTTCTTTCCATTTTTGTATCCTCCCTCCCTCCATGCCCGTTTTAGGGCTCTGGCCTATTGCCTTTGCTTGTTCTTTCAGTATACCTCTATTTTTTTTTTTTTCTTCTATATTGTCCTTTGTGACTGGTGGCTACCCTACTTATTCTGTTCCTTAACTGTATTCGGTCATTCTCACCATTACCTTCATTCTTTGCCTATGCTGTCAGTTCCGCTCCGGTCTCTAACCTCTCTACCCTTAGCAGAGGATCTCTTCTTGATCTTGCCTGTGTGTGACCTCATTTATCCAGCCACTATCAGTTTTTCAATTTGATTTGCTCTCTTGACTTTTTCCATATGCCCATCTCTGCCATTTGCCTGTAGTCTGTGTATTTTCTGTATTCTCTGGCTTCTTTGCCCTTTTCCTATGTCTGCCCTTTACCCTGCTTTTGCTGGCTTTGACCTATGAATGTCCTTTGTCTATGCCCTTCTTTCTCTGTACTTTCCTGAAGTCCTGTGATCTTTTGGTCGAACAGGCAGTGTGGGAATCCCTTTGCCTTATGTCTTCCGACCTGCACCTCTGTGTTCTCTGCCCCATTATTTAACCGTTGCCTGTGGTTTCTGAACGTTTCCCTGCGTCCTTTGACAGTGGCATTTACTTGCTCTGAATTTTACCTTTTCCTTTCTCTTGACTTTGCCACATCCTGTCTTGCAGGTGAGACTCTAATCCGTAACCTGAGTGTGCAGGCGGAGTCTCCTTTTGGTGTTGGAACTCTGACCCATCTCATCCTGTCTGGATCTGAAGCGGACAAAGCTTCCTGTGCCATGACTCTGCCGCTGATCTGCAGGTTTGTCCACAGTGCTTTCCATGGGGTTCAGCAGTGAGGTTTAAAGGTTGTGTTCCTGTCCCGACTGTGTGCGTGTCTGAATGAGTGGTCGGGCTGTACTATACGAGTAGCTTGAGCGGTTGGTTGATCATTAGTTTGCGTAGAGAAGTGAGCGTTAAGTTACCTTGCCAGAGATAAGACGTTCTCTCTTTGGGTTGCAGTGGCTTGGACCTAGTCTATTTGGAGCAGCACACAGAGCCCGGTTCTTTGATGTGCGCCTGATTACTGTAACTCACAAGACTCCACCAACAGTGCGCCCTCAATTTCTTGTATAGTTGTATGAACGAAATTCGAATGTGCACAGGATGGTATTGCTTTGAGATCTGCTGCTGTAGACCCTATAAAGGCCTTTACACGCACTGCCAAGGGATCTCTACTTACAACGCATAAAAAATGCTTTAAGATGAACTATTGTAAGTGGTTTACAGAAAAATAGCTTTACTTGCAGTTCTACTTGAAATGCTCAGATCTTGTGTTTGTGTGTATTCTCAATGCCGGTCATATTCTGGGGCAGATCAGTGACTGTAGGTCTGTCTGTCCTTGAATTCTCAGTCCGTTCCATTGGAAATTGATCCCAAATTTTTTCCCCCGTTTCCCTGTATTTTAAGACGAGGTAGGGAAATGGTCCCTGAATTGGAATAGAGAGATTTGATTGGCTAGTTTGAACACATGCCCAACCCCTTCTTAGGTCGCATAAGCATTTGGTCTTACGGTGTCTCTTTAATAGTATCCGCACTACCGGGATCTGGAGCAATACATCAACCTTCTTTTCCCAGCCATACAATACCTGGATGCAGAGCACACCACTGTTTTCCTTCAACCTGCATACGAGCCAGAGATTTGGCTCTCAGTACACCCTCAATTGATGGCTCTACTTCAAAACTGGTTTCCGGTACTGGCCTATAGAAATGCCAGAGTTTCACCAGCTACCTCTGCATTCTGTTCGCCTGTACTTGCACACCCTCTGTCCCTCTCCCCTCCTTTCTACTGATAAGGTGAGGGTATTGGCATGTTTACCTTCACAAAGAAGCCCACTACTTCAGCACCCACTTTCTTAGCTCCCCACTAACTTCCCCTACTAGAGGGACAAATGGGCTAGATGTGCAGCTGGGCCACGGCTCTGTTCTTCCTTGTTAGGTCGAGCCTGGGCAGCTCATGCGTTGCTCTGCGAGGCATGCTGTATTGGAGTATGCACTTTAAGCCCCCCCCCCACTCTCCCACCCCCCCCCATATTTGTCATTGTCCTTCGTAAATGCTGGCTTCTGATTTGTAAATAGGCTTGTTAATCCCTCCTTAGTACTGCCTTGTTTTCATTTGTAACCTCCCATGAGGACACCCCCTTTTACATGTGTTGTTGCTCGGTAGGCTTTAATTACAGCCTCCGTGCGCTACTTTGTTTATTGGTTTTCGTATGCCTGCTGTTGCAGGCAGGACACGCTCTCTCGCAACCGCTTTATTATTTTTTTTTTTACATAGCACGGCACGCTGATAGTGGCGGACGTGCTTTTGCTGTACTTGCGGCGGCAAACGCAGCAGCGTGTTTTTAAAAAAAAAAAAAACTATTTATTTTTAAATTGCCCCATGCTGCACTTAAACTTTATTGTCGGCCATCCCCCTTTCCTTCAACGAGCCGAGTCTAAGAAAAGGGGCGTGGCCGCTATTAAAGTGAAAGCGCGGCATGGGGCGCTTTTACAAAAAAAAGCATTTTTTCTGTCAACTTGACAAATATTTTTTTTTTTTTTTTTTTTTTGTAAAAAAAGCGCCCCATACCGTGATTTCACTTTAATGGCGGCCACGCCCCTTTCTTAAGAAAGTGGCGAGGCCGATGTTAAAAAAGCGCTGCATGGCCTTTTTTACAAACTAGCATTTGTAATGCAATAGGTGGCGCATTTACCAAACTCTTGTAGATCTATTGCATTGCAAATGCTTGGTTTTTCAGATTCCTGTGTAGCCATTTTTGTTTGTTCTGTTTAATTTAAATTTTTAGCTTGAAAAACATTTATCACTTATGTAAAACCTTGACGCTGCTAAGTGTCATGACCACAACTGTTTACAAGTGGTGAGTTAGTTGACCTTTGAAGTTGTCGGTAACGACATTGACCTTCTGTATGTGTTGGTGTGGGTGGTGTCGGTTTCCTAGTAGAGGTGGATGGGGAACAGGCTTGTGACAATCCTCCAAACTTGTATGTGTGAATGTTGTGACCTGGTATCTGTGTCTTGTTCTCTAAAGTGCCTGCATATTGTCCTTAACTCTGCATATTGTGGTTAGTTCCGAAGCTGGCGGAGGGGAAGTCAGGAGGGCTCAGTTAGGGCTTTGTAACTTTTCTTTGAATCCGTGTGCTAGCCATGAGTCAATGACTGATATTTGTCATCCGTGTAGCTACAAAAAGAGGTACCTACTGGTCCCGTAAGGGACATTCCAATGCCTATACCACCTCAAACAAGCAATGGCCGCGCGGCCGTGAAACTGGCACGGCCGCGAAAGTGAAAGTAATCGCAAGGGAAGCCATATGGCGCCTGATCGCGCGTGCACGCTCGTGTGAACGCAAGCTGGTCGCCAGCAAAAGCCACTGCTGTTTGCACTTCCAAAACCCGCTTACTAAAACTCTCGCCAGAGCAGCGCATGCGCTGGCTCAGGCGAGACCTAAAAAGAAATCTTTTTATAAAGGACTCACCCACACTTACTCGTGTGGCATGCTTTATCATTGAGTCCGCACCCATGCGGCTTAATACAGCTGGATGGATCTAAAGATAATGCCCTTATCTTTTTTAGGTCTCGCCTAGCGACGCAGCGCGAAGCGCTGTCGCTAGCGAGATCTATTGTTGTCGACTTGAGTTTGGAAGGGGCACATGACATGTGCACGCGTATGGCAAGACAGGAGATGTGCACGCGTACGGCTCGCGGCGTTATTACAACGCCTGCTCGCACCATACTCGTGCACATCTCCTGTCTGTGCGCACCGCGCTTACGTGAACACGTGTGGACAGCTTGTTATTTATTCTCAGCGCTCACATCAGACAGCAGCAGAGGAGCACACGCGGCGGCAGACGGTGCAAAGAGAGCAGCGGCCCCGGTAGCGCACAGTGTACTCGCCGTGAGTAGTACTTGCCTGGGCGAGCGCTTCCTCCTACTGCCACATACCCTCCTGCGTATCTCACCAGGTCGCTCCTCTCCAATTCCCAGCTGTCCCTGCACCCCCTCCAGTGTCAGCCAGCCCTGTGCCATCTGCCGACCCCCACTATATTCTTCCAGGACTACAGACTTCGTTTCCTTCCTTTCAGCCCCTGACGCCCCCTCCATACAGCTACTCCCTCCCCGCATTCCTTACCGTTACGCCATACTTCAGCGCGATGCCCTGCAGCGTGTCCCCAGAGCTCACAGGGTGCTCGGTGTACCTCTCTGCCCAGGCGGCCGCCGTCACGCTGGCCGTGCTGCCGTAGGAGCGTGTTTTGGTGCGTGCCAGGCTCCAGGACAGTTCGGCCTCGGATTCAGACTCGGAGCCACAGCACGGATAGACGGCGTGTCTTCTCTGGCGATCCTCAGCTTGCGCCGGGACAGCCGATGTGCACGCTCACGGCGTCTCGTGCGCTCCCACCGCGCTTTCAGTTTCACGCGCTCAGACAATGCCCCCGCTGCACTCGTGACGGCTCCGTGGGCTGAATATTTTACAGTACCGGGAGGGAAGGGCTGCGGAAGGAAGCACCGGCGGATCCATATGTAGCTGTACATTGGCCATGACTGGCCGTTACTCTGGTGCATGCCACTGCTCTGGGTTTTTCCATTTATTTCCCAGTCGTCCACCTCCCTCTGCACTTGCTGCTGCTCTCCTCCTCGGCATGGGCCAAATGTTTCATTTCAACACAACCCAGGGCCCATTTACCTGCAACGTTCAGAGTGGGTAGCAGTTTTTAGGTCTCGCCTAGCGTTGCAGCGCGAAGCGCTGTCGCTAGCGAGATCTATTGTTGTTGACTTTAGTTGGAAGGGGGACAGGACATGTGCACGCGTATGCCAAGACAGGAGATGTGCACGCGTACGGCTCGGGCGTTCTCAACTCCTGCTCGCACCATACGCGTGCACATCTCACGGCGCCCGGACAGGCCATGTGCACGCTCACGGCGTCTCTTTCAGACAGCCGATGTGCACGCTCATGGCCTGTCCTTCAGCGTGCGCCTTACAGTCAAAATTGCCCCCATGATGGAGCGGCCCGCTGTCTGGCGGGTCCGCTAAGAGAATGGGCGCCGGCAATGCACCCAGCCAAGCCCTCACTCACCGGCTGGTTCAGGACTCCGGCGTCTCTCCTCGGTTCCCTCGCCGTCTCCTCGGCACGCCGCGGGGCTCTCCTCACCACTCGGGAGCCCCGTCTTGCCTCTGGTGCCATGCAGTCTGCCTCGCTCTTCGCCCGGTCCCTCTGATGGGGCCGGGACTTCAGCATGGAGCCTGTAGGGTTCCGGACGTCCTCTCCGGCGGTTCCTTCCTGTTTCTTTGGCAGGCCCCGCCCACGTCCCAACGAAGGCTGCCTGACTTCCGGTTTCGCCGCCATCTGCACCGGAGGCAGGGGGTGCGCCCCGCGATGTCGCCTCCGTTGTTCAGCTTGTTTATTTTTTTTTATCATACTGTGTAACTGATCCCCAAATAACGTTGGTCCAGAAAAAAGCATTTTCATCAGCAGGATGCTTTTGCCTTCCACGGTCTCCTTCATAACTGGCGGTGAGCTTTCACTACCGAGGCAGAGTAGTACCACAGGTGTCATAAGAAATGACTGACAAAAATCTCACTTGTTGTTTCCATGTTCTTTTAAGTTGGCATTACTTCTGCCCCCTGATGCAGCAGTTCAGCCAGGTTTTGATAATCTTTCACGAGGGAGGGACTGTACCGTATAACTGGCATAAGCTGCAGCCCTTACAGAAAAGTTTGAGCCTACATAAGCCCTTTTCAATGCCAGGCCCGTCATCTTGTCAATAGGATCCAATGGCATAGCATCCTCTGAAACAATGACACCTTGAGTATCCAACCATTAGTGAATCTACTTTTACCATGGAAGGGCATTAATCAGAAAACTCCTGCGACTGCTGTCTTTTTAATACGAAACGTGCAAAAGTATGCCTGTCCACCACCTTCCATTCTGACTCAAAAACTTTTATAACAGCACTGTGTAACTGAAGAGATTCAGGTTCATCTAGCATTGGGGGATATGGAAATGCCATATTAAGTTTAATGTGTTCCAACGTTTCGTTCATCTCCATGTTCTGAGTTATTTTCCCTCTGATATCCTCCGTTTCATCAGACTCTATACGATCTTTTTTGGAGAAAGAGCAACGTCTATAACCTTAAAAGCTCCGGACCCCTAGTGGGAGCATGTTGTGCTTGAAGAGGCTTTTTCTCAGAAGGAGCCCATCAGCACACTGCATTACAAGGCTTAGTATATATCCTCACAACTGTTGCCAGGAGAGGCAGTTAATCAGCACGCCTCCTACAAAGGCCAGCACGCACTTTCTGGTTGCATCTCCTAACAAATACGACAATTCATTCAGTGAGAAGGTTCATACATGCCGACGAGAGAAACCAGCCTATCCACCCCGCTTCCCGCATTCAAATCGGATTTGGGCGAAGCATCCTGTTAAAAAATGGTTTGCTGACTCTCAGTGGCTTATCCCTAGCAGGAGCTTTTACATGTGGTCTGTTCAACACCAAGTGGGTCTGCCACGCACAAATTGTTACCATGATGTCTCAACAAAACAAATTAAAGTCATATCTGACCAAAAATAGACCAAAGGACTCTGCAGAATAAGTTAACAGTATGTGAGATTGGTGGCCTTTGCACTTATACCATGTGACACTAAGTATACTTGAGGTCATGTTGGAGGAATGGGAAGCTATATGGTTGAAAAATAAGCTTAGTGATTCATCTGGTAAGCCTATTGTGCGTCCTCAATTAGCCGCTAAAAGCAGCTTGTTGTGGTTCGTATACCACATGCTGCGCTTTTACCCGTCCCCGTAAAAGCTTCCATTACAATTGCAAACACAAACAAGCATTTGCAATGCAATAGGTCTCACATTTACGCGCGTTTGAGCTATTAACATTGCAAATAACAATGCCTTTTATTTTTGTTTTTAAAACATAAATAAAAGGCAGTGTCATTTACAATGCCAATAGCTTAAACTTGCGTAAATGCGAGACCTATTGCATTGCAAATGCTTGTTTTAAGGTGCGACAGGACGGTGGACTGGGTGGAATACTGAGCATACGAGATAACCAGTGGTGGGGGTGGGTGGGGCAAGGGTGTATTGTTTTGAGCTGTGACGCTCTGTAAATTTATGAATTACCAAAAGAAAAAAAACAATAATAGGGAAATTAGCTGGAAAGCAGCTTACGGAGACTGCGTGCGAGCAATTTAAGGATTGCTGACTGGGTGGTTTTCGGTGCTGTAGGTTTTAAGTTTTGAGGGATAGTCGTTCTCTTGTATTAGCGTGGCCTTTGGCATAGTCTGTGAGGCGTTGCCGAGCTATGATCTTTGTTAGCGCAGGCCGGCCTGTATCATTAAAATAGTTATTTTTACACATAACAATTAATGTCCCGCCCAACGGCTAGACTCAGTTTATGAGAGTGTAGGATGGCAGTGACTACAGTTTAGCGCCCCCTCATTTTGTTCCTTCTGCAGCAAAATGTTGAAATTCAGTGATGCACTCTACCTTGGGGGTCCGACCAGGGCCAGCTCTAGGGCAGTGCGATCGGTGCGACCGCACCGGGTGTTGACTTGGGGTGGGGGCGTCCTTTTTGAAAATGTGATCATTTTAGCACCTACTGCCTCGTTCCTGCCCTCCAGCAACTTCCAGACATCAATTAAAATGTCAAGAGAAGTCCCGTCATTAATCGGCTTCCTGGAAACAGACCGGAGGTTTCTCTAGTGGAAAGTTTGACTCATCCTAAGGCAGCGCAGAGTGTTAAACTGCCTGCTGCTAAGAAAGTGTACCACTAGTTTTTCTTTCCTTTGGCGTGCAGTTTACTTATTTTCTTTAAAAATGTTTCTCCACATTTGCGAAAAGTACTGAGGGTAGTCTTATGGGTAAGCTCCTTTTCTCACAGAAAATCAGAGAGCCCAGGGCGCAGTGGACACACGAGCACTGGAGAAACACAAGGACGTTACACATGACACCGTTGACTCTTCTCACTTTCAAAAAACCAAATACATCTGATATTTATTTATTCCCACTGAGCCAGCGTAAAGCAGTTCTTTATTGCACACCTTCACCTCTGGTGGGTGGGCTGTGCTTTTAGGAGTCTGCAAGGCTTCTGAAGGTCGTGAAGCATTGGTGCAAGAAAAAATGAAAGTAGTTGAGGCAATATGAAAGATTTATTGATGTAATACAGAGTAAAACGGGATTGTTCTAGGGCTGGAAGGAACGGACTCTGTCAGTCTTCAAGTGCCACCGTCACTGCTTTGTCATTAGCTAACCAAGTCTGCCAAGGGAAACCCAGATGTCTGCCTTGCGATTGTTTGCAGCGTGCCAAGTGAGTTTCCAGATTGACTCGTCCCGACCCCCGTCTTGCCTTACACTGTGAACACAGAGGATGCAAGAATCAAGGACTGCCAAAAGTGCACCTGACACATTTTTACATGCAGGGTAAATTCCAGGTCAACCTGTGGAATCACAACTAACAAGCATTTGCAATGCAATAGGTCTCGCATTTGCGAGAGTTTGAGCTATTGGCATTGTAAATGACCGCCTTTTATTTATGTGTTTTGAAAACTTGCAAACGGTGTGTAAATACGCACTTTGTACTTATAGAAGCAAGGCTGGCAGTAAAGAGGCGCAGTTACTGCCAGCCTTGCTTCTCGTAAGCAAGGACTATAAGCACTGCTTGCAGGTTTTCAAAACACATAAATAAAAAGCATTGTCATTTACAATGCCAATAGCTCAAACTCTCGCAAATGCGAGACCTATTGCATTGCAAATGCTTGTAAGGGGTCCTTTTAGCAAACTAAAAACGGGTGTGAATGTGCAATGAGATATTAGTTCTTTTCCGTCCCATAGGTCACCAAAGAGTTAGCTCTAGTTGATAGACAACCATCATGGTATATTGTGATAAAATCTACATAAGTGCTGCCTGTCCCCCTCACCTCTTATGACACTTTGGAAGTAGTCCGCCAGGCTGATATTGTATCTTCTATCTCCAAATCTCCTTTCCCACCACAGCTTCAGGTTGCACACACTTGCAGAAATTACAGATACCATGTTGGGGGTGACTCGCACAGATGCTGCTGCAGTTGTCTGGCCGTGGTTATTGTGCTTAGCACATGAGGATTTGTTGCTTTTTAGGTCTCGCCTACGCAGCGCGCATGCACTGCATAGGAGGGCCTTTAGCCGTCGCTCTGCTCATTTTCAAGCACACACTCGTGCTTGTGGCGGCATCCACCTTGCGGGAGCGAGCAGCGGCACGCCACAAGCACGAGTGCAGTGCTTGAAAATGAGCAGACTGCTCTCCCAAGCGCACGCACGCACCACTCCCGGGCTTGTGTCTCTCTCTCTCTCTCGCGCGCGCTCTTTCCCTCTGTCGCATCTACCCCAGTCAGCTTACGTTCAGGTTCCTGAACCTGGCAACCTAACTTTGGTTTTTTCCCCAATTTTCTTGTACTTTTCAATTAACCCGGTTCTATATTTTAGACGCTTATCTTCATAACTAAATTATTTTTGATTCGTAGTTATCGCTTTATTACGTTTTCCCCATTTTCGCAACAATACGTAATAATTGGAAACCGGTTGACGTTTTCACTGATGGGGGGTAAACCACACCAAGATTCGTTCCTCTTTAAGGTGATGATTCTACAGAGACTTGTCAAAGCTGTCCCTTCCTTTTAATCACCGCATTTAATGCATCTCTGAACGATCTGTGAGTCCTCCCGGCTCTGCAACGCGCGAGCGCCTCTGACCGAGTTGTGGCAGAGATGAGTCATAACTGCTTAGGCAATTCCGCATCAATATGTCACTATGCAGCCTCCATACAATAAATCCGTGATCTTAAACCTTAACAGCCACCACCCCCGCACTCCTTTTCTTCCAAGCCGTTTCCTACCTTGACATCCTCTGCATGTTCAATGTGCTGCCTTCCAGCTGCAGCATTCACGAACTCTTTGGAAACCAACACTGGCAAAGCCAATAGCCTCTGCTTTTGTTTAGTGCATGCAGGCAAGATGCATGTGAACGGGCAGATGGAGTAAGACCGTGCAGGCTTCCATGCACCTACAATCTGGGACCTATGCACACAGATAACACGTGGACAGAACGCGCAGGGGACTGAACTCACAAGGCCCATATCATGTGTGAAATCTTCTGACAGTTTTTGGAAAATAACTTTCCATGCTCATTCAAACAGTTGTAATAGTAAAATCAATTCTACAAGTCCCAGAATGCAAAGTTTTGTTGGCTATAAGCCAGGCATGACTGAAGGAGTCGTATAATGTAGGTTGTTTGTCAGGTGGGCATCGCAGAAGGCACACATAATCGGAGAGAAAATAAAACATACATTAAGTATTTTTATGTGTATTTTTTGCTTTCTAGGAAGTACATGAGTTGAGTTTTTTTTTTTTTTTTTTTTTTTTTTTAACAAAGTCTTTATAGCTTTTCACTGATTGATACTTTCTGGGTTGCATTAGCCTGTGTATGTTTACGTTCAACAGCTGACATTTGTTCCCATGCTCTAAGTCTTTGTAATTGGACGTGTGGGATTCTTGTTACCATTAGGTGATGCAATGCATGGATACGTGAAACACACAGAGCCTGTTACTGGAAAAGCCTTCTTCAAATGCTTTATGAGAAGGCCTGTTTGCCACCAATGGGGAGAAGTGTTGCATCATCGTGGTGCGAAAGCTTTGGCCATCGTGGTGCGAAAGCTGCACTCGATGTATCTCAGTGTTTGGCACAAATGCATGTTGTTAGAAATGGGATTTCTGGTTGGCTAAGGCTTGCGCCAAAGCCAAGCAGAAACCACCAATCTAGTCAGGGCGAGGAAGTTACACACCCAAGATAACCCCTGCTCACCCCCTTGGTAGCTTGGCACGAGCAGTCAGGCTTATCCCGGAGGCAATGTGTAAAGCGTTTGCGCAACACACACACAGCGCAACACCCAAGGCACACTACAAAGGAACTCCACACAAGGGTATATATAAAAAATAGCCTTTGTATTATCATAACACATTAGAGTAGTACTCACATACAATACACAGTGCCCACTGGCACGGGACAATATTTACAGGGGATTATGTACACATGACAGGGCCCCGTGGGCCGCTGTCAGAACCATCACTGAGTGAACATATTACAAATGTAGGACATATCACGTACAACCAGTAATCACTGGCGACCACTGTACTTAGCATCAGCCTGTAACATAAACCATATTATGCACAGCATTACCTTAGGCGCAAAACCTTTTGCGCCACCCTCACTCAACATAAATACATTATGCAATCCTCTCATAAGTCTAAAGGCATTAGACAATAACCTCCTAAGCATAATTCACATTAGGAAATAATCTCAGGGGAAAATAGCTCACCACCTAAACGCATTAGGAAGTAATAACCTCACAAGCATAGAAACCACATTTTAGAGGTATGAAACAGGGTGCGTAAACCATAGTAAATGCATCACATTTCCTAGCACCACATACACACAGTAGCACATAACCTCATAGTCTCCTAAAAAGACCATAGCAGAGGTATAGAACAGGGTGCGTAAGTCATACTACATACATGACATTTCCTAGCACCACATACTCACAGTAGCACATAACCTCATAGTAGAAAGAACCATAGCAGAGGTATAAATCACATTACCACATAGTCTCCTAAAAAGACCATAGCAGAGGTATAGAACAGGGTGCGTAAGTCATACTACATACATGACATTTCCTAGCACCACATACTCACAGTAGCACATAACCTCATAGTAGAAAGAACCATAGCAGAGGTATAAATCACATTAGCCTATAAATCCTGGGAAAGAGGCTTCACTAACACCCAAATCACATTAGGGCCTGGCGCCCTATAAACCTAACAGTCCCCCTGGGCCAACTGGCCCTGTCTAAAGGGCTCAAATGCCCTGTGTCCCAAAGGTCAGGGCGCGCTGCCAATGCAGCGAAAGTCAAGGGTGCGCAATCTGCACACAACCTAAACGTTGCAGCTGCCCACTACTTGCTGGGCAGCTGGGAAGGTACTGGGGCAAAGGAGTGCAGCTCACTCTAACTTCCACACATGTCCCCTGAAAGAAAGAATAACCTAAACGGTGCAGCTGGCACTAATTGCTGCACAGCTGTAAATGTATAAATGAGGCATGGGCTCTCAGTGGCCCTTAAAACAAATTATGCCCCTTTCGTTGGAGCCACATGGGCTCAGGAACAAATACAAAGCGCTGGAGCCACGCACGGGCTCTAAGAACAAACCTGTCCCCAAGCACTGTAAGTATCTTTATATATAGATATGTAGACTTATCACAAGACCAATAACTGTCACAGCCACAATACTGTCAAAAATAGGACGGCTGTTGAAAGGCTGTCAAAAATAGTTCAAAGGTTGCAGAAATAAGGTTCAAATTCAAAGCAGTGGTCTCTGCGACCCTTTCTCCCACAAGGTACCTGAATTTAGTAGCAAAACCAACAAAATGTCGCAAAGAAGTGTTAGCGATGAGTCTCTTCACGCGAGGCCGGCGATGCGTTAAATCCTTGCCGCAAGGGAGGATGATGCGCCGATCTGCTGATGCATGCGGAGACGATGCGACAACTTCTGCACGCTAGGCCGCCGATGCGCTGAGGCCTTGCCGCGAGGGCGAAGACGATGCGACGAACCTGTTGCGTGTGCGGAGATGCTGCGACAAATTTCTGCACGCTAGGCCGCCGATGCGATGACTTTCTTGCCGCGAGGGAGAAGTCGATGCGACGATCCTGTTGTGCGATTGTGTTGCGATGCAAACAAATGGCGCTCCGTGAGGGAGCGACGAAATCCGGTGCTATGCGATCAAAATGGCGGACGCACGGCGTCCGCAAGCGATGTCTTTAAGCGATGATTTCTTTAGGGGTTGCGAGCACTCGGTGACAGCAGCGCGATGATTTTCCAGCGCGTCTCTGCTGCAGCGGCTCGCAAAGGGGCGTTAGCGACGATTTCGTGTTGCGAGCACCCAGCGGCAGCGGCGCGA
The DNA here is from genome assembly GCA_963921515.1 of Calotriton arnoldi. Classification (NCBI taxonomy): domain Eukaryota; kingdom Metazoa; phylum Chordata; class Amphibia; order Caudata; family Salamandridae; genus Calotriton; species Calotriton arnoldi. Next base: position 1,083,980 of record CAWUFW010003522.1, read on the forward strand.
TGATTTTCCTCACTCTCTCGGCTGCAGCGGCTCGCAAACGTGCGTTAGCGACGAAATGAAGTCTACTGGGCCTGAGACTTCAGTCAGGAGGCTAGTTCTCTCTCTAGCCCTTGGGTGAATGCTGAAACAAAAAAATAAAAGTCCTCTCAAAGGTCCTTTTCCCTCTTCTTCAAGGTCCAGAGGTCACTGCTGCAGGCCAGTGCAAGAAACAGCACACAAGCAAAAGGACAGTCACTTCCTGCAGATTCCTCCAGTGGCATGGACAGAGGGTCCTCTTCAGATCCAGGAGCAAGGCAGGGCCCAGGGAGGCCAGCCCTCATGGCAGCCCCCCCCCTGGGCCCCAGCAGCAGCACGCCCCTGCAGGAACAGCAGCCAAACACTCAACAAGAAGCTGGGGTCACAGCCCCTTCTTTTATACACCAAAATCCCTTTGTGACACAGCACAGGGCTGGGGAAAAACCAGATGCAACTGGTTTGGGGGAGCTTTGGAGCACTTTGTTTTGCTCAGCCCCTCTCTCCTTTCACAGGACAGGCTAGGAACATCAGACACACCACAGGGGTGGAGCCAGCATTGTACAGGGCAGGCAACATCCTATTCAGGGTCAGGGGATATCTCCTCCCACCACTCTCAGCTCAGGTGTCCTATTCAGCTCAGCGCTGACTCACCCTGCCCCTCCTGCAGCCACACACACCTCCCAGCTCCTGTCACTCACAGAGCCAGACATGTAATCCACATCAGGCAGGCAGACACAGAGCACACATAAATGCCAACTTCTAGAAGTGGCATTTCTACACCAGTCACAAGAAATCTGCGCACACCATTGCGCAGCATTTATTCTCACGAATTCAGACATACTAGACTTGACCAGGCTGCACCTCTCATAACAGGAATTACCACTAGCACACAGATCCTCAATGCATTCCTATGGGAGGCAGGTCAATCTCACTAAATGGGCACAGTGCGCGCACGCACTTGGCACTGGACCACAGTGTCCCAGTACCCAGAGGTCTAAAACTACTAACACCAAGTTCTATATAAGGCAAAAAGTTCAGGGGTGAACCTGCCAAAAAGGGCCAGGTCCAACACAACCCCCTTCCAGCCAAAACGCAGGGTAGACCAATCACCACCGTGATGGGCTTCCCTGCTTGGGGCGATAGAACACGGACACGGGCCCGCACGGCAGGGACACCCTCCGGTTCTACGCCACCCTGAAACTCTGGAGAAAAGAAAAAAAAACAAAGGAAAAAAAATTCAGGATCAACTATGCTATCCTACTCTAGTTGTTCATGACCAGTACCAGGACCTAGGCCACCCAGATGCCACTGGTCCTTGTCAATCCACAGAGTGGGGGGTCAGTAACCCCTGGCATACAATAGCCATTCTCCACTCTCCCTCTCAGTGTAGTTCCAAACTACCACTGATCCTCCAGCCTAGGGTCCGCACCCTCAGGCTGACCAGAGAGTACGGGCAATCTCAATAAAAATAGAAGAAAACTTCTCAACAAAATGTATGCGGGTAACAATCACCGGCAATATCAAATATATAAAAAAATAGGCTTGCCCGTTGTAACAATCACGGGAAATATCAATCAATAATAGAATCAAAGAACTCTCAAAAATATATGCGGGTAGTAACAATCACCGGCAATATCAATCAACAATAGAATCAAAAGAACTCTCAAAAATATATGCGGGTAGTAACAATCACCGGCCATATCAATCAACAATAGAATCAAGAGAACTCTCAAAAAAATATATATGCGGGTAGTAACAATCACCGGCAATATCAATAAGCAATAGGCTTGCCCATTGTAACAATCATGGGCAATATCAATCAACAATAGAATCAACAGAACTCTCAAAAATATATGCGGGTAGTAACAATCACCGGCAATATCAATCAACAATAGAATCAAAAGAACTCTCAAAAATATATGCGGGTAGTAACAATCACCGGCCATATCAATCAACAATAGAATCAAGAGGACTCTCAAAAAAATATATATGCGGGTAGTAACAATCACCGGCAATATCAATAAGCAATAGGCTTGCCCATGGTAACAATCATGGGCAATATCAATCAACAATAGAATCAACAGAACTCTCAAAAATATATGCGGGTAGTAACAATCACCGGCAATATCAATAAGCAATAGGCTGGCCCATTGTAACAATCATGGGCAATATCAATCAGCAATAGGATCAAAAAAACTCTCAAAAATGTATGCTATCATAAATGCAAGTCCAGATCCGGAAACACCGGCTACTGGCTCCCCAACCCAGGGACGTACCTCTTGGGTCAGATGCCTGGAAAACCAGGACTTCACAAGGGTGACACATCCCTAGCGTGTCGTGTGACAGTCTGCCTGGCGCAGAGCTCACGACCTCCTGTCCCTCTGACAGTGCGTGAAGATGCCCCAGGACAGAAGTGGCGCACACCATGGTCAATCATTGGCGACTCAGCCCTTCTGGCTGGTCCCTGACCCACTGGTTCCCACTGGGGACTCTTTCCCCCTCTCACCCCTCCAAACTGGACCTCTGCACCCTCCCAACTGGAGCGGTACTGCCAGACACTAGAACTGCTGGAGGTCTGATTACAGGCACTCCCAGCTCACCTAAAATGGGAAAAACCACCTCGAAGAACGGTCCAACAGGACAGACTAGGCTCCCTACCTGGTGTTCCCTCATGGAACCAACCAGTACTGGAGACTGAGGTGCGGGCACTTTGGGACACAGCCCAATCTCACTCCTTCTCCTGCGAGACAGGATGTGAGTCCCTACAACCTCCTCACTATAAGGGTACCCAGCTGGGCTACTCTGAACCATCTTAAACCGCGAGGGTTATCGAGACACCTGCACCATTCTTCTAGGGTCACTTCCCCAATGCTAGTTCCTTACAATCAAAGAACTCACACACTAACACCATTTACTCAAACGTCCAGTGCATCACAACATTCATCCACACTCCCCCACAAGACTGGTGAGACAGCATCTTACTGCCCCTGAAACACAACCTGTCCCTCTCTTAACCGGGAACTAGGTACCATACTCGGGGAACTGGGAATGGGACATCCTGCACCGGACTACATATCGCTGCCACCACTGGATCCCACCCATCTGGGGATTCCAGAAAACTTACACTGCAACAAGAACGCATATTTCAAAAAATGAAATGACACTTAAAAAAAAAAAATCTTAGACCAATAATCCCCAACATGTGACTATCTAAAATGCAGAGTTTTGTAGTGCAGCCAGTTGTCGCTGCGGTACTGCGCAAACGCAAGTCCTATCCCACCGCTGATCCACCAATGTTAGAAATGGGATTTCTGGTTGGCTAAGGCTTGCGCCAAAGCCAAGCAGAAACCACCAATCTAGTCAGGGCGAGGAAGTTACACACCCAAGATAACCCCTGCTCACCCCCTTGGTAGCTTGGCACGAGCAGTCAGGCTTATCCCGGAGGCAATGTGTAAAGCGTTTGCGCAACACACACACAGCGCAACACCCAAGGCACACTACAAAAGGAACTCCACACAAGGGTATATATAAAAAATAGCCTTTGTATTATCATAACACATTAGAGTAGTACTCACATACAATACACAGTGCCCACTGGCACGGGACAATATTTACAGGGGATTATGTACACATGACAGGGCCCCGTGGGCCGCTGTCAGAACCATCACTGAGTGAACATATTACAAATGTAGGACATATCACGTACAACCAGTAATCACTGGCGACCACTGTACTTAGCATCAGCCTGTAACATAAACCATATTATGCACAGCATTACCTTAGGCGCAAAACCTTTTGCGCCACCCTCACCAGCATAAATACATTATGCAATCCTCTCATAAGTCTAAAGGCATTAGACAATAACCTCCTAAGCATAATTCACATTAGGAAATAATCTCAGGGGAAAATAGCTCACCACCTAAACGCATTAGGAAGTAATAACCTCACAAGCATAGAAACCACATTTTAGAGGTATGAAACAGGGTGCGTAAACCATAGTAAATGCATCACATTTCCTAGCACCACATACACACAGTAGCACATAACCTCATAGTCTCCTAAAAAGACCATAGCAGAGGTATAGAACAGGGTGCGTAAGTCATACTACATACATGACATTTCCTAGCACCACATACTCACAGTAGCACATAACCTCATAGTAGAAAGAACCATAGCAGAGGTATAAATCACATTACCACATAGTCTCCTAAAAAGACCATAGCAGAGGTATAGAACAGGGTGCGTAAGTCATACTACATACATGACATTTCCTAGCACCACATACTCACAGTAGCACATAACCTCATAGTAGAAAGAACCATAGCAGAGGTATAAATCACATTAGCCTATAAATCCTGGGAAAGAGGCTTCACTAACACCCAAATCACATTAGGGCCTGGCGCCCTATAAACCTAACAGTCCCCCTGGGCCAACTGGCCCTGTCTAAAGGGGCTCAAATGCCCTGTGTCCCAAAGGTCAGGGCGCGCTGCCAATGCAGCGAAAGTCAAGGGTGCGCAATCTGCACACAACCTAAACGTTGCAGCTGCCCACTACTTGCTGGGCAGCTGGGAAGGTACTGGGGCAAAGGAGTGCAGCTCACTCCTAACTTCCACACATGTCCCCTGAAAGAAAGAATAACCTAAACGGTGCAGCTGGCACTAATTGCTGCACAGCTGTAAATGTATAAATGAGGCATGGGCTCTCAGTGGCCCTTAAAACAAATTATGCCCCTTTCGTTGGAGCCACATGGGCTCAGGAACAAATACAAAGCGCTGGAGCCACGCACGGGCTCTAAGAACAAACCTGTCCCCAAGCACTGTAAGTATCTTTATATATAGATATGTAGACTTATCACAAGACCAATAACTGTCACAGCCACAATACTGTCAAAAATAGGACGGCTGTTGAAAGGCTGTCAAAAATAGTTCAAAGGTTGCAGAAATAAGGTTCAAATTCAAAGCAGTGGTCTCTGCGACCCTTTCTCCCACAAGGTACCTGAATTTAGTAGCAAAACCAACAAAAATGTCGCAAAGAAGTGTTAGCGATGAGTCTCTTCACGCGAGGCCGGCGATGCGTTAAATCCTTGCCGCAAGGGAGGATGATGCGCCGATCTGCTGATGCATGCGGAGACGATGCGACAACTTCTGCACGCTAGGCCGCCCGATGCGCTGAGGCCTTGCCGCGAGGGCGAAGACGATGCGACGAACCTGTTGCGTGTGCGGAGATGCTGCGACAAATTTCTGCACGCTAGGCCGCCGATGCGATGACTTTCTTGCCGCGAGGGAGAAGTCGATGCGGCGATCCTGTTGTGCGATTGTGTTGCGATGCAAACAAATGGCGCTCCGTGAGGAGCGACGAAATCCGGTGCTATGCGATCAAAATGGCGGACGCACGGCGTCCGCAAGCGATGTCTTTAAGCGATGATTTCTTTAGGGGTTGCGAGCACTCGGCGACAGCAGCGCGATGATTTTTCCAGCGCGTCTCTGCTGCAGCGGCTCGCAAAGGGGCGTTAGCGACGATTTCGTGTTGCGAGCACCCAGCGGCAGCGGCGCGATGATTTTCCTCACTCTCTCGGCTGCAGCGGCTCGCAAACGTGCGTTAGCGACGAAATGAAGTCTACTGGGCCTGAGACTTCAGTCAGGAGGCTAGTTCTCTCTCTAGCCCTTGGGTGAATGCTGAAACAAAAAATAAAAGTCCTCTCAAAGGTCCTTTTCCCTCTTCTTCAAGGTCCAGAGGTCACTGCTGCAGGCCAGTGCAAGAAACAGCACACAAGCAAAAGGACAGTCACTTCCTGCAGATTCCTCCAGTGGCATGGACAGAGGGTCCTCTTCAGATCCAGGAGCAAGGCAGGGCCCAGGGAGGCCAGCCCTCATGGCAGCCCCCTGGGCCCCAGCAGCAGCACGCCCCTGCAGGAACAGCAGCCAAACACTCAACAAGAAGCTGGGGTCACAGCCCCTTCTTTTATACACCAAAATCCCTTTGTGACACAGCACAGGGCTGGGGAAAAACCAGATGCAACTGGTAGGGGGGAGCTTTGGAGCACTTTGTTTTGCTCAGCCCCTCTCTCCTTTCACAGGACAGGCTAGGAACATCAGACACACCACAGGGGGTGGAGCCAGCATTGTACAGGGCAGGCAACATCCTATTCAGGGTCAGGGGATATCTCCTCCCACCACTCTCAGCTCAGGTGTCCTATTCAGCTCAGCGCTGACTCACCCTGCCCCTCCTGCAGCCACACACACCTCCCAGCTCCTGTCACTCACAGAGCCAGACATGTAATCCACATCAGGCAGGCAGACACAGAGCACACATAAATGCCAACTTCTAGAAGTGGCATTTCTACACCAGTCACAAGAAATCTGCGCACACCATTGCGCAGCATTTATTCTCACGAATTCAGACATACTAGACTTGACCAGGCTGCACCTCTCATAACAGGAATTACCACTAGCACACAGATCCTCAATGCATTCCTATGGGAGGCAGGTCAATCTCACTAAATGGGCACAGTGCGCGCACGCACTTGGCACTGGACCACAGTGTCCCAGTACCCAGAGGTCTAAAACTACTAACACCAAGTTCTATATAAGGCAAAAAGTTCAGGGGTGAACCTGCCAAAAAGGGCCAGGTCCAACACATGTCACAACCTGCATCCATGGAGCAAATCCATTAAGTTTGGCTTTGTAAAATCTAAACCCACACTCTCCTCTGAACCTGTACAGCGCTCTGATGTCCTTCAGATAGGTTTGCATTATACAAATAGCACATACATCCAGAAAGGAAGGTGGGGCGAGGGTTACAGAATCCATTGCAAACTGAAAGAATAACAAGCATTGGCATAGCCAATAGGTCTCGCCTTTGGGACCTTATAAGTGTTTAGCCATGCAACACTTGATGTTGTTGCACCAAGGATATTGTGCTGGATAACTAAACACTTATACACATGCCTGAAATAAGAGTTGTGAGTAACCGCTCTTCCTGTGATGTGGGCTTGTTTCCTACTGTGCGAGTTCAAGGTAAAGTTGGTTTTTGGTGCAATGAAAAATTAATACATTTGTTGTTTACGGGTCTTGTTCTGGTGAAGTGTAGTGGGGTCGTTGTTGGTCTTTTGAATTGGAAATCGTGTCCATGGGTCAGGGCAACCTGCGTTCCAGCGAGACATCTGGCCTCAATGTACCTCATATGACCTGGCATGTCCCTCGCCGATAACTTTGTAAACTTTGCTCCCATGTATGTAATGTGCTCTTTGAGCAAGTGACTACCACATTGAACGTTGGAAAACGTAATGATTTGAGCAAATGCTTTTAAGTAGGAACATATGCAAGCATCATTTTCTCTTTTTATGAGATGAGAGACTTGCAGGTCTACAAGCATTGCCTCTCAAAAGAAGCTTATACAAAAATATTGTACTTTGAAATATAAATATATTAAAGCAAACGCATCCGCATTGTCTATTCTGTTGAAAAAACTCAAGTGGAAACATGATAAAATAAATGGTGAATTATTAAAAAAAATCAGAGAATGTGACATCACAAACACACTTTCCCCCAACTCAACATCGGTTCTAAAAAACATATGCTGATTTGCGCTCTGACTTATACAGAAAAATATAACCGAAAATCCTGTCAAAAATGTCCACTGTTTTATTTTTTAGTGTTTAGTTGAAAGCAACGTAGTTTGTATATCATTTTAGAACTGATTGAATATTTTTTGCAATTTTAATTTTTATCTTAATTTAGTGAGTTGGACTATGACATTCTTCTCCCCAAGTTCCTAGTATCCTATTAAATGTTTTAGGGCTGTTTTAATAATACTGATGTGTTTTTGACTTGTTTAACATTAATTTTTAATCAAGCATCCGCAGGAAAGCATTACTGTCAGACTCTGTGCATGCATGCGCTGTATGTCATGTACTAGTCGTGCCTGTAAGTCCACAGTGTTCTAGAACTTCCCATGAGTGAGCATCACTCGTGGCAGAACAAGCATTGGCATAGCCAATAGGTCTCGCCTTTGGGACCTTATAAGTATTTAGTTATGCAGCACAATATCCTTGGTGCAACAACATCAACTGTTGCATGGCTAAACACTTACAAGGTCCCAAAGGCGAGACCTATTGGCTATGCCAATGCTTGTTGTTTTTGTTTTTTGAAGGCAAAACAGCTCACTTGAAGGTTGCCTTCAAACGCTGTGCTCCCTTGGTGTGCAGGGGCATAGTTATAAGAAATAAGCATTTACAAGAACCCCTTTTGTTCACAAGCCCCCACTGACTTCCCTTATGCAGAGACTTTTCGCTGTGTCTTCCAAGTCCCCTCTGACTGATAAGGCAGAGGCCTGACCAGGGATCGTTCACAAGCAACTAAGTCCTAATATCTTGAGGTACCTACATAGTCCTAACACTGCAGCGTTTCTAATTCGTGTATTTGTGGGGCCTAGCAGCAGACTACACTGGAGTTACTGGAATCGCCTAGTATAGCTCCTAGTATCTCCTCTGGTACAAGGCCAAATGTATCCTTGTGCAGGCTTTCTGGTGTCCAGCCGTGCTTTTAAGCAAGAGCACTTAAAGGTGGGTGCCATCAGGAGAAACATGTTCTTTGAAAGCAAAGAAAGGGCTGGTATGGAATGCATCAGCCTCGTAAAAATAAAACAATGTCAGTTGGGTTACAATGGACTAAGCAGGTGGTTTAAATGTAATTCTACCCTATAAATTGCTCTAATAGGTACCCTGATTCCTTTTTTTTTTTTTTTTTTGGTGTAGAAGTGAAAAGATCTTTCTAGGGAGCAGAACTTGAAAAAACCAGAATGAGACTGGGTTGGCTGATTGATCATTAAGACTTATGAAAACTTGATACCCGGTTTTTTGTTGTTGTGGGGATGGGCCTCACCCCGAATCATAGGCCGGGCTGCAAAGCTTCATACTTGCTTCCCATAAGCAATGATAAAGGCTTCTGTTTAAATTTCCACAGCTAAATTCTGATTAAACGCTGAGCCTTGCATGGCACTGAATGATTGCAAACAGTGGTGAGGGTATTCTGATTATTAGAGCTCAGTTGGCAGATTTGTGTAATCTACATAATATTAGAATCCATGATATTAGAATCCATGTCAGAAAGAGGATATAAGGATGACTGACTAGAGATGCCTGATAGTGGGGTGAGCATTGGAGAACCCTGATGGAAAGAGGATGTGATGGCAAGTTAACGGGCTGGAGTGCAAACAATTTAGAGAGAGAGGACCAGAAGCTGGCAAGGAACCAGGCACTGATCCTAGCAGAAGTGTTCCGCTGTCCAGGAGATTATGGTGGATCATGGTGAATGCTGCTGATACGTCTCATAAGCCCAATTTTGCATCATCACTGAGAATAAGATATCTGCAGAGAATCTTATGTGGCCTCTTTGAATTTCCTAAATGGCTGAACCCGGGTTGCTGGGAGGCAAAGAAAGTAGTAGACTCCGTGAGACTTATGAGCCAGACAGATACTACCTTTTTCATAAATGATTCAGTTATAGGGAATAGAACAGTCTATGGTTAAGTGCGTTTTCAGGATCCACGTGACTTCACTTAACCAAAGGCACCACTGCTGTTTCAATGCCAATGTGACTAGTCCACTATTAAAGAGAATTTGGAGATTTGGATAGGATAGAAATAAGACTGGTGGTGTCTATTTCACTAAAGAGTACCATGCGAGAGCTGTGCTTCCATAGAGAGGCGAGTTGTAACCTTAGTGAAATTCCAGTGTGGCCAAATGAAAGAAGATTGGTCCAAATATTACAGATTTGCAAGAAGCGATAGCAAAAGCAAGCTGACAGTGTATTGGGCACAGAGGGCAGTAGGTGTGAATAAGGTTATGCTTAGAGCAGTGTAGACTCAATAGTTGGTCAGTGGTGTCTTTAATTTTCAAATAAATATGAAGTTTTAATAGAGACATCATCAAGGTTCTCTGTTTGAACTGTTCGTTCATGTAAATCAAGACCTTTCCTCCTGCTTTTTGTCCTTAAACTTGATTCCTGTGCTCCTCATATCTTCTACTTGATATCGGGTTCCTTAAAACTGTTGTTGTGGTCTGTATCCTAGATTACTACAAGAAGCGGAACTCCTCCAGAGGAGTTTTATGGAAATAAAAGCTAAAGTAGTATCTCTGCATATCAGCATCCCATTTTGTAAATATGCGTTATTGAGTTCATGCTGTAGCAATATCAAATATTACATGCAGTTTTGTTTGTACATTATAGTTAGACAGATCAATGAACAATATTATTGCATTTGACTTTCATGTTACTTAGATAATGTATATAATACCTGGGTTCGGGATTTGATGATGGTTCCTCCATAGTCCCCAGATTCGTTTTGGTGTTTCTATAGCTTTATATGCAAATTCTTCAGTTTTGCCCAGTACTGCACGTCACTAGCCCATTCAGTATTGGGTGGAGCCCGCTTCTCCAGTAACAGACAGTTTCCCTTTTTGCAGTCCGCATCCTCATAGCCATTGGTAGTCTTGTGCCTCTCTGGCCAGCCCATTTGTCTATCGGAGTATGAGGGCCCACTTGCCTTTCCTGTTATGTTATTGGCTGAACATATTTTATTGGGTTGACCAAACTAGTTGAACTGGTAGTTTTGGTTGGCTTATCACTTTTTACTGGTCTCTGTGGTTCACTGAGAATGCTGCCCATATTTGTAGTTTGGTCAGCAGAGCATGGGCTGCTTCTTTGTGAGGATGGATGATTGTGTTTCACTGGTTTGCCTGAGTTGGCTGAGCAAGGTGCTCTGCTTTGCGTGGGTTGATTGAGCATGTTCCACTAATTTGTGTGGTCTCCTTTGAGTAGTTTCAGGCGGAAGGGCTCTACTGGTTTGTTTTCTCTGCAGAGGTTCTGTTTGAATTGCACAAGTACTGGCATAATTTGGCTGCAATCTCCATTGTTCTCTATTTTAATGTCTGCTTCTTTTTCCTTAGGAAGGAGTCTCTGATGCGTAAGCTGCTTCTGGACAGTGGTGGTCTAGCTCTAATCCTAGACAAGCTAGTGACTAGCTCCGATCCACTCTTCATCTTCACTGCCGCTGACTGCCTTGTTACCCTTGTGGCCACCTTGTCACCAGTTTCCGAGCCCCTACAGAGGAAACTACTCCCTCCTGTTTTGCTGTTGCCCAGACCAACTGTAAAACGAGCTCGATTGGAGGTTGATCGCTCAGACTCAACCATACGTGTGGCCTGTCCATATCAGCATCTGGTGGAGGGCGGTCAGACAGATCTGCAGTTTCGTCTGGACTGTGGGAGGATGGTAGCGGCGGTGCGTCAGCAACTGCTGTCCTGTTCGGACGTTTTTCAGGCTATGCTGGGAGGGGAATATCTGGAATCTCGCCAGGACATCGTACCCATTTGCGGAATATCCTTACCTGTTTTTGGCGTCCTAATGCACTTTCTTCATGGCTGCCAGGAAGGAGACCCTTGCCTTGTTCTGGAGGGGGTGCGACAGGCATTACCTGAACAAGGCTTCGAGACCTCCGTGCTGGGTGGTGCCCTCTCAGCAGCTGGCCAGTACCTGCTGCCAGAATTGCAGTCACTCCTTGAGGACGTTGTCTGTGAACTCTTGCAGCTGAGGAGCCTGCCATCTGTATACTGTTTTTGCGAGCACTATCAGAACCAGCGCCTTCAGCACCGCTGCCTGCGTTTCCTGTTTCACAGCCGTCATCAGCCTATGGCGAGGGGGCGCTGCCTCTCCCGATTGGTGCAGGCTGCCTCAGACCAGAGGGTCCTGCTCGAAAGACTGCAGGCTGCAGTGCTCGGAGTCCTCTGAAGGCAGTGAAGAGAATCAAAAAGCTAGAAAGGAGATTTATTATGTATAGTAGAACTTGCTTTAAGGTAAAACAGCTTCTGACCCAGTCAGTAGTGTGGACTGCTGCAGCTGACTCTGGGCTTCAATTGGGCCACTGCAGCTGAGCCAAGGGGCAGACCACTGAAGCTGTCCTGCGGGCCCGGGGCTATGTAACACAGTCCAAGAGGGGTGTGGACTGGGCTGCAGCCGAGGCAAGGCTGCACAATGGGCTTCTTTGTTTTACTGAGTTGTGGCTTGTGCTGATGACTCTGGATACTGTGCACTGCCGCAGATGAGTCTAGGTGCAGCACAGGCCACCACAGCTGGTAGGACCCTGATCATCCACTGTAAATATCTCACAAGGATATGAGATGAGGAACGTGGGTTCTGTCTCAGTCTGAGAGACCAACCTCCAGATCGATTGAGTCCCCAAAATCTCATTTGCTAGGCATCTGTGAACTGGATACGAATGACTCCTTGCTGCTTTTCAAAATGTTACTGGTTTGGTACAAGATTGCTCTTGGAGGGAGGGTACAGGAAACAGTTTGATTGTTGCAGCTTGTCGGTTTCAACATAACACCAAAGCTGAGATGAGTGTAGCTGATGTGTGGCAGATATAGTTGTATAATTTAAAATTGCCCCCTGTTCATAATCATTTGTGTTGTATTTTTAGATTTATAAGATACTGCCTGGGGTAAAAATATTTATTTGGGGTGACTTTTGTCCACCCCTTTGTAATAAATGGCATAAGTTAATTTAGAAATTGGATTTTCTGTGAAAATTCTGGTTTAGTTTTGGGCCATATTGTAGAATTTGGTGTGGATGGCTGTTTCTGAGGGTTTTGGGCATGTAATGAACATATCATCTTGCAAGGCTATGGTGTATGCATGTGAACTTGCACTAGTGTCTTGCAAATTTGAGCAATTTTATTTTCTGTTCTTTAGCAGTTTTCTGTTCAGATTTCAGACATTCATGGTGTAAAAGTTTGATTTGAGAATCACGATAAAGTCATGTAAGCTCAAAGCGGTGTGTGTCTTCTTTTGGTGGGGGAGAGTTCAAGCAAATGTTCAATCCTAAACAAAGAAATAGTTGGCCAAAAGTTAGTTACTTGATCTATTGGATATGTGCAACAGCTTTTTAGATCAGTCTGAAACCCCCAGCTGTCATTTCCTCCAGTCCAGTGTTCCAAAAGGATCCCAACTTTATCCTCCCTGAATGGCCTGGCTAGAGTTTTGGAGGACCTTAAAAGCTAACCTTCCTCGTTGCCTTTTTGGTGGTATTTAGCACTTCCTCAACACAAAGGATTGCTTTGGTTCCCTTGCACGTTTATATATTCAGTAGTGAAATGTAAACCCTTAGATCCCATGAGTTTCAATAATTTGATCATTTTTTAAAGACTGCTGTTGATGTTTTTTAGTCATGGGAGTTTTTTTGCAAAACTCACTTTAAACTAAAGCACCCTGTTTATCGATCATCTACCTGTCCCAGTCCACAAAGAAAATAGGGTGCTGTGGTAGTTTAACTCCTGAATTCTCTAGTAACAAAATGTTTTGTTTATGCTAGTTATTTTTAGGCCTTTACCTACTTTCAGCTTTAGCATATTGTCTACAATACAATATACAAAGTACTTTGGTTCAGCCTCGTGCTCGTGTTAAGATGGTTTTCTTGTCTAGTCCGTTTCCATGCTACTGATTTGATGGCTTTCCTCCCTATTCTCGTGTTTGTCCTTCCTCTAAGCATTTCTTCTTTGCCTTTCCTACCTATTGTTGTTTGTCCCACCTCTGATTTCTAAGCATTTCTTCTTTATCATGTTTCTGATTGGTTGACTGTATCCTTTAACTGCTGATGTGTGGCAACTTTCTTTTGTTTTATGTAGCTTTCAGCTACACGGCAGGGTATAATTTTAGTCTTTCTTCAAGGTCTTAAACCACTTTGCGCTGTCGGCGATATCTTTCGTAAACAACAAAAAAAGCTTAAAGTCATGCTTGTTTCCTTACTTCTTGTTAGTCAGCACCACCTACTTCTTCCTGGGACTTCATAGTCTGCAGTCTGTCCCCCCTCCACCCATGGTCTGCCATTTGTGTGCTTCCTTCCACTGTCCGTGCTCTTGCCCCAACCTCCCTACCTCGCACCTTATGTTGCTTGCCCCTCCACCCTCCTCCCGCTCTGTTGTATTGCTGCTCCCTCCTTCCTTCCGTGCTCGTGTTGCTTGCCAGCCCGCTCTCCTCCCGCTGTCTTTTATGTTGCTGCCCCCCAACCACGGTTCCCCCTGCCCCCTCCAATCCTCCTCAAAAACATTTACAAGGCCAAATAGCACTAGCACATGTGAGAGCTATTTGGCTTTGTCAGTGAGTTTATAGACCTATTGCACAGCAGTGCAGGCTGCTGTGCAATATTGCTTGAATTAAAAAAAAAAATTTAAAACGTGATGCCGGCCGCGTCATAGTGCTTTTTAATTTAAGTTGCACAGCACCCTGTGCTGCTGTGCAACATGTCTAAACAAGCATTGGCATAGCCAATAGGTCTCGCCTTTGGGACCTTAGAAGTGACAGCTGCTGACGCGCTTCCTCTAAAAAGCAATTATGTAACACAAACACTCGGGTGCACTGCAGCGGCGCAAGCACTAGTGGCTCATAGCTGCCAAGGTTTCCGATTGCCATGTGTCACATTTTCCTAATTTCAGTGTAAATATGTGTGATATTCCAATGACTGAGTAAAACATTTGCCTAAAGAATGCTTCTAGTGCAGTGAAGAGGCAGTTCATACACTTCCAAAAGCAGTGCATTGTTCTAGGGAGCAGTAGCTGTGGTGAGAGCTGAGGTGCACTGCAGCTGCTGTTTCCTGTTCTGCACCCTGTGGCTCCAGTCGGCTGTCTGCTGACAGGAATGGTGGTTTGGGTGTCACTGTGGTAGTGGAGGGCGGAGTATGGGCTGTTAATGGCCTACCTCCATCTTCAGGGAAAGCATTCACTTGGTGATCCCACCCTAACCGCTCTGCAGCCCAGCTTCTTCTAAACCGGTGGAAGCCACGCACAGAGGTCCAAAGCTTGATTTCTAGAAATGTGTGTTGCACAATAACGTAGTATTGTGCCATTATTAAATATGATTATGGTTGTCCAGCTGTGAAAGTTCATGAAATGCTTTGGCCACTGAGAAAGAAGTCACCTGTTCTAAATGGCTGCTTCCCTGCCTGCTGTGCGATCCCTAATTGTAGTCTGCAAACGTCCGCTGTCGGCATTGCTGCTACTTTATATGTACTTCCAGTCTGTGCTGTGTTTCAAGCCGCTTTGCTATAGCACCAGCGGAGTATATGGTGTCAAGTGAGCATTTCGGAGGGTATTTCCTAATGTACCTCCCACACATCATTCAAAGAAGAGGCACTTTGAGATATAAGCCAGACTTCTTGGCTTTGACAGTGGTTTGTTTTCAAAGGACCTGAAGAGGATGTGCGGGGACAGAGCTCACGCATACATGTGCTAATCACATTACTCATCTTTGAGACTGTGAACAGTGCTGGGAAATATCCATTAGATTCCTTGTATGCACTCACCTTGGGCCCCGTAAGTCGTGTGAGGGCTAGCCTAATTGAAGTGTGTGTGTGTGTATGTATGTATGTATGTATGTATATATATATATATGTGTATGTATATGTGTGTATATATATATATATATATATATATATATGTGTGTGTATATATATATATATATATATATATATATATATATATATATATATATATATATATATATATATATTCAAAAGAAACCACACTGCACTTGCAGCATGAAAACCGGCCACTCCAAACGTGCTCAGTTATTTCTTTATTTGAGGCAAAGAAAGGCAAGCAGGCATTACGCGTTTCAACTCGGATGAGTCTTCATCAGATGCCACTGTATTTTCAGGTGGGTTCGTTAGCATTTTAAATAACGTAGCTCAGACATTGAAAAAGGACAATGTCCCCTTTGTTCCAAATTTAAAGAGGCAGTCTATTTTTTCTTTCATAGTTCGTTTTTTGCAGCAAAGGTGAGTACAAAATCTTTTTAAATCAGGTCCAATCCTTTGAACATAGTGTTCATAAATATTCTTTTTCCTTCGTTGCAACATTCAAATGATCGTTTTTTTAAAATAAAGGGACCACAAATCCCATAATGCTACATAACTGCTTCTTCAACTACTTCATGGTATTCAATGTAGATCTTGGCAAAACTCCTCTTGTATATCTGTGCACCGATCGCACACAGTGCTTCACAGGAAAAGTTCCATACACGGGCACAGTTTATCAAAAGAAAATTCAGATCCCGCCTCTACTTGGAGAGTGAACTCTGCAGCAGCCAGGGTCTGCAGAAGGGATTTCCCTATGCACAGCGGGCTCGAGGTTACCAGCTTAAAGGCAAGTGACTAACTGTAGAAAAGCTTGGTGGTAGTTGAATTTTCTTTTGATAAACTGTGCCCGTGTATGGAACTTTTCCTGTGAAGCACTGTGTGCAATCGGTGCACAGATATACAAGAGGAGTTTTGCCAAGATCTACATTGAATACCATGAAGTAGTTGAAGAGGCAGTTATGTAGCATTATGGGATTTGTGGTCCCTTTATTTTAAAAAAGATCATTTGAATGTTGCAACGAAGGAAAAAGAATATTTATGAACACTATGTTCAAAGGATTGGACCTGATTTAAAATGAGATTTTGTACTCACCTTTGCTGCAAAAAACGAGACTATGAAAGAAAAATAGACTGCCTCTTTAAATTTGGAACAAAGGGGACATTGTCCTTTTTCAATGTCTGAGCTACGTTATTTAAAATGCTAACGAACCCACCTAAAAATACAGTGGCATCTGATGAAGACTCATCCGAGTTGAAACGCGTAATGCCTGCTTGCCTTTCTTTGCCTCAAATAAAGAAATAACTGAGCACGTTTGGAGTGGCCTGTTTTCATGCTGCAAGTGCAGTGTGGTTTCTTTTGGAATATGTGAGGTGTCTGACACACCTGTGACAGGCCCCGACCCATGAGGTTGAGGCGCTCCTGATTGTCAGACTTTCGTTTGGATTTATATATATATATATATATATATATATATATATATATATATATATATATATTCACCAAACACCCCTCCAACAGGAAGAAGTTAGAGGCCACTCGGGGAGATCCTTAGAAGCACTTTAATAGACAAATCGGGCATAATGCATTTCGGCAGAAATTGCCTTCCTCAGATGCCGCTGTATACTGGGAAACTGCCCCATCCATGCTTTTTGAATGTCTTGCTGCACACCCATTGGTGGGAGTGCAGATAGCCCCAGCTCACCTGATCGTCTACCATCCACAGCCCAGTAAGAACTGCAGATCCCAGAAAACACCATACCTGGGTAGGTAATGCAAGGGGAAGACACGGAGTTGTAACAAACCACAATGGTCTCTGGATGTTAAAATCAAAGGCGCGATGTGTCCGAATAAAAAGTCCCAGTTTGTTTTGATGTCTTTGTGCTCCCTCGGGTCCCCTTAACGTTCAGCCTTTCATGTGTGTTTCAGCCGAGTTGTGAGTCCGAATGACAATGCATCTGGCTCCTCGTGAAGTCACGAGCTGCTCCTGACAGCAACCCTGGCTTAACTTGCATTCGAGGCGGGCTGGGACTGCTCCATTACCATGGACATCCGAGTTGAAACGCGTAATGCCTGCTTGCCTTTCTTTGCCTCAAATAAAGAAATAACTGAGCACGTTTGGAGTGGCCTGTTTTCATGCTGCAAGTGCAGTGTGGTTTCTTTTGGAATATGTGAGGTGTCTGACACACCTGTGACAGGCCCCGACCCGTGAGGTTGAGGCGCTCCTGATTGTCAGACTTTCGTTTGGATATATATATATATATATATATATATATATATATATATTATACATACATACATCTCGAAGTGTGCAGAGGCAGGTGTGTGTTTATAATCGCCAGTAAATTGTACAATGTATTGTTTCCACTGCTCCTTAGGTGCAGGGCATGCTGACGATTTTAGAAAATATGCGAGTGTAACAGCATGGAAAGAATGCACTTTGAGCAAATAGCGCTCTGCAATTTATCCGCTAAAAAAGACAGGCCCCTGGGAATCGCACGGAGGTTGTCATTTTTATTCTGAAACGCAGCAAAAAACGTTTTTGAAAAGTGTAGCCGATGGTGTCCGTCTTTCATATCCTTATTTACAAAGGCCTACACTTTGCAGGTGTAAACAGGCGGCAGTTGTAGCGGCAAAGGCCGAGCCGTGTTGTGCGCCCTGCACGACACGATCTCGCCAGGGCTTCAAAGAAAGACACAACAAAACTTTGCTAACATAAGCAATGATCTAACCGTGTGCTGCCCCGTCGCCATGGAGACCGGGCCTTGCATTCGGCAGTTTGAATGGATTGTTGGATTTGTGTAAAGCAACAGAATATCGAGGCTATATGTTACTATGGAAATTTCATTTTGATAAATGAGCCGGTTATCTCTGTAACAGCCCCAGTAAAATATGAATAGGAATTGAACAAAGGTCACATCGGCGCACTGTGAATAGAGTCGGCCCCCTGTAAAGTGGTAAATATCCTGGCTTTGAAACGGGCACGCCATTATGGCTTTCCATTTACTGTGCTGCGCTCACGGAAACATGGCTTTATTGCGTGCAGCCGGGATCCCTTTCAAGCAAAAGAATCTTAGAAAGTAACTTTGTAGACGCCAGCACAGATTGTAACAAGCATTTCAACTTAATGATCGGGGTCGTGGAGAAAAGGAAACCGGACAGAAAACCGAGCAGAACCAGATTGCAAGCGAAAGAGAAAGCACGGTAACCTGACCCACGAGGAATGCAGCTGCCACCCTGCGCGCCGCTGCTCGCTCCCGAGAGCAAAACGCTGTGGGAGTGAACATCAGAAAAGAAGGTGGGACATGCACCCGCCTCTAGCCATTTGCGTGCTTTCATTAGTGAAAGACGCACGCAAAAGCCAATCCTATGTGTGGGAGGAGTCAGACCCACACGGAGTAGTTTAGAGTGCTCACAAAAAGCCTCGCAGAGCAGCACATGCGCGCTGGCTCAGGCTCGAACTAAAAACCATAAAGCCAATAAATCTTGCTCAGTTGAAACCTATTGGCTTTGCTAATGCCATTTTTTTCTCCCCTTTAATTTGTGCTAGAGCTCGGCTACCATACGGCTCTCTTTTGGGCATTTACTGCCTGAACACCTCTGTCAACTAACGCTCGACGTCCTGGATGCCTGGGGCGTGCCTTGCCTCTTGGGGACCACATGACCTCCCTCGACCTTCGATACCAGAGAATGCAGATCAGAAGGGAGTTATGGGACAGATAGTCTTCCAACATTGTTCACAGTACAACACGAAATACTTGCAGTGAGACCATTATGACACTTGTTCCTCTCTCATGACCATAGTGACTCCTGTGAGTTCCACCTCATCTTCGGCTCAAAGAAGCTCATAAGACACCAAAGGGAAAGGTGCTGGATACACTGTAAAATGCACCAAAAGGCTTTCTTCAAAACTCCAAACATCTTTGGAGAACAGGAGCCTTGCCGCACTGAAGAAGGCGAAGAGGTTGGCCCATCTGGAATCGTGACAGCCCAGGCAACACCCAGTCTAGAGACTGTTCCTGTGATTGTGTTCGAGCACAAAGAAGATAGTGTTGAGCTGATGCCAAAGACCAGCGACCCTTGAGTTAAGACAAACCCCCGGGTCATAAGTTCTCAACATGGCTCAGAGACCCAAGCGACCAAGCCACGGGTCACCTAAAAAGTCCTATGCCAAGGTGGAGCACCGCTACCAAGGAAGTTAGGCTTTTAGTCCCGAGCACGGACACAAGGGACTGTCCCCACCCTCTTTGAGCCCTGGTAAGCACAAAGAAAAGGCTTTGAAGTCTACTAAGTCTCCGCTCAAGTGCGTACACGTGTTCCTCTCTCCCTTATCGAACCTTAACCATTCCAAGGGCATCTAGTATCCCCACTCACTCTAAATAGGCGTTGAAGGCCCCCATGAAAGCTTGTGCTGACTATCCCATCAGCAGTGAAAATCCCATAGATACCAAACATCCAATTGATGCCGAAAGCTTTGTCAAAAGCCGAATCGGGGGATTCGGAGGTGCCGAATCGGAGGATTCGTAGGTGCCGATTCTGTGGGACTACTTTTGTGTTGCGACTTGTCCCTGTAAAGGAGATGCAGGAGCTGCTAAAGCACCTTCCAGAGGAGTACAGGGCGGGGGTAGGGGGTGTCTGAGGGCAAGACAATATCAAGCGCCAACATTTCTTGTGCGCTAAATGCCGCGGACACTATAGAGGCCTCAGCACCAGCTTTCTTCTTGGACAGCAAGCTTGGCTTTGCATCTCTGGCTTCAGACCTGAGGTCCAACAGGATCTCCTCATCCTCCTGTCCGAAGGGGACCTCTCTTCGGCCCTCAGGTCTATAGGTGCCCTGCAAACTCTATGGAAGAACCCCTTTCAGAGGGCAACTGGGCACGCAGGAGCTTCTCGGCCCAATCGTGGAGGTTGAGGCCTTTTTCTACTGATGTCCCAGGGCCCGGCCTACTATGGATTCTGAGCACGTGGGCCAAGTACCCCTTCTGCATCTGACTCTCTGTGGTAGATGTGGTCAAGCAGTCCAAGGCTCCTTCCGGGTGAGGTGTAGATGCAGATTAGGAACACGGGCTCACACAACTTAAATTCGTGCAGCAGCGGCAATAAATCAATGTTCAGCCAAATACCTTAGGGGTAGAAATAAAATACTACTTTTTCATTAACCATACAAAGAAAAAATACAACGTTCTTAAATAGAACACAATTTCCCTTGTCGTCGGAGATCTAGTGTTTCAATGGCAAGTCACTGTCTCAGTCCTCATGTTGGTGAGAGTGGTTATTCCCCATTCACTGTTGGCAAAATCCACAGCTGCCACACAAGGCTTCGGCCCTTACCTCACTGCAGTATTTACCATGGTGACCCCTCTTAGCATATGGGGGTCACCACAACGTTACTGTGCAAGGCTTCTGCCCTTACCGCACAGCAGTCTTTTCCACAGCTATCTTCATGGCGGGCGTCTCCTGGCATACAGGGGTCGCCGACTCAGTCCTGCACATGTGCAGCGACCTGAAAGGTGCAGCAGCCGTTTTCGCACACCTCTCACCGGGACACCACTTGACAGGGCTCCACTCTGGACCATGCTCCCTCCAACGCTGTCCTCTTCCTCACAGGCAAAGTGGTCTTGGCAAGCAGGGAGGTGCTCTGGTCCCGGGGAGATGGCCTCAGATTCTCTGGGTGAGGTCCCATCATCCAGCAGGGAGACTAGCATGCACTAGTCCTCTTCACAGGCAGAAGTCTTGCAGAGTTCTCATCACACCCCGTCTGGCTGCTTGACAGATTACCATTTTTGAGGTCTAACATCCTCCTCTTATAGTCCATTTCTAGACACCAAATGTAGTTTAGGTCTGAGTCTTTAAAGTTTTATGTTGGGGTTCTGCTTCTTTTGAAGAATCTTCTCTGTTCTCTTTCTCTTGAAAAGCAGTCCGTCAAGGCAGGAGTGTCTCCAACGCTGATAGTCCCACAACACAGGCCATGGGAGTGACAAGTTCACACCTGGATACTCCTCACGGTGATTTGTGCATTGAGCGGGTTAGCCCAGGGCTCCCAGCCCTACTCCTTGATTCTCTTGCGGGGCCCCATCTCCTTCCTGAGCTGTGCCTAGGCCCCTTCCTTGTGACCTCCCACTGATTCAAAGAGCACCTTTGAAGTGTACAGGGGACACCTGGCCATCCCCTTTCCTACCCAGTGTGTCCCACCCAGCTTACAGGAATGCAGCAATTCACAAATCCAACTGGGGGAAGATCTCTCTACCTCCATTCCATGTTTCCCCATGCAAGCTTGGGTGTCCCAAAATGGAACATCTGGATGCACGCACTCTCTCTATCCTTCATGTATTGTACCACTCTCAGGTACACGTACAACCAGCAAATGCACTTATTCTGCACAGCACATTTTTCAGGTACTGTACTACTCCTAGGCGCATGCACCTGCAGCGCATGCATACACCATGTACGTCCTTCTCAGTACTGTATTATCGATGTATTGCACCCTCCCAGTACACCCAGCGCAGATGCACCACTTCTGCGCTATGCAGCACTTCACACCAACCTGATATAGGTCAAGGGTGAGTTAAGCACCCAGCAGCGGAACCTTTAAAAAGTGAGTGAGCCTGTAGGCCTCACGCCAGTGACACTGGTTAGCAAGCATTGGGAATGCAATAGGTCTTGCATTTGCTTGAGTTAAGAGCTATTGGCATTGTAAATGACCATGTCTTTTACCCATGTGTTATGGAGTGTTTGTATGTGGTGTGTAGTGGAATTAAATGGTTGGATTGGAATTGTAAGTTGTGGAATTGTGTAGTGGAATTATGTGGGATGTGTGCAGTGGAAATATGTGGATAGTAATTATGTGGTAATGAGTGTACTCAAATTATGTGCAGCGGGATTGTGTGTTATGGAGTGTAATTATGTGGAATGGTATTTTGTGTTGTGGGGTGGTATGTAGTTGTATTTAATTATGTGGTGCGCTGTTGAATTTTGTAGCATGATGTGTCATTCTGGTGTGATTTGGATGTATGTGTTTAATTGTGTCCATCATCTGGATTGGTGTTGAATTATGTGGTGTGGATTCGAAATGAGTGGGGTTGAATTGTGTGGCGTGGCACTGTGGGAGAAGTAAGGAGCAGGCTCAAAAAACGGGGTAAAGCAAGCAAAAGCAGTGAAAAAAGATGGAAAAGCACAGAGAATGCACTCTAAAAAATGGAGCGAAAACGAGGAGAAAGCAGTGAAAATGAGTGAAAAGCTAGGAGAAGGCACTGGAAAAAACAGGGGGGGGGCAAGGAGCAAGCAGTAAAAAGGAGGGAAAAGGTACTCGAAAATGGGAGATAAAAGCTAAGAGAAGACAGGAGCCAGATCAATGCAGCAGCCTGGGAGAGCTGGGCCTGGGGCCATTATTGGCAAAGCCAACGTATTTGGTCTTGACAAGCATGCAGTGATTTGCATGTTTATTTGCAGGCAAATGCAATAGGTATTAAAAGTAATAGGAGGTAAAACATTAACCATGTAAAGGTGACGTGCATAGGTCTGCAAAACAAAGTAATGAATAACCCAGTGCTAAAATCTTTTTTAAAAGCCGTTAAATGAAAGCCAGCCCTAGATCTAAAGAGAGTCCAAGTAGAAATAGACAGACCAATTGCCCTGTGGTGGGTGCACTAAAAATGATAATTCCTCTTTCCAGTGGATGAAGAGGGCTGACCGAAAGCCTTCAAGAAAGATTACCATCTTTATTAACAAGATATATATGTATATAACACAGCACAGGTAGATCATGTGACCTAGCACAAAGTACATTGCGTTTAATTTAGGCTAAATGAGTGATTCGAATTAATCCAATAACCTGATGATTAAAAGTATAATGAAATTATTCCAATCATAAATTTGTTTCATTCCAGAATACTGAGATGACAAAAAGACATATTCATAATGCCTCGGTGGTCAAAATAACATATTATGGCATCATAATGTCCATTACTTTGTTCACTTTTTTTGAGTAGAAAAATAATCCATTATGTAATCGTACCTTAGACCATTAGACAAATGTACTTCGCGCCCAATATGGTGGCTCATGTTGAGCGAGGAAGAGAAGCAGCAGATTTCCTGTTATTCAATGAAACTGACCAGGGACTTGACAGCAGTAATGTTAAAACTGATCAGACGGTGGGGAACTTTGAAAAATATGTTGCAGTCTCGATCACTGGACACGAGGCTAGATCACTGTGTTCTTGACAAAAATGAAGGAGCAATGAGATGCAAAGCGGAGATGGCCTTAAAGGATGCACCGGTAAAAACATTTATTAAAAAAAAGTTAGAAAAAAAATTGATTGTGCTGCAGGAATTGTAGAACCTTAAGCAGGGTTTGGAAATCTGATGTGCTCTCAGACTTGAGATTTGCAGACCCAGGAATGATTTCGCCAACCCTATGGAGGTTTGCAAGTGCCCACGAGTGTGCATAGATGGTTTAAAGCCCACCAATTAAAAAAATATTAACAAAAAAACCACTTGGCATAACGCAATACGAAAACAAAAACAAGCACACCGGCCTAATGCCCTCTGTTTTATCTCTCTTCTCCTCGCCATTTGTCTACCTCTCCTTCCTACTTTTTGTGTGTTTCTTCCTCTGTGTTCTGCCCATCATCCTATATCCATTTTCCTCCTTTCCCTAGTCTTATCTTTCTCCAGTCTCATGTACTCTCATCTCTCTGTCTCCATAATCCTGCCAGGGGGTCACAAGTGTGCTGTTCTGATGTGCAGAAATATGCTCTGATTACTTACCAGCAAGCTTCATTACTCAAGAGTCGTGGTCTTCCTCCTCACAGTGATCGGCTCCCCCTGTCTGCCAGACATCAATACCAAACACAAAAATATTTCTCACCCCTCCCAATATGGCCGGCACAACTACTTTCTTTGTCCGGCCTTTCAGGAGGTGTGAGGTAGAAGCACATCCTACAATAAAGACCAGGTTAAAATCATACAACAAACAGCAGTTTTATCCAATATCCAAACCCAGAAAGGTGGGCGGGACTAGTGACTGAGGAGGTGGATCATGACTCGGAGTAATGACGCTTACTGGTAAGTAATCTGAGCATTACCCCCTCATCAGTCTTCCTCTACACAGTGTCCCAGTGAGCATATACAAAGTTGGAAAACATTGCACAACACAGAAATGGAATGGACACATTAGGTAATGCTCCACCTAGTGAATATATTTATATTCAGAAATAAAAAGTTAAGTGAGACAAGTCAAAACTGCTGCCCCAAATGAAGAAGAGGTGACCTTTGCCATATGCAGTGTATAATGAGAAATTAAAGTATTGGGCGACACCCCTGTTGCCACTACACAAATGCCTATCAAAGGTGCCTCTTTAAAAGCAGCCCACGTTGAAGACATCCCTCAAGTGGATCTGCCCCGCACTACAGGGTGAAGAGGAATTCCTGCTCTAGAATAGGAAAGGGAAATAGCCTCTTTCACCCATCTTCTAAAAGAAGAAGTAGTGGGTTTATGACCTCACTCGGCAATGCCAAAAATCGCAAAAAGGTATGTGTTTTTCTGAACGACAGTAGCCTGTATAAATAAATTGATAATGCCCTATGTAGATCCAGAGTGTGCCACAATATCTCCTGGACCGAAGTTCGAGATGGGAAAAATACTGGGGAAACTAAATCATGTTAGGAATGAAAAGATGTAGCATATTGGGTACTAAAGAAGGGTCTGCCTGAAAACCACCTTGTCATCAAAAAAACATATGAATGGGTCATGACAAAGAAGGGCTGCAATCTTACTAACCTTCTTCCTGAAGTAATGGCCACTGGAAAAAAAGACTTTGTACGTGAGAAAATGTAGATTGAGAAAATGTAGAGGCTCAAAAGGACTTTTCCTCAAACAATTTAGAACTAACAGGAGATCGCAGGCTGGAACTGGAGAGTAGCAAACTGGACTTCTTAAAGCAAACCTTCACACCAACCTTTTTCGTAGGTTGTCAACTGGAGAGAACTCTGAACACCTAATGGCACTGATAATGGACCACTGGCTTCATAGAGTGGGGACAGCCAAACCCAGCAAAAAGCCATCCCTAAGAAATCCCAGAACCAAATTTCCATCACAGGAAGAAGCGCCAAGATTCCTTGGCAGACACCAGGAGGAAATATTCTTCCAGTGTCTCTCATAGGGTTCTAGGCCTCCTGGAATTCGGCATAGAGCAAACAGTGTCATGGCTGCAACCCAGGGCCATCAGTTTTCCCTTTCAGCCTCCAAGCCGCTAGCGCTAGACAGCTACCGTCCCTCTCTGACAGAGACGAGAAACTTAGAGGAGAAGGAGAAGCTGGAAACACTAGGGGTGGGAGGACTGCCAGCTGGAGAAGCGGAGGGTACTAAGGCTGACAAGACCGATTTTGGAGCTACCACAATTACCTCCACCTGGTCGAAAATGATCTTCTGCAAAACTCTGCTCAGCATGAAAACGCGGGGGAAAGGCCTATAGAAGACCATCTGGACCAAGGAAAGTTCATTGCATCTACCACCCATACCCCAGAAGAAGGAAGGAGAGTACAATATTTCTTGAGACAGGAGTTCCCCTTAGTGGAAAAAAGATCTTGCCGTGGCACCAATAGGACCTCTGTCAGAGATAGAAATGCCTGGGGAGACATCGATGATGGATGGACTCAGACTGTCTGCAGGCCCATTCTCTGTCCCCAGTAGATAGACTGCAGGTAAAGATCAGAGATTGAGTTCCACCCATTAGCCTATCTTCTCCACTAACAAATTCAAGGAAGGGACTCTAGAACTCTTTAGATGGTTTATATAGGATCTGGTTACCTGAATGTCCGTTCACACTAGGACAGGCTGATTCTGCACATGGGGAGAGAGAGCTATAAGTGCCTTGAAGATCGCAGCTAGTTCTTTCCAGTTGGACCAGGTAATGAGCTCTGTTTGTGACCAAACCCCTTGAACAGAAAGATTGCCTACAGTGGTTCCCCACCCCTCACTGCTGGCATATGCGGTCAGAATCAAAGGAGGAGAAGAGAAAGATATCCTTTTGCTCAAATTGTCTGGAATCAACAACCAGTCATTGGAATCTCTGCTTCTTAATCTTGGGATGTCGGGTTCCAATGATCTAGAAGGTGATTGATTAGGGAATAGAGGTCAAGTCGAGCCCACGGAACCAGAAGAAGGCAAGCTGCCATATCAACCAGCAGTCAACCAGGCTCTTGCTGAACGTTTCTGTAATAGGGATTGGAGACAAGAGGTCCGCTTCTGTTGTCTCAGAGGAGGGAGAAACACTGCCCCAAGATATGTACGGAACAGAGCTCCGATGTATTGCAGTTCCTGTGCTGGATGAAGGTGAAATCTTTTCAAATTCAGCCAGAGCCCATGATGTTCCAACAACTTGTATACCCGAGTAACTGTTCCTGATGCTGTTGAAAAAGAGCCACCACAGATTAACCAGTAATCCAAGTAGAGAAAAACCAAGATTCCCACAGCATGCAGATTACCCACTACAGGAGCCAAGGTCTTCGTGAAGATTCTAGGGGCTGAAGACAAGCTAAAGGTTAGGATGCAAAACTGGAAATGATGTTCGGCGCTTGCAAACCTCAGGAATCTTTGGGAGTCTGGATGCATTGGGATGTGCAGATAAGCATCTAATAAGTCCAAGGAGGTCAAAAACATCCCCTGGCGGACAAGTGGGATAATTGACTGGATGATTTTCATTTGGAACCTCAGATAAGGAATCTAGAGATACACCTTTTTTGAGTCACAACTGGATGAACATCCCCAGAAGCCTTCTGGTCCAAGAACTTTGGAGAGTGACATCCTTGATCTCTCTCTTGGTCTTGAGCGGGTCATATTTCTCCTTTTGCCAAAAGATCTGAGACCCCTTGAAAGAGAGCCCAACAGAGACACTCCAGGACTGGAGTTGGACAGAAGTCTTCTGGAGTGGAAGAGAAGTCTATTCTGTATCCTTGCGATACAATCCGAAGAATGTAGGAGTCCATTATTGTCACCCTCCATTAATGTGTATATATAGGTAAACATTTTCTGTCATGAGGTAAATGTTGCAGATTTCCAGGGGTGTATCTACCATTGGTGCAGCACGTGCAGTGGCATCGGGTCACAGAGCTTGAGGGACCCTTGAACCCTGCAATTAGCTGTATTTTACTATCCCAGCAGCAGCCTATGGCACCCTTGTTACGCTGCTGCAGGTTTCACGTGTTGGAAAATCCATTTGTCATTAATTCATGGATATCATGTCAGCGTTTGAACCTTGCTAAGATGAAATAATGCCCTAGGCCAGTGTGTACCAGGGGTGGGGGTTGCTTTCATCACTACCATCTGTTCCACCCATATGTGGAGACTTGCATAAAAAGAAGGGAAGTTGGTCCTCCATTCCAGTACACACACAGGGTCTGATTCACAAACTGCACTTTTGAGTAGGTTTACACTTTTGAGCATGCTTACTATTGTTTGGTATTCACAAACTGCACTTTTGTTATAACTTACACTGTTGTAGTAACTTACACTATTGTAGTAAGTCCAGCACTAGACATGGCCAACCACTGGTACTGCAACACCCTACCATAGAAAATAATGGAGGTATGGACTTAAAATAAAACCCATAGCAAATAATAAATATAAATTAATGATAACAATACATAAAAGTAATACACATTTAATATAATGATGTTATTTTTAAATTCAAAATAGATTTTTAAATATTTTATAAATGAATAATATATATATACTATTTTTTATATATATATATATATATATTTTAATTAATTTATGGTGCACAATGTCCTGCAAATACAACAGCCAGGTTTCTGGCATCAGCAGGGAGCAGAATTGTCACTCTTAGATATCACTAACCACATCATATTCCTTAACGTGTGACCATACTATAGACCTGTCTTCGGCGTTTGACAACATGGGCCACCAGATCTTTCTACATAAACTGGTGCATGTGGCTGGGGTCAGTATGGCTGTTTTAAAATGGCTCCAGCCCTTGACAAACCCTAGTATCCTAGTACAACTGGGACTTTGCTTCTTATCCTCCACTGAGTTTGATTGTGGGGCTACCCAGAGCCCCACTTTCTCCTTTTTTGTTCAATATGTATATTCACTCGCTACTCAGTTGCTTTCAAGGATAGGGTCTAGCTAGAGAGTTCCAGATGTACACAGATGACACTCAAATCCTCATAGAACTGGATGAACATAAAGTCAGTTTCAGAATCTTCAAGCCTGTGTCCAGCCGCCGTCCGTGCAGGTAACAGCGGTGGGGCGGTGGGGCCGGGTAAGGGGGGGGATTTCGAGGGGCGATGCTGAGGGAAAATTATTTATTTATTTAATTTCCCCTCTGCATTGTCCCTCGAAATCCCCCCTTACCCGGCCCCACCGCTGTTACCTGCACAGACCGCGGCTGCCTGTGTCAATGACATAAGCAGATGGATGCAGGCCAAGTACCTTGAATTAAACAGTACTTAACCTGAAGTTATGCTACAACTGGGGCCGTCCCCCAGCGCCTTGAGACCCTCACGGGGGAATAGTTGCACTTTACCAACCCTGATTGGTTGAAGTACCCAATATCAATTAAAACAACCTATATCGGGTCACACTGGTTCCAATGTGTTTGGGACAAGCTATTTTAGTGTTTAAGGAAAGTAAACCTCCTTACAGTGATCCTTGGTGAAGAGCTAACTATGAAACCACAGACCAATAAGGTAGTCAGTAATATCTTATGTGTTGTCATCCCTTAGAAAGATGGTCCATATCAATCCTCCTGCAAGTGAGAGCCATGGTTAACTCATGCCAGGACTATGATGTTATGTTAGCCAATTTATAGAGCGCAGCATTTACCCGGAGGTGTCTTGGCGCTAACTCTTTACATGCAGGCATGCTAAAATAAGACCTTCTGCGTACATCGCAGGCTGCCCAAAATGCAGAAGGAAGGATGGCCGCATGTTTGAGGAAGTTCAGTGAGGTTCCGGAGCCAGAAAAAACGTGCACCCGTTAAGGGTGGAAAATCTGATCCAGTTAAAGTACATATGCATTTTTCATCGCTGCATGTATGGTCTTTCAGCCACTTATTTAAGGAAGTATATAAAATAGCAAAGTCTTGGGATCCACCTATAAGGGATTACTGCGCAGTGTTTGTCTCTCTGTTATTATTTGTAGTCCGTTTACGTCTTTGTGGAGCTCTCTGCCAGCGGACCTCAAGCTGAAACCGTCAACTGGCAATTCTTTAAGGGCATTAAAAACATTTTGGGGCTTATTTACAAGAAACTGACGCATCTGTATAGATGCGTCAGTTTCCCTGTGCCAGCCAGCGAAACCCTTGCGCCACCATGGATGCGCCGTATTTACAATACGGTGCACCATGGCGCAAGGGTTGACAGATGCGTCAGAAATTCTGATGCATCTGCCGGCGCAAAAGTCACGCATTGCTGGAGTCATGTCGCAAGCACGACCCAACTCCAGCAATGCATGGGGAGGCCTATTCCCAATACACTGCGTCACTCCTTACGCCTGCTCCAAGCAGGCGTAGGGTTTTGACGCAGTGGCATCCTAGAAGTGGCACAGTGAAATCTTGTAGATTTCACTGCATCACTTCTACGAGGCTTTCCCGCGTGGGAACGCCCATCCTGCATATATTATACCTGACACAGGTATAATGTGACGCAGGGCTTTACAACCTGACTCATCTCCCTAGATGTGTCTCATTGTAAATGGGCTGCAATGTGGCTCATTGTTTACGCCGCCGCTGCGTCATAAAAAGTGACGCAACAGCAGCGCAAAAGTGTCGCAAGGGGCTTGTAAATCTGCTCCTTTGTTTTCTTGAACTAGCGCGTTCCCTTTTCGTTTGGCAGTGAGTTGAACAGCACCTAGAAATGAGTGATTCGTCTTCTACTTTATATATGTGCCCATCACTTAGCTTACCTCAGACTTGGCAGCTAATCACATTTGCTCCTAGTAGGACCAGACATTTACAGGTCTGCTACTGATAATGCCCAGCCTCACTGAGAGCCCTGCTTCTGACAATGACCAGACAGGCTTTTATATGGATGATGTCTTTATTTACTCATGGTTGGGATTTTATTTATTGTTCTTAGGCTGCTGCAACTTGTCATGAGTGAAGAGGCTGATACTTATTCTTCTTCCGATTATCCTCACACTCACTCAGAGCTCTGATCATGTGCACTCCCACCCTCCTTCTTCACTCTGCTTCTCTCCCTTTATTCATACCAATGATATTGCTGCATTGATTTAAAAAATTTGCATCATAAAAATGGGAATTTTGCAGCAACAATTCCTTTTTGCAGCAAATGAAGTGATTAGAATGTGCCTGTTCATCTTTTTTTTTTTTTCTGAGATAGCTCAGTGGACAAATCTCTCCCAAAAGACTATTCCTGGCATCCTGCTGCCCACAAACCATTCCCCAAACACCCATTTCCCTGGAATATTGCCTCTCTTTCAATCCCCCAACATGGCAATGCCAATTTTAGAAATAAAGGTGTTCTGATGGGGAGAATATGTAGCCTTACGGCTAGACCGGGCGACCTCAAAGCTGGGGAACCGGGGGTTCGGCAACGATGCTCAACATCCTGTGATTCTGGGCAAATCACTTAATCTCCCCGTGCCTGACAAAAAAAATTAATGAGTCCATCTGTAACAAAACTGGTGCTCGTGTAAAGCGCTCTGATACCTGATATCCTCTGGTCTAGTTCGCGCTATATAAAACTCTAAAAAAAATTAAGAATGTCTGTTGCACAGCTTGGAGAAGCAGCGTATTACTGCGGTTTCCATTTTATGTAGCAAGCCTTGTGGTTTCCTCTAGCGAATGTAACAATCATGCAGATCCATTGCAAGTGGGATAACTTTGCAATGCAGCGTTGTGATTGGTAAATGTAGGAAAGTAGGATCTGCTATTATGGTTACCCCCACTTTTTGCCTGGTGCTAAGCTGTTACTAACTAGTCTGACTGAGATCCTGCTAATCAGGACCCCAGTCTATCGGCTTTCTCCCTAAAATTATGTTCAGTAATTGTACATCCCAGATTGGATATTGGGGTACCCTTATCAGTCCCTAGGATATGGTACTAAGGTACCCAGGGCATAGGTACCCCAGAGGTCCCCCATGGGCTGAAGCATGCATTATGCCACCCATGGGAGGCCATTCAAAATGGAGCTACAGGCCTGCCATTGCAGCCTGTGTAAGCTGGTGCAGCGTTGTGATTGGTCTGAGCGTCCTGGTTGGACGCTCAGCCAGGGAATGGGGGCCTGGGCATGTTCTCCACGCAGGCTGTAATGCTACCTGCATGGAGAACAGGGAAAGTACACATGACTGTTTTGGGCAGCCCAAGAGGGCTGACCAAACAGTCACTGCGCACTTAGGAGTGGGCAAACCACTCTTCCCCTGCCCTGAGAACAGAGCAGCCCCACCCACCTGCCCGCCCGCAAAGCAGCACGAAGCATAAAATGATAATACCTTAAAGTTATCATTTTATGTTCTTCTTCGCACTGCTTGAAAGCAGTGGGGCGACGTTCCTCCGCCATAGCGGAGGAGCCACCACTGGTCCTCCATGGTAAAATCCACACACAATCATGACTGTGACCCCTCTCTTTCCCCCGGATGTCCGATGTATGTAGTATGCATATCTGAGAAAATGGGGGGCTCGGGTGCCCTTGCTTGGATGTCACCATGCATGTGTGTCCATAGCCATATAATGTTGTGATGCCACAGAAGACAGCTGCAGACCTTGCTGGGGCTTGTCCCTCTTTGCTTTCCAGCATGCCTATGTTGCTCATCCCCCCCCCCCTGCACAGGCCAGAGTTTCTCTCGTTGCTATGAGTCAATGGCATGTGCACCTGCTCTCACCTGAGACAAAAGGAGGCCCTCTGTGCCCATCCCCCATATCTTGGGTTCAGTTGAGTAAGAAATGCTGCAGCCCAACCAACACCCTCTAACTGGATGGGGCTTGCCTTGAGTGAGTCCACACCCTCTGCAAGTATTGAGGGATGTTTGGCATCATCGTGGATTGTAAAGCCCTGCAACTATTCTCGACAGTATTAGGGGACGACTTGTTACCGTACTGCACTGCACACAAAAAAGACATACTAAAATTTGGTTGTCTGCCTCCAAATTTTCCTACTTATCTGTAGCTGAAGACATGAGCTGGGCAGAGTGCCTGGCATCCACTGCCAACAGTTTGGAACTTTAACTGGTCCTCAGTGTCATAATATTGTTCACATTTGTTTCGTGGGAGTTCTGTGCACTGAAGAAAGATTGGGCATGGCCAGCACTACCAGCCAGGCGTAGGCTGTGGCACCGAGGAAGAGCACATGCTGTTGCTGTTACCCGAGTAGAAAGAGGTGCATGGCCACGCAAATTTAGATCATCTCATGATTCACGAGGGCCCGGCTGCTGAGAGCCCTGCTGTGAGGATCTGCTGCCTGTGAAGAGGACTGCTCAGACCAGAGCGCTCGCTCCACTGCACAGCCTGCCAGAGATGCATCTAAACAGCACAGAGATTGCTTCTGTGACCCTCTCCACAACTTCCCTGAGAACAGTTCTTCCCCATGGTGGCTGCTGCTGGTGACCTCAAGAACCTCTGAGATTAGATGATGCTTTTAGGCGAGTAGCCCAAAGTGCTCTTTTTCCCCTGCTAGTTGGCCTTTTGCCTTCCTGCCTGTGCAGTTGCCGTAGGCAACCCTGCTTGTCAGTAGGCCTCTATTCCACATCAAATTTTTATTTGGGTGGGCCATGGGTGCATTCGATGGGCCACTGCAGGCCCAATTTGTTGCTTATATGTCTAGCCAGGCGTGCTTCAGGGCCCTCTTTTATCTCTCCTTAGTCTTACAAGGCCCAGTAAAATGCACTCTTTTCCAAATCTCTTTCTAAATGTTATCAGTCTCAATAAAGTGTTTTTTCCATGTAATTGATGGGAAGGGGAGGTTTCTGAGGTGGGAGTATCAGGCAAGTTACACTACTCGGGCTCCCTCTGTGTGAGCCTTCAGGGAGAATCCCTCTTCATTACTACCTCCACCTGACCCCGGACACTGCAGTGCACTCCCTTCCAGGCTTGATTATCCACTTTTCTACCATCCCTCTCCAGTGCACCTTATCTCACAGCTGACCTTGGGCCCCAGCCCCATATCAGCACCATCTGGTTCCACTTTCATTATTCCTGGTAAAAAAAATTAGTAAAATCACCTTCAAACTTAAAACATTGAATATAGCAGTAAATCTAATTAGCAGGCACTTTAAAATATGTTCCACAGTTGCCCTAATGACCTGATTGCTAATTAAATAAACAAAAATAGATAGGCCATGACAGGGCCGGCTTTAGCGCTGGTGTGAAAGTCTTTTTTGGTTCCCCCCCTAATGACCTCTTTCTCAGTAGATACCTTTACTACCACCCTCCAACAGTACCCCTCATCTCTCCGTAGCCTCTCCCCTCATGACCTTTTCCTCCGATTACCACCCTCCAACAGTGTCCCTCATCTCTCTGTAGCCTCTCCCCCTCATGACGACCTCCTCAGACTCCCTCACTACCACCCTCCACAAGTGCCCCATATCTCTCCGTAGCTCCCCCCATGACCTCCTCCTCGGATTCCCTCACTGCCACCCTCCAACAGTGCCCCTCATCTCTCCAAAGCCCCTCCCCCCATGACCTCCTCCTCATATCCCTCACTGCCACCCTCCACCAGAGCCCCTCATCTCTCCGTAGCCCCCTCTAATATTCATTTAATTTGTTGTATAGCGCTACTCCTATCAGTGTAACATGTCACAGTACTTTACATCACGCACACATTATACAGAGGCAATGAATCATACAAGTATGTAAATCAGTCTACAGGGAATGTCATAAGCCAATGAGGATTACAAGGTATAGGAATCACATGTCATCCATACTGGTGGGCAGTATATTTTAAGAGGGTTTGGTCTGGGGAAACACAAAGTCAGGATTTAAAGAGTACTCCATTGGTTGGGGGTTAGCTTTACTGATAAAAATGTATATCTGCCAAAACAAACTCTTTTTATCAGCATTAGAATAATGAAAGACTGTGGAAGTTCAAACTATATCACAACACAAAAAAAAGCAAAGCTCTAACTATACCATTCAGGTTTGTATGCAGCTCTTTGATGACAGTTCATAGGTCACTGTCCTATGTTAGGATTGTAGCTTCTGAACTGCAAGTAACACAAGGATCTCTGTGACAAAGGCAGTAACCCACTGAGCTATCCACATAAAATAGAGTTTATCTGCATTGCAAAACTACCAAAAGACAAATGATTGCTCTCCAGCAAGGTCATAAATCACCAGAGTTATCTGGACATTTGTTATTGTTGTCTTGCATCCGGGCAGAGTCTGCCATGAAACAAATAGCCACACATTCTCTTACCTGCTCGCAGCCCGATCTGATAAGCAGCTGCAGGGGCCAGGAAAGGTGAATCAGGATAAACAAACTTCTTTTCTCCAGCACGGAGTAGAAAAGGAAACATCCATGCAGCAGGACAGAAGGCAAAGGTTACCCGGTGCCAAAGAAAGGATGTGTCCCCTTCGCCATGCCCCTATTGTACCTGCACGAGTGGGCGGGGACACAGCCCACCTTCCTAAAAGGAGATGCTTGATTGGGGGTGCCTGTGAGAGAGAGCCCAGGCCCAATCACGCAACTCCTAAAACAGGAACAAAAACAACGTTTGGAGGAACGTTTTAAATTAAAGTGCTTATTTTCTATTGGCCTTCATGCAGTCACTGCGAGGGCCAAGGCTCATGTTTGGGTGGGCCTGGCCCACCCTCTAGAACCGGGCCTGTTCCACATCCTTGCAAAGGGTTCATTACTCCCTACTGCACCTGTGGTTATCTCCTTCCAGGCCCCACTGGTGTCTCTGTTCGTTGTTTGAAGCATTCCTTTTGTAAAATGGTTTCCAGTCAACACACCCCATCTATAGTCATCCCAACAGTTCGCAAGGCGAGCGCGCCACAACAGGTGACACGCTCGCGCATAAGAATACCTAATTCGCTTTTCAAGGGTAAACACCAGAACATAATATGCAAGCACGAGCGAGACAGCAATAAAGATGTCACCGCGCTCGTGCACCACTTCACCCAACACCTTTCCGCATTCCCAAGGCTAGGAACCCCTTTTGACAATCACTACACCATTGTCAGGGGACAGACAACCGACGGAGGGTTGTATCCCTCCCATTGGTCGATAGAACCAGAGTCAGGGGACAAGGGTCATTGAGATGACTTGGTTACGCACAACAGGCTCCCGGGGCTGTAAAGTGCGCAGGTGTGCAACAGGCATGTGCACGGTAACGTACCAAGGATGCTACGGGTCTTGGTACAAGCAAGAAAATGGTCCCTTTGGCTGCTGTTGGGGTACTAAAATACAGTGGTTATCCTGGTTCAGTGGTCCCCTCAAGGCTGTGGGCCCCGGTGCACTGCACCTGCTGCACCAATGGTAGATACACCCCTGCATGTGCACCTGCTTTTTACACCTCCATGGTGCTTTGGTATTACAGAAGGGGTCACAGATGCTTGGGGGGCCCTTATATAGTATAGGTTGCTGTGGCGCGATTCGTCACCAGCATTCCCTCATTTGCATGTCGGCATGGACCCATGCAAATGAGGGGATCCTTTGAATTTTAAACCTGCACCACATTATAGAAGCAGAGGCAGAGAGGCCGTCAGCAGCTGTACTGACCATAAGCCACACAGCAGTGAGCCCGTCGTAAAGGTCCTTTGGAAGAGGGACTCTGGGACCCCAAAAGCCCTTCCCCCGCCCACCTGGCACTCCCATTCAAATGGGAGCCTGCACCCGCCTGCAGGGGCATCTCTGTCTCCATTTAGATGTCTGCTGGCTCAGTGAAACTTCAAAGAGACAGACAGTCTGCTTTGACTAATGCACTGTTCCCAGTGCAGGCATGAGTTTGTGCCTGCTCTGGGAGCAGCAACTGCCTGTAATGGGCCGCATTGGCCCAGCACAGAGTGGCACAATGTGCCCATATTTGTAATACGGCCCCAGGAACACGTACATTCATGCAGGTGTTACCCTGTGGCCTGCACATTTCTAACTGAGCTTTAGGGGCAAAAGATTGTTCCTCTTTTGGGTTGAGCCCACCGAGCTGTCAGTTATAGTTTCTTTACTGAACCATTGAACCTTTAAGTAAATACAGGTCCTATTTCTTTTTAACAAGTAACTGCGCTGACATCACATTCACATCAATGTGTGCTTTGTTCTTGTGTTAATGGTGTCTGAGCTTTTACATCACCCTCCAAGGTGAATCCTTGACTCCGCCCCCTCACACCTCTCTGTGGGTCAAAGGTCTACGAGTGGCACTCTGGTATTTCAATGAGCTTCACAGGGATTCGGTGGCTGCCAACAGGTTCTTTGTCTGTGGTTCTGTAGGACAGGAAGGAGGCAAGTTTAGTTGACAAAAAGTCAACAAAACCAACCCGAACACCTCTATGTGCCCCGGGCCAGCAGGGACGCCATTTTAGGAGGATGTAAATCACGGGATGTGGAAATGTGTGGAGACATTCCAGGAAGATCTCCTTCTATGCTTATGGAGCGCACACAGGAATGTTGGCGATTGCTAAACAAACGGGGATTGTTTACGTTGAGCTCCAGTCCTGACCAATGGGACATACTCGAATCATAAACCTGGGTGTGCGTCAGAGGAGGAATGCCAGGCATGGCTACTGTTTTCATTTGGCAAACACCCAAAGACCGCTTGGATTTACTTTATTGTTTTAAAAAGGACACTTTATTTCAGAAGCAGGCTGGGCTCACATTACCAATCTTTAAACTGATGCTGTACAAACTATAAAACCCCAATCAGTAAACTAACAAAATCTAAACATCTCCTCAGCATCTAAACACAAAACACTCACTGACTCTATTATTCTCTCCCTCCTTATCCTCATCTTGACATAAGCGTTTCTTCCTCTCTTTAGTTCCTACTATTCATTTTCCTTCTGCTCTCGAGTCCTCTACACGCCTGGCCAGATTGCTGGCTTGATACCAGGGGGCATCCCCTTATTGTTTACTGTCAGAACCCCTTTCAGAGGGCCACAGGGCATGCACCAGGGTTACTGGGCCCAACCATGGTGTTTGAGGCCTCTTACTCCTTATGTCCCAGGACCCGGCCTACTATGGATCCCATCCAACTAGGCCAAGTACCCCTTCTGCACTTGACTCTCAGTCGGTAGCTGTGGTCGAGCAGTCAAGGCTCCCTTGGTGTGGGGAGGGCACAGGGGGGATGAAGATACAGGTGAGCGAACACGACATAACTCAAAATGCAAGCAGTATGAATAATAAATCAATGTCCAGCCAAACACTTGCTTTCATAAGAAAAGTATTATTTTATTTCTACCTATACACATGCAAATAAGTACGACATTCAAAAGCAACAACACAATCCCCTTTGAGGTCGGGTCTCTAGTAGTTGTCAGGTGAATCCCTGTCCTACCCTCCTTCATGTAACGTGTTCAGGGTTATTCCGCATTCGCTGGTGGCGGCACCAGGGAATGCAAACTATTAGGTTGAATTCAAGAGTTGCCTTTTGACTCTTCAGGATTTCAGTCTAAAGTGTCTATGTGCAGCAGCACCTTTAGCAGTGAATCCCTTAGGCTCCAAAAGCCCTAGTTCAAATCTTAGTCTCTTCTGAGCACGGAAGCATTCGGTGTTACAGCGGGCACTCTCAGCATGTGCACTTGTGAGATCCGATCCTGCTTGGAGACGTCAGGCTGCTCGCAGTACAAGGAACATCATTGGGCTGGCGCAGGCTCCTTCTCCGGAGTGCCGCGACCACTCGCCTCAGCGATCGGAGCAGCTTCAAGCTCCCTAGCGATGGGGTAAGTCAAGTTTTCCCTGGCAGGAGGATTCAATCCTTTGGCTTCCGACTGGAGTCCCGCGAAGGTACGTCGGCGCCCTCTTGGTCCAGTGGGCTCAGTCAGGGTGGATCCTTCAGTGCGGCTAGTCCCGCTGGTCACAGCCTCATGTCAGTCGGGGGTGATGGCCCAAAGTCTTTGATGATTTGGTTCCGGCAGCCTCCCTCAGTATACAGGGTTGCATGGTACCTTTCAGATGCAACGTAGATTCTTGAGGTGCAATCGCCCACACCATGGTGGCCCTGCCTGGCATACAGGGTTGCTGCTCAGGCGTTCACGAGTCTTGGCACTCTGGTCACACAACTTTTTAAACGGTGGCTCCCTCTGGCATACGGGGTCATTGCAACAAGGTTGTGTGGGCTTGGCGCCCTCCACACAGTACTCGATACTTGGCACTGTCTATGTCAGCCCTCACCTGGCATATGGGGGTTGCCAAAAACAGTCTTGCACATGGGCTACAGCCCGATTGGTCCACAGCTGAATCCTCACATCTTGCACAGGGAATCCTCATGGTAGGGCTCCTCACCGGACCTTGCTCCCTCCAAAGCTCTTCTCTTCCTCACAGGGCACACTGGTCTTGGCAAGCTGGCGGGTACTGGTGCTCCAGGCTCCAGGGCAGGTGGTCTTGGATTCCCAGGGTAATGTCCCCTCATCCAGCAGGGAGCCTAGCAGGCCTTTGCTCCCAGCCCTGGTCACAGGCAGAATTCCTGCAGAGCTTCTTCTCACACAGCCTGTCTGGTTGCTTGGCAGATGACACATTTTTGTGGGCTCAACCTCCCCTCCTAATAGTCCTTTTTAAGACACTAAATGTGATTTAGGGTCTGGGTCTTCAAAGTTTTATGTTGGCGTTCTGCTTCTTTTGAAGTGGGCACTTCTATTTTTCTTCTTCCTACATGAATGATGTCTTTCACAGCAAGCACTACCGAAGCTAATTGTTCACAAGACAATTCATGGAAGTGGCCAGAGTTCACACCTGGAGTCAGTCACAGTGATATGTGCATCAACACGTTAATCCCAGACCCCCAGCCCTACTCTTTATGATTCTCTTATCGGCCCAATCTCCCTTCCTGAGATGGGTCCAGGCCCCTTCCCCGTAATCTATCACTGAATCAAAGAGCAGTCTTTTGAAATGTAAACGGAGTGTCTTCCTTTTCTCTCCAGTCCCCACCCACCTCACAGGAAAGCAGCAATACACCAATCTGTCTGAGGGGATTCCTCTCCTCCTCCTTATGTTTTTAGAAGGCAGGCCTGGGCTTTCTGAAATGGAACCCAGGTTCCTCTATACAATGTACCACTGCAGGCACACTCACTCTGTGTACATTCGTAGCACACTTTCTGTTCAACACTAATACCTCAATGCATTGTACCCTCAAATGTACGCATGCATTCAGCACACACACTCAGTCTGCGCACACTGTTCAGCACTGACGCTTTACTATCTTTAACTAGGTTGTGTTATTTCAAAACATAAGCACACACACTCTCTATGTGCGTGCTGCACAACTCTTCACCCTTCATGTATTGTACTTCACAAAAAGGCACATACACTCGGCACATACACTCAGCACATGCTTTATCCACACATGCACTGCACAGCACTGCATCTCTTATGTGATGTATTCCTCTCAGCATCCATACACCCACTACATGTAGTAACCGCACATACACTGCAGAGTACTGCTCCATCCTTGTACTGTACCCTTCCCAGGCACACCTACAACTAACACAGTCACTACTCCTGTGCTATGCAGCACTCCACAACTTACCTGATGTAGGCCAAGTGTGAGCAAGCACACAGCAGCAGAACTTTTTAAAACAGTGAGTGAGCCTGTAGTCCTCACTCCAGTGACATAGGGTAAAAAGGTCCAGTTCACTACTACTGACCACTACACAGTATGCTGCTACCACCGTGCTCATGATTCTTAACTCCTGATAATGCCGGTAGCCTCCACCACTACAAAGGCAGCGCTTTGGTCACCCTTCCCGGTCCAACAAGACCACAATCTGTGAGACTTGCTTATGTCATGGCGCCCCATGCATGATTGTTGTTCGACTATGACAAAAAATCAGCATTAGGGATCCAGACAACAGTACAGTTGAGCACTCAAGGCAACATGTCTTTACCATGCAGAGGACTTTTCCATTCCAAAAGATGCCCGTCCCAGATCAGAACACTCCGAACCAACTCCTAACCTGGAGAGGATATGTGGTCAGATCGGTAAAACCGACGGGAAAGTCTGCCAGCATTCCCATGGCTCAAGCCGGCTCTTTGCTCCACTACAAAGCAAAGAAAAGCAAAGAAATTGGCCACCTCAACAACTTGGGATTCTCTTCTTCCATAGCCATTACCCATTTCAGTGGCTTATGATCTGTTTGCACCACAAACCTATGCCAAACAAATTTGGGCAGGACGTACGCAAGGCCCACACTATAGCAAAGCACTCCTTTTCCATAACAGCCCTGTTTTGCTCTCTGGGTAGTAATCTCCTACTAATAAAGGCTACCGGATTATCTCTACCTTTGTCATTCAGTTGAGCTAACACCGCTCCTACTTCTTTGTCAGAGGCATACTTCTGTTCCATGAAACGCTGACTTTAGCCAGGCGCTATCAGTACTGGTGCAGTGCATAGTGCTTTCTTCAGTTCCTCAAATGCATTTTGACACTCTGCAGTCCATATTACCTTCCTGGACTGCTTCCTAGAAGTCAGAACAGTCAAGGGGGCAACTATACTTCCATAGTTGGCCACAAAGTTTCGGTAATACCCAGTGAGTCCTAAAAATGCCCTCACTTCAGCCTGGGTAGTAGGTACCTCCCACTCCATCACAGACTGCATCTTGGCTTAGTTGCCTTGATAGTCAGTTTTGCCTCCTGTATTATTGCCAACACCTGTCCAAGGTGCCTCGGGTGGCCCTTCCATGAATTGCTGAACACCGCAATATCAGCCAAGTAGGCCACACAGAACACCTCCAACCATGCAAGAAGATGGTCCTCCAGGCATTGAAAGTTGGCAGGAGCATTCTTCAAGCCAAAGGGTATCACTTTAAATTGATGCAGCTCCTTTGGCATAGATAATGCAGTCTTCTCCTTAGCATTTGATGCCAAAGTGATCTGCCAATAACCACTGGTCGTATCCAAGGTGTTCAAGTAATTTGAAGCACTTAACCGATCTACAAGCTCATCCGCTCTGCAAACTGGATGGGCATTAGTCTTGGTTACTTCATTGAGGGCTCAGTAGTCCACATGGAACCGCAAGTCAGTAGATCC
This sequence comes from Calotriton arnoldi, assembly GCA_963921515.1. Taxonomy (NCBI): domain Eukaryota; kingdom Metazoa; phylum Chordata; class Amphibia; order Caudata; family Salamandridae; genus Calotriton; species Calotriton arnoldi. The sequence continues at coordinate 1,125,554 of CAWUFW010003522.1, forward strand.
TTGCTTCAGTACTAGAGCCACAGGACTAGACTAAGGAGTACAAGATCGCTCAATGACTCCCAGATCCAATACTTTGGCAACTTCCGCCTTAATGCATCCCTGAACCCGTTCAGACATTCTGGACATTCTGTCCCTCCCTGGCAGACTGTCAACCATGTTTATGTCATACACATAGACAGGTGTCAACCCTGAAGTCAGCGAGAAGAGGTTGGCAAGCCATCCCATCAGCTCTCTACACTCTCTGCTGTTCAGACATTAACTCAGGGGCTAGCTGAACCCCTTCAACAGTGCCATCTTTCATGTAAGTCAGGAAAAGGATCACTGTCTTCCTCAACTTCCTCTGCCATAGCCACGACATTCACTCTTCATAGGCAAGGCTTCAGCCTGTTCACATGGAACACCCTCTTGGTTTCCCTTTTGCTACCTGTGTCCACCAAGTAGTTTACCTCAGACACTTTCTGAACTGCCTTGTATGGCCCACACCATTTGTAAAAGCCCTGGGACATATAGGCTTTCGCACCAACACCTCCTGACCTTCTTAATACCCAATCAGCGAAGCTTTCTGGTCATACCATTTCTTCATCAGTGCTTGGCTAGCCTGAATGTTTCCCTGTGCCTGACCCATATATTGTGCCATCAGCTTCCTGAAACCAATGACATAGTCCACCCCATTCTTCTGTGGAGACTCTGAGGTTCCCTCCCAACCTTCTCTTAATAAGGCGAGTGGACCCTGCACTGGGTGTCAGTACAGAAGTTCAAAGGGACAGACTCCTACTCCATTGTGCAGAATCTCTCGGTAGACAAACAAGAGACATGGCAGGAGAAGATCCCACTTCCTACTGAGGTTTTCTGGCATAGTTTCCCTCATGTATGTATGTATGCATAGATTATTTGTAAAACACGGCTATCACTCCAAGGGAGCATCATGGTGCTATGCGGAATCATAAATATTGCTCAGGAGGAGCTGCAGCCTAGTGCGGGACGATCAGATAAATGAGAGGCACAGGGAGTCTGAGGTTCCAAAGATCCAGGTTTGCAAGGATTTCCTGAAGCCTAGTTCTGAGTGCATGAGACGGAGATGGCAAGGAAGTGCATTCCATGCTTTGGCCCCGAGAACGGCTACCGATTTCCCCCCCTTAGTTTTACATCTGAAAGGTGGAAGTTGTATTAAGTTTGCTGAGGAGGACCTAAGGAGGTGTGTAGTAACATAAGGCGTAAACCTAGCAGTTAGATATTTAGGTCCTGATGCTCTGAAGGTGATTACAAGTATCTTGAACAGCACTCTTTTATGAATGGGTAACCAGTGCAGCGACTTTAGGGCTGCTGAGGCTGAGGAACGGCGCAGTAGTTTAAGCACTAGGCCTGCTGCCGCATGTTGAACAGTCTGAAGCTTTTGAAGGATTGACTTGTTTGCGCCTGCATAAAGGCTGTTACAGTAATCCAGTCTAAAGGTAATTAGAGCCACAGCCACTGTTTTCCTTGCCGTAGATGGGAGCAAGTCAAAGAACTTTTTTTTGCAATTTTTTCAGCTAAAAACACTTCCCAGCCATCGCTAGAGCTTGTGGACGGAAGGATAAAGCAGTATCAAATTTCACCCCTAGATTGTTGACTACATCTACCGTGTTAGGTGGGGGGTAAGTAGCTTTTGGCCACCAACAGCTAGGTGTGAAAGTGTTGGACATTCCTAGTAACATGATCTCAGTTTTTGTGTATTACAATTCAAGTGGCTACATTTCATCTAGTGAATGACTTCTGTGAGACAAAGCTGGAAATTCTCTTCCACGTTGGTAGAATGTTTATCTAACACTAGGATTAACTGAGTGTCATCCTCATAAGAGGTCGTTTCAATATTAAATGATGATAGTTCTATAAGGGGGGCCATATATACATTAAACAGCACTGGGCTTAGTGAGGACCCCTGCGGGACACCTGTGTGCAAGGGTTTCTCAGCTGACTGGTAGTGTCCAAGAGTGACTGCTTGCCTACGGTTTGTCAGGAATTACTTCAGCCAGGCCACGGCCATGTGGAAAATGCTGCAGGCCTTCAGGCGGTGCAGCAGGATATCATGGGAGATGGTATTAAAGGCGGCTGATAAATCCAACAGAATCAGCACTGCATTTTTCCCCTTGTCCAGGGCAAATTTGAGGGTCTCAGTGGTATGTAATAATGCAGATTCTGTAGAATGTTGAGGTCTGAAGCCCAATTGGCTAGGATGCAGAATATTAGCCTCTTCTAAGAAAGTCGTCAGTTGACTATTGACTAATTTCTCAGTAATTTTACTGAGGCAAGGTAATAGGGAAATGGGTCGGAGGTTAGAAAGAGTAGTGGGATCAGGTAATTGTTTTTTTCTGAAGGGGTTTAACTGCCGCGATTTTCCAATCTCATGCTCTTTAGTGTCTTGTTAAATCACTCCACCAAACTATTGGTTTGTAGGTGGTATGCTGTGGAGAGGTGGTATGTCAAACCAGTTTTCTCCCACATCTCTCATATAGGAAAAGATGACGTTGGTTCTCTGGTCAGAAATTATCATCCTTGGAAATCGACCCTACAAAAAAATCCCCAGGTGATCTCTCACTACCACCTTTGCTGTCATGTTCCTCAGAGATACAGCATCAGGGTACCTGGTGGTGTGATCCACCGCAACCAAGATTTACTTGTTGCCTGACTGTGAGGGGGTCAAATGGATCAACAATGTCTATTCTCACCCACGCAAATGGAACACCTACAACTGGTAGAGGCACTAATGACGCCTTTATCTTCCCTCCTGTCTTACCACTCATCTGGCAAACTGGCCAGGTTCCACAGAACATCTCTGTGTCTCTGCACATCCCTGGCCAGTAGAACAGAGGATCCAACCTATCCTGGGTTTTTCTAATCCCTAAGTGTCCTTCTAAGCGCACTTTTTTGGCCAGTGACAACAGGAAGTTCCTGTGCACTAATGGAACCACTAGCCTCTTGCTAGTATCTGGCTCAGGATTTACTGTTTCACTATATTGTAGACCATCCTCCCAGCCAGCATACTGTTTCCCGACCACTACTTTGCTGACCTAATCCTGGGCTTTCTTCTGAAGTCACAAAAGTGTAGGGCTTTCCTCCTGTGCCTTGCAAAAATCTTCCTTGGTAGACCCTCCAGCAGCTAACAAACCCTGCAGCTCTGGAAGAGATCCAGACTCCAGCAAATGGTCCACTTTGGGAGTCTCATCTTCCTCTCCTTCTGGAGCAGAAGCGATGACCTCCACAGCCACTGCCTTCCTGGTGTCTGCCATTTCCTGCAAACTACCTTGTCCTCGTACCTGCAAATCAGAGATGATCCCAGCTGCCCTCTGAGACTGACGGGCAGCCTGTACTCTGGTCAACACAGCTGACATTCTCTAAGCTTTAAAGGCTCCTGGTTCTGGCACGAGCTAGGGGCAATCAAATCATTGACCAAGAGCCATCCAGCTCCTTGCTTTTCCCTTCCCCGAGATAAATCGTGGCCGTCTTGTCATTGAGCCCAATCTTGCCCTGGCAAGAGTATACTCCATGTCCTCTCCACTGGATGCCAGTCCTGTATCCTTCGCTCCAGGGAGTATCTCCTCAGGCTTGAGGTACTTCCTCTCAACCATATTGCGGAAGACTCCTGTACCCTTCATGGCAAGCACTTTCCTCACATTGATACTAACGTCCTCCACAAATCCCATTGAATTAGAATGGATATGCTTCAGAGCATCTGGGTCTCTCTCTCTCAAATATCCACATCTACTAGGTTGAGTGCAACCGGTCCCTTTTGGTGACTTTCACCCATGTGTAACATGCTTGCTATCATGAGTGTCACCTTGTGGCACTCAAAACAAGTCCCCATCTTGGATTTAGAAGGGCTTCCTTGCCTTCCCTTCTCATGATGCTCCTTCCCGGACACATCGTTACCATTCACATGTTTCCTGGGCCCTCCTCGAGTCCCATGAGAATTACCCTGGCCCTTATCCTCCGGTTTGGAACCAGTCTGTGGAAAGCTTTTCATCCCCTTTGGCTTACAACCATGCTGTTCCAGCCCTTTGTGAACCTTGTTAGCCAACCCTTTGTTGGTTACGCCTCTGTCAAATGAGACAGGTATTACCTAAGCATGGTAGAGCACTCCTCCCTGTGTCGCTCGGTCACCATTAACTGGTTAAGGGACTGAAAATCCTGGACCTCCATCCCTCTTACCCATTCATTCCAATCACGCAATACACCATGAATCCAAGCCTCAAACGGAACACCATTCACTCTCTTGCAGTCACTGAATCTCTTCAAGTATCGAGCTGGCTTCAGTCCAAGCCTCCTAATGAAAGCTTCCTTCATTCACTCCTAGACCATATGGTCTGCCACAAGCCTTCTCCCAATGACAGCTGTCCATTTCAATGACATCCTCCCTTTTAAGGTAACTGCCTTAGACACCTCATTTAAGGACTGTGTTTTACAAGTGACCCCAAAGCTCAGAAACCATTCCAAATTATCCTGATCTTCCACATACACATGCACAAGATCTTTTGCAACCTTGGTCTCAACCTAACCTGAACTGGAAGTAGAGTCACTTATCCCAGATGGAGTTGTCATTGCTGCCGTCCTAAGTTTCTCTTTCTAAATGGCTATCCTTTCCCTTTCCAGCTCTCTTTCCTTTTTTTCCATTTCTCATCCCACTCTCTCTCTGTTTTTCCTCCCTTTCTCTCTGTTTCTCCTCTCTCTCTCACTATTTCTCTTCCCAGGCCCATTCCTCATGTTTCCTCCTCTCCTCTTGTTCTTGGTGTGCTAGTCTTAGCTTCTCCGTCTCAAAGTCTCTGGCTTTCTCATCTTCCTCAGCCTTAGCTTTCTGAAATGCCAACTGCAAGCTCAGGGTCTCTGCTAGACTCAACCCACCCACAAGTTGTTTAATCCTGGAATTGAGAACAATGGTACCCTAGAAATTCAGGGTGGTGTACATACCTGGGATTTTCTAAGAAACTAAAGGTGGTGAGTGTCTTCTTGGTGAAACTCTGGAAAATGCATTAGGGGACAAACTCGGCATGTGTCTGGGATGTATCTGTGCTAAGGGGATCCTAGACCCTAAGTCCACAGTGCTCTCTTTGTGGCTTTCTACCATGGTTCCCTCCCCAGAGTCAGCTACAGCCTCCTACCTTTCACCTAGTATCGCAAACTGGTCCCTAATGAAATTAGCAAAGACCTCACTGTCCCGATTCCTGGGGATTCTCCACCCTCTGTCCCTACATAAATCCTTCATTAGACCTGTGGACATGGTGCTGAGGTCAATTCCCAAACCTATGTTCTCCATTGCCTATGCGTGTCGCCTTTGTGCATAGAGGGGACAAAAACTGGACTTATTGCAGTACTGATGCAAATTAGAAATGGACAATGCCACCTCTGTATCTTTGGCTCCTAAATGTTAGGTGCCCCACTGCTTGCCACCTTTTGTCAGAACCTCTTTCAGAGGGCCACAGGGCACACAAGGGCTACTGGGCCCAACCGTGGTGGTTGAGGTCTTTTACTCCTAATGTCCCGGGGTCGGAGCTACTATGGATCCTGCCCAGCTCACCCAAGTGCCCCTTCTGCACTTGACTCTCAATGGTAGCTGTGGTCGAGCAGTCAAGGCTCTCTCTGAAGGGATGTAGATACAGGTGAGAAAACATGACTCGTAACTCAAAATTTAACAGTACGAACCATAAATCAATATCCTTGCTTTTTCAGGAAAGTAGTATTTTATTTTTAACCCTTCACCTGTAACGAAGTATGACATTCAGAAACAACAACACAATCCCACTTGAGGTCGGGGCTCTAGTAGTTGTCAGGCAAATCCCTGTTCCACCCACCTTCGTGTAACGTGTTCAGGGTTGTATCCCATTCACTGGTGGCCGCATCAGGGAATGTCTACGATTAGGCCAGATTTAAGAGTTCCCTTTGGCTCTTCAGGATATCAGTAAAGTGTCTATGGTGCTGCAGCATCTTTAGCGGTGAATCCCCTGGGGTCCCAAAGGCGCTAGTTCAAGAATTACCTGCTCCTGCAGGACGGAAGCATTCTGCATTACAGCTGTCGCCCTCAGCACAGGCACTTGTGAGATCCAATCCTGCTCAGAGATGTCAGGCTGCTTGCGGTACACATGGCCGCATTGGGTGGGCGCAGGCTTACTCTTCAGAGGGGCATGGCCACTCGCCCCAGTGATCGGAGCAGCTTCCAGCTCTCAGAGATGCACGTCAAGTTCTCCCCGGCAGGGGGATTCAATCCTTCGGCTCCCAACTGGAGTCCCGCGAGGGACCTTTGTCTTCCTCTGTGTCCTGGTCAGTCAGTCAGTCAGTCAGTCATGGCAGATCCTTTGGTGCGGCTTGTCCAGTCGGGAGCAGCCTCACTTCGGTCCCCTCGGCATACGGGATTCCTGCAGTAAATTCTGGATTCAACATAGACTCCTCATGTGCAATCGCCTGCATCATGGTGGCCCCTTCTGGCATACTGGGACACTCTTCAGGCATTCACGGGTCTTGGTATGCTGATCACACAACTTCTTCACCGGTGGCCCCCTCTGGCATAAGGGGTCACCGCAACAAGGCTGTGTGGGCTTGGCGCCCTCCACACAGTGATTTACACTTGGCACAATCTACGGCGGCCTCTTCCTGGCATACGGGGGCCACCGAAAACAGTCCTGCACATGGGCTATGGCCCGATTGATGCACAGCCAAACCCTCATACCTCACACAGGGAGTCCTCATGGTAGGGTTCCCCACTGGACCTCGCTCACTCCAACATTCTTCTCTTCCTCAAGGGGTACACTGGTCTTGGCAAGCAGGCAAGTGCTGGTGCTCCAGGACCCAGGGCAGGTGGTTTTGGTTTCCCTGGGTGATGTCACCCCCCACAAGGGAGACTAGCAGGCCTTGGCTCCCAGTCCTGGTCACAGGCAGAAGTCTTGCAGAGCTTCCCCTTCTCACACAGCCCGTCTGGCTATTTGGCAGATAGAAACGTTTGGGGGACTCAACCTTCCTTTCCTATAGGCATTATCCAGACATCAAATGTGATTTAGGGTCTTGGCCTTTGAAATTTTATGTTGGGATTTTGCTTCTTTTGAAGTGGGCACTTCTCCTATCCATCTTACTTCATGAAAGATGTCTTTCACAGCAAGCACTACTGCAGCTGATTGTTCACAACAAAATTCATGGGAGTGCCCAGAGTTCACACCTGGATGTCAGCCACATTAATATGTGTATCAAAATCTATCACTGAATCAAAGACCATTCTATTTAAGGGATTCTCATCCTTTTCCCTCAACTGTGTCCCCACCCAACTCACAGGAATACAGCAATACACAAATCTGTCTGAGGGGATTCACCATCTCATGTTTTTACCAGGCAGGCCTGGGCTCCCCAAAATGGAACCCAGGGTCCTCCATACAATGTACCACTCAAGGCACTCTTACTTAGTGTACATTCATAGCACACTTTCTGTTCAGCCCTAATACCACTATGAATCGTAACCTTACATGTACGCATGCCGTCAGTACACACACTCAGTTTGCAAGCACTGTTCAGCATTAACGCTTTTCTATTTTTAACCAGGGTGTGTTATTTAAAAACACACGCACTTCCAGCACACACACTCATTATGTGTGATCCAGCGCCAATCGGGGATCGATAACCAATAAACACAAACACTGGCCCATACTCATACACCCAACGAATGAATCCCTGTTGCGCTGTTTCTAGTTTGTGTTAAAATCAGTGTTTCACAATACAGGCTCATTCCTATCACTCTAGATACATATCTGAACCTGTATCAACTCTCTTTCCTCTGGTCGATGGACCAAAAGTTGAGAAGTTGATGGTAATAATTAATCCTAACTATCTATTTTACCTACTAAATAAATCACAAACTCAGTATTTGGTTAATAATATTTATCGCAAATAATGTGAAGGTAAATGCTCATCAAGTACAGTTTTACAAGGCAAACAATGTATAAATCACAGCGAGAGAACATTTATGCAGGCAAATAAGCGTCAAACTCAAATCATAATGAACAGAATGCATTGAAGGAGTGGATAGGTGAAGAGACGTAAGTTTCAGAGACAAAATACATTTGCAAATGGCAAATGCAAAGTACAGATCTTTTAGCTATACTAACCCAATTAATCAGTAGAAAATCTACCCCTGGCCATGGGAATAGATGGGGGTTCCCTAAGAACGATCAGGGAACAAAGAGTAGGACAGGAACAGGATATAGGTAGGCCTCAATCTGGATACAGCAAACCGACGGACAGCGACGATCTCCCTCTCTCTAGCTTCTCTGAGGACGCGCGCTAGACCACCCCCCCAGGCACCCCAGTTATACTCTAAAAACCTACATGTCCAACCCACCATTGTGGCTACATTTTCAGAATCTTAGTCTCTCATTGGTCAGTTCAGCGGGTGTTCTATCACACCACCATAGTCACGTTCATGTTTTCACAGCTTTCTTTGTTTTTTATTTCTAAATAATACGTAATTCACATTTTATGAATACACGCTTCCTTCGACTTGTAACATGTTTCAAAACTCTACATTTCTTTGTCCGCTTCTACAGCTTCCGCGGAAGAAGTTTGTACTTTTGCACTTGGTCTCACGGCCATCCTTCCGTTACTTGGCAGACACACAGGAGTTTTTGAAGGTTATCAACTTTAGCCTTCTCCTTCTCTCTCTCAGAAGCTGAATTTTGGGTTTATTCGATATTTTCTCTATTAACCCTCAGCTCGTCATGCAACGATGTAGGCCCATTGCAAGCATCACTGCGATGAATAAAACACAGACATTATTAGTTTCATGAAATATATTTCCACACTGTTTTACCACCCACCATTTGCACTATCCCGCGTTATATATCTAATTAAAGCATTAACGTGCAAAAAGCAGCATTATTATTATTTTATCTTTAAGCAAAATGCAGATACGGCCTAGTTCTTCATGCATTAGTCCACGTATTTATGCACGCATGCGCAAAGCATTTCCCCGTGTATTTTCATGTTTTGTATGTTATTTTCACTGCACACTGTTAGTAAATGTTACCAAGGAATTAATCCGAGCAGGTTTTATTTTCTCAAAACCCTGCTCCATCATGTGCGCTGCACAATTCTTCGCCCTTCATGTGTTGTACTTCACACAAAGACACATACACTTAGCACATGCACTAACCACACATGCACTGCACAGTGCTGCTCCATCTTTGTATCTTTGCACTGTACCCTTCCCAGTAACACATACATCTAACGCAGAGTCACTACTCCTGTACTATGCTGAGGGTGGGGCTCAGGGAGGAGCCCTAGGGCACTCCGCAGCTGATATCTGTAGGTTCTGAGAGGAATGGAGGTAGTCTGACTCGCTGTGTTCGGACAGTAAGGAAGGAGTTGATCCAGTCCAGGGCCTTTCCGCTGATGCCGGCGACGTGGAGTCTGGTGATTAGGGTGCAGTGGGAGACGGTATTGAAGGCAGCCGAGAGGTCCAGTAGGATGAGGGCTGCGGTTTCGCCGTGGTCAAGGAGGGAGCAGATGTCGTCGGTGGTGGCGAGGAGTGCAGTCTCTGTGCTGTGGTTACATCGGAAGCGGGATTGAGAGATGTCCAGGACGTGGTTCTCTTCGATGAACTCGGGGAGTTGGGCGTTGATGACCTTCTCAATGACCTTGGCTGGGAAGGGGAGGTGCGAGATGGGTCTGAAGTTCTTAAAGTCTGTCAGTTCGGCCTAAATAGGGTAACATCATCAATTCTAATACGTGCTACCTATTGCCTAATAATATCTTCGAGACTTCATCAAGATACATGGTTTAACTGGAAAGTTTACAAAAAATGATGTGTAGTACATGAGTGTTAATATTTTTTCACAAAATCAGAGCCATTTGTTCTTACTGTATGTTCGCATCTAGTGGACTACATCTTCGCTAGGAGGATAATATGAATACTGCCTCTCAAGAGCCCAACATGACTGTAAGCTGGCCATTCAGTAATCAATGGGACAATGCAGCAATTGAGGGACATGGTGAAGAACTAGATTTTTGCAAGATAAGAGTTCCATCATCTGGGGAGTTCCGTAAATCAGAACTTATTGTATCATTGAAACATTGCAATTATGTTGGTCACAGGGGAGAACACCTGTATTGCGTTTACTCGTGGAACAGATCTGTTTTTCTTACCAAAGCTTCTTTCACATTTCTATGTGAATTTAGACATCTTTCTTCTTACCTTTTTTCCAACCCAGCTACGGATGCTGAGAGGACATTTCATAGAATTGTACATTGCGAGAGCTTTGAGGTCCTACAGAATCCACAAGGTTGGTCAGTACACAAAATAGAGTCTTTGTTGCATATGGCTTGCCCTAGGGCAGACGAAGAGGCCTCCAGATCTTCTATTGTGCATGGGGGAATCTCCTGGAGCTGGAACTGCGACATCATGGATGTGATCCTTCTCCCAGAAGATGCTCCTGAAGCCACCATAGTACCTTAGCTGGGTGTGATCTGTAAATCAGTACTGTGGGTGGCGCCCCGCACTTGCAAAAGCACTATCTGTTGGACGTCAGCTCCAGAAAATATGATTAGCTCGGTTAAGCAATGCTGGGATTCTTCGATAAATTTGCCAGTGAGGTTTCATGATGGCCTGCCTCTTCTTCATGAGATTCTGGATACTTTGCAACCTTCCTAAAAGTCTGAATTGACGTCCGGATTGTAGGGTACGTAAAGGCGCAAGTATTCAAAAGCCGCTCTGTGGACAATGAGGCCTAACATGTGAATCTGACCTTCGCTTGGAGGTTTGTAGATTTCTTCCAACCACCAGTTTGGAAAATTAGGGTCAAAACTGGTATTTTCCAGCATATTTTCCAAATATATTGACCAAAAACGCAATGGGTTTTACAAGCAGTTCTGATGGGTGCACAAACTCCCAGTACTCCAGGCTTTGTCACAGTACCTCGGAGTAGTAGTTCTGTTTGGCAGCAAATTCAGTATCTGCCTAGAAGAAATGTGTGTGCCCAGCACAAAACACTGGATGCACAGAAGGCACATATGCGTGCCACTGGAGAAGTCCTGCTTGTCTTACAGAGCGTGATGTACTGGGAAAAATGGACGTTGCTATTCCTATGTGAGTTCAAAGAACACATTTATCACAACACATCACATTTATCACAAAATAATGCGCATCGCTGTGCCAGGGTCGTTGAGTAGCCCATCCGAGTGCCAGTACCAGAAAATAAAATACCATTCAAATGGCTGCTGTTATATGCCACGGTGCTGCCATCAGGTGCCAGGAAGCCTTTCAATACACAACTCTGTGAGTTGCTAGTGTGCAGCCCAGTGCATTAGGGGGTTACTCAAGTTCTGGATACTCCCAGTATTTGTGCTGCTCACTGTACCAGTCATCCAGGGGTGCAGCTCACACTGCCCCATTAGAATTGTTGATTGCAGGGAGCTGCAATTATATGTCAGGATCAGTGTTTTAAATGGGCAGGTACTGTCCGGTACTGAGTACCTGCACTTCTTTAATTCGAAAGGGAGAGTACCTGCTCTTCTCAGCATTACTGCAATGCATTTAATGACAGAGTACCTGCACTTTTCAGCACTACTGCAATACATTAAATGACAGAGTACCAGCACTTCTCAGGAGCAAACAGGTACTCGAAATAGTGAGTACCCGCACTTCTATAGCTAAAGCACCTGCCAGGATGCCTCAATACACAACTCTGTGAGTTGCTAGTGTGCGGCCTAGTGCAGTAGGGGGTTACTCAAATTCTGGGTACTCCTGATATTGTGCCAGGCATCCAGGGGTTCAGCGCAAACTGTCTTGTTCTGCTCAGTGTGGCACCCTGGCATGTGTGATCAGTGATGCTAATATCTGTGGCAGGATGCTGCGCCCTGCTCCTGGGGTGCTGTGACCATTGGGGGAGCTAACTACATGTTAGGCACTGATTCTAAAGGCTCTGTGTCATTGGTCATGTTACAGGTGATGCCATGATGCCACTCTCCACATTGGCCTTAGATATAAAGTAGAACATCCCATGCCAGTTTCAATATTGACCACCTAAGTAAACCACCATTGGCGTACATGTTTCCACCAATATTCCAGATGTAAAGCGCCATTCCCATGCTACTTCTTCTCTGTGCCCACCAACATGCAAAACCTCACCCTGACGACAGAAGCCACAAGATGGCGGCAATAGTCCCCAGTATGTACAGCACACTCCCAAGGCAGAAGTCCTCTTTCCTCCAGGGGGTGGTGCACACCCTGGCACGCCATTTCACACCTTGACCCCCAGCATTTAAAGGACGAGTCAGTGCCTGCAGTCCCATAGCATGCAAAGCCCCTGGCTGTTGCTGTGTCTTTTAACCCAATGCCCTCTCAATGCCACCTCCACTGGCCCCTACTCAGCAACATTGGCATTGGTATTCTTGCTGGTGGCACTGGTCTCTTATGGGAGCAGCACACGGTGGCTGCCTGTGCAATGCCAGGTCCTGGTGGACCGGGAGAGGGGCTGGGCTTTGAGATGCCACCCGTGCCCATGTAACTCGTGCCCAAAAGCCTTCATCTACCATGATGCAATTCTGGCAGGAGAAGGAGGGAATCAGTGTATTGTGAGAGGGGGTATAGATGATGATGTTGAATAAAAAATGACACCTCACAACAATGGCCTCCAAACAAGGACATTTTTTAAGACGCACCCAAATAAATTTGTGTTGAAGACCCTTCCTTAAAATTAGCTAGAGACCTCCGAAGAAGATTGTGTGGACTACAGGTGTGATTTATTGATAGAAGAAACAGAATCGAAGCGGAACTGGTTGAAAACATGGCTCAGTGGTACCGAATAGATCTTTGTGGTGGTTGTTGGAGAGATCTGAAGATGAAAAGTAAACAAAAAAACATTGCAGTTAAAAAATGAATCCCTTCCTGTGAAATTGTATCTTTTATTGCAACTCTGAACTAATGCAGACACTCAACAGCTCATTGCTTTAAGCAAAACGTAATTAATGTTGCCCATAAACCGCCAGGTATCTTTCGAAAACTGTAGGATTGACTATTTGCTGTAGGGGAAACATCTTAGTTACTGTTCTATGGGTAGGCGCAGTGAGCTTCCTATGTCCCTCTGCTGCTGCTTGACAGCCCCGACCACAGATGGCCACAGTGGGAGCTCAGTGTTGGGGACCCTCAGTCCTTGCCTGCATAGTAAGCAGTCTGGGCTGCTGCCGGGTGCACGGAGAAGGGCTGAGGGCGCCCTGGATGTGCTCAGCATGGTGACAACTGAAGACACTGGTGTGTCCCTATGAACAGTGCTTAACTTAATTTGTGCCGGTGGTCGCAGAAGGCGCTCATTTTCAGGGAGCAAGACGTAGTTATCATTATCAGACCGATGGCGCTGGAACAATTGTTCGAGTTGGGGTGCTGGCCTTTGGTGACGCCCCTCAAATTTCACAGGAGTTAAAAACACCAGTCTCATTGAACAAGTGAGCAAAGTGGGATCCCCAAGGCTTTGCAGGGGTGCCTTGCAGGGGAAATCATTTAAAAACTGGGGTGAAAGTGCCCTGACACTAGAACACTTTTTCCAATTACATTGATCAAAATGTTATATTTAGAAAGATTGTTTGGAAGGGAAGCACATCATTGCATCCAATACATCAACATTTTCAGTGACCCTAAAGTGAGGGAGCCCTGGATCTTCAAAAATATGAATATTCCTTTAAGACATTCTGAGAAATGTTGAAACTGGAACTCATCCAGGGTCTGCCATGCACACATCTGGGTAACAGAGCTCGACGCTTTAAAGAAATGTCTTCATAACGCGTCATTCTTAGTTGATTGAGAAACACAGTGAAGTAGTTACACGATTTACCGCACTCTTTGGAAGAAATGAGTCCAAATAACGTTTTAAATAATTTATCTTGATTTTAATGTGTATGTTCCATTCTCTTATGCAGATCAGACAGGTTGGAAATGTGACGGAAACGTTCTGACGTTTGACAAACAGAGCTAATTGAAAAGACCCCCGACGCAGTGCAATGGGGCGTGAACTGTTGAATACCGAAAGGGCATTCCTGCTGTGAAACCCAGTGCCCGAGTTGCTTTGTCCAATATGCTTTCAAAGATGTTGTGTCATTTTACCAAGCGCCGTAGCCTATTTTCTCAATCTGCATGAATGACAAAAAAAAAACGTACCCAGCTGGTTGTCAGGAGGTCTTGAGAGGTGGATGCTGGCCAAGCGAGCAGCGCCCTCTGGTTAGTGTGCCACGTGGCTGGTTTATTAGCGACATGGTGTGTGTGTGTGTGTGTGTGCGCGCGCGCGTGCGTGCGTGGGTGTGCCTGCTTGATTTATACAAGAATAAATCAAGTGAAAAATTGTTTCGACCTGTCTAAACTACTCTTAAATTGTTTTGATAGCAAATGCATGCACTATTTAGAAAAACGTACAAGGGGTTTTTAAACAAAATGTGGTATTTGCAACTGTGTCCGAAGTTCCATGAGTGTGCCCCTAAGAGAAATTTTGGCTCCTCCCCAGGCACCAGTAATATTGAATATTGGGACCAGAGCTGCTACCTGGGGTGCTACTGCCATTCTTTCTGTGGGGGCATCCCTGTACCTCTCTCTTACTACAAGCAGGCCTATGTAGAATTAACACATGTAGTTGTAAAACTTTTTTTTTTTTTTTACCTGTCCACTTTTGTATTTTCCTGAGACATGCATGTTAGCCGCAGCTTTTTCAATGTACGTTTTTTAGGTCGAGCCTGGGCAGCGCATGCGCTGCTCTGCGAGGCATGCTGTATTTGAGTATGGACTTGAAGCTCCGCCCACTCTCCGCCCATATTTTCATTGGCTTGTGCCACTGTCCTTTGTAAATGCTGGCTTCTGATTCGTTAATAGGCTTGTTAGTCTCTCCTTAGTACCGCCTTGTCTTCATTTGTAACCTCCCATGAGGACTGGCCCTTTTACTTCTGTTGTTACACAGTACGTCTTATTTAGTCTCTAAGCCAGAGGTCTTCAAACTTTTTTAGGCCCAGCCCCCCCTGGCAATATTTTTTAGGAGCCGGGCCCCCCCATCACTAAAATTTCTGGAAGTTGGGATTTAGCATCTTTGACAACCTGTTTAACCCTGAGGTGTCAGCTGACAACTAATTTTCACAACAGCAAAACAACATTAGCAGGGTTTTGTAAAGTTAAGATTCGTGAGTTGTAAATCTGGCCCACAACCACTGAACTCATTCAACGCCCTTTGATGGGAAACTTTCTTTTGGGGAAAACCACCACAAGGTAGTGCATGCACCCCCACCGTTCAGGACCACAGATAATACCATGTAGCCTGATCTAGCGAACAAGCAGAATGATGGCAGACCTGGCAACCACATCATTCTCGGGGCAAGGTCTTTGCTCTGAAAATACATCTCAATCAATAAAAATTCTCACTGCCATATATGTTTATTTTGTATTATCATGTGAAAGCAGTATAGATACCATGGGCCCCGGTGCAGGCAACGCAAATGGCCTCCTTGACTAGAGCTGGGATAGGAATACACAGCAAGTATAAGGGTTTATTGGGCTGAAACTACATTAAGGCTGTGCAGGAGGCTTCTTGACAGCACTATCACAAATGAACAGGAGTGGGTGCAAAACTGCAACAAATGGCCTGAAAATGCCGTATTATGGAAAATACTATGGCAAATGGTCAAATGTAATTTTGCCTCAAGCTCTGAAAATGCCTGCATCACAGCAGATTTGCAGAGGCCAAACTGCTGTTAGCTAAAATGCCAGGACTTATAGAGATAAGACTCTCAACTGAGACCACTTGACAACAAAGTGCAAGGCTGCTAGGTCTTCAGCATTTGCACGGCGCAGTTATGCCCTGTGTAAGACCTCAAAGCGCTCTATTTTTTTTTTCAGTTTATTTTTATTTAATGGTTCCTTTTTGTCTGGCTATCAGGGTGTTCCTCTGCCTTTTAGAAAGATTCTCAGCAAAGAAAGCATCACCCGGACCTTGAGAAGGTCGACAGAAGTGACTCCAGAATTGTACCTTTTGGTGTGACCCATAATTAGTAGAATTGGAGTGACTCAGTGGCTGCAATCTGAAAGCCAGCGCGTGGTAAAGTTTCTGGATATTACATTCCGAGTCACTATTATTCCTTTCCCTTCTGGTGGTGTTTAAACCCACCCAAGTTTCGTGAACATTTCCCTGTTTCAAGTACGTGTACAGTCCATGGAACTGTTGCATGCCCTACTTGTGTGTGTATTTATGTGTGAATATCAGCTTGTCTGATAGTGTGAACACCTGTTGAGTGATAATGTTTGTACAAGTGCTGTGAGGCAAAACTCAATTTATGTTTGCAGTGGTAAAAAAAACAGACGTAGAGCGAAGATGGGGGAATAAGGGAAATTATACTGCAGGAAAATGTTTAAACTTGACCTACAACTAGCTTTAAATGTCTAGACAGCTGCGCAATGAACCGATGTTAAAGGCAGCAGCTAGGACGCCAAAAGGCACCAGCAAGAAAAGCTAAGGCCAGGGAAGAAGCACCGCTCTCCCTGCAAAGCAGTATATGTTTTTACGTTTCATTTCGTATGAAAGTGAAATTCGCTGCCATTTCCTGCCTTTATGCTGCTGTGTCTCGGATTAAAGGAATGTCAAAGTTGACGCCTCCACACAGTTATTATTTGCTCTGACTGCTGCCTCCAAACAGAGAGTTCTGTTTGCGATGGCCATGATTCGAGAATAAACGGCAGTAAACGTGCTTCACACGTCGGAATGAATGATGTAAAGGGGAAATCTTTCTGTGAAGCTTGCGCCCCCCCTGAGATGTTTCCACGCCCCCCTTGGGGGGCGCGCCCCACAGTTTGAAGACCTCTGCTCTAAGCACTATTTTCTTGAATGAGTTTCTCCTAATGTAGATATGACATGCTTTCCTGCAACATTCAGCGCACCATGCGCGCTTTCACTTTCCAAGCAGTACAATGGCGGCCTCTTCTTTGAAGTGAAATAGGTCTCACATTTACAAGGGTTTGAGCTATCAGCATTGTAAATGACAATGCCTTTTATTTATGTGTTAATTATCAAAACAGATAAATAAAAGGCATTGTCATTTACAAAGCCAATAGCTTAAACTCTCGCAAATGCGATGCCTATTGCAATGCAAATGCTTGTTTAATCTGCTTTTACATAGACTCTATTTTTGACCCTGTTTCAGGATCCAGCAAATCGTTACAATCCAAAAGGATTCTTGTCCGACGGTTCAGTCTTGACTTAATTTGAGGCAAAGAGCTGTGGCTTCTCTTAAATAAAGAGCTTGTACTATTTCAACAAGAACAGAGGTGAAACGTGAGATCATGACATCTGTGAATCTATCTGTTGCAAAATTATAATATTTGTAAACATATAATATGCTTCATGAGCGACTCACCTTCACCAGTAAAACACCAGAAGGGAAGAGTGATAATTAGTAATTTCTATTCCTCCGGGCAAGTGGTAAATTTATGCCCTAAAATTGCATGGCATAGGGCATGCCGTGTGGTTTTACAACCAGAGAAATCAAACCCATGTGGTAATTTCCAATTCCATGGGGTTTGACTCAAAATTACCCAGTACAGGGGTGAAATGGTGAACAGGGGCGTAGCTTCGGGAGGGGTGTTTGGGGAGTTACACCCCCCCACCCCCTCAATAAATGTATTTTCCAACAGAAAGTTGGGCCCAGGTGCTTTCAGTCGGGTATGGTGAGTCATCTGTCGGATTTCACCAGGAATTTTTACATACACAGACAAAAACACACACACACTTTCTCCCTCTATGTTTAGAAAGTCCTAAAATATATTGGTTCTTTTACAAAATGTTTTCTTACTAAGTACTTTTACCAATCCGCATTCCTCTCGCTTTCCACTGCCTCTTACGCCTCTCGCATGCACCCTGCTTGTCATATAATCTATTTAAACATTATATGCCAGCCTGACTGTCAGAAAATCTGAAGCTCACCCCCCGAATCTTACTGACCAAGCTATGCCCCTGATGGCAAAATCACATGCAGTTTTACAGCGGAGCCGGTACTGTGCAACATGAAATAAAGGCCACACTTGTCAGCCTGCCAAGAAACTCCCATCTCTTTTTTTTTTTTTTAAATAATCTTTATTGTTTTTCTTCAGACAAATACATACCACCCGCTTCACCTCCCGCCCCCTCCCTTTCTCAGATACATACAAAAAACTAAAAAAAAAGTATATAGGAACTTTCTATTTGTTACATATTTCATTATTATCATGAAGCCGATCTCAATTCTTTTGTTGCTAGACAATTCATTACAATTTACAATTTAATATCCACAGTCATTACTGATCCTTACCCCTCTGTCCTCCGACCACATAGTATATCTATATTCAGCTTATTCACTCACAGCCTGTCTTTGCATCCATTGAATAAGCGAATTCCATATAGCTAACCCTCGTTTACGTTTGTTCCTTCCCTTCCTTTTATATATGGCTACTTCTAGACTGCATGTCGCCAGCAATCTTGATCTCCATTGATGGAATACCGGTGGATTTGGATCCAGCCAGGCTGAAGCAACACATATCCTTAGGACCGCCATTGCTACAAAAATCAATCCTTGCATATATTTTGGGCGTTTTATATGACCTACACCGAGCATTATTTCATCAACTAGGATTATAACTCTAACTTCAAAAATCTCTGACAAAAAACAGGATATGTCATTGATCAGCTTCATTAAAACTTCACATGTGGCAAAAATGTGTACACTATCAGCTTCAAATAAATTACACCTAGGACATAACGTTCCTTTTCCCGTCCCCCATTTAGCTATTTTATTTGGGGTGTAGTATAAGAAAAAGAAGGTTTTATAGTACTGAGCTTGTAATTTTGTGGACATTATATGGGTCTGAGATAGTTCATAAGAATGGAGAAGAATATCAGTAGGTACACCTAATCTAGTCTGCCATTTGGCCATACATTTATCCATATCGTCTGGATAGTGTGTATTCATATGTTCATATATAGCCCCTATCTTTATTGTTGTTTTATTGGCCATATTCTCAATAGTTGGAATTACTTGAAATTTTGTCCCACCACCCCCTTTTTTACATAAAAAATCCCTGACTTGCAAAAATTTAAAGAAATCCCTATGACCTAATTTATAGTCCATCTGTAATTCCCTAAAAGACTTCAGCCCCACAATGGAATAAAAGCATCCTAATTGTGTAATCCCTCCCTGTATCCATCTATCCATACAGGCATCACTGAATATCTCTGGAAGATTATTATTTTTATAAATTGGATTGTAATGGGATAGCCGACCAATACTCATTAGTTTACATATATTATTCCAGGCCTTATGAATACCAAAAATGGTCTTGAACTTAACTTTTTTAAAGTAGCTATCGTTTAGGTGGCGCCATAAGTACCCATTAGTTTCTTCACCCAATAAAAGTTCTTGTGGTGTTGGGATACTATTATTTATTCTATTTTCAATCCCAATTGATAGTAATTTGGCACAAAATTTCAGTGTAGTAGCCCAATAGTACAATTTAAAATTAGGTAGCGCCAATCCCCCTCTATCCTTAGGTAGAGTGATAAATCTCATAGCCCGACGCGGTCTCTTGTATCCCCATAAAAACCTGGAGGATATATTATCTATAGATTTAAACAATTGTGGTGGAAATTCCAAACAAATAGATCTGAAAAAATATAAAAATCTAGGCAAAAAGAGCATTTTAATCAGGTTACATCTCCCCCCGAGAGATAGGTGTAGATTGTTTAACCTGATCATGTCTTTTTTTGTACGAAGTATTAAGGGTTCGAGGTTGTTATTGACTAAGCTCTGTAGATTTGCCGTTATACTAACCCCCAAATAGATAGCTTTCTCCATTACTCGATCATCGTAATTTTATTATTGAGGATAATCTGTGTTTTGTTTTGATTCAGTTTGTACCCGGATGCTCTTCCAAACGCTTCGGCCTCCTCTTCTATGACTTTGATTGCGTTGATAGGGTCGCTAGTAACGAGAGCGATGTCATCCGCATATGCCAATGTTTTAGTAGGCTGATCTCGTACCCATATTGGCGATATTAATATACTATTTTCGAGTTTACAAATAAAAGGATCTATATACATCGCAAATAAGAGGGAGAGCACGGGCACCCCTGCCTTGTCCCTCTATTGATAACTACCTTATCGGACACTGCTCCATTAACCATTATAACAGCTGCTGGATCAACATATAACATTTGTACTGCTTTAATAAATGGTTCCCCCAGACCACTTCTAGACATTATCGTCCAGAGATATTTCCAGGAGACCCTATCGAAGGCCTTTTCGGCATCTAATAATATGAGTGACATAGGGTCCCCTGTAACATCTGTCCAGTCAAGCAAAGAGATTACCCTTTGAACATGATCGGTTGTAGATCTCCCTGGTATGAACCCATGCTGACGTACCGATACGATTTTATGTATAATTGGTGCCATACGGGTCGCTAGTAATTTAGAGTAGATTTTTGAATCTCCATTTATCAGAGTGATAGGACAATATGACCCGAGTTCTGTAGGATCTTTGTGTTTTTTTAAAAATACTACAATCTTAGCTAATGACCATGATCCTGGCGGTCGTCCCCCTTGAAAAATATGTGTGAATAAATCATACAGTATTTTTTTTAATTGTGTAGAAAATTTAACATAAAACTCTGAGGGAATCCCATCCAAACCCGCCGCTTTGCCTATAGCTAAACTGTTTATAGAAAGAAGAATTTCCCCCATTGTGGTATACCATCCAATATTTCCTGATCCTCTACCCCCAGTCTTAGGGGTGGATTCTGATCCATATATTCTTCAATTATACTTTGTCGTATATTTGATTCCCCATATAGTTTTTGATAAAATTGTTGAAACGCAGCTCTTATTTCATTAGGGTCGGTCTTTAGCCCATATACAGGATCTCTAATTGCCCTTATTAAATTAGCTGTGTTTTGTTCTCTAGCACGCACTGCCAACTGATGTCCAACCTGTTCACTAAATTCATAAAATTTTTCCTTGTGCATTGTTGTTTTAGCTATTGCTTTTTCCGTTAGAATATCAATAATGTTATTTTTAGCTATCGCAATCCTTCTCAATTCATTCCCAACTTCCCGTCCCTCTCGTACAGCCATTATCAATCCTTCCTCGGCTATCTTTAATTTTTCTTGTAGGACAGTCATTTTTTGTTTGGCTTTTTTATTAGCATTTAATGAGAATCGCAACGTCTCCCCTCTAATCCCAGCCTTTAGGGTATCCCACACTATGTCTATTGATGCGCTATTTACATTGTCTTCCAGAAACCCCGGTATCCAAGTCGTCATATGTTTACAGTATTCCTTATTTACCAAAAAATCCCTTTGAAATGTCCAAGTTTTCACATTGGGATTTATTTCTCCATGTTCTATATTTACAACCAGAGGGTTGTGATCAGATAAAACTCTTGGTAATTTCTCTATTGTGCAATTAGAAATTAACGTGTTAGAAACCAAAACATAATCCAATCTAGCATGTCTAGCATGTGGGTGGGAATAATAAGTAAACCCTGGATCACCCGTATGCTCTATTTGCCAGCAATCAATCAAGCCATGCCTCTCGCATAAATTTTTAAAAGCTTGAAATACTCTTGGCTTCCTGCCCCGGTATTGAAACCCTGGATCCACTGACCAGTCACGTGGAAGGTTTAGGTTAAAATCGCCACAAATTATTACTGGGAGAGGCCAGTGAACGAGCTCATTAGAGATATATTCCAACACCTCCGGGTCATCACAAATATTGCCATATATTGTGAATAGGGTCATTTGTCCACCATCACTATGTCGACATTCTGTGATCGACCAACGTCCATATTTATCAGACGCTGATCGAGTAAATTGCATCTCTCCCCCTTTCGCAAGTATTGCCACCCCCCTCATCCTAACTCCTTGTGTTGAAGCCGTAATCATTCTGTACCCTAATGTACTAAGCAAATGCCTTTGTGATCCTTCAATGTGTGTCTCCTGTATACAAATAATATTAGCTCCTATTGATTGCAATCCGACAGCTACTCTCTGTCTTTTTAATATCATTAAGGCCACAAATATTAACGGTAAGAATTTTTAACCTAACCATATTGTTTCTTATCCATCCTACCGCACAATATAAGCCTTTCTGTTTTTTCTTTAATCATACAGTTTATATTCTTATTTCTCATATCATTATCTACATTTCTTTTACGTTGGTTCCTATTTACATCATTTCTACTCATCCCGGATCTGAGAATCCCCCCTTCCTCCCCCCACCCTCCCCCGCCCCTCCACCCTCCACCAATTATTAGGCAGCCAGGCTCAAACATGAGCCTGTGTGAGGACATCAGAAGTTATCCACCTTTCTAACCGCTCTCATACAATTACCGAGACAATTCGTCGTACCTTATGTCACATACAATTCACTTCTACTTTCGACATGAAAGAAAAAATAGATGAAAAACCCACTTTTCACTTTTTAGATCCCCCAGATTCCAACACAATATCATCCAGCATTTTTTGGGCTTGAATTTCTGAATTGAAATTAAAATTTTGCCCCTTGTAGACCACTTTAAGTCTAGCCGGATTTTGCAGAAATACTAGTGCACCTGCTTTTTGAAATGGTGTCATTAATTGTCTAAGTCGCCATCTACGCTCCACTGTTGCGTGAGCAAAATCTGGTTTTGCAAAGTAAGCAAACCCCTCACACTGCTTCCTGGCGTTGGGTCGAGCTAAATCATACACCGCCTGTCTTAGTATGAAGTTACCGAAGAAAACCAGGATAGCTCGAGGTAATGGTTTTAATTCAGTGGCATGTTTGGCTTGAGATAATGGAAATCGGTGAGCCCTCTGCACTTCTTTGTCCCAGTCCCAGGATGATAATTCAGGCAGTGATTCTTTAAGCATCTTCACCACAAATTTCCTTGTATCATTTCCTTCGAGATTCTCCGGCACTCCAAGCAGCCGCAGGTTATTCCGGCGTTGCCGATTCTCGTAGTCCTCCAGCTTCCACATCACGTCTTTTATGGTTTTGTCCTGAGAGGTAGCCTGTACCTGGAGGTTTTCGACTGATTTCTCCAATATTTCCGTCCGCGACTCCACCGTGCTCATTCGTTCTGCGATGTCCGAACAAATTTTCCCGACTTTTCGTACAGACCCTTGCAATTTTTTTGTGGCCTGTCTTGCTTGTCGGTTATCTGCCTTAACCTCGTCCTGAAAAGATCTCAAGGATTGTAAAATAAGAGCAAATGACGGGTCAAGGGAAGTATCCTTCTTGTTTTGCTCTGGTTCGCCTCCTATAGCTCCCGAGAGTTCTTTATCTACCTCTAGAGTCTCCTGAGACATCATTGATGAGGCTGAATAGTCCCATCTCAACTCGTCACTTCTCTCCTGATCTTTAGAGGTATTCCGACGCAACTTTGAGACTCTCTTGTGTCTCTTTTTAGCAGTTGTTGGTTTTTCTGCTGGGCTACTATTTTCTGAGCGCGAGGAATCACCATCTTCTCTACTATCGACAGTACTAATGTCCGATTGTTCGGACTCATCGGTAAGGGAGAAAACTTTTCCCCAGTTACATCTAATGTTAGTGCGCATTGTTCAATGAGCCCTCGCACTACTACCCGCTGGGGAGGTAATAAATTACCATGAGGGTCTGAAACATCTGGGAGCGTATCTTTGTCAACAGGATTACTAACTTGAATTGGCTCTTGCTCAATTGGTAAGTACTTTGTGATCTCACCTTGATTATTAGCCCCTTCCTCCGCTTGTAATCCCTCTGTCAACCGAATCATTCCCACCAATGACAGATTCAACCCAAGTTGTTCAATGTCATTTGGTATTTGTTCAGACTCCTCAGTTTGCTCATTTCCCAGACCTGGGCTCTCTATGGGTATTTTTTCCCCCCCTACATCTTTCAAATCGTTCTTGGGTAAAAATAAGCTGGTAATAGCCGGTTGAGTTTTCGCCATTTCGCCAGGGGGTTTATTTTTCCGAATGGTTGCCTTTACTGTAGAGTCATATTTCTTTTTTTCTCCCGATACAGGTATTACCTTATTTTGTTTGTCCATTCGAGAAGGGCGATCACCTCTCTGAGTATCCATTTTCGCCTCCAGCCCGTTTGGCCGCTCCGTGGCAGCCCCGGTTCCTCGCTTTCCTCTGACTCGTGTTGCCATTGACACTGACAACTCTTCCGGAGACGCACTGGGTTTCCACGGAGACCACGTTGCAGCGTATGCGCGCCCGCCTCCAGTGACCGCCGTTAGTAGAAGCCGCGCCAGACGCTCCCAGCTCCGGAGCTCCCGCCAGGCGTTCCCGCTACGCGAGCCACGTCCGCCACAGATCGCCGCTGCCTCTACACACCCCAGGGCATCGTAGGTCCTGCCACCACACACGGTCCCTCGCATGCCGCGCCTGCCGTGGATTGATTCCGGAAAGTATATGTGAAGCCCAGGTAAGAGAGCGGTTTTCACAGGCTTCTTACTCCGACGCCATCTTGCCTCTCTTCAAGAAACTCACATCTCATTAGCTTGTTTGATGGACTATTGATTCCTTCTCAAAACATTGAATAAGCAGTTAGAATGTTCTATGTAAACTTTCAAGAACTACGGCCACCTGTTTTCATGACAGCACTCTTTCCTTCCAAGATCCCTTTCCTCTTCTCCCCCACCAACTTCTTTTCCTGTGTGTAGCATCTGGGCCTTCTACATGCTCCTAAAGCCTGGAACGAGCTGCCCCTGCACATCAGAGCCGCCTCTTCCATTCTAGAATTTCTCAAGAAGCTGAAGACGTGACTTTTCGAATAGGTCCAACCAGCCTAGGTCAGACCAGGCTGTGACAGGATTCCCACCCGGTTGATACAGCGCTCTTCAAATACACATAGCATAACATAACAGCCCCACGGGTGTCATGAGTGAACTTAGGTCAATGCACCAGTGACTGAATGTGAAAAACATGTTGTTGTAGCCCAACACAACCCCACTCAATACATAGTTGAAGCGGTGTTCATATTTTTAGGTTACTAACGTTCCCTAAACTGGGATCCAGGGAGGCGGTGGTAAATTAGAAGCCCACTTTTTTTCTTTACAATATCAGACACAAGAACTGCACTAAGAAAAAGACACTATAACTAAAAAGTGTTTATTTCAACAGGCCCATCTAAAATTACCACACTGAATATTATTAAAACAGCACAATATATAATAGATTATAGAACATCTGCTTCAAAGGCCGACATGTCGATGATTAGGCAAAAATAGAGAAAATGGAGTCTCAGCCTGCTCGAGATAGACTCTGGCCTTAGGGACTTTACATCAACACTTAAGTAGCCCTTTAAAACATGTCTCAGGCCTGCCACTGCAGCCGGTGGGCAATTTTAAACTGCTGATTCAACCTACCAAAATAAACCTTTTGCAAGGCCAAATCCTCCCTTTTAATACAAATATGTCACTCCTAAGGTATTCCCTGAAAAAGCACATAGGGCATGGTGCAGTGTACTTAAAAAGTTGAACATGTACTTTTAAGTTTTATATGTCCTCGTATTAAAAACTGCCACATTCTTTTTTCACTAATGTGAGGCCTATCTTTCCTATAGGATAACATTGTTTTTCCTTATTACACTTAATAAGTGCTAACTTTTGGTTGGGAATAGATATGAATGTCTTGTTTTTACCCAAGTGAGTTGTAATTTGAAATCCTCTTTAACGTCAAAGTCTGATTTTAAATTACAATCTTGAAATCGCCAATTTTAGAAAGTTGACATTTTTGTGCCCTGGACTTTCTGAGACCCTTTAGGAGTTTCCAGGTGCCTGGGCCTGTTTATTACTCCCCCATCAGGAATGTGTATTGAGCCCAGAGAGTGAACAATAGGACCTAGTTGTAGCTGGGAGAAGGCCATCCTGCCAAGATGGGAGGGGTGGAGCTGTTCCCTTACATTTCAAAGGGCTTCCCTCCAGCACACTCACAAAGGAACTTGACACCAGCCTTTTGTCACCTTAGACCTCTTGGCGACTGGGTAGGGGAAGAAAGGGGAAGGAAAGAACTTTTCAGAACGAGATGTGGAGGTGGACTAGAAGGTTCCCTCAGTTCAAAGGGTTGCACCAGGTATAAATATTGGACCTCCTGAGCCACTCATCAATACACTCCTGGCCCTGTGCACATAACAGAAGAATGACTGCCTTGTTTCCCAGAGGGGTGCCCTGCTGGTTGTGGCCTGCCTTGTTCTTCAGAGGACTGCCCTGCTGCTTGAGGCCTGCCCTGTTCTGTGAGAAGGAAGGCTGGACCTGCTCCCTTCATCCCAGGCTAACCAGAGTGACTCCAAGGGTCAGTTGGCTGACCTCCTCTTCTGTACTACAGGGACACAACAAGCTCCAGGGGCCTCCCTGCAACTGCCAAGCTGACCTACTGCAACAGGCCCTGCCTGGACCTGCAGATGCCCCTGCCTGGAAATGCAACTGGACCTTGCTGAGCCCTGCTGGCCTCTGCTGGAGGGAGTTCCTGATTCCCAATGGATGCCTCCCCAGACCCTAGACCCTTGGCCTGAACTTCTGACTTTGTCCTAGTCTAACGTGACCAGATATCAGTGCTTAATTTGTAAAATATTAAGTGCCAGGGCTCTGACCAGGAGGCCACTGCAGCTTGCACCACCCATCGCCCTTGTCATCGCTGCCAAAACAACTACTAACCATCTCTCTCGCATGTATATGCGACAGTTCAGATTATTCCAGGTCCCCAAAGCTAAAGGAATGGCTGGGGAGGCAGGAATTAGCAATTTTAATGTATATTGTAGTTCTAAACTACCGTTGTTCTGCTCAAGTCTAAATTTGATGAGCAGCGCCACCATGTGGTGGACTGTTCGAAGTATGGTGTTGACAAAAAGGTGCCGGTGCCGAGCACCGGAAACCAATTAAGTGCCGGTGTTGAGCACCGGAAAGCACCGGCTCAAATTAAGCACTGCCAGATACCCACAGTTAACGCTGTCTGCTTCTTGGCACTATTTTTACTTAAACCTTCAAAACTGCACATCCCCTGTTCTACTGATTGGATTTTTGTTGTTTTGGTCTCCTTTTATTTATTAAAAAATCTGATCTGTTTTTCTAAATTTGTGTGGGATTTTGCTTGTGTTGTATTTTCAATTTATTACTGTTTGTGTGCTTCATAAATACTTTACTCATTGCCTCTAAGTTTAGCCTAACTGCTTTTGTGCCAAGCTACTGGAGGGGTAAGTACAGGTTAATTTAGGGACTTGTGGTTTACCCTGACTAGCATTGTGATTGTTGCTTGAGTAGGGTTTTTACCACACTCAATCACAAAACCCAATTTCCTACAATACTTATAAAATCACTTTAAATGTGTTCTAGAGCTGCTATAATGATCCACAACTGATAGTAAGAATAAAGAAAGGCAGCAAATCCATATTAAAAATGAATGCAAATGATATTATATAAAATGCTATTTAAGTAAAATGTTCGGACCTTTGTCAAATCTTAAAACACAAACAAATAGCTGGTATTTGTCTCTGGGAAAGGTAGAAAGTCTGGAGGAGCCAGAGGTCGTGAGGGCCCAATGCGACTTGCAGGGCAGTTTAGCCAAGTTAGAATTTTTTTTCTACTGCCTACCTCAGACCGGTGTCTGTTTGCTCTTCCAGGACGAAGTTGGGCTAGGGCTGGGGAGGTTGGTGTAGGGTCACTGAGAGCAAACCAGACCCCAGGCAGGCACTGGCATCCTCAAATCTAAACCAATACAGCACAGTTGGCCTGTTTCTTGAGGCTGTATGGGTGGAGGCAGGCCTGGTCTGGCCAGTGCCACAATTTCCACTTGTGAAGTTACTTCTCTGGACACTTCCATATCCATGCAGCAAGCTCAGCAGCTTCAAGTCTTCTCAAAACTCGCTTGCCCAGGCCTGGCCTGGAGGGATGACAGGCAGCAGTCGCCGGGCTGTAGCGGTCAATACTGCAGCAAGTGCAGTGGTACCGGGTCCCAGGACTGTAAAGGACACACATCACCCCAGTTAGTGATTTTTTAAAATACCAAATCAGCTGATGGGGCCCAATATCTTTGCCTGGATTAGGGCCCACGGTGCTCTTGCTATGCCAATGGCTAATGAGGCTTGGGGCACAGCAGCGATTCCAGGGATTGCAGCACAATTTAAGACCAGGTGAATTGTAGCCAGGTCAGTAGACTGATGACAGGTAAATTGCTGTCCAATTTGTTCAGCCAGAATTTTCAGGTGGCAGTACTGAGAAGCCCCTCTTTACAGTGCTTAATTTCTAAAAGAATAAGTGCCAGTGCCCAGGCTTTTTCAAAAGCCCACCGGCGTTGTTGCTAAATGTTGAGAATGTCCACTACCAAGCTCTGCCTTTTACCTACTGCCCCTTTCATCCACCAACACACTCTCCCTACTCCCTATCTCACTCTTGCAGGTTCATTTTCATCCTTGCTTTCAACCTTTTACACTGTTTTCCGTATTTCTCTTATTCCTTCTTTACCCCTTTGATGCTTTCTCTCTCTCGAACTAGGTTGATGCTGGTCCCCCACAAAGAGTGAAGGTGAACCCCCCCACCTACCCACGCAACCACTGGTGGTGTAGAGCTTTTTTTCATGGAAATTTGGGGCTCATAAAGTGCTATCTGATGAATCGAAATTCACAGCTGAGGCTAATCACCAAATCAATACTTTTAAATAACATGAAGCAGATTAGGCCCCACAAGGAAGGCAGAGAGTGGTTAAGTTACAAACCATATAGGTATATTTAAGGTTAAAATGTTTACAAATTCAAAATCATCAAATTGGTTCTAATCAAAAATCAATACCTGAATTCATTAGTCAATATGCAGTTTGAATCACTCAAAATCATATGCGGACAAACTTTTATAAAGTCGCCTTAAAAAAATGTACAGTAAAATAACTTCTCCCATAAAGAGAGTCTCTACATCTCCTACTCTGCTCTGCTCAGTCAGTATTTTAAAGGTATTCTGGAAAACGTCTGCTCAGCACCAGCTTAAATCACAGAATTCTAACATTTGCTACACTTACACATGGTTCCCATACAATGCTCCAGTCAGGCTAAGGCATAATGATACAAGACTAGCTCATTAGTTTGTTAGGACACTATACAATGATGCTTCTGTGAATGCCCTTCAAACTTACGGCTATCACCAATATAACAAGATACACTGGACCAGCCTGTACTGTGCAGGTGCACTGTAACAACTCATTAAAACATTCTGCAGTTATCACGTAAATTAAAACATTTCACAGGAAACAGAGAAACAAGGACACATCGCTTTTGATAAAAATGAGTACAGCTTCTCCTAAAAATAGAGAAATATATGTGAAAAGGAACAAGATAGCAACCAGACTATTTCCCTTTTAAACACAGGCCTACGTTAGCTATGGTCAATCTAAACATGAACAATGAATGCACAGTTAGTACATTGCATGAGCACATGTTAATGTTGATATAATGCAGAACATTTAATAAGAAAATAACCTAATCAATACTCCCTGTGGTGACTCTTGGAGTCACCACACATTACACCCACATTTCTTTCAAATCTCCTCTGACACAGAAGTTGTCAACTTTTGCAGCTTGTGTCTAGATTCCTCCGGATCCTTTAGTTTGTCATAAATTTACTCTTTAGGTCTTCAAGTTTCACATTTGTGTAGCGTCTACCCCAGCCTGGGTACCTGCAAATGAACACGCCACACACGGAGCTTGGTATTACATGCCTTTACTCCCCAGCGTGTAACCCTTAACTGAACATTCTACATCATGAATTCATTTACCCACACCACACACTTGTGTCACTGTCCTATGGAGTCCTTCAGGAACCAAAAGGGTCCCATCATCTGTATCTCACAAGACACTACATCTCCCCCTTTGTTAAATTAAAAGTACCAATAATACATATATACATTACAACTCTTCAATAGGTTGTTTTGGTGTTCGAAGCAATCGCCCAGATCTGTTCATGTGAGGCTGCAGAGTTACCGGAGAAGTGTCCATGACTGGCATTGGTGACAGACACATTGGTACAGTCATTGGGCTCTCTGGATTCTCAGGCGGAAAAGTCTCACTCCTGACATCTGGAGCTGGCAAAGGTCGAGGCAGATGCTCGAAATGCTAAGAATCTTGCGTAATTGACTTTTCAGGATGGTGAGCAGTTAACCTGTGTCCTTTACTAGTCACAACTCTCTGTGGGTCAGCATCAGAAGGAGCAGCAGACTTGCGTTTCCGTTTCTGCCTGATGATAAATTGATCTCCTCTGTTGAGCACAGTGTTCCGAGCACAGCAGCATCTATCCGAAAAGGTCTTCATTTTGCATTTGTGACACGAATCAGTGGTTCGAAGTTTATCAATGTCAATAAATCTCTCAGTGGTCCATTGTGGCAATTTGGTTCCCATGGCTCTCCCAAACATTAAGGTGGCAGGGCTTTCACCCGTGGTCGAATAGGGAGTTGACCTGTATGCACGAAGCATAGACTGAAGACCTGATTTGAGTTCAAGCTTTTTGAGCGCAGCGTACCGAACGGTTTTCTTGCGGGTGCTCATAAATCTCTTGACCACACCATTCGCATGTTGCCAGATAAGTGTGCTTATCTGGTTCTTGACATTTAGATGAGTGAGAAAATCTTTAAATTCTTGACTATTGAAAGGCCATTGTCAATTTCAAAATCGAAGGAACATCCCATGTTGCAAAAATACTTTTTAGTCTCTCAATGACTCTGTCATGAGTAGTTAACTACAGATCTTCTACAAGGGGAAAACGAGAATATTCATCAACAATTACTAGATAGATGATGTCCATTGTCAAGGGGTCCAAAGAAATTAATTACAATCTTCTCCAGTGCATGCTTTGGGAGATCAGACATTTTTAACAGATGTGGGGTTGTCTTAGATGACAAACAGGTGCACAAATGACAAGCCTTTAACTCATTTTCAACTCTTTCATCAAGACGAGGGAACCACACTCGGTCCCGTAGAGCTCGTTTCATAGCAACAACTCCACGGTGTCCCTCATGAGCCACTTCAATAACTTGTTGTCTCAGACTCTCGGGCATGACAATTCACGACCCTCAAAAGATGATGACTTCTGGGGTAATTGTAAGTTCTTCTTGCACATTTTAAATTTCTCATATTCAAGGTCATATATGAAGAGGATGGGTATGCTTTTGCCACGATTGGTGTATAATGATGTCTTTGAGTATTAGCAGATCTTTGCCAGTAATCGAGGCAGTAGTGATTTGTTCTATGGATATGACAGCAGGGGTACTGGATTTCACAATTAAGTTAACATAAGAATCAGCCGCTTTAGAAGTAGTGCCTGTATTGGCTCATGTGAGAAGCAGTCCGCAGTGTTTTGAATTTTTCCTGGATGATGCACAATCATATAATCATACTCCTACAATCGCAATCCCCACCTCTCAATGCTCAATGTGAGGGGGCTTCTTGGCTTTAGGATTACCGAAAATGGTGAGCAATGATTGGTGGTCAGAGACAACTGTGGAATGCGTTCTGTATAGGAATACAAGAAAATGCTCACAAGCCCACACTACAGCAAGGCTTTCTTTTTCAGGTTGTGAATAGGCATGTTCTGTCATTGACAAACTTCGGCTAGCATATGTCACAATGTGTCTTGGGGCATTGGGATGTCCAGTGTGCTGGGCAAGGATGGCACCCAACTCCACGAGGCTTGCATCAACAACAAACTCCATCTGCAATTTTGGATCAAAGTATGCCATTTCAGTTAACTTCTCAATTACATGCTTGAAGTTCTTAAAGCTTTGTTCACATTCACTTGACCATTGAAATGGGACATTTAGTTTCGTTAAGTCTCTCAATGGGGTACTCACAGTGGCAAAGTCGCGCATGTACCTTGAACAGTAACTGGCCATAACAAGGAAGGATCGCAGCATAGTTACAGTTTGTGGGGGAGAAGTGGCTGACAAGGTCTGTACTTTACTTGGATCCGGAGTCATTCCTCCTGCAGAGAAAATTTGACCAAAGAACTTGAGTTTGGTTTTATCAAACTCATTCTTTTCTGCAATTAAAGTGAGACCTGCATCAACAAGTATACGACACACTTGTGTAAGAGCTTTATCGTGTTCCTTTCATGTGGCCCCAAAAACAAGTATGTCTTCACTGTAATTGAACGCATTTGTGACTGGCTGTATTAAGCGACGAATGACATCCTGAAAAAGTTCTGCAGCTGATGACACTCCGAAACTTAACTTAGCCTTTAATATCTAAATAAACCAACACGAGTTGAAAAGATAGTAATGTACCTGCAGTTCTCTTTCAGTTCGAGCTAGTGATACCCCTTGTTCAAATCAAGGCTGGAAAAGACTTTAGCTCCATTCAGCTTCGTAATCATATCAGCAATGTGCGGACTGGGATGTCATTCTCTTTCAATCGCCTTGTTCGCTTGGTGCACATCAACGCAGATGTCCACGGCTCGACCACAATCCTTTTTCGGCATTACCACTATGGGTGATAACCATTGCGTTGGACCAGTGGATCGCTCAATGATGCTGTGCTTTAATAGTTTCTTGGTGTCAGAAATGTTTCTGTTTTTAGCATTTCCTTGCATTTTGCTATCATGGCCTTTAGCGCTTGTATGTGCCTGGTTGTTGCTGCCTTTAGCATTGTCGTACTGTAGAAATGACAGCTCTGTGTCACGTTGTGGCATTGTACCTCTTGTCTCGACTTTATCAGCAAATTTCTAGCCTACGACAAACAAACTTTCTCTAAGGCCTTCACTTTCTTCGCAGGCCTTGCACGAGCTGGAGTGGTGCTTTGACTCCACATACACCAACCGTCAATTTTCACTTAAACTAAAGCACACGTGGCGCGCACAAGCAGTTTCCTGGACCGCGACAAACTCTCCGGGAGAGCACTCTCGGTTCTTTGGGTTGCAGGGTTTACTTAATCCCCTATCTCGTCGGCAGTTGCAGCGTCCTTTCCAGCCCAGGTACCTGCAAATGATCACTTCACTCCGAGCTTGGTATTACACATCTTTATTCCTCAGCGTGTAACCGTTATCCGAACATTCTACATCATGAATTCTATCACCCACGCACTTACGTCACTGTTCTACAGAGTCCGTCAGGAACCAAAATGGACCCGTCATCTCTAACTCACAAGATATTACAATCTGTATGCTACCTTTTTCTCCCTCTTGATTAAGGCAGTTGCTCTCCTTTCTATCTTGGCCAACCCTTTGAAGTGATCCTTTTTATATATCTTACAAAAAGAAACAAACATTGTAGGAGAGTAGGATCTGCTTCTTATAGTTACCCCGACTTTTTGCTGATGTTTCACTGTTTTTCGACTTAGCCAGACTGAGGCCCTGCTAATCAGGACCCCAGTCTATCTGCTTTCTACTCTAAATTGATTGTGTGTACTTTAGGTACACTCCAGATTGGATTCTGGGGTACCCTTGTGAGTCCCTAGTATATGTGATACTATGTACCCAGGGCATAGGTACCCCAGAGGCCTACCAGGGGCTGCAGCATGTATTGTGCCACCCCTGGGAAGCCTTTTAAAATGACACAACAGGTCTGCTACAGCAGCCTGTGTAAGGTGGTGTATCCACCCCTTACTGAGATATAGGTTCCCTATATCTCTCCATAACACTGCACATGTAAACCTATCAGTCACCCCTATGGCAGGCCTTAACAATCCTGAAGGCAGGGTGCTGGGTTTCATGTGAAAGGGTGCTCATGCATGAGCAGAGCCCCTCTGCAGCTTTCGGAATCTTCATTCCGGGGTTGTTTGTGATGCAGCCAGACCATATACTCTTAAGTGCATTATAACCAAACAGTAAATGCTA
This sequence comes from Calotriton arnoldi, assembly GCA_963921515.1. Classification (NCBI taxonomy): domain Eukaryota; kingdom Metazoa; phylum Chordata; class Amphibia; order Caudata; family Salamandridae; genus Calotriton; species Calotriton arnoldi. The sequence continues at coordinate 1,159,378 of CAWUFW010003522.1, forward strand.
ACTTTGGAGTGGCTGCATGGAAAACTGTCGTGTTTGGTGTCAAACACCTTGGAATCATACCCCTACACCAGTAACTGGTGTGGGAGTATGATCCCACCCTGATAGAGGGAGAGACATGGCAGCACCGGTATACCCGGTACCAGCTAACAGAGCCCTGGCATCACAAAATGGATGCTGCAGCCACAGACACGAGTCTGTCCTCCTGCTGCTGGACGAAACTCCGGCAGGGGAGGCCTGGACAATAGGTTTCCTGTCACAGGGAGGTGTGACCACCTCCCAGACAGGCTTTAGTATATTGGGGCTGGGTGGGTGCACTCTCAGAGTGCTTTGAAGTCTGCACTGGGGGCACATTTGGTGTCCCTGTGCATAGTCCAGCTCAAACCAGTTGCAGGGGCACACAGCCCCTGCTCTGGCGCAAATATGGACAAAGGAAATGGGTGTAGCCACCCCTCTTTCCTGACCCTCCCACAGGTGGGTCCCCAGAGTTTGTCCAACCCCTTCCTTGGGTATAAAGTAGGAACCCCTGACTACAGGACTTTAGATTACACCTGGACTAAACTCTGATACCAGAAACCAAGTACTTCGACGATCTGCACGACGCTGGACGACTGAAGAATCTCCCTTGAAGTAAAGGAGTTACTCCCCTGCAAGGCAGGCACCTTTAACGCAACTGACCGGTTGGCATCTCCGAGCTCCGACGGACTCCGGAGAATACTGCCACCCAGGAGGTGGCTTTTCCTAGGTCTCTGAGGTCGATCTGTGCCCACAGCAAGTCTGAGGCCCGTATCCCTCGTGGAAGACCATGCAACCCGAACCCCTGGACACTGCGACCATTTGCAGAAGCATCAGCTTTCCGGTGACCCCTGAGGCTGAGCTTTAGGTTACTTGTAGCCCCGACCCCAAGCAGTAATTGCCCCGAAGATTGCAGGCCTACACTCAACGAGTGTTCCGTGGGCTGCCATTTTGTGATTCCTCTCAAGGTCCCTTCGCGATCCCTGGTCCGTTGACCTGTGGGTCCCCAAGAAGGCAACTCTAACTTTTATTGGGCTTTCCTGATGGCTCGAGATGTGCCCTGACTCTCCATTGCTTGGGGAGTCCCCAGGACTTTGCTGGTCCGCACCGAAGCATCTTTTCTCTTTCTGCGTGGGTTGCTGTTGCCAAGGCTTGTTGTGGTCAATCCGATCACCGACACCCCAGCACTCGACATCCTTCGTGGGACAGCTCGAATCCGGCTCCTGGTCACCGTCGACATCTCCGGGACCCCGTGGCTGCAGAGTCAAGCTTCACCTCTTCGCACCTGAAGCACCCGACATCGGTGGGCATTCGATTGCTCCGCTCCTGGTCACTGGCTAGTGACCCAGACTCTGTCCCCTCTGCTTTCAGGTTCTTCCCATCTTCGATCCAGGCTTGGATCACACCGGACACTTTTCTCCTTCACGGCAGCAGCACTTTGCAACAGTTCGCCATTGAAAACGACGACGATTCCCGACACCTTTTGGCACCTATGCACCCGGCTTCCCTGGGTGAGGTAATTCGAGTACTCCGGTGCTCCCGTGGGTGTTGGCCCTAGAAACCCTTAAGTCTAAAGGGGTTTGCTCAAAGTCCTCTCCTAAGTGTCCTTAATCTTTAAAATTCCAACCGCGACTTTCTGCATTGAATCCTACGGCGCTCGCGGCTGTGTTCTCACACTGCACACGTCCCCCAAGGGTCTCCTGTGTCACTACCTTGGGTGGTTCCTTGGGGTCCCAGCAATTCTACGTGCTCTAGGCACTGTGTCTAGTCAAGTCGTGGTTCTTATACCACTTTCTTAGTATATGGTTTGGTCTCCCCTGGAGCCCACTGTGTATGGTGCTATTTATTGTCGTTTTAATACTGTGATATTGTGTATCTTGAACTCTAATCTCATAAAGAGATTAGTAGTTAGTGTCTAGAAATAAATACATATATTTTATATATATCTTGTGTGGATCTCCTTTCATTTAGTTATTCAAGAGGTTATAATCTGGTAAACCAAGCTGCTTTACACTCCTTCAAGACTTAGCCTGAAGGCTACTCTCCATAGCTACCACTAGGATAGCTTTCAATAAAGGTTGTCTTTAAACCTATCATCAGTAAAGGTCGTTTGGACTGGTGCAAGGTGCCCACTATAACTAGTGGACAGCATATGCCAGGCCAACTTCTCACATTGGTGTGCAGCGGTTGGATTCAAGCTTGCTATTGCTTTACCAGATAATCTCTTTGAAGTGACTAACTGAAAACCACTATATGTACATAGGTACATATAAATCAAGTTTAGAATACAGTAAGTTCTACTGAACTTAGAGCTGTGTGTCAAGGGTTTAGCACACCCTTTCTACAACTCAAGAGAGTTTCAGTCCCACTAGAGTAGGTAGGTGCATACACCACACCACACTAGAATGTCTGCAAGGCCTGAAGTAAGTGACTCCTTGCCCACTAGGTATGACAATCTCTCATTCCAGGAATTGAGAAATATGTGTACCTCTAGGAGACTGAAAACAGGGAGACATGCAAGCACTCAAAGCCTCATAGAGGCTTTGCTGTTAGATGACCTCAGAAAGACACCAGGATCTGATGAGGCAGGCAAGTTGGGTGGGGCAGTAGAAGAGGAAAGGCCAGGTAGTGAAAACTACTATGACCCAGACTCTGATGCTGGCCAGGGGGATCAACATGATTCCCCCCTGGAAAATCTAATTCTTCCTGAAGGAGAGGAAGGCCTCAGTGGCCCCCTCTTCACCCCCCCCAGGAAGGGTTAATAGTCTACCAAGAAGATCAAGATCTCCTTCTAGGGAATCTAATCATTCTGGTACTTCTATAGGGTCCTCTGCTTCTCATAAAAGGGCATCCTCTTATGAGAAGAAATGCCAACTGCTTGAGTTTGAGAAAGCTAAGCTTAGAATCAAGAGAGAGCAATTGGCCTTAGACAGGGCATCCCTGGAGCTTCAGAAAGCTTCACAAAAGTTGGGGCTAGAGCCCCATGGTGGCAGCAACAGTGTCCCTAGAGGTAGAGATCATACTCATGACCATAGGAACCTGAACAAGATTGTCCCTCCCTACCAGAGTGGGGATGACATCCACAAATGGATAACTGCACTAGAAAGGGCCTGTAAGGTACAGAGGGTCCCTCAGGAGCAGTGGGCAGCAATGTTGTGGCTCTCCTTTGCAGACAAAGGTAGAGACAAGCTCCTCACTGTAAGAGAAGAGGATGCTGATAATTACAAAGTCCTGAAGAGTGCTCTGATTGAGGGGTTTGGCCTAACCACTGAACAATACAGGTTAAAGTTCAGAGATACCCAAAAGGCACAGACTCAGGACTGGGTTGACTTTGTTGATTGTGCTACTAAGGCTCTAGAAGGCTGGTTACTTGGCAGTAAGGTGTGTGATTTCAAAGGATTGTATAATTTGATCATGAGAGAGCAGATCCTTAACAACTGTCAACATCAACTGTTGCATCAGTACCTGGTGGACTCTGATCTGACCTCTCCCCAAGAATTGGGTCAGAAGGCAGACAAGTGGGTCAGAACCAGGGTGAGGCAGAAGGTTCAGAACCAAAGTGGTGACTCTAAGAAGCAAGATTCTAAAAACTCTGATAAGGGTGGGGACAAGGGTAAAGACCAGAAGTCTTCTCAAGGGCCCCAAAAATCTGCATCTGGTGGGGAGTCCCAATCTAACAAAGGAAAAGGCCAAAAGAAACCATGGTGTAAAATCTGTAAGCAGAAAACCCATTGGACTAGTGATTGTACAAAGACCAAAGACTCAACTCCAGCCACCATTGCCCCTAAGGCAACTGTTCCCCCTAGTTCAGCTCCAAGTGGTGGTGTTCCTAATAAGGGTGTAGTAGGGTTGACCCTGGGATCTGAGCTGGACTCTGGCCTAGTCAGAGTTCCAACTCAGGCTGTTCTGATCTGTGATGGAGACATAGATATGTCCTCCTATGTGAGTCCCAGTAATCTGGGCAAATACAGACAGCAGCCCTTAATTAATGGAAGAGAGGCTTTGGCATTCAGGGACACAGGAGCAAGTGTCACAATGGTGACAAAAGATCTTGTGGCCCCTGAGCAGATCATACTTGGTGAAATGTACCAAGTGACCAATGCTAGCAATGTCAGGACAGACCATTCCCTGGCAGTTGTTAATTTCTCCTGGGGAGGGTAACTGGCCCTAAGAAGGTTGTGGTAAGTGCAGACCTCCCTGTTGAATGCTTGCTTGGAAATGATTTGGAAAGTTCAGCTTGGGCTGAAGTTGAACTCCGGACCCATGCAGAAATGTTGGGCATCCCTGCAGATGTGTTTGCTATGACCAGGTCACAGGCAAAAATGTCTAAAACTGAACAGGCCCTGGATTCTGGAAGAATGGACCAGGTGCCTCCCAAGAGGAGGAGCAGTAGGGTTAAGGCAGTGCCTTCCCCCCTGCCTCAGAAAGAAGATCAGTCTCTTGAGGGAGATGATCTCAGTCCTGAAGAAGGAACTGTCCCAGAGGAGCTTGAGCCTGATCAGGTTGAGTTCTTGGGGACAGGGGGCCCTTCCAGGGCAGATCTGAGCCAGGAGCAACTGAGCTGCCCCTCTCTTGAACCCCTCAGACAGCAAGCTGCTGCTGAGGCTGCTGGGAGTGCTAGTGGTACCCATAGGATCTATTGGGATGATGGACTCCTTTACTCAGAGTGTAGAGACCCCAAGCCTGGAGCCACCAGGAGGTTGGTTATACCTCTGAAATTTAGGAGCTTTCTATTGACCCTAGCACATGATATCCCATTGGCAGGTCACCTAGGCCAAAACAAGACTTGGGACAGAATTGTCCCTCACTTTCATTGGCCTCATATGTCTGAAGACACCAAGGAGTTTTGTCGCTCCTGTGTTACCTGTCAAGCCAGTGGTAAGGCAGGTAGCACTACAAAGGCCCCCCTGATACCACTATCTGTGGTGGGGGTTCCCTTTGAGAGGGTAGGGATTGACATTGTTGGTCCCCTAGACCCCCAAACAGCATCTGGGCACAGTTTTATCCTGGTGGTGGTGGACCATGCCACTAGGTACCCAGAAGCAATTCCCCACAGGACCACCACAGCTCCTGTGGTGGCAAGGGCCCTCCTGGGAATCTTTTCCAGGGTGGGTTTTCCTAAGGAGGTAGTATCAGACAGAGATGCAAACTTCATGTCTAGTTACTTGACTGCTATGTGGAAGGAGTGTGGAGTAAATTACAAATTTACCACCCCTTATCACCCACAATGCAATGGTTTAGTTGAAAGGTTCAACAAAACCTTGAAGGGCATGATTAAAGGTCTCCCAGAAAAGCTTAGGCGCAGATGGGACATACTTTTGCCCTGCCTTCTCTTTGCCTACAGAGAGGTTCCACAGAAGGGGGTTGGTTACAGCCCATTTGAGCTTCTGTTTGGACATCCAGTTAGGGGTCCATTGTGTCTAGTGAAGGAGGGATGGGAATTACCTCTCAAACCCCCTAAACAGGATATTGTGGACTATGTACTTGGTCTCCGCTCCCGGATGGCTGAGTACATGAAGAAGGAAACTAGAAACCTTGAGGCTAGCCAGGAATTACAAAAGGCCTGGCATGGACCAAAAGGCTGTGTTGACTGTTTATCAGCCAGGACAGAAAGTATGGGTGTTGGAGCCTGTGGCCCCAGCAGCCCTCCAAGATAAGTGGAGTGGCCCCCATACCATTGTTGAACAGAAGGGAGAGGTTACCTATCTGGTAGACCTTGGAACTCCCAGGAGCCCCCATAGGGTGCTCCATGTCAACAGACTGAAACCATATGTTGACAGGGCAGACATGGGCTTGCTCATGGCTACTGATGAGGGACAGGAGGAAGAGAGTGATCCACTGCCTGACCTGCTCTCTCAGAACCCTGATGATGGATCAGTAGATGGTGTAGCCTTGGCAGGCAGCCTCACTGGCCAGCAGCAAACTGATTGCAGAAAAGTTCTCAATAAGGTCAGACATATGTTCTCACTGACTCCAAGTCAGACTACCTGGTGCACTCATGAAGTGGACACTGGGGACAGTCTGCCTGTTAAAAATAAGACTTACAGGCAACCTGACCATGTCAGGGACTGCATCAGGACTGAAGTCCAGAAGATGTTGGATTTGGGTGTGATTGAACCCTCAGATAGCCCTTGGGCTAGTCCAGTAGTCTTAGAGCCTAAACCTCACACCCAGGGTGGTAAGAGAGAGATGAGGTTTTGTGTAGACTACAGAGGTCTCAATGCAGTCACTAGGACTGATGCCCATCCCATACCAAGGGCAGATGAGCTCATAGACACTTTGGCCTCAGCCAAGTTTCTCAGCACATTTGACCTGACAGCTGGCTACTGGCAAATCAGATTAGCTGAGGATGCAAAAGCCAAAACAGCATTTTCTACCCCTAGTGGGCACTACCAATTTGTGGTGATGCCCTTTGGTTTGAAAAATGCACCTGCCACTTTTCAAAGGTTGGTGAACAAAGTCCTTACAGGCCTGGAAGCCTATAGTGCAGCATATCTAGATGATATTGCTGTCTTTAGCTCCACCTGGGAGGATCACCTGGTCCACCTGAGAAATTTTTTGGAGGCCCTGCAGAAAGCAGGCCTAACTATCAAGGCCACCAAGTGCCAGATAGGGCAGAGTCAGGTTGTGTACCCGGGCCACCTTGTGGGTGGAGGCCAGGTTCAACCATTGCAGAGCAAAATCCAGACCATCATGGACTGGGTTGCTCCAACCACCCAGACTCAGGTCGGAGCTTTCTTGGGCCTGACTGGGTACTATAGAAGATTTGTCAAAGGGTATGGATCCATAGTGACCCCTTTGAATGACTTAACGTCTAAAAGAATGCCAAAGAAAGTTCAGTGGACAGTTAGCTGTCAAAAGGCATTTGATGACCTGAAGCAGGCCATGTGCACTGCTCCCATTCTGCAAAGTCCTGATTACTCCAAGCAATTCAATGTCCAAACAGATGCATCTGAGTTGGGGGTAGGGGCTGTGTTATCACAATTGAATGATGAAGGTCAGGATCAGCCAGTAGCTTTTATTAGCAGAAGTTGACCCCCAGAGAGAAACGTTGGTCAGCCATTGAGAGGGAGGCCTTTGCTGTGGTTTGGGCCTTGAAGAAGCTGAGGCCATACTTGTTTGGCACTCACTTCATTGTTCAGACAGACCACAAGCCCCTCTTATGGCTAAAACAGATGAAGGGTGAAAACCCCAAACTTTTGAGGTGGTCTATTTCCCTACAGGGGATGGACTATACAGTGGAACATAGACCTGGGAGTAACCATGCCAATGCAGATGGACTCTCCAGATATTTCCACTCAGAACATGAAGACTCAACTGGTCAAGGTTAGTTTAATGTCCTGACGTTTGGGGGGGTTGTGTAGGAGAGTAGGATCTGCTTCTTATAGTTACCCCCACTTTTTGCTGATGCTTCACTGTTTTTCGACTTAGCCAGACTGAGGCCCTGCTAATCAGGACCCCAGTCTATCTGCTTTCTACTCTAAATTGATTGTGTGTACTTTAGGTACACTCCAGATTGGATTCTGGGGTACCCTTGTGAGTCCCTAGTATATGGGATACTATGTACCCCAGAGGCCTACCAGGGGCTGCAGCATGTATTGTGCCACCCCTGGGAAGCCTTTTAAAATGACACAGCAGGTCTGCTACTGCAGCCTGTGTAAGGTGGTGTATCCACCCCTTACTGAGATATAGGTTCCCTATATCTCTCCATATCACTGCACATGTAAACCTATCAGTCACCCCTATGGCAGGCCTTAACAATCCTGAAGGCAGGGTGCTGGGTTTCATGTGAATGGGTGCTCATGCATGAGCAGAGCCCCTCTGCAGCTTTCGGAATCTTCATTCCAGGGTTTTTTGTGATGCAGCCAGACCATATACTCTTAAGTGCATTATAACCAAACGGTAAATGCTAACTTTGGAGTGGCTGCATGGAAAACTGTTGTGTTTGGTGTCAAACACCTTGGAATCATACCCCCACACCAGTAACTGGTGTGGGAGTATGATCCCACCCTTCTAGAGGGAGAGACATGGCAGCACCGGTATACCCGGTACCAGCTAACAGAGCCCTGGCATCACAAAATGGATGCTGCAGCCACAGACACGAGCCTGCCCTCCTGCTGCTGGACGAAACTCCGGCAGGGGAGGCCTGGACAATAGGTTTCCTGTCACAGGGAGGTGTGACCACCTCCCAGACAGGCTTTAGTGTATTGGGGCTGGGTGGGTTCACTCTCAGAGTGCTTTGAAGTCTGCACTGGGGGCACATTTGGTGTCCCTGTGCATAGTCCAGCTCAAACCGGTTGCAGGGGCACACAGCCCCTGCTCTGGCGCGAAACTGGACAAAGGAAATGGGTGTAGCCACCCCTCTTTCCTGACCCTCCCATAGGTGGGTCCCCAGAGTTTGTCCAACCCCTTCCTTGGGTATAAAGTAGGAACCTATAAATAACAAGAATGGGGAGTGAAGAGGTGCACCTCGTGGGTGCTAGAGGTGGATACGTCCTCCTCAGGTAAACATATGAAACAAAAGAGAGATCCACCTCAAAAGAGGTTGTAATAAGGAGATGTGTTTCCAAACTTGGTAGGAAACACACAATGTTTGCTTTGATACCCCTCACACACCAAAAGGACCATTGGTGTCATGCTTCATCATAGGGGTCTTCCCGCCCCAGCTGCGGGACGGGGCGTGCTGCGACCAGCGACTACGCGGGAGCACTGATATTTGTAGTGCTATGTGTGGTGTAGAGGTAGTGAGAGGAAGGGTCGGGGGTGAATGCGAAAAGTGAGTTAAAAAGAACCTGGCCTCATGGACTTAAGGAATTTAATAGGTCATAGAGGCTGGTGCTATTAAAGAGGTGGTTCGGAGATGTCCTGCGTGTAATGTGCGGATACTCCTGGGTGTGTCAACATGTTTCGAAGCAACAAGGCTTCTTCATCAGGACTGAAAAATGATCCCTTCAGTACTCACTATGTTACTATCAATAAATGTGTGATATATACAAAAATGTTAAAAAAAGGGGATGCATAATATACAGTACCCAATCAAATAATGGTAAGAGTGAGCCCACTCAGTATTTCTGAAATGTAAGCCTGAAAAAGAGAGCACAGTTAATTTATGCAAGTGCGCCTCCCAATGCGCAAACACGATTAGCCTGAGAAAAAACAAAACATTAAGTGTGACTGTGGTGTCCATTAGCCTTAGTTTGTAATTTAACCAAGTGCCGTGACCTGTTAGGATAAAGGGGACAAATAACAAGACATACATACAAAAAACAGAAAACACACTCTCTATATTCAGGATTCAAAGTCATTGTGATTAATGATTTAAAGTACGTTCATATAATGGAGATACATACTAGAGAAGCAGGAGTTAATGCTCCATGAGCCTTTATAACGGTTGGGAAGGGTGTTGCCACGTCTGCTATTTGAAACACGAGATGGAAAAATGAGAAGAAACTGTTTGTTCACAGAGGATTTAGTATAATGAACACCAGGTTGGCGTTTACTTTTGAACGACTCCAGCGTTACTGGTACCCTACACGGCTCTGCCGTACTCACGTTCTGGTCAACAGCTCCTCGCTTCTGATAACGCCATCCCGCAGCTCCGTTGTGTGAGTGAGACCGCGGGGGAGGCTCTTTTTAAATGGCAGACAATTAGTTTACAAAAGGGTGCACCTGTGCGAGATTCCGCAAACTAGAGTGCTACAGAGTTCAAAAGCGGAAGTGACTAACGCTAGTACGCTAACCCATTCCATCAAGATACAACCGGAAATGGTTGAAAAAATTCTTTGCCGAACATCGTATGTATTCTAAATGAAACGAATAGACTTCGGAGTTCATTCAAAAAGAAGGAGTGGCGCAGACAAACCTAGAGACATGAGTAATAAATATGAAAAGCGCTATAACAGACGGGCATAATCCCGATATGGGAGCGCTGACTCTGTATACTACTGTGTTCCTAATCCCTAGGGATTTCAACCGCTTAGGGAGCATGGAAAATAAGACTTAACGTCAGATTACTCTAAAACGGGTTGAGGGCAATGTAATGAATAAATGCCCAGATGGTCGAAAAGTGAATGAATAGCACTAGACGGATGAAAAACTGAACCCGATATCAGAGCACTGCCTGAATTAACCCATGCGCAAAGATTAGGTGTTCCTGAACCCGAAAAACAACCCCAGGATTTGACACCAGATTGCACTGAGTTCAGTATGGGAGCAGTTTCAGAATTAAATGTACGCAGAGAGAAAACAGAGATACACATAAGTGAAGTTGATTATCTAGAGATGTTAGAAGGGATGCGGTTATCTTATGGACATTGATTACTGCAAAGCCAGGCACGGAATGACTGCATGATATACTGATTGATCCATATCAGTATACTAGGGGGGATGTACAGTCTAGGTCAGTTGAGCCCAGGGAATATCATCGTTCAGACCTATCAGATGAGTGCCCAAACGAAACACCCAACGTTGTTCCTTTTCCAGCAGGTTGCTCTCGTTGTGGAGTTGTTCAATCACAGTCCATTTTAAATCATCCACGTTGTGTGGCATAATGAGATAGTGATTTGCCATCTTCGTGGTGCTTTTTTTGCAGCGCACATTGCTCTTGTGCTCGCCGATGCGGATCTTAATTGGCCTTGAAGTCATGCCGATGTATTCTTTTCTGCACGGACATGTGATCATATATATCACGATCCTGCTGTTGCAGTTTGTAAAGCCTCTTTGTTCCCAAGTTGTTCCATTCATGAAGGTTATACTTTTACTTTTCTTAGTGAGATTACACGTACTACAGTTACCACACGGGTAATGACCCTGTAGTGGTGGGAGGGTAGTGGTAGCCAGACTCCTCTCGAATATAACCCTTGGTCTGGTATGGACCAGAACGTCCTTCAGGTTTCTGCCTCTCTTATGGGAGAACATGGGTTTGGGAAGGTTGAGACTTCCGCAATTGAGTATTCTCCAGTGCTTATTTATTAGTTTAGACACTTCATTTGAGTGAGTGTTGAAAGTGGTGACGCATATAGGCCCGATTTCCTGTTCCTTACGTGCGTGGTTATCTAACAGGGCTTCTCTGTTGTTATTTCTGGCCCGCTTATAACCTTTCTTTACAATCCGTTCTGGATAGTTGCGTTTCAGTGGTTTGTTTTCCAAATCGGAGGCTTGTTTTTTAAAATCCGTGAGCTCGGAACAGTTCCTCCGGAGGCGGAGGAACTGTCCGTAGGGAGGTTGTCCCGTAGATGCCTGGGGTGGAAACTGTTGTATGATAATAGGCAGTTTTTTGCTGTTGGTTTGAAATGGGTGGTAGTCTTAAGCTTACCCTGGTCAGAATAGATGTTCAGGTCAAGGAACACCAGATTCATGTTAGAAAATGTATGGGTGAACTTTAAGAATGTGTTTTGTTCATTAAGCCAAAGCATGAAGGCCCGAATGGATTCTGCGTCACCTCTCCATATAACAAGAATATCGTCAATGTACCGTTTCCAGACAACGATGTTGTCTTTGAACGGGTTGTAACGGTGTAGTATCTTGTTGGTTTCTAGATGGTGGACATAGAGACCAGCCAGACTGGGGGCAAGGTGCTCCCCATGCTGGTCCCGTGTTTTTGTAGGTAATGTACCCCTTCGTACAAAAGAAGTTGCTTTTTAGTGCCAGGGAGATGCATTCCATAACCACATTGCGAGGTGTATGATAATCCCATGTTGTGGTAAATAGTACTTCCTCTATGATGTCTAGTGTTTCGTCATGGGGTAAGCTCATATATAGGCTTTCGACATCAAGTCCCAAGAGGAGGTGTTGTGTTGGATCAAAAGGGAGGTCCTCGATAAGTTGTAGTACGGCCTTGGTATCTTTTAGGTAGGTTTGGGTTTTCTGAACTAAAGGCCGTAGAAATGCGTCAGCAAACTTGGAAAGGGGTTCCAGTATAGAGCCAATCCCAGATACAATTGGACGGCCGGGGCAATATGCCACATTCTTATGGATCTTCGGGATGGTGTAGAAATAGGGTGTCTTAGGACATTTTTGTATAAGGAATTCTGCCTCCTTTCTTGACACCCAATCGTGAGCTATGGCTTCCTCCACCATCACCATAATCCGTACCCGCGTCTCTTCTGTTGGGTCATCGCGGAGGACTTCGTAGTTCCTGTGGTCTTCAAGGAGCTTCATACATTCGACGTCATAATTGTGTTTCGTTTGAATAACAATGGCACCTCCTTTATCTGCTGGCTTTATAACCAGGTCGGTGTTATCAGCCAATTGATGTAATGCTTCTTTTCCAATCGTGTGGTGTTCTGGAATGTTCTTTTTCCCTCACTTGGTAGGTTCATCAATTCATCCATTACTGCTTTTTCAAAAGCAAGCAACTCGACTGGTACCGTGGAGTCCAAAGGTGTGAAAGTAGATTTGTTTCGCAATCCAGTGTCAGATGTCTGTTCCACTGTTGTCTCTGTTTCATTTTGGTTGGCAAAAAGCTCGCAATTTAAGCTTGCGCATAAACTCCTTCATTTCTAGGCATAGTTTAAACTTGTCCAACTTGTTTGTGGGGACAAAGCCCAGGCCCTTTTCCAGGACGTGTTTCTGGGTCTCTGTAAGAGTGTACTCCGTTAAGTTAACCACTAGTTGCTCTACCTGCTGGTTGACGGTTGATTTGCTGTTGCTGTCATACTCCTCGTTGACACTCTCGCCACGTCGCCTGGTTCGTGACTCCAATGGACCTGGTTGCCTCTCCGGTTCCTTCCTCTCGGTGGCCCGGGGCGTGATCCTAAAAAAGGAGGTGGTCCATAGTAGTTAAATTCTTGTGGTTGTGGGTTCCATTGTTGGAAAGGTCCTGCCATAGGCGGTGGACCATAAGGGTAGTACGCATAGCTCGGTGGTCCTTGGAAATGGTCCCAGCCCCTTCCTCTTGGTCTATAGGGTCTCTGGTACTGAGCTCCTCCTCTGTGGTTCCTTTGGTTGCTACCCCGGCTTGAATGTGAGTCGTTGGAGCTAACATCGGATAAATCACTGTCCGAACCCTGTTCACTATGAGTCTTCTTGATCACGTAGTCATCTCTTATGTAGGGGTAGACGCGTTCATGGCTGAAAGCTATAGTGTCCTTTTTCAATTTCTTGTACAGTGATTTATCCGATGTTAGCTCCAACGACTCACATTCAAGCCGTGGTAGCAACCAAAGGAACCAGAGAGGAGGAGCTCAGTACCAGAGACCCTATAGACCAAGAGGAAGGGGCTGGGACCATTTCCAAGGACCACCGAGCTATGCGTACTACCCTTATGGTCCACCGCCCATGGCAGGACCTTGCCAACAATGGAACCCACAACCACAAGAATTTAACTACTATGGACCACCTTCTTTTTAGGATCACGCCCGGGCCACCGAGAGGAAGGAACCGGAGAGGCAACCAGGTCCATTGGAGTCACGAACCAGGCGACGTGGCGAGAGTGTCAACGAGGAGTATGACAGCAACAGCAAATCAACCGTCAACCAGCAGGTAGAGCAACTAGTGGTTAACTTAACGGAGTACACTCTTACAGAGACCCAGAAACACGTCCTGAGAAAGGGCCTGGGCTTTGTCCCCACAAACAAGTTGGACAAGTTTAAACTATGCCTAGAAATGAAGGAGTTTATGCGCAAGCTTAAATTGCGAGCTTTTTTGCAAACCAAAATGAAACAGAGACAACAGTGGAACAGACATCTGACACTGGATTGCGAAACAAATCTACTTTCACACCTTTGGACTCCACGGTACCAGTCGAGTTGCTTGCTTTTGAAAAAGCAGTAATGGATGAATTGATGAACCTACCAAGTGAGGGAAAAGAACATTCCAGAACACTACACGATTGGAAAAAGAAGCATTACATCAATTGGCTGATAACACCGACCTGGTTATAAAGCCAGCAGATAAAGGAGGTGCCATTGTTATTCAAACGAAACACAATTATGACGTCGAATGTATGAAGCTCCTTGAAGACCGCAGGAACTACGAAGTCCTCCGCGATGACCCAACAGAAGAGACGCGGGTACGGATTATGGTGATGGTGGAGGAAGCCATAGCTCACGATTGGGTGTCAAGAAAGGAGGCAGAATTCCTTATACAAAAATGTCCTAAGACACCCTATTTCTACACCATCCCGAAGATCCATAAGAATGTGGCATATCCCCCGGCCGTCCAATTGTATCTGGGATTGGCTCTATACTGGAACCCCTTTCCAAGTTTGCTGATGCATTTCTACGGCCTTTAGTTCAGAAAACCCAAACCTACCTAAAAGATACCAAGGCCGTACTACAACTTATCGAGGACCTCCCTTTGATCCAACACAACACCTCCTCTTGGGACTTGATGTCAAAAGCCTATATACGAGCTTACCCCATGACGAAACACTAGACATCATAGAGGAAGTACTATTTATCACAACATGGGATTATCATACACCTCGCAATGTGGTTATGGAATGCATCTCCTGGCACTAAAAAGCAACTTCTTTGTACGCAGAGGTACATTACCTACAAAAACACGGGACCAGCATGGGGAGCACCTTGCCCCCAGTCTGGCTGGTCTCTATGTCCACCATCTAGAAACCAACAAGATACTACACCGTTACAACCCGTTCAAAGACAACATCGTTGTCTGGAAACGGTACATTGACGATATTCTTGTTATATGGAGAGTGACGCTGAATCCATTGGGGCCTTCATGCTTTGGCTTAATGAACAAAACACATTCTTAAAGTTCACCCATACATTTTCTAACATGAATCTGGTGTTCCTGACCTGAACATCTATTCTGACCAGGGTAAGCTTAAGACTACCACCCATTTCAAACCAACAGCAAAAACTGCCTATTATCATACAACAGTTTCCACCCCAGGCATCTACGGGACAACCTCCCTACGGACAGTTCCTCCGCCTCCGGAGGAACTGTTCCGAGCTCACGGATTTTAAAAACAAGCCTCCGATTTGGAAAACAAACTACTGAAACGCAACTATCCAGAACGGATTGTAAAGAAAGGTTATAAGCGGGCCAGAAATAACAACAGAGAAGCCCTGTTAGATAACCACGCACCTAAGGAACAGGAAATCAGGCCTATATGCGTCACCACTTTCAACACTCACTCAAATGAAGTGTCTAAACTAATAAATAAGCACTGGAGAATACTCACTGCGTGAAGTCTCAACCTTCCCAAACCCATGTTCTCCCATAAGAGAGGCAGAAACCTGAAGGACGTTCTGGTCCATACCAGACCAAGGGTTATATCCGAGAGGAGTCTGGCTACCACTACCCTCCCACCACTACAGGGTCATTACCCGTGTGGTAACTGTAGTACGTGTAATCTCACTAAGAAAAGTAAAAGTATAACCTTCATGAATGGAACAACTTGGGAACAAAGAGGCTTTACAAACTGCAACAGCAGGATCGTGATATATATGATCACATGTCCGTGCAGAAAAGAATACATCGGCATGACTTCAAGGCCAATTAAGATCCGCGTCGGCGAGCACAAGAGCAATGTGCGCTGCAAAAAGCACCACGAAGATGGCAAATCACTATCTCATTATGCCACACAACGTGGATGATTTAAAATGGACTGTGATTGAACAACTCCACAACGAGAGCAACCTGCTGGAAAAGGAACAACGTTGGGTGTTTCGTTTGGGCACTCATCTGATAGGTCTGAACGATGATATTCCCTGGGCTCAACTGACCTAGACTGTACATCCCCCTAGTATACTGAAATGGATCAATCAGTATATCATGCAGTCATTCCGTGCCTGGCTTTGCAGTAATCAATGTCCATAAGATAACCGCATCCCTTCTAACATCTCTAGATAATCAACTTCACTTATGTGTATCTCTGTTTTCTCTCTGCGTACATTTAATTCTGAAACTGCTCCCATACTGAACTCAGTGCAATCTGGTGTCAAATCCTGGGGTTGTTTTTCGGGTTCAGGAACACCTAATCTTGCGCATGGGTTAATTCAGGCAGTGCTCTGATATCGGGTTCAGTTTTTCATCCGTCTAGTGCTATTCATTCACTTTTCGACCATCTGGGCATTTATTCATTACATTGCCCTCAACCCGTTTTTAGAGTAATCTGACGTTAAGTCTTATTTTCCATGCTCCCTAAGCGGCTGAAATCCCTAGGGATTAGGAACACAGTAGTATACAGAGTCAGCGCTCCCATATCGGGATTATGCCCGTCTGTTATAGCGCTTTTCATATTTATTACTCATGTCTCTAGGTTTGTCTGCGCCACTCCTCTTTTGAATGAACTCGAAGACTATTCGTTTCATTTAGAATACATACGATGTTCGGCAAAGAATTTTTTCAACCATTTCCGGTTGTATCTTGATGGAATGGGTTAGCGTACTAGCGTTAGTCACTTCCGCTTTTGAACTCTGTAGCACTCTAGTTTGCGGAATCTCGCACAGGTGCACCCTTTGTAAACTAATTGTCTGCCATTTAAAAAGAGCCTCCCCGCGATCTCACTCACACAACGGAGCCGCGGGATGGCGTTATCAGAAGCGAGGAGCTGTTGACCAGAACGTGAGTACGGCATAGCCTGTAGGGTACCAGTAACGCTGGAGTCGTTCAAAAGTAAACGCCAACCTGGTGTTCATTATACTAAATCCTCTGTGAACAAACAGTTTCTTCTAATTTTTCCATCTCGTTTTTCAAATAGCAGACGTGGCAACACCCTTCCCAACCGTTATAAAGGCTCATGGAGCATTAACTCCTGCTTTCTCTAGTATGTATCTCCATTATATGAACGTACTTTAAATCATTAATCACAATGACTTTGAATCCTGAATATAGAGAGTGTGTTTTCTGTTTTTGTATGTATGTCTTGTTATTTGTCCCCTTTATCCTAACAGGTCACGGCACTTGGTTAAATTACAAACTAAGGCTAATGGACACCTACAGTCACACTTAATGTTTTGTTTTTTCTCAGGCTAATCGTGTTTGCGCATTGGAAGGCGCACTTGCATAAATTAACTGTGCTCTCTTTTTCAGGCTTACATTTCAGAAATACTGAGTGGGCTCACTCTTTACCATTATTTGATTGGGTACTGTATATTATGCATCCCCCTTTTTTAAACATTTTTGTATATATCACACATTTATTGATAGTAACATAGTGAGTACTGAAGGGATCATTTTTCAGTCCTGATGAAGAAGCCTTGTTGCTTCGAAACATGTTGACACACCCAGGAGTATCCGCACATTACACGCAGGACATCTCCGAACCACCCTTTTAATAGCACCAGCCTCTATGACCTATTAAATTCCTTAAGTCCATGAGGCCAGGTTCTTTTTAACTCACTTTTCGCATTCACCCCCGACCCTTCCTCTCACTACCTCTACACCACACATAGCACTACAAATATCAGTGCTCCCGCGTAGTCGCTGGTCGCAGCACGCCCCGTCCCGCAGCTGGGGCGGGAAGACCCCTATGATGAAGCATGACACCAAGGGTCCTTTTGGTGTGTGAGGGGTATCAAAGCAAACATTGTGTGTTTCCTATAAAGTAGGAACCCCTGACTACAGAACTTTAGATTACACCTGGACTAAACTCTGATACCAGAAACCAAGTACTTCGACGATCTGCACGACGCTGGACGACTGAAGAATCTCCCTTGGAGTAAAGGAGTTACTCCCCTGCAAGGCAGGCACCTTTAACGCAACTGACCGGTTGGCATCTCCGAGCTCCGACGGACTCCGGAGAATACTGCCACACAGGATGTGGGTTTTCCTAGGTCTCTGAGGTCGATCTGTGCCCACAGCAAGTCTGAGGCCCGTATCCCTCGTGGAAGACCGTGCAACCCGAACCCCTGGACACCGCGACCATTTGCAGAAGCATCAGCTTTCCGGTGACCCCTGAGGCTGAGCTTTGGGTTACTTGTAGCCCCAACCCCGAGTAGTAATTGCCCCGAAGATTGCAGGCCCACACTCAATGAGTGTTCCATGGGCCGCCATTTTGTGATTCCTCTCGAGGTCCCTTTGCGATCCCTGGTCCGTTGACCTGTGGGTCCCCAAGAAGGCAACTCTAACTTTTATTGGGCTTTCCTGATGGCTCCAGATGTGCCCTGACTCTCCATCGCTTGGGGAGTCCCCAGGACTTTGCTGGTCCGCACCGAAGCATCTTTTCTCTTCCTGCGTGGGTTGCTGTTGCCAAGGCTTGTTGTGGTCAATCCGATCACCGACACCCCAGCTCTTGACATCCTTCGTGGGACAGCTCGAATCCGGTTCCTGGTTGTCGTCGATGTCTCCGGGACCCCGTGGCTGCAGAGTCAAGCTTCACCTCTTCGCACCTGAAGCACCCGACATCGGTGGGCATTCGATTGCTCCGCTCTTGGTCACTGGCTAGTGACCCAGACTCTGTCCCCTCTGCTTTCAGGTTCTTCCCATCTTTGATCCAGGCTTGGATCACACCGGATACTTTTCTCCTTCACGGCAGCAGCACTTTGCCGCAGTTCGCCATTGAAAACGACGACGATTCCCGACACCTTTTGGCACCTATGCACCCGGCTTCCCTGGGTGAGGTAACTTGAGTACTCCGGTGCTCCCGTGGGTGTTGGCCCTAGAAACCCTTAAGTCTAAAGGGGTTTGCTCAAAGTCCTCTCCTAAGTGTTCTTTATCTTTAAAATTCCAACCGCGACTTTCCGCATTGAATCCTACGGCGCTCGCGGCTGTGTTCTCACACTGCACACGTCCCCCGTGGGTCTCCTGTGTCACTACCTTGGGGTCCCAGCGATTCTACGTGCTCTAGGCACTGTGTCTAGTCAAGTCGTGGTTCTTATACCACTTTCTTAGTATATGGTTTGGTCTCCCCCTGGAGCCCACTGTGTATGGTGCTATTTATTGTCGTTTTAATACTGTGATATTGTGTATCTTGAACTCTAATCTCATAAAGAGATTAGTAGTTAGTGTCTAGAAATAAATACATATATTTTATATATATCTTGTGTGGTTCTCCTTTCATTTAGTTATTCAAGAGGTTATAATCTGGTAAACCAAGCTGCTTTACACTCCTTCAAGACTTAGCCTGAAGGCTGCTCTCCATAGCTACCACTAGGATAGCTTTCAATAAAGGTTGTCTTTAAACCTATCATCAGTAAAGGTCGTTTGGCTGGTGCAAGGTGCCCACTATAACTAGTGGACAGCATATGCCAGGCCAACTTCTCACAAACATATCACACAAATTATAATGATTAATATCAGGGTAAGTATCTTTTTCAGTATTCAATTACCAATAGCACAAAACCACTCACCAATTTTGAAAAATCATCATCATCATTTCATCATTATTCAATTTAAATAAAAAACATAAAAGAAGTACAGTACATAATGTGCAACAACAAAAGCCATAACATCATAAACATTTTGAGAGTGAGGTGATGTGTGTGCCGCCCAGTCAGGTAACACAGAGCAGAGAGGCCACTTAATCAACAATCCAAGATCCATAAAACACACCAGTCAAGACTGTGACCAGTGCGTTAACTCGCAGGGTCCCTGTCCTGGACATCTGTCATGCTGCAACATGGGCATCTTTGCACACGTTTACCAAGCCTTACTACCTGGACAGTCAGGTCCGTTGTGACTGGCAACAAAATGCCTACCAGGAATCCAGCAATAATGCTACCAGAATAATCAACTCTAAAATGTACAAAGTAAAGTGCTTGCTATCTGGCAGGTGGCAGTGCAACGAGACCTGAGGCTCAAAAATCGAGGATCCACAAAAGCGAAATGCAATAGTTGAATCCAACAATAATGATAATAATAGGCAGCAGGGTCACACCTACAGAGCTAAGTGAGGACGGAAAACTAATCTGCACATGAATACATGCTTAGGATATCCTACAGCATTGCATCTGTGTAGGCATCAAAAAGTCCTTCAAAACCATGGTAGAACTATAGGCCGATACCAAATGGTGTCTTTACATTTATAGATTTGTACCATGGCTGGAAAGAAGGGTCAAATTACTATAGCGTACCATGAGGCCTAAAATGCTATGGATGTAACTATGACCTGAAGGTCACCCCTCCATTGATTTCCTACACCGTGCTGTCACTTTTAAAAAAGAACATACTCTATAGCAGATATCAGGGCTGCTAGCAGCTATAGGTAATATAACGCATCGCTGCACTTTCGATACCCTAAATGCTTTAAGATTTGCTTTGGAAAAAGTAGCATAAAGGATCTAAAGAATTTTAAAAAAACATAAAATGCATCAAGGTTTGTTCAGACAGCCCATCACATGGGCAAACCAATGTGGAACTACCCAAAGTGCTTTGAGCCTTTGAGAAGCACATACGCTGCCACACCATGCCGGCTCTGAAATCAAAGAGAAGTGATCTCTCCCAGCTTGTAATTTCTAAAGGTAAATACATCAAGGGCTCAACAGGTACTAAAAACATAATGTAATCTCAAATAGAACTTTTGCTGGATTGAAAAAGTTCTTGAAAGCGGAGCTTAACCTCCGGCTTCTCACTTTTAGTAAGGGAGAAGGTGAATCAAACATATCAGACAAACTTAATTCATTAAAAGTCTTGGAAACATACTGTTAGAACTGGGGGTCTCTAGTTGGCTGAGGTAGGTACCTTAGCCCAAATAGGGACCCTTGTTTCTAGTCAGGGAAAGGAGGGACACCCTCTTAGATAACCCCTTCTCACCCCCCGGTAGCTTGGCACGAGCAGCCAGGCTTATCTCCAAGGCAATGTGTAAAGTATTTGCAACCACACTCCCAGTAACACAGTGATAACACCACAAATGGACACCACACTGGTTTTATAAAAATAGCGGTATCTTTATCAAAAAGAAATACGATGAGACCAAACGATAAAAATCCAACATATGCGTATTCGTAATATTTCACTAGGCCGGTTATTAGGCCAACAATCACTTGTAGGTTCTTGCTGTATTAATGAGCAGTTCACGATGATCTAATGCAGTCCTAATGCAATGCTATGCAGTTCGTAATGTAGAAATAAGACAGTCCTTAATGCAAGTACTAATGCGAATCGTAGAAGCACGTAATAATGCAGTTCGTAATGCAAGTACCAATGCGGATCGTAAAGCAGGTAATAATGCAGTTCGCAATGCAAGTACTAATGCGGATCGTAAAGCAAGTAATAATGCAGTTCGTAATGCAAGTACTAATGCGGGTCGTAAAGCAAGTAATAATGCAGTTCGTAATGCAAGTACTAATGCGAATCGTAAAACAAGTAACAATGTAGTTCGGCACCGATCGCGGTGCTGGTGAAGGTCTCTATGCCACTCTTGGCTGACTCGCGGTCAGCGGCTGCCAAAATATGCCCCCACTACTGTTACGAAGGAAACAACGTGCAGCTCCACAATCCGACCCCGGTACTGCCACTCCTCGGCGAGTACGGGCCGCGATACTGACTTGAGCGGAGGCTTGCGCTGCAAAGATGGGAAAGGCCGAGAGCGGTCTCTCGTAGCACGCACTCCGCACCAGGCGGCGACACACGCACGCTCGCTGAGCGTTAACTGGGGGGGTGCAGTCTCTCTCTCCTCTCCTCGCGGCTTGGGCGTCACGCTGTGCGGCTTCGGGTTGGCGGTGGCTGCTCCTCGCAGTGAGAGTCGGGCTACCAGGGGACGGCCTCGCAGCTGATCGGTTCCTGGCGCAGCTCCGTTGATCTTGGGCAAAGGCAAGCTCGGGCCGGCGGCGGTGATTCCTCATGGCTCCCCCTTGGGACGACGGTCCGGGACGATGGCGATAACGATCACAGCACTTCTGGTCACGCTGTCGATCTAAGCAGGGCGCAAGACTGCTCCGGGGCACACAGTCACGGGGCAAGTCTCACGAAGGTCTCAAGGCTGCAAAAAGCACACGCACACAGCGTCGCTGAGACACACTTGGAAACTTTCACCTCACGGCTCCCCCTTGCGACGATGGCCTGGGCCGATGGTGATAACGATCACAGCACTTCTGTTCACGCTGTCGATCTAAGCAGGGCACAAGACTGCTCCGGGGCACACAGTCACGGGGCAAGTCTCACGAAGGTCTCAGGCTGCAAAAAGCACACGCACACAGCGTCGCTGAGACACACCTGGAAACTTTTATGTTACTGAGTTTCCACAACAGGGAGCCAGCTCCTCTCGGGCCCTTGGAGACAAGTTACTTCAGGACACAGCACACAGCAAAGTCCTTTCAAGCAGGGGGACACAGCAAAGTCCCTTGTCCTCTCCTTAGTCAAATCAGCAAACTGCAGGCCAGCCCCAGAACACACAGCAAGGGCAGTCCTTCTCTTCAGTCTCTTCAGCTGTTCTTCCTTGGCAGAGGTTCCTCTTGATCACGAAGTAGTTTCAATCCTTTTTTAGTCTGGATTGCAGTCTTGAGTTCAGGGGTTTCAGCTCTTACATTTATACCACTAAATGCCTTGGAAGTCTTTGTGTTCAGGGGGCTCTGAGCCCGGTCCAAACCAGTTCTGGGTGCCTTCCTGCCAGTGCACCTCTTCTATCTTTGATAGTGGGGGTCTGGGCCTCAGACACTCTGCAGGAGGTGGAGCCATTCCTTTGTGGCAGCAGCACAGGCCTCTTCACATCAAAGGGGCTACTCCTCCCCTACACCAAATGCAGGCCAGCCTGTGCTATCTCACCTACCCCTCTCTGGTGTCAGGATACTCCCCAGACCCTGTCACATCCAAACCCAGACAGGCAATACACAACCAGGCAGAGACACACAGGATGGTTAGGACAAGAAACCAGCCACTTCTAAAAGTGTGGTTTCTAAACACACAATTTAAAAACCATCTTCATAGAAAGATGTGTTATCAAATTCTGAATTCAGGCACACTAAACTTCATCCCTCCATCTTATGCCTATGGGAAGATATGCTAGAAACATGGGACCCAGCATTCCCCATTCTGTCCTATGGGCAAGATGGCCTTGCAACAGTGAAAAACGAATTTGGCAGTCTTTCACTGTCAGGACATGGTACACACCTCAGTACATGTCCTACCTTTCACATACACTGCACCCTGCCCAGGGGGTACCTTGGGCCTACTATAGGGGTGTCTGATGTGCATAAAAAGGGAAGGGTAAGGCCTGGCAAGTGGGTGCACTTGTCAGGACAACAAGGCAGTTATCAACTGCGCGCAGGCACCTCCTGAGATCTCTTTTTAGGGCTACTTGTGTGGGTGGCACAATTAGTGCTGCAGGCCCACTAGTAGCATTTGCATTACCAGCCCTGGCACACATAGTGCACTTTACTAGGGACTTTACTAGTAAGGCAAACATACCAATTATGGACAACCAATTACCATAACACTTTATACAGGGAGCACTTGCACTTTGGCACTGATCAGCAGTGGCAAAGTGCCCAAAGCATCTAAGTCGGCAACAGAATGTCAGAAAAAGGTCTAGGAGGAAGGCAAAAAGTTTAAGGAACTTTAGCCAAAGGGCCAAGTCCAACACATACCCCAACCAAATAATTTATAAGCCCTTCTCTAATTTGATACAGTCCAATATTATGACCCTATTCAAAATGGCCTAGCTATTGGCTCAAATACTGACCTGAAGCAGTGGGGCCAGCATCACTTTTATCTGAAATACACTGTAGACTCAGCTCTGAATGAATAACAGTAATGGGAACTGGTAGGGGGAGATGGAGGAGCCGTCTACATATTCGGTTTTCCTCTGTAAAGAAGTAACATTATGATAATCCCAAACCCCTGCTCCCTACAGAGCTGCAGTGACACACTGAGAATTATAAATATTCAGGTGGGGAGAGACCCCTGCCTGCGATCTGGGAGAAACCACCAATTTGGACAAATAATTTCCCTATTGCTTCCCAGGCACTGGTCTTGTCCAAATCCTTCACCTCAGGAAAAATGCCTGTCATGTTAGTTACAAACATGTTCATTTCGCTACTGTTCTCTGGAATGTAAGTGCAGCATTGCTGGACATGTAGCATGCAGCAAACTGTGCCCTCTTTCATGAGTAAGATATCTAAAGCATGACTTTTCTGGAAAACCATTGCCCTTATTGCTATAAGCTCAGCATTAATAGTAGCTTAAGCTCCAGCAGTAATGGTGGCAAGACAATCTACCAAGGTAGACAATCACCTACTACTTGGAAAGCACTACGTTTACCTCTCTCGTGAGTCACTATCATCTTTATTTAGGTAATCTACATTATATTTTTTAGGAAACACTGAAGTTAAATAATAGCTGCCAATCCAGTTAGTTGGACGTTGGAAGTATGTATTTTTCACAGACACATAATAAACTCCCCATCTAATGGGTTTTTGTCCTGTCAAATATGCATCTCCCATAGGCTTATTAGCCCAATCACAATCACTTCATCCCACCAACTCTGGATTCCAAGCATGTTCTTTATCTCTTACAATACAAAACGTCCCCTTCCTATTCAAACACAAACTGAGTTCTGGATGTACTCCTAAATCCTTTACTGCCTCTTCTTCCTTCTCCCAACCACTTCATTCTCCTTTCCTTACTTTTGCCCAACCTTCAGTCTCCTCTCATTCAATTCTTCAATAAAATCCTTTTCAGCTGTGCTTAACCTACATGAAGCCTTAGTGTTAATTGAGTTAATACATTTAGTTTGTGTTATGGGTTTCATATAATGAAGCATTCAAACAACAGACTTTGCTCTTGCTTGTGGATTTAAAACCTTAATCATAAGTGTAAGGAAATGCCTCTTTTTTGCATGGTGACACTCAAAGTTTTGGAATGATGCTATTGGTTTTTTGACTCTGAGAGTGCACTGAATCCTGTCAACCAGATGCCAGTGCCAGTGCTCTGATACTTAAAATGTGTATGTCTGATTGGCTCACCCACAATCGGCATAAGTTAACTTACTTATAGGTCCCTAGATTATGGTGATATCTAGGGGTAGGGTTTTTAGTATAACCAGGAAGATTGGCGCTCAGACTAGTATGCGTTGTGTGAATTATGCTCAGAATATGCACAGTGCTGCCAGGTCGGGGGAATTACCCAATAACCCCCGTAAGTGTGTGAGTCAAAGAACCCACACCAGTCTTATGAGCACAGTCCCGGGCACACGTGGTGGGGATATAATAATGGTATATAGTCTCGGTTAGATCAAAATTGCTGTGGTCGACACCAGTATAATGTTCAGAGTTATTTAATGAAGCAACAACAGAATGGAATCAAACAACCAGCCAACACGTGTTTCGTCACAAGGAAACTGTCCTGTGACTCTTCAGGGCCTGAGTGTACCGTGGAGATGGTCATCCAGGATAACGGGGGAGCGAGAGGGCTGGTACGCCTATCTGCTGTCGAAGCGGAGGAGGCTGAGAGACACTGGTTCCGTTGCGCCTTCCGGATGCGGCATCCAGTGTCGGCTGGTTGTTTGATTCCATTCTGTTGTTGCTTCATTAAATAACTCTGAACATTATACTGGTGTCGACCACAGCAATTTTGATCTAACCGAGACTATATACCATTATTATATCCCCACCACGTGTGCCCGGGACTGTGCTCCCTAGTATATGGTACCAGGGATACCCAGGGCCTGTACGTTAAAGTGTCCCTTGTGGACTGCAGCACTTATTGTGCCTTCTCGAGTGTAACAGAGTAAACGCATGACTCCCAGTCTGCCATTGCTAGCTGGCAGAGCAGCTCTCAACCTGCTAACTCGACTTTGCCATTCAAAACACTGACAAAGTCCAACCTTCATTTTTTATATATTTAAGTTACGCCTAAGGCAGGCCTATTGAGCACTAAGGCAGGGTGCGGTATATTTAAAAGTAGATGTGTTTTTACATGTTCTAACTGAAAAATCCCCCAAATTGTCATTTTTGCTGTGGAAAGGGTTGTAGCCCCATTGACAAGTACAGGGTTACATGCTGACACTCAGCTGTGCTAACTTCTGAATGGGACTACTAAAGTTGGTAGTTCAAGGTATCAAAAGAACCACTGCATTAAACCTGACTTGAAGCCCAAGTCACATTTAATGTAACTTCTAATTAAATTGCAACTTTAGAAAGTTGCTACTCTGTTGCCCAAAGTTTTCCACTGACCGTTTATGGTTGCTGGCCACGAGACAACCTTCTGCCCTCCTGGGGGGAGGTGTGAACGACCCTTAGGAAGCAATACAAAAGGGGCTACCATTTGAAGAGTTGTTATCTGTCCCTGGCAGGAAGGCCTAACAGGATGTGAGCCCAAAAGGCGAGCTTCAAAGGGGATGTCGTGTTTGAAGGGAAAATGGTGGACACATGTGAGGGGCTGCTCTTTTGTTCTGGTAAACAGGTGGCATCATGGACAGGGACAGAGAGGAGGAAACTATTGCCCAACCAGTTTTCCCATGGGCGTGTAGTCCTCAGATAGCCACACTTCTAGGGTTGGCTACCAAGCCCCACACACCGACAAAAGGGTCCTGCTATCTTGGGAGTGGGAAAAATAGTACATTCTGGGATAGCTAGATGCCACACTTTGCAGGAAATTAATTCAAGCATTCCATCCATCACTTTTTTGTATACTTTAGTTTGTCACCTTAAGTGGGACGGGTATGCCCAGATGCAGGTCCTCTGCACACTGTGTCACCGGAACCAAGCTGTACCCAGCTGATAAGCCCATAACAAGGGTGAAACAGGTCCTGGGTTGCTTGTGTTCTGGTTCAGGAAGGACTTGGCTTGGTGTTTCAGGCTGGACTGTTCCGATTGGAGCAGGGTCAAGTCTGATTTGCATCTAGCTGGGTCCAAACTGAGGTGACATGGTGTGCAAAATAATGATGGATTGGGATGCGGACGGAGTAATTACCAGTGGCTGAAATTAATTCCAGCATTTCATCCATCACTTTTTCGTATACTACACTTTTCAGGGAGGCATCATCAAGCGGGAGGGGATCTGGTGGCCCAATGGCTAGTGCTCACCGCTTCCCCAAGGACAATTTCAGGGTATAAAAGTGCCCCTACGCACCCAGACGTCAGATCATGCGTGCACTGAAGAGAGGACTGAAGAAGGACTGCCCTGCTGTTCCCTAGTCCTGGCAAGGAGAGGCTGCACCAAAGACTGGACTGCACCTGCTGCTCCTGATCTAGCAAAGAGAGGACTGTGCCTATAGTGCCTGGCTTGAGGAAAAGTTGTCCCTGAGCCTCAGATAGAATTAGTGACTCCAAGAGTGAGTCTGTTGACTTCCTACAGCTACAGGGCCACAAAAGCTGAAGAAGCCTGCCTTGGGAAGTTGGTAGCTACAATTGCTTGACCTCCGCTGACCATTGAAGCCGAGCCCGGGAGACCAAGTCTTGTCACTCAAAAGTTGCACCTGAGTCTGCTGGAACTGGTAGAGTCATCAGAGAGCTGTTTGGTTGCATAAAAAGTAAACTAGCTTCAGTTAAAGTGAACCTCTAGTTTAGCTTTCACCCAAGACCAGTGGCAGCTGGCTTTTGGCTAGACTTCACCCAGAGACTTCGAGGGACGTTAGCTTCTGTGGCCAGAGTTACCCCACCATGACCTTGGACTAAGGAGTAGCCCCTGGAAGACTCCCCTCACCGAAACAGCATCATCAGCATCCTTTAGTATCGTCAGCATCCTGTATCCCTTGCATCAAGACTGCTCCATTGAAGTCTTTGAAAGTTCACCCATTAAACCTGGAACTGGACTGGAGACTGCTTTGACTACAAGGTAACCTCTCTACCAAGCTTTATTGGCCCCTGTGATTTACTCCCTGACATGGTTGGTCACTCAAAGCAAGCCGGAATACTTGAACACAACTTTGTAAAAGTTTGCAAACATTTTCAAAGTAACCGATTGTTTGTGATTTAAGTGAAAAGCAGTGATTTATGATTTGCTTAATAATTTATATCTCCAGAATCCTCTGGTGGATTTGAATAATTTTGGTGTCTAAAAATCTATAAAAAATAAGGTCTATATTTATCAATTGGTGTTGTATTTCTTTTGTGTTGTGTTTCCTTCTTATTCAGGTGTTTTGGTACTTCTAAATGCTTTGCACTTGTTCCTTTGTTAAAGCCAGATTGCTCGAAGACACAGCTGCTCAGGGTTGAGCTAAAGTTTTACAAACAAGCCTGATTGAACCCAAGATGAATTTGTGAGTTTATTACACGGTGAAGTCGCACAACTACACCATATAATAAACCACTTTCCACACATTGGTGCCTAGCGGTTGGATCCAGAACTTGTGTTTTGTAGTACAATACTGTTAATATGTCTGAAGCTCCCGTAAGACCACCAGGTCAACACTAAGGATAAGTTATTGTGAGTTACAATCAAGCTGCCAAGTTCTGGAGTCTCCTAAGTACTGTTTCCAAAAGTTTGCAAACTTAAAAAAAGTTTTGAGAAAGTTTAGAAAAGTTTGTGAAAAGTTTGCCAAAGTTTTTGCAAAGTGTATTCAAGTCACCAAAAGGACTAGGAAACATGGAGATCGACTTGGCCCACTCTGTCCACCTGTTAGAAATGGAATTTTTGGTAAGCTAGGGCATGTGCCAAAGTGTAGGAGAGTAGGATCTGCCTCTTATGTTGCCCCCACTTTTTTTTCTGATGTTTACACTGATTTCTGGCTATAGTCTGGCTGGGACCCTGCCAATCAGGGCCCCAGCCTCTCTGTTCTCTCTAAACAACTTGGAGTGCACTCTAGGTGCACTAGTGATTGGATACTGTGGTACCTTATGAGTCCCTAGTATATGGTACCTTAGGTACCAAGGGCATAGGTACTTCACAGGCCTACCAGGGGCTGAAGCATGTATTTTGCCACCCCTGGGAAGCAGACTAAATCTGACACCACAGGCCTGCTACTGCAGCCTGGGTGAGGAGGTGCTAGCACTCCTCACTGAGATATAGGTCCCCTATATCTCTCCTGCACACACATTTAAACTTATCAGTCACCCCTAAGGCAGGCCCTATCAATCCTGAGGGCAGGGTGCTTAGTTTCTATGTGAGAGGGTGCCTCTGCCTGAGCAGGGCCCCTCTGCAGCTCTCAGAGTCTATTCTCTGGGGCTGTTTGTGAATGCGGTCAAACCATATACACTTAAGTGCATTATAACCTCGCGGTTAATGCTAACTTTGGAATGGCTGCATCAAAACATGTCGTGTTTGGTGTCAAACACTTTGGAATCATACCCCCACACCAGTAACTGGTGTGGGAGTATGATCCCACCCTTCTAGAGGGATAGACATGTACCTACTGTGGAAACGCAGTAGAATCCTGAAGAGCCCTGGCATCACAAAATGGATGCCCCCAGTCACAGACACTGGGCTGCCCTCCTGCTGATGACCGAAACTCGCAGTGGAGGAGGCCCAACAATAGGTATCCTGTCGCAGGGGGGTGTGACCACCTCCCAGACAGGGTTTAGTGTATTGGGGCTGGGTGGGTGCACTCCTAGAGTGCTTTGAAGTCCTGCACTGGGGGAGCAGGAGGCTCCTCTGTGCATACACCAGTTCAAACCGGCTCAGGGGCTACCTGCCCCTGCTCTGGCGCGAAACTGGACAAAGGGAAGTGGGTGTAGTCACCCACTCCCCTGACCCTCCCATAGGTGGGGTCATAGAGCTAGTCCCTCCCTTCCTTTTAGTATAAGATGGGGAACCTGTGCATTGCAAACTAGATATCCCTGGACGACGCTCTAAAGAAGAATCCCGGACCTTCGACGTTCCACTACCTCTGGAAGACTGAAGAATCTCCCTTGGAGTCAAGGAGTGACTCCCCTGCTTGGCAGGCACCAAAAACTGCAACGACGGTCGCAAACTATGCCGCTCCCGCCGGAGCCCGAAGTCCCTGCAGCCCAAGATGAGGATTTCCTGACTTCTCCAAGGCCATCGTGAGTCCCCAGCGAAGCTGAGGCCAGAGGACCCCACGAGTGACAAGGAACCGCAGTTCCTGGGTACCGTGCACTATTTTCGAGTGCAACCCCTTCACGACGTTCTACGAACCTGTGCTTTGGACCACGTGTGGTCCCAGCCTCTAGCAGAGATCCCTCCCAAGATCAGAGGCCTACCCCGTCCCGAGTGACCGTGGGCCCCTGTTGAGTGAATCCTCCCGAGGCATCTTTGCGATCACTTGCCAGCCGGCTTGTGGGTCCTCTGAAGACTTTTCTACAGAACCAAAGGGCTCCCCTGGTTGCTCCAGGCCTGCCCTGACCTACCCTTGCTGAGTGAGTCCCCCAGACCTTGCTGGTCTGCACCGTTGACTTTTTGTCCTTTCCACGATACTTGCTGTTACCAAGGCTTGTTGGCTCCCATCGGGTCGCCGACACCTCAGTAAGCTGCAGACTTCGTGGGACACGCCGAATCCAGCTCCTGGTCATCATCGACGCCGCCTGGACCTCGTGGTCGAAGAGTCAAGACACCCGTGAACGACCTGAATCTGTCGACGACGGTGGGCATTCATCTTCCCTGCCCCGGGTCACTGCCAAGTGACTTTGAACACTGTCCCCTCTGCTTTCAGGTCTTCCTTCTTCCGAATCCAGGCTTGGATTCCACCGGACACTTCTCCTGTCGTCGCAAGCAGCAAGTCTTCAGTGGCTCCCATTGAAAACGACGCCGCGACCCGACACCAAAGGACACCTATGCACCCGGCTTCCCTGGGTGAGGTAACTCCAGCACTACGGTGCTCCTGTGGGTGTTGGCCCTAGAATTACTTACCCTGTAAGTGACTTGCTTGTAGTGATGGAGCAGGGTAAACGAATAAATTTTAACCTCCTAATAATTTTCGTAAAATAATTAATAAACATGTTCGTTTAAGTAAATAACCAACAATGTATGTTACATATAAAGGGTTAAAGGTAACACGCTATTTTGTGTGCAAATTAATCAACTTATAATTGTTTACATGTCTAACATAACATAATATTTGCGTACTAATAAAATAATAAACGCATGATTTGTGCTTTTTAAATAAAACGTGTGGTTGCAAAATAAAGCGATGGTAAGTAAGGGACGGCTTTATATGTTGCTTTTTGCTAGGTAATACCTAATTGGGGTACCTAGAAAGACGGGAGGGAAACGAAAGGGTTTATATTCTTTATTTTAACAATATTTTGTTTATCTTTGAAAATAGTGCGCTTAGGCCTGTTGAGCAGCGATATAAAATGGCCGCCGTAAGCTAGAGTACGCATGTCCAAGAATCCGTGTGGTAGAGGAGAGAGGCTGTGGAAAAGGATGACCACGTGTTCGTGCTGAGAGCATAAGACGGAAGTATGGTTAAGGCTATTGTGACCTTTCTGAGCAAATGTGTGCCAAGATGATCAGCAAGAAGCGTGAGAAGTCAAACTGAATAAATGGACGGAACTGTTGAATCTAAAAAGTAGCAGAAAAAGATACAAATTGGACTGATCGAAACGGATGAGCAATATCATGAACTGTGGGAAACGATGCAAGCATGGACATTCCACAAGGAACTGGTTAAGACAAGGAAGTTTGATTAAAATGTATATGGGCCTGAGTGAACCAATGAGAGAGAATCACGCCATGAAGATGCAACATTTTTATTCAGTAAGCTAGAATTAGGGTATAAGAAGACCTACTCTTGGTGGGAGGGGATGATGCTGGAGAGAGAGATGCTGGAGAGTGAGATGCTGGAGAGTTAGATGCTGTAGATGGGTGAAGTTGCGGTTGCTAATGCTGCTGCTGCTGCTATTTTTTATTTCCAGTTGAGTATAAGATGCTGCTTTTGGAGAACCTTTTTATTCCTGATAGAATTTTCAGTTAGAACTATTAGATTTTTCCAAGACAGATAGATTGATCATTTAGAGTTCTTGCTATGATAACCTTATTTTTCCGTCTAAAAAATATGCATTGCAATTTCAATGTATTCTTATAATGATGATAAATGTAATGATCTGAATAATAAGCTTAAAACTTATTTCTTGCTTCGAAACTTTATATAAACTTTATTA
Organism: Calotriton arnoldi; assembly: GCA_963921515.1. Lineage (NCBI taxonomy): Eukaryota > Metazoa > Chordata > Amphibia > Caudata > Salamandridae > Calotriton > Calotriton arnoldi. The sequence goes on from CAWUFW010003522.1 coordinate 1,191,237, forward strand.
TTCTTTAAACAAATGACTCAGTGATTCTTTAGCTCAATGATTAAGGTAAATTGTTAAAAAGTTTATTGTGATTGAGCTGGTCTTAATCACCATCAACTGATTCCTACTAGTTGGTCCATCGACCAATGAGCGGAATACCTTAAAGCAAATGAGAAACATTATGTCATGTTAAAAGAGGTATCCCGTCTCCTTCCAGCGAATCGTTTTCTCCTAGGTTAAGGACGGAGGAAATCCAGGGAATAAATGAGTAAGTGAATGTATATGCGGTGTTATGGGCCCCACCGTCATATGGATATAGTTTGTGTGTTGGAGGAATAGTTGTACCTGGATGACCGAAGCATATAGGAGAATAATTTTTATTGTTAGCGCTGGATCAGATTTCTTGGTAGCAGAGTTATGGTTACTATAGATTAGTTTGGTGATTATTGATTAGTGATTATTGATTATTGATAAGTTCATGTCTAACACTTTATGTTGAGTCGCGTTATGTTATATGTAAGTTTTCACGCTTCCGGGAAGTAGGAAGTGGAACACGTGTGGCAAGAGAAGTCACATGGAATAGTGCATTGTCTGAGTTCATATTGGTGATAACACAGGTTGTGTTATGATAGGGACATTCTCCGCATAAAAGGTGTGTAAGTGAAATAGTGATCGGTTTCCTTGTGAAACTCTGGCCTTAATTCTCAGGAGCAGTATAGTCTCCACATGTGTTTTATCCCCAGAGAAACGGGTTTACCGCTTGCTTGAAAGAAGGGTAAGGTAGAGGGAAGTGCTACTTTATCGGCAAAACTGAAAATTCTGTGGTAGGGTAGAGGTAAGCGTTGCCTACTGGAAAATACAGAGTTCTTGTGTAAATGGACAAAGCTATCTCTTTTGTTTAGCGAATCAGACAATGGAAATGTGTTTTAAATGTTGTAACTAACGAAGAATTGTTGAAAAAGAAATTGACGATAAATTTTGTAAAGGAGGGGTCAAGAGCAGAACTGACGTAGACAAAAGCCGCGCTGGGATTGGACAGTGCGCTAGTCATACGGAAACAGGAGCAGAACTGACGTAGACAAAAGCCGCGCTGGGATTGGACAGTGCGCTGTAGACAGAAATTGCTCTGATTGGAGTTTTGGTTTGAGTCGCGCTAGGATTGGTCGAAAAGCCTAGTGACGTGGAAGTTTATGATTGGAGTGTTAGTGTGAGTTGCGCTAGTATTGGTTGGAATAACGCATAGAGAACAGTGTTGAATTGCAGATCGTTTGAGGAGAAAAAGCGATTGTGAATCATGTCGTATTATGAGTATGGTAGAGAGAAAACGTCGTGGATGTCGAAAGTTAAGAATTTCTTTAAGAAAGACAAAAAGGTAGTGACTAGAGAGGGACACATAATTCCTCCGCCGAAATCACCAGCTTCGCACATGATGCTGAAATATGGATATCATACATGCATATGGTTAGAAAATTGGACAAAATATACTAAGAATGATGGAGCATTGGCTTTCCCTGAGAATGGTTCATTTAATGTAGCTGTACTACGGAATTTGAGAGAAAAGATGGCAATGTTAGAACCTAGACCTAGACCGACACAGTTTGAAGCTTTAACTGAATGGGAAGATGAGATGTATGAACGAGAGAGATTCAGAGGATTAAAGAATCATGAGTTTGTGCCTGGAAGGTTATGGGGAGTAAATCATGAGGACAGAATAAAGCGTTGGAGATGTGCAAATATGACAGGAGGTTTGTTTCCAGCTTTACAGTTGAGGAAGAAGCAAAGAGAAAGTGAACTGAGAAAAAGAAACATGTAGTTGTAGAAAAGTATGTGTATGGTGGTAGTGAAACGGATGACGAATTGCTGGAAGATATTTTAAACAGAAACCCACCTCCATACCAACAGACTTCTGCGGTGGTGACACCTAATGCACCGCCAATGGACACTGGGAGGAATAAAAATCCCGAACGAAGAGATGAGATAAATAGGTCACAAGATCAATTAAAAACTTCACAAAATGAAGAGATAGAAAGTGATAATGCAACTGAATTAGCAAAAACCACAAGAGAATTGACTGAGAAAATAAGAGCATTGACAAAGAATATGGAAGCTGTAACTGTAGCAGTAACGTTAGGTCCAGTAATGCCAATTTTTGAGAATCAGAAAATTGATGAACGTTCTTTAGTGATTCCCATGAATTCACATGTGCAAAGAAAAAGAGAAGGGATGGAACTGAATAATGAAGGTGCACACCATTTGGCTACTACCTATAGACCAAGCCTACCTACTAATTTAACGATAAATGAGAATGAGATTGGGAGAATACCTATGGTAACGGAGTCTGCATCAGGGACACCAGAAAGAAGTAACAATTGGATAGAATTAAATAGTACGCCTGTAGGTCCGACTCCAGATGAGTTAAATGAATGGATGAAAGCGCTAAAAACAAAAGAAACAGAAGTAAAACCATTAGATGTAATTAGGTTAAAAATAGACATGGAAGAATTGATTTTAGGAACAATTGGTACAGAAAAATTAAAAAATTATCAGGATGATGAGATTATGTTTTTGTGCAAAAGTCTTACATGGAGAGCTAGAAATTTACATGACAAATTGGAAGAAACAGCAAGTGAACTAGGAGTAGAGTTTGTAAAAGTGAGAACGTTGCAGAAACCATACAGAGTAGATTTTTGTGAGAAATATATAGAGAATTTGAACACATCAGGAAGATTGACCCAAATAAAAGAGTTAATTGTTTTACTGAGAAAATGGGGTGATGTGGATAGATGGAGAAATAGATGGACGAAAAAGAACGAGAAAACAACAGATAAAGCATCTTTGGCTTTTGCAGTGACAGATAAGGAACCAGTTGTAAGGGAGTACCCGATGAGAGAAACTCCAGGTGGTAGTTACGTGCATGTTCCATGGACCAGACAGGATATACTGTCATTTACAAATGACTTCCCAAAGTTGAGAGAAAAGCCAGTAGAATGGTACAGACAAGTGGAGAGATTTGTTAAGGTTTCAAAAGTGTTGTGGATAGACTTAGATGGATTGTTTGATATAGTAGTGCCAGCTGATTTGTGGACAGAATGTAAGATTACTATTGATTGGCCAACTGTAGAATATCCAAGGGATGCTAAAACAGGAGCGCCAGGACCAGAAGTGATGAGGAAGTATGACCAAGTAATTACCTTTTTGAAGAATAAGATTCCACCTAAAGAAACAGATTGGGTAAAAATAGACAGAACAACGCAGGAAAGTAAAGAATCAGTGCATGCCTATTACGAAAGGCTGTTGTTGGTTTTCAAACAGTATAGTGGTTATGAGACACTAAATGAGAAGGATATGAGTCATTTTGTATATAGATTTGTGTATGGATTGAAACCAGAGATAAGTGAAATGATTAAGCAGCATATGATTTGCTGGCAGAATAGCACAGTTGATGAAGTTTTGAGATATGCTAAATATTGCAGTGATGATATTGAGAGTAGACAGTGTAAATTGAAAGAAAAAGCCATGTGGGCACAGGTGAAAGTTGCAGAGAAGCAAGAAGCTCAATTGAGTAATACTGGTAATGAAACAGGACAGGTTAGATCCCGACCTAATATAGGTAAAGGAAAAGGACAAATGAGCATAGATGAGGCGAAGAAAAAGTGGCCATGCCACAACTGCGGAAAGCTAGGGCATTGGAGAAACGAGTGTAAATTTCCTCCAAAACTTAATGTGGAAAATCAACCATTAAATTCACAGGTGCAGAGTGAGGTAGTTACTCAACAAAGTCAGGTGCCACAACCACCACTTCCAAGAGTGTTAACCAACAGAAATACAGTGCAGAAACAGGATTCTACGGAGGAGAACAGGTAACACAGTTGCCGCGTGCAGCTGCCATTTCTCAATATTGGTTACGACAGGATGAGGATGAAACGGATGAAAGCTTCTGACGGTGCCTAGGAGAGGGGAAGAGTGCGTGCTTGGCGCAACTCTAGAGGTAGATCAGTCTGGTCCATTTGTGGATGGAGAAGTGAATGGTGCAAATGTAACATTCCTTGTGGACACTGGAGCTACCCGTTCTACTGTTAGGTCAGTGGAAATTCCAAACCTTCCTCTCTCAGGTGAACATATCCAAGTAGTTGGAGTTTCGAATCAGCAAATAAAGACGCCTCTTACTAAATTAGTGGAGGTAAAGATTGGTCCATTTAGTGAAATGCACCGATTTGTGGTATGCGATTGTAGTCCCGTGAACCTATTAGGACGCGATCTATTGTGCAAGATGAATTGCACTATCTATTGTACTCCAGATGGAATTGCATTTCAGACCCCAGATGAAGATGTACTGTATAAAATGACAATGGTAAATTTAGAACCAGAAGTAAATGATTTGTTTCCTGTATTTGATGCAGAGAAAATCCCAATTGAATTGAAAAAGACAGTGAAAGAAGAAGTGTGGGACTTTACAGGAGAAGATATAGGATTAATGAAAGAAGTAGATCCCGTTAAAATAACAGTAAAAGAGGGAACGAGTTACCCAAATACGCCCCAGTATAAATTAACACCAGAAATAATTGAAGGAATAACGCCAGTAATAAATAAAATGGTTGAACAAGGGATTCTAAAAGAAATCATGAGCAGTCCATGTAATTCGCCAATAATGGGACTGAAAAAGCCAAACGGAACATATAGAATTGTACAGGATTTGAGGAAGGTAAACAAAATTGTAGTGCCTTGTTGCCCAATAGTACCGAACCCTGCTGTGATTCTATACCAGATTCCACGTGAAGCAGAATGGTACACAGTAAATGATTTATGTCATGCATTTTTCTCTATTCCATTGCATCCAGATAGCCAGCCATTATTTGCGTTTAGGTTTGGAGAGCGTATTTTGGCATGGTGCCGAATTCCTCAAGGGTACACAGAAAGCCCCTCAATCTTTAATCAGATTCTAAAGAAATCCTTGGAAGATTTAAAAATGCCAGAAAAGTCAGTGATGGTTCAGTATATTGATGACCTACTGGTGGCATCAAAAACGAAGGAAGCATGTGTCAATGATACAATTGCTTTGCTGAATCATTTAGCAAAAAGAGGACATAAAGTGTCCCCGTCAAAATTGCAGTTTTGTCAACAAGAAGTCCAATATTTAGGGCATAAAATTGAGAAAGGAGTGCGAAAGGTAACGACTGAAAGAATAAAGATGATTCAAGGAATGAGAGCTCCAATGACGCAAAGAGAGGTAAGAATGTTTCTGGGAATGGTTGGATATTGTCGACAATAGATAAGCGGTTTCTCGCTGATTGCTAAACCGTTGCAAAAACTGACAAAGAAGGATGTTAAAGATCCTTTTGAAATGAATGATGAGGAAATGAAAGCATTCAGAGAGCTGAAAAAGAAATTGTGTGAAGCTCCAGCATTGGGAATGCCTGACTATGAGAAAGATTTTGAGTTGTATTGCAGTGAAAGAGATGGATGTGCATTTTCAGTCTTGGTACAGAGACATGGAACTATGAAAAGACCCATTGCATATTTTTCAGCTGTTTTAGACCCTGTAGCGAAAGCGTTGCCTGGATGTTTGAAAGCAGTTGCTGCTACTTGTGTGAGTCTGGAACAGAGTGAAGGCTTAGTGATGGGATATCCACTGAGAGTATATGTTCCCCATTCTGTGGAAATTCTCTTGACAAGAACGAAAACACAATACATGACACATAGTCGGCTGACTAGGTATGAAAAAGTAATTTTGAGTGCAGATAATGTGACCATTGACAGATGTATGAATGTGAATCCTTCGACATCATTGCCAGATGAAGAAAGTGTGATTGAAATGGATGAAGTAGATCACGATTGTCTGAATGTGCTTGAATATTGTACAAAACCGAGATCAGATATAAGAGATGAGCCCTTAAAGGAATCAGATTATATTCTGTTTGTGGATGGCTCATGTTTGAGAACGAATGATGGAGTTCTAAGTGCAGCATATGCGGTTTGCACAGTAGCAACTGTAATGGAAGCATCTTGTCTGAAAGGAATACGGTCTGCCCAAGTCGCAGAACTAGTAGCTCTGATTCAAGCATGCAAGTTGGGAAGAAATGTACGGGTTACGATTGTGACAGATAACAGATAACCAGTACGGCTTTGGGGTGGTGCATGACTTTGGTCAGATTTGGTCACAAAGAGGTTTCTTGACGTCTTCAGGAACACCAATTAGAAATGGAGATTTTGTGAAAAAGTTGCTTGAGGCGATACAGCTGCCTAAACAGATTGCTGTTGTAAAGTGCAATGCACATAAAAATGGGGAAGACTACATAACTGTCGGTAATAAATATGCTGACGAGATTGCACAGTACTGTGCAAAGAATGTGGTTTCTTTGAACAAAAGTCGAGAAAGAGAGCATATTTCTTGTCCTTTGCTTTTTACTAACCCTGTTGAGACATGGGATGAGGTGAGACAGTTACAGGAAGCCGCAGATGATGAGGAAAAAGATACATGGATAAAAGCAGGATGTAGAAAACATGAAGAAAATGATGTTTGGGTTTACAGAGATGAAAGACCAGTTATGCCTGATAGCATGATTTCTGACATGGCACGGATGTACCATGGACAAGCCCATACTGGGAGAGATTCAATGATCAGACTTTTAGACAAACATGGTATAATCCAAAATTCAGAGCCATAGCTGAGAGTCTTTGTCAGAGATGTCTTATTTGTCAACAGTTAAATCCAGGAAGGAAGACAGTAGTGAGTCTAGGAACAATAGGACGAGAAGGAGGTCCGTTCACTAGAATGCAAATGGATTTTATTGAAATGCCCCCTTGCAGCAGACTAAGGTATGTCCTAGTGGTCGTCTGTTTGTTTTCCCGTTGGGTGGAAGCATACCCAACCAGAAGGAATGATGGAATAACGGTAGCAAAACTTATGCTGCGAAAATTCATTCCGAGGTATGGTTTTCCAGTCACGATTGAAACAGATAGAGGATCACATTTCCAAAATGAATTAGTTAAACTGATTTGCGAAGCACTTAGTATAAAACAGAAACTGCATTGTGCATACAGACCAGAGGCTTCTGGAATAGTAGCGCAAGTGAATGGAACAATTAAAAACAGGTTAGGAAAAATGTGTCAAGCTACAGGACTCAAATGGCCAGATGCCTTGCCATTAGTTTTAATGACAATAAGAAGTATTCCAGAAAGGAAAACTGGACTCAGTCCCCATGAAATTATTATGGGACGAGCAATGAGACAAGCACAAGTACCTGTCAACAAACTACTGACTATAACTGATGATCTAGTGCTGGATTATTGCAAAGGATTGGCTGATGTGGTGCGTTCTGTGTTTCATCAGGTTGGACCGGATGCGACCACTCTTGAAAGAAAACCAGCTCACGACTTGAATCCAGGAGATTGGGTCCGCATAAAAGTCCACAGGAGAAGAAACTGTTTGGTTCCTCGCTGGGACGAACCACGACAAGTGATCCTAGTGACAACCACTGCAGTTAAATGTGCAGGAGTGAAACACTGGGTGCATGCCAGTCACACCATCAGAGTTCCAGAACCTGAAGATCGACATGTGAGTCGACATCTGGAAGTATTGGATAACAGTTCAGCATCAGAAGCAGAAGAAGAAACAAACAGGGTGCCAGAATCTGAAGATCGACCTGTAAGCCGACATCTGGAAGACCCAACTACCAGTGCAACGACAGAAGAAGTAGAGGAAATAGCTGAAGTTCCAGAACTTGAAGATCGACCTGTAAGTCGACATCTGGAAATATCAGATACCAGTTCAGAATCTGATACAGATCATTCGGATTGTGAAGAAATTCTGAAAAGAAATTGAAAATTTGAAAGCATAAGAGAAGAAACTGAGCCAGAAGATAGTAACAGTGAGCAACCAAGTACAAGTTGTGGTAAAATCCTTCGGAGATAATATTAATAGATGAAGAAGGGAGAGTTTCAAACAGAAAGTTAGAAAAATCGGAAGATCCCCGAGGAGCAATAGGGACAGATAGTCAAACACAAGAACAGGGAAATTTAGAAGCAGATAGAGAGACTGACACAAATTCGGAAGAACCTCGAGGAGGGACAGAAATAGGTGAACGAAGGAAGATAAGAAAAGAACCACAAATAGAGGAAGAAAATGAAATTATAAGTTTCAAAATAAGAGGCAATAACAAAAGAACTGAAACAGAGTCTGAAGAAAGTGGAGAAGAAAGAAACCAAAAACTAGAGAAAAGAAAAAGGAATTGGAAAACAGAAAGAGAGGAAAAAGGAAGTGAGGCAAAAAGGCCAAGAAAAGGAGACAATTGGCCCAACGAAGTAAGAAAGTTAAGATACAGAATCATAAGGTTAGATGGAAAAAGTGCTGAACAAGTGAATGAAATAACAAGTCAGAAAGAGCAAGAAAAACAAGGTGGAAAACACTTGCAGAAAACTAAAAGAGTAAAGAAGGTAAATGCGAAGTATAGATCACCTGAATGGTTGTATCTTGCTTTGACTGATACCAAAGAAGAAAAGAACACTCACGAGAACCCAGAACACAGAAACCTAATGGGTGAAGGTGAGGTGCAACAAACTTGAAGAAATTTAAACAATTTCTACCGGACTTGACAAAACACTGGATCTGACGAAATTCTACCGGATTTGACAAAGAAAGAATTCTGAAAAGAATTAAAAGAAAGTACCAAGCAAAGACAAAACATTGGAGTACAGAGTGGCTAATAAGTCATTTCTGAGGTGTAGAGACACAGTTTTCTGGAAAATAAATAAATAAGGTTATAAAACAAAATGGAGGATACTAGAGATAGAAAATGTAAATGTGAGTTTTTAAGTAGATGGTGTAAGATGTGCTGCTTTTGTACAGGATTATTAATGATAGTATGGGTGGTTTTAGCAATCACTATTCCAATTAGTTTAGCTGTAGTGGAAAATTCTAATAACACCGAGAAAGAAAAAGGAGCTAACACTCAAGAACCAGTTATATTAAAAAGTAGTGCAGAATTACACAAGGACAAATCAATAACAGATTTTTCTAAAAATGTTTTTACTAAATTATTATATGAGTATGTAGAAACAATGGATGTAAGAGATTGCTATGTTTGTATGCAGTTGCCTGCATCTGTAGTAGAGGGTGTGACTTATCATCACCTTCCTTTGACGTATGGAATAACATGTAGTGTTTTAGCAAGTTTATTTTATAAAACAGGTAGATTAGAATATTATTACACTGACATAGATAAGATTTTTGCGAAAGTTTCTGTAGTTCCCGAGCTAAACAAAATAAAAGAGGGAAAAACGTTTGGTGAATATTTTTTAGAAGATAAGATTTTAACATTAGATAATATAATTAAATACAACCTTACCTGTGAGTTAAAGAGGGAAGAAAAAGTATTTTTAGAGATGGTTGAAGAGCGAAGAGTGAAATTTCAAAGAAAAGTGATAGAAGAGACAAAAACACCTCTTTGGGCGTTTGAGGAAGACAATCATGACAAGAAAAAGACAAATGCAGCTATGACTCTGGATTGGCCCCAACAGGGAAGGTTGTGCATTAGAAGAAATAAAACAAGATATGACAATTATTTTGTGGGTTCCAGTATTTGCCATGACAATTATCAAATTTTAGGTGGTTGGGGATTCAAAGGGGGAAAAGATCTAATATTTCCAGGGATCTATTATGTTTGTGGTAATAGGGCTTATTACAGGTTACCGGACCATTGGTATGGGTCATGTTATTTAGGCCTGGTCTTTCCAAAGATTTTTCATATGGACAGAAAAGAAAAAGGAACACACAGAATGATAAATACCTTTACACGTAGAAAAAGGAAAGTTTTTCAGAAATAGTAGGTGATATTTTTGGAGCATTGATACCAGCAGTGGGAATATCTTTGAATGCATTTAGAATTCGGAAATTATCCACAGTGGTAGATCGTTTATCTACAGATACTGCTGGAGGATTCTTGATGGTAAATACCGAGATGGTTGCCATGAGAGCTATGGTGATGCAAAATCGACTTGCCCTTGACATTCTTTTGGCAAAAGAGGGTGGAGTCTGTGGAATGCTGAAAGTCCAACATTGTTGCACTTACATTCCAGATAAAAGTGAAAATATACAAAAGTATATAACGAATATTACAAGTTTGCACAAAGAACTTGTTCCACTGGAGGTTGAAAGTGCATTGGGAAAACTTGGTAAAGGGTTTTCTTCAGTAATAAATTGTTAACAAGAATGAGTGGATTAATAATAGGGAAAGTTATAATAATAGCAACCATGATAATAATAATAATTTTAGTGCTGAAGCTTGTAATTACCTGTATAAAGAAAAGAAGAAAACAGAATAAAATAGAAAAAGAAAACATGATAAACAAGGAGAGAGAGAGAGAAATGGGTGAAATAGAGTTAGAAGAAATAAAAGAGAACATGTACAAGAAAACGAAGAGACAAGTTGAAAGGGATACAGTTGTGTAAACTAACAAAAGCAAATGGATAAAAGATATATGCTGTCTGAGAAAATTGTATAACTTGGGTTTTGTGGTGATATTAAAAATCACCAAAGGGGGAGTTGATGGAGCAGGGTAAACGAATAAATTTTAACCTCCTAATAATTTTCGTAAAATAATTAATAAACATGTTCGTTTAAGTAAATAACCAACAATGTATGTTACATATAAAGGGTTAAAGGTAACACGCTATTTTGTGTGCAAATTAATCAACTTATAATTGTTTACGTGTCTAACATAACATAATATTTGCGTACTAATAAAATAATAAACGCATGATTTGTGCTTTTAAATAAAACGTGTGGTTGCAAAATAAAGCGATGGTAAGTAAGGGACGGCTTTATATGTTGCTTTTTGCTAGGTAATACCTAATTGGGGTACTTAGAAAGACGGGAGGGAAACGAAAGGGTTTATATTCTTTATTTTAACAATATTTTGTTTATCTTTGAAAATAGTGCGCTTAGGCCTGTTGAGCAGCGATATAAAATGGCCGCCGTAAGCTAGAGTACGCATGTCCAAGAATCCGTGTGGTAGAGGAGAGAGGCTGTGGAAAAGGATTACCACGTGTTCGTGCTGAGAGCATAAGACGAAAGTATGGTCAAGGCTATTGTGACCTTTCTGAGCAAATGTGTGCCAAGATGATCAGCAAGAAGCGTGAGAAGTCAAACTGAATAAATGGACGGAACTGTTGAATCTAAAAAGTAGCAGAAAAAGATACAAATTGAACTGATCGAAACGGATGAGCAATATCATGAACTGTGGGAAACAATGCAAGCATGGACATTCCACAAGGAACTGGTTAAGACAAGGAAGTTTGATTAAAATGTATATGGGCTTGAGTGAACCAATGAGAGAGAATCACGCCATGAAGATGCAACATTTTTATTCAGTAAGCTAGAATTAGGGTATAAGAAGACCTACTCTTGGTGGAAGGGGATGATGCTGGAGAGAGAGATGCTGGAGAGTGAGATGCTGGAGAGTTAGATGCTGTAGATGGGTGAAGTTGCGGTTGCTGATGCTGACGAGCTGATGCTGCTGCTGCTATTTTTTATTTCCAGTTGAGTATAAGATGCTGCTTTTGGAGAACCTTTTATTCCTGATAGAATTTTCAGTTAGAACTATTAGATTTTTCCAAGACAGATAGATTGATCTTTTAGAGTTCTTGCTATGATAACCTTATTTTTCCGTCTAAAAAATATGCATTGCAATTTCAATGTATTCTTATATTGATGATAAATGTAATGATCTGAATAATAAGCTTAAAACTTATTTCTTGCTTCGAAACTTTATATAAACTTTATTATTCTTTAAACAAATGACTCAGTGATTCTTTAGCTCAATGATTAAGGTAAATTGTTAAAAAGTTTATTGTGATTGAGCTGGTCTTAATCACCATCAACTGATTCCTACTAGTTGGTCCATCGACCAATGAGCGGAATACCTTAAAGCAAATGAGAAACATTATGTCATGTTAAAAGAGGTATCCCGTCTCCTTCCAGCGAATCGTTTTCTCCTAGGTTAAGGACGGAGGAAATCCAGGGAATAAATTAGTAAGTGAATGTATATGCGGTGTTATGGGCCCCACCGTCATATGGATATAGTTTGTGTGTTGGAGGAATAGTTGTACCTGGATGACCGAAGCATCTGGAGAATCATTTTTATTGTTAGCGCTGGATCAGAAGCTACTCCCGAAGTGCCCTGAAACTCTTAAATTCCAACCGCGACTTGCCCCATTGAAGTCAACGGCGACCCGCGCCTGTGTTCACTCACTGCACGCGTCCCCGTGGGTCCTTTACTTACCTACCTTGGGTGGTTTCGTGAGGCCCCAGCACTTCTGAAGGCCCTAGGCCTTGTCCCTTTGCAAGTCGTTGTTCTTAAGTCTCTTTTTTAGTATATGGTCTGGTACGCCCCTAGGGCCCCAGCCATATTTGTGCTTAACTGATTGTGAAACGTTGATTTGTACATATGTTCCTGACTTCTAATCTCACAAGAGATTAGTAGAGAGTTGTTTAGTAACAAATACATATATATTTGATATATATACCTGTGTGGTGTCTTTTCATTTGGTGATTCAAGAGATTGTGTGGTAAAACAAGCTGCTTTACATTCCTCCAAGACTTAGCCTGAAGGCTGCTCTCCACAGCTACCACTAGGATAGCTTTCTTTAAAGGTTATCTTAAACCTACCTACCATAAGAGTCGAATTGTACTGGTGCAAGGTGGCCACTTTAACTAGTGGACAGCATATACCAGGCCAACTTCTCACATTGGTGGCAGCGTGTGGGATTCCAGCTTGCTATTGTTTTACCAGAAAATCTCTATTTGAATTACTAACTGAAAACCACTATAGGTACTCAAGGTACATATAAAGTCAAGCTTAGTATCAATAAGTTCTACTGAACTTAGAGCTGTGTGCCAAGGGATAGCACACCCTTTCTACAGCTCAAGCTAGTATCAGTAGGCCACAAACTAGTGTAGGTAGTACAACACTGCACAACACTAGAATGTCCTTAAGGGGTGGAACCAGTGGATCCACTCAGCCTCAGTATAAGGACATGACTTTCTTTGACTTGAAAGCCATGTGTGCTGAAAGGCACCTGAAGCTAGGACAGAGTCCCTCCACACTGCACCTGATAGATCTGCTGACAGCAGATGATCTTAGATTAGCTCTAGGAGCTAATGGGTCTGAATCAGTGAGTGGGTCAATTACAGTGTCTGGGTCAGATGATGAACATAGGGATGACCAAGACTCTGTGGTTGAAGGGCCAGGTCCCAAGGGGCCTGAACAGGACAGAGGAATTCTCCCTAAGAGAACTGACAGAGTAGGAGAGAGGCCTAGGTCCCTTTCTAGGGAAACTAACCACTCCTATCACTCTGGCAGAGAATTTGTCCAGGAGAGGAACTCCTACTTCCCTAGAAGAGAGACCTCCTCTGAAAGACTGTGTAAACTGCTGCAGTATGAGGAAGCAAGATTTGCCCTCAAAACCAAGCAGTTGGCATTAGATAAAGAAGCCCTTGAGCTCCAGAGAGCTTCTAGAAGAGAGGGGTTAGAACCCCCTGGTGGCAGCAACAGTGTCCCTAGGGGCAGAGAATATATTCCAGACCATAGGAACCTGAGCAAGGTTGTTCCTCCCTACCAGGGTGGGGATGATATCCATAAGTGGATAACTGCTATGGAAAGGGCCTGTAGAGTACAACAGGTCCCCAAAAGCAGTGGGCAGCAATCTTGTGGCTCTCCTTTTCAGATAAAGGTAGAGACAAGCTCCTCACTGTTAGAGAAGAGGATGCTGATGACTATGAAGTCCTGAAGAGTGCACTGATAGATGGGTTTGGCTTAACCACTGAGCAGTACAGGTTGAAGTTCAGAGACACCCAGAAGGCACAGACTCAGGACTGGACTGACTTTGTACATTGTGCAATCAAGTCTCTGGAGGGTTGGCTGGTTGGCAGTAGGGTTACTGATTTCAAGGGATTGTATAATCTAATGATGAGAGAACAGATCCTTAATAATTGCCAGAACCAGTTTGTTGCATCAATACCTGGTGGACTCAGATCTGACCTCTCCCCGAGAATTGGGAAAGAAGGCAGACAAGTGGGTCAGAACCAGGGTGAGGCAGAAAACCCAGAACCAAGGGGGTGACCCAAAGAAGCAGGATTCTAAGGGCTCTGAGAAAAGTGGGGATAAGTCAAAAGACCAGAAGTCTTCACAAGGGCCCCAAAAATCTGCATCTGGTGGGGAGTCACAGTCCAACAAGGGAAAAGGCCAAAAGAAGCCCTGATGCAAATTCTGTAAACAGAAAGGGCACTGGACTTCTGATTGTACCAAGTCCAAAGACCAAACCACCACCACTCCTGCCCCTAAGGCAACTGTTCCCCCTAGTTCAGCTACTGGTGGAGGCGGTACTCAGAATAAGGGTGTAGTAGGGTTGACCCTGGGTTCTGAAGTGGACTCTGGCCTAGTCAGAGTACCCACTCAGGCATTGCTGATTTGTGATGGAGACCTTGATATGTCCTTCCTAGTGAGCCCCAGTAATCTGGGCAAATACAAACAGCAGCCTGTAATAAATGGCAAACAGGCTTTGGCATTCAGGGACACAGGTGCTAGTGTCACCATGGTGGCAGAGGATCTTGTGGACCCTGGCCAGATCATCCTGGGCAAAATGTACCAGGTGACCAATGCAAGCAATGCCAGAACCAACCATAGTCTGGCAGTTGTGAATTTCTCCTGGGGAGGGGTAACTGGCCTCAAGAAGGTTGTAGTCAGTGCAGACCTCCCTGTAGAATGTCTATTGGGCAATGATCTAGAGACTTCAGCCTGGTCTGAAGTAGAGTTATGGACTCATGCTGAGATGTTGGGCATCCCTGCAGAGGTATTTGCTGTGACCAGATCACAGGCCAAAATGCATGACACTGAACCCGCTCTGGATCCTGAAACTATGGACCAGATGCTTCCCAAGAAGAGGAGTAGTAGGGTTAAGGCAGTGCCTTCCCCTCTGTCTCAGATCACAGATTCCCCTCTCAAGGGAGGAGGAGCAGATCCTGAAGAAGGAACTGCCCCAGAGGGACTTGAGCCTGATCAGGTTGAGTTCTTGGGGGCAGGGGGCCCTTCTAGGGAAGATCTGAGTAAGGAGCAACAGTGCTGCCCCTCTCTTGAACCCCTCAGACAGCAGGCTGCTGCTGAGGCTGCTGGGAGTGCTAGTGGGTCCCATAAAGTTTATTGGGATGAGGGACTCCTATATTCTGAGGGTAGAGATCCAGCCCCTGGAGCCACCAGGAGGTTGGTAATGCCTCAGAAGTTTAGGGGGTTCCTCTTGACCCTAGCACATGATATCCCTTTGGCAGGTCACTTGGGCCAAAACAAGACCTGGGACAGGCTTGTTCCACATTTTCATTGGCCACATATGTCAGAAGACACAAAGGAGTTTTGTCGCTCCTGTGTCACATGCCAAGCCAGTGGCAAGGCAGGTGGCACAACAAAGGCCCCCTGATACCACTACCTGTGGTGGGGGTACCCTTTGAAAGGGTAGGGATTGACATTGTTGGTCCCCTTGACCCTCAAACTGCATCTGGGCACAGATTTATCCTGGTGGTAGTGGATCATGCCACCAGGTACCCAGAGGCAATTCCCCTGAGGACCACCACAGCCCCTGTGGTGGCAAGAGCCCTCATTGGAGTTTTTTCCAGAGTGTGTTTGCCAAAGGAGGTCATCTCTGACTGAGGTACCAACTTCATGTCAGGATATTTGAAAGCAATGTGGAAGGAGTGTGGTGTAACTTATAAGTTCACCACCCCCTATCACCCACAATGCAATGGGTTGGTTGAACGTTTCAACAAAACCCTTAAGGAAATGATTAAAGGACTCCCAGAGAAGCTTAGGCAGAAATGGGACCTTCTTCTTCCCTGCCTGTTGTTTGCATACAGAGAGGTTCCACAGAAGGGGGTTGGTTACAGCCCATTTGAGCTTCTGTTTGGGCATCCTGTAAGAGGTCCATTGTGTTTGGTCAAAGAGGGCTGGGAGTTACCTCTCAAACCCCCAAACAGGATGTGATGGACTATGTACTTGGTCTCCGCTCCAGGATGGCTGAATACATGAAAAAGGCAACCAAAAACCTGGAGGCCAGCCAAGAATTACAAAAAGCTTGGCATGACCAAAGGCTGTGCTGACTGTATACCAGCCAGGACAGAAAGTGTGGGTGTTGGAGCCTGTGGCCCCAGCAGCCCTCCAAGACAAATGGAGTGGCCCCCATACAATAGTTGAGCAAAAGGGAGAAGTCACCTATCTGGTGAATCTTGGAACTCCCAGGAGCCCCCTGAGGGTGCTCCATGTCAACAGATTGAAACCATATGTTGACAGGGCTGACATGGGCTTGCTCATGGCAACTGATGAGGAACAGGAGGAGGAGAGTGACCCTCTCCCTGACCTTCTCTCACAGAACCCTGATGATGGGTCAGTAGATGGTGTTGCTTTGGCAAGCAGCCTCACTGACCATCAGCAAACTGAGTGCAGACAAGTTCTGCAGCAGTACAGACATATGTTTAGCCTGATCCCTAGTCAGACTACCTGGTGCACCCGTGAGGTGGACACTGGAGACAGTCTGCCTGTCAAGAGTAAAATCTACAGGCAACCTGACCATGTCAGGGACTGTATCAGGACTGAAGTCCAGAAAATGTTGGAGTTAGGTGTGATTGAGCCTTCAGATAGCCCTGGGCTAGCCCAGTAGTCCTAGTACCCAAGCCTCATACCCAGGGTGGTAAGAAAGAAATTAGGTTTTGTGTAGACTACAGAGGCCTCAATCCAGTCACCAGGACTGATGCCTATCCCATACCAAGGGCAGATGAGCTGATTGATACTTTGGCCTCAGCCAAGTATCTGAGTACATTTGACCTAACAGCTGGCTACTGGCAGATCAGGTTAGCTGATGATGCAAAAGCCAAAACAGCATTTTCGACCCCTGGTGGGCACTACCACTTTGTGGTGATGCCCTTTGGATTGAAAAATGCACCTGCCACTTTTCAGAGGTTGGTGAACAAAGTTCTGGCAGGGATGGAAACTTATTGCTCAGCTTATCTAGATGATATTGCTGTCTTTAGTTCCTCCTGGCAGGATCACCTGGTCCACCTCAGAAATGTTTTGGAGGCTCTGCAAAAAGCAGGCCTCACTATCAAGGCCACTAAGTGCCAGATAGGGCAGAGTCAGGTTGTGTACCTGGGCCACCTTGTGGGTGGAGGCCAGGTTCAGCCTTTACAGAGCAAAAGCCAAACCATAATGGAATGGGTTGCTCCAACCACCCAGACACAGGTGAGAGCCTTCTTAGGCCTGACTGGGTACTATAGGAGGTTTGTGAGGGGATATGGATCTATAGTGACCCCCTTGAATGATCTGACCTCAAAGAAAATGCCAACAAAGGTTCAGTGGACAGCTAGCTGTCAGAAGGCATTTGTAGACCTAAAGCAGGCCATGTGCACTGCCCCCATCTTACAGAGTCCAGACTACACCAAAAAGTTCATTGTCCAAACAGATGCTTCTGAGCTGGGTGTGGGAGCTGTACTGTCTCAACTGAATGATGAAGGTCAAGACCAGCCAGTAGCTTTCATTAGCAGAAGGCTGACCCCTAGAGAGAAACGTTGGTCAGCTATAGAGAGGGAGGCATTTGCTATGGTGTGGGCCCTGAAGAAGCTGAGGCCATACTTGTTTGGCACTCACTTCATAGTTCAGACTGACCACAAGCCCCTCCTATGGCTTAAACAGATGAAAGGAGAAAACCCAAAACTTTTGAGGTGGTCCATTTCCCTACAGGGGATGGACTATACAGTGGAACATAGACCTGGGACCCAACATGCCAATGCAGATGGACTCTCAAGGTATTTCCACTTAGAACACGAAGACTCAACTGGTCAAGGTTAGTTTAGTGTCCCTGCGTTTGGGGGGTTGTGTAGGAGAGTAGGATCTGCCTCTTATGTTGCCCCCACTTTTTCCTGATGTTTACACTGGTTTCTGGCTATAGTCTGGCTGGGACCCTGCCAATCAGGGCCCCAGCCTCTCTGTTCTCTCTAAACGACTTGGAGTGCACTCTAGGTGCACTAGTGATTGGATACTGTGGTACCTTATGAGTCCCTAGTATATGGTACCTTAGGTACCAAGGGCATAGGTACTTCACAGGCCTACCAGGGGCTGAAGCATGCATTATGCCACCCCTGGGAAGCAGACTAAATCTGACATCACAGGCCTGCTACTGCAGCCTGGGTGAGGAGGTGCTAGCACTCCTCACTGAGATATAGGTCCCCTATATCTCTCCTGCACACACATTTAAACTTATCAGTCACCCCTAAGGCAGGCCCTATCAATCCTGAGGGCAGGGTGCTTAGTTTCTATGTGAGAGGGTGCCTCTGCCTGAGCAGGGCCCTCTGCAGCTCTCAGAGTCTATTCTCTGGGGCTGTTTGTGAATGCGGTCAAACCATATACTCTTAAGTGCATTATAACCTCGCGGTTAATGCTAACTTTGGAATGGCTGCATCAAAACATGTTGTGTTTGGTGTCAAACACTTTGGAATCATACCCCCACACCAGTAACTGGTGTGGGAGTATGATCCCACCCTTCTAGAGGGATAGACATGTACCTACTGTGGAAACGCGGTAGAATCCTGAAGAGCCCTGGCATCACAAAATGGATGCCACCAGTCACAGACACTGGGCTGCCCTCCTGCTGATGACCGAAACTCGCAGTGGAGGAGGCCCAACAGTAGGTATCCTGTCGCAGGGGGGTGTGACCACCTCCCAGACAGGGTTTAGTGTATTGGGGCTGGGTGGGTGCACTCCTAGAGTGCTTTGAAGTCCTGCACTGGGGGAGCAGGAGGCTCCTCTGTGCATACACCAGTTCAAACCGGCTCAGGGGCTACCTGCCCCTGCTCTGGCGCGAAACTGGACAAAGGGAAGTGGGTGTAGTCACCCACTCCCTGACCCTCCCATAGGTGGGGTCATAGAGCTAGTCCCTCCCTTCCTTTTAGTATAAGATGGGGAACCTGTGCATTGCAAACTAGATATCCCTGGACGACACTCTAAAGAAGAATCCCGGACCTTCGACGTTCCACTACCTCTGGAAGACTGAAGAATCTCCCTTGGAGTCAAGGAGTGACTCCCCTGCTTGGCAGGCACCAAAAACTGCAACAACGGTCGCAAACTACGCCGCTCCCGCCGGAGCCCGTAGTCCCTGCAGCCCAAGACGAGGATTTCCTGACTTCTCCAAGGCCATCGTGAGTCCCCAGCGAAGCTGAGGCCAGTGGACCCCACGTGTGACGAGGAACCGCAGTCCCTGGGTACCGTGCACTATTTTCGAGGGCAACCCCTTCACGACGTTCTACGAACCTGTGCTTTGGACCACGTGTGGTCCCAGCCTCTAGCAGAGATCCCTCCCAAGATCAGAGGCCTACCCCATCCCGAGTGACCGTGGGCCCCTGTTGAGTGAATCCTCCCGAGGCATCTTCGCGATCCCTTGCCAGCCGGCTTGTGGGTCCTCTGAAGACTTTTCTACAGAACCAAAGGGCTCCCCTGGTTGCTCCAGGCCTGCCCTGACCTACCCTCGCTGGGTGAGTCCCCCAGACCTTGCTGGTCTGCACCGTTGACTTTTTGTCCTTTCCACAAGACTTTGTGTTACCAAGGCTTGTTGGCTCCAATCGGGTCGCCGACACCTCAGTAAGCTGCAGACTTCATGGGACACGCCGAATCCAGCTCCTGGTCATCATCGATGCCGCCTGGACCTCGTGGTCGAAGAGTCAAGACACCCATGAACGACCTGAATCTGTCGACGACGGTGGGCATTCATCTTCCTTGCCCCGGGTCACTGCCAAGTGACTTTGAACACTGTCCCTTCTGCTTTCAGGTCTTCCTTCTTCCGAATCCAGGCTTGGATTCCACCTGACACTTCTCCTGTCGTCGCAAGCAGCAAGTTTTCAGTGGCTCCCATTGAAAACGACACCGCGACCCGACACCAAAGGACACCTATGCACCCGGCTTCCCTGGGTGAGGTAACTCCAGCACTACGGTGCTCCTGTGGGTGTTGGCCCTAGAACTACTTACCCTGTAAGTGACTTGCTTGTAGCTACTCCCGAAGTGCCCTGAAACTCTTAAATTCCAACCGCGACTTGCCCCATTGAAGTCAACGGCGACCCACGCCTGTGTTCACTCACTGCACGCGTCCCCCGTGGGTCCTTTACTTACCTACCTTGGGTGGTTTCGTGAGGCCCCAGCACTTCTGAAGGCCCTAGGCCTTGTCCCTTTGCAAGTTGTTGTTCTTAAGTCTCTTTTTTAGTATATGGTCTGGTACGCCCCTAGGGCCCCAGCCATATTTGTGCTTAACTGATTGTGAAACGTTGATTTGTACATATGTTCCTGACTTCTAATCTCACAAGAGATTAGTAGAGAGTTGTTTAGTAATAAATACATATATATTTGATGTATATACCTGTGTGGTGTCTTTTCATTTGGTGATTCAAGAGATTGTGTGGTAAAACAAGCTGCTTTACATTCCTCCAAGACTTAGCCTGAAGGCTGCTCTCCACAGCTACCACTAGGATAGCTTTCTTTAAAGGTTGTCTTAAACCTACCTACCATAAGAGTCGAATTGTACTGGTGCAAGGTGGCCACTTTAACTATTGGACAGCATATACCAGGCCAACTTCTCACACAAAGCCAGGCAGAAACCACCAC
The DNA here is from genome assembly GCA_963921515.1 of Calotriton arnoldi. Classification (NCBI taxonomy): domain Eukaryota; kingdom Metazoa; phylum Chordata; class Amphibia; order Caudata; family Salamandridae; genus Calotriton; species Calotriton arnoldi. The sequence continues at coordinate 1,211,898 of CAWUFW010003522.1, forward strand.
TCTAGTCAGGATAAGGGAGTTACACTCCTAAAATAACCCCTGCTCACCCCTTGGTAGCTTGGCACGAGCAGTCAGGCTTATCTTAGAGGCAGTGTGTAAAGCATTTGCACATAACCAACAGTAATACAGTGTACGAACTACAAAAGGACACCACACCAGTTTAGAAAAATATCCAATATTTTTAAATATTTAAGACAAGACCAAAAACGATAAAAATCCACAATACAGTACTTAAAAATCTTCAGTTATCAAAATATGTTTGAAAAACAACAGTTCCTTGATGTCGATAGCTCCGTCCGGGGCTATCACGGCGTCGTGAGCAAACAAATCTAAACAGTTCTGACTGACCGCGGCATCGCGGGCCAGCTACGGTGTCGGGAAGACCCGCAAACAGTATCTTTTAGAAATGCAGGGCGTCGGCGACCTCTCGTTGAGCTTCCAATAGCACGGCGTCTGCAGGCGTCGGTTCCGGAGGTCGGTGCAGGAGTCGTCGGGGTCCTCGAAGTCACACGCGTTGCAGATCGATTTCCTCTCTGTTGGAGTCAGGAGCGCTGGTGTCAGCAGGCGTCGGGTGCTGCGGTGCGAAGTGCAGCGGTGCGGCGTGCGGTGCCCTCAGGTCGCGGTGCGAGCAGCGGCTTGGTGGCGGCGTCAGATGGCGTCGTCGGTGAGACCAGGGTCGCGGTGCGAAGTGAATGCGGTGCTCGTCGCGGTGCTGGCAGGTCACGGTGCAAGCAGCGGCGTCGTCGTTGCTGGAGCGCTGTCGTTGGCTGACGAACTGGAGTCGATGGCGCCGGCGTCGGTAGGCCAAGGCTGCGGTGCGGGATGAGAGCGGTGCGTCGTGTAACTTCACGAGCGGTGCCCTCTAACCACGGTGCAAGCAGCGGCGTCGATTTTGGCGTGGAGCGGCTTCGTCGGGGATACCTAGGCGTCATCGTGAAGCGAGGCGGTGCGGAGTGCGGTGCCCACAGGTCGCGGTGCGAGCAGCGGCTCGGTGGCGGCGTCAATAGGCATCGTCGGTGAGACCAGGGTCGCGGTGCGGCGTTGCGGCGGTGCCCTCTGCGGTGCCTTCAGGACACGGAGTCGGCAGCGGCGTCGTAGACGTCGTCGGGTTGCTTTTCTTCTGTTGCAGCACAAAACACACAGTTCCCAGTGCTGAGGGCAGAAGAGCTTGAAGTCTTTGCTGTTCCTGAGACTTCTTGAACAGTGGGCAAGCTCTACCTCAAGCCCTTGGAGAAACTCACAAAAGTAGATTGCAGAAAGTTCAGTCCAGTCCTTTCACTGCCCAAGACAGAAGCAGCCACTGCAGGCCAACACAGCAAAGCACACAGCAAAGTGGTAGTTCCTCCTCACAGCTTCTCCAGCTCTTCTTCTTGGCAGTCTTCTTGGTCCAAAAGAGTTCTAAAGTTCAGGGGTCTGGGCCCCAATATTTATATCCCAAAATCCTTTGATCTCTTAGGCAGAGAGTGCCTGTGCCCAGCCAGAACCAGTTCTGCCTTCTCTGGTGTGACTTCCTGGCAGGAGGTGGAGACGGCAGTGTCAGAGGCAGACCAGGCCCTTTGAGGTGCAAGGAAATCTCCTCCCCCTTCACCCAATTGCAGCCCAGGTCTATTCAGCTCTTTCCTGACCCACCTAGACTATCTGGAGCCACTCCTGCTCCCCAGCCTTCTGTCATCCAAAACCCAGACAGGCAATCCACATTCCAGCAGAGGCACACGGGAGGACTGAGCAAGAAAATACCAACTTTCTAAAAGTAGTATTTTCAAACACAGAATGTAGAAATCACCTTCACTAAAAGATGCATCTTTAGATTCTGAGTTCAGGCATACTAAACGTTATTTTCCTACCTAATTCCCTGGGCCAGTTATGTTTATAAGATGTTATAAACAAACTCCCCATTCTGTCCTATGGGGAACGGGTAGCCTTGCAATAGTGAAAAACGAAATTGGCAGTAATTCACTATCAGGACATGCCACACACACCAGGGCATGTCCTACCTTTCACATACACTGCACCCTGCCCACAGGGGTACCCTGGGCCTACCTTAGGGGTGGCTGACATGTAAGTAAAGGGAAGGTTAGAGACTGGCAAGTGTGTGCACTGGCCAAGTCAACATGGCAGTTACAAACTGCGCGCAGACTCCGCAATGGCGGGCCTGAGTTACCTTTTCAGGGCTACTCACGTGGGTGGCACAATCAGTGCTGCAGGCCCATGAGTAGCATTTGATTCACAGGCCCTGGCACACTCAGTGCACTTTACTAGGGACTAACACGTAAATCAAATATCCCATCATGGAAACACCAATCCATAACACAATTTACCACAGGAGCACTTGCACTTTACCACTGATCAGCAGTGCGAAAAGTGTGCAGAAACGCTACGCCAACAAAAACAGAGTCAAAACCGGGAGGTCAGAAAGCAAAAACTCAGGGTAAACACGCCAAAAGATGCCAAGTCTAACCCCACCCTCAGAATCAATGACTTGAGGATCATGTGCAAGGATAGGAAGATCATCTTGGGGGCCTCCACAAAGAAAGAGGATCTATAGAAAGCCGCCAGGACCTGGGAAGAGGCCCTCAGAGCCAAAGTACTGTTGGAAACAAGATCACCCAGACAGTGGGGAACAAGATGATGACAGGGAGGTCATCAATGATGAAGATGAGGGGGGTGATGACATCCTGACCCCCAGCATATGTCAGAGGCTTCCCTCAATATGAAAGGAGCACAATCTTAGAAAGGGTCAAGAAACCTAAAGGCCCAAATTAGCCTCCTGGAGTTGGAGGAAAGGAGACTGGCTTTGGAGAAGAGAAAACTGCCCCTTGAGAAGAGAAGGGTCAAGCTGGGGTTGAAGTCCCCAAAAAATGATAACAGCAAAAAAGACAATTAGGTAACTACAGTGGGTGTTTATGATCTAAGGTTACCCAAGAGTATTGCACCTACATATCTCAAAGGGAATGACAATGATACGTGGCTGGCATCCTATGAGCAAGCTCTAAAGATGAGGATGGTGGATGTCCAATACTGGGGGTCCTTGTTGTGGGAACTGGTTTCAGCGCTGGGGAAAAATAGGCTCCTGACACTAGAGGATGAGGTGTCTTACACACACATGAAGGCAGCACTTATTGAGTTCTGTGGTCTCACCCTTCAGGAGTATAGACAGAAGTTTAGGAACACTTACAACGGATCAACACAGACAAGGGTGGACTTTGTAGATACTTCTGTAAAGTCACTGGAATGCTGGATCATGGGTAACAAAGTGGATACCTATGAGGGGCTCTACGATTTTTTGGTAAAAGAGCACATACTCACTAATTGTACCTCAGAGAAGTTACACCAGCATCTGGTGGTTTCTAAGCTCTCTAGTCCTAGAGAGTTGGGCAAGATCGTTGATTAATGGGTACACTAGGGTGCTCAAGAAATCCCATTGAGGTGATCCTAAGAAATGGATAAGGCCCTCCTTCAGAGGAAGGAAATGGGCAAAGATAAAAGGGGAAAAAAAACAGAAAGAACCCCAAAATATTGCCCAAGGGGGTGAGTTCCAAGGCCCATCCCAGTCCAAGGGGATGGAGTACCTGTGCAAGAATTATGACGCTTCAAAGTGAGGGGGTATGCTATGACTGTCAACAGCACAAGAGTAGAGATTGTGTGTGCATTCAAAAGTCACCCACTGGTGACCATCCCAAAGGCATTGTTAGTGTAGGGATTTGGGTGGACGTTGTCTGAGAGTTCCAAGGGGTACACTGTGGTCACTGTAGTTTCAGTGAGTGGCCGGGAAATTGAACCCTTGGCACACTGACCTCCAAGCATGGAAAAGTGTAGGTAGTGGCTAAGAATCAATAGGGTTAAGGTGAAGGCTCCAAGGCATACTGATGCAAGCATAACCATGGTCATGGCTAAGCTGGTTTCCCTTGACCAAATCATCACAGATGAGGTCCACCAGATAGTCAATTCTGGCAATGCTACAAAGTCACATCCTGTAGCTATGGTTGACTTTGAGTGGAGAGGGGTTACTGGCCTACAGAAGGTAGCTATGTCCCCTGCCATTCCAGTGGAGTGTCTTCTGGGCAATGACGGTGAAACATTTTGCTTGTGCAGATGTGGATTGAAAGACTCATGCAGCAATTCTGGGTCTCCCTGAGTGAGCATGCGTTTCTACTAGAGCACAAGCTGCCTTAAATGGAAGTGAAGGGACTCAGGAGCCTGGAAGAATGGTCCAGGTCCCAAGTAACAAGAGAAAGGGCAGGAAGTCTGGTCAGCCAGCTTCCCGGAGTCCTCAGGCCCAGAAGGAGCTTAACCCCGAGGGGAAGGGTCTGGGCCTGAAGATGGAGATGTTCCCTTGACAGACATGCCCGAGCTGGCAGAGCTTCAGGGAGCTGAAGGTATTTCCAGAGAGGATTTGAGACAGAGTCAGAGGACATGTCTCACTCTTGAAGGCCCAAGGCAGCTAGCTGAAAGGCAAGAACCAGGGGATGTCATTGGTACCTATAAGGTATTGTGGGAGGAGGGAGTCTTGTACAGTGAGGCAGGGGACTCCAAACCAGAGGCAGCCAAGAGAGTGGTGGTCCCACAACAGTACAGAGAATTCCTCCTTAACCTAGCCCATGAAATTCCCCTGTCAGGCAATCTGGGGCAGATCAAGACCTGGGAGAAGTTGGTTAATCACTTTTACTGGACCCCGATGTCTGAGAATGTGAAGGAGTTATGTCACTCCTGTGTCACCTGTAAAGCCAGTGGCAAGACAGGAGGCAAGTCAAAGGATGCCCTGATACCACTACCTGTGATGGGGACTCACTTTGAGAGTGCGTGGATTGATATTCTTGGTCCCCCAGACCCACCCACTGCATCTGGAAATGGATTTATTCTGGTGGTAGAGGACCATGCCAATAGGTATCTAGAAGCCATTCCTCTCAGGACAGTGATTGCTCCTGCAGTGGTTAAGGACTCCTTGGAATCTTCACTAGGGTAGGGTTCCCTAAGTGTGTAATTTCGGATAGGGAGACTGACTTTATGTCTGCCTATCTGGCAGCAATATGGATAAGTATCGGGTTACCTACAGTTTCACACCTTTCCACACCCAAGGGAATAGCTTAGTTGATAGATTCCACAAGACCATGAAAGGCATGATCATGGGTTTACCAGATAAACTTAGAAGGAGGCCTTCCATTTGCCTACAGAGAGGTACTTCAGAAAGGAGTGGACTTCAGTCCTTTTGAACTCCTCTTTGGTCACTCCATGAGAGGTCCACTAAGTTTAGTGAGGGAAGGATGAGAAAAGCCCATCAAGGAACCTAAGCAAGATATAGTGGACTATATACTAGGCCTTTGTTCTGGGATGGCAGACTATATGAAAAGGGCAAAAATGAATTTGAAGGCCAGCCAGAAGTTTGTGAAGCACTGGTATCACCAGAAGTCCTCACTGGTACAATACCAACCAGGACAATTTGTGTGGATTTTAGAGTCTGTTGCTTCTAGGACCATCCAGGAAAGTGGACTGGGTCCTATCCATATCCAATTTTAGAAAAGAAGGGGGAAGTCACCTATCTGGTGGAATTAGACACCCCAAGAAACCGTCACAGGGTTATCCATGTTAACAGGCTAAAATTCCACCATGACAGAGCAGATATGACTATGCTGATGATGACAGATGGCGGGGTGTCGCAAATGGGTTTCGCCTGTTCAGTACGCCTGGAATTTTTTGCTTTTTGGATCACCCGGTTTTGGACTTTTCTACTGTGGATGAGTCTCAGTTAATGTGTCTCACCCACTGTAGTCACATGGCAAATGGACTGCATGGGGCAGATTTACAATTAACTAACGCAGCACGGCGCAGCAAGTCATTTTGCTGCGCCATGCTGCGTTAGTTTGGAAAGCACAGGGATGCGACATATTTACAACAATATGTCGCATCCTTGTGCTTCCCCCTGCGCTGGCGCACAAACTGCCGCCATGCGCCGGCGCAGGCACCCTTGCACCATGGTGCAGGGATGCCTGCGTCGTGGGAGATTGTTTTTGTGCAGGAAGGGGAACCTTCCTGCACAAAAACAATCACTACAACCATTTTCCTCTTTCAATGCGTGCTGCAGAATGCAGCACGCATTGAAAGAGGAAAAACGAGGAGAAATGAAAACATTTCTCCTCGGTGCGCTCTCGCTACGCCACCTCTAGGGTGGCGTAGCTTTTAGACGCATCTCCAGAGTTATGATTTCTCGTAATTCTGGAGATGTGTCTTGTTCCATGGGTGTTGCGTGGGAACACCCACAGCAACACCTATGGAACGCCCCTTCACCGCAAAGTGCTGCGTGTGAATGGGCCGTGATTTACAAGGAGAGGAAAAGTCACGCAGGGTGGCTTTTCCTCTCCTTGTAAATATGGAGCAGCCCCCTGCGCCACCAGTACGTCACAAAAAGTGACGTACTGGTGGCGCAGGGGGCTTGTAAATCTGCCCCCATGTGTTTAGTTTACTGCCAGAGTCCGCCTTTTAAGATAAGGTCATTGCGACACAGTAAGGGTAAGGGGACCTTGGCTGGTTACATATGAACACGTGCACATGCGTGTGCACACATGTGCGGGCTGTGCGTGGGAGACTACTGTTGTGCGCAACCCGATAACTGCGCACAGGTAGGCTGGCGCAGTGGGGACTCTGCAGGATTATATATTGACCTGGGGTAGGCCTTATAATGTTAGTGTACACTAATAGGGAAAGTAAGTGTGATTTACTGTTTTATCAGTAGTGACACTTTATTAGAGACCAGTGACTAATTGAAATGGGGTGTAACCTGTGCAAGGAAATCAAATCTACAAGTTCCCCAATAATATCTGTACAGCTTATGGGTTATCCAGAATTGTCATATTTCCCTGCCTCAGCTCAGGATCAGTGTCCAGGCCTTTTGCCACCCTGCTATGCCAGGTTAATTACATTTCTCTCCAGTGGCAGGAACAAAGGCCTCCCCACACAAAGGTAACAATTAACAGTGCTTCACTCAGCCTCCTAGGAGAAAAGTGGTGGGGCGGAATTTTCTGCATCAATCAGCTGCCAGGGATGGGCCTACCCAAGCCCACTGAACAAAGGAGGGAGCCCAGACCTATGGAGCCAACACGGAAGGGGCCTCCCCTTTGAAAATCTAGTGAGGAAGGCCCTGGAAGCGATGTCAGAGAAGGGCGGAGCTGAGTCCCCCAGAGGAGATGTGACTAGGGACTCCTGGATGACGCCATTTTGAACTGCCCCAGCATGCTGTGCAGAAGGGTTGGGACAGGGGTGGAGAGGTGACGTGGCACCCTAGGACTGGCCAGGGGCACCTGGCTTCTGGAACCTTCCTCTCCCATTTAAAAACTCTTGTACAAGGGAGAGACTCTCTTTCTTGTCTGGTGACATCTCTGCGCTTCGCTGATGGACCCTGGGGTCACTATCGCCAACTGGAAGGAAGAACCCCCTGATTCCCACCAAGGAGCAAGGACTCTGCCGCAGTTGACTCCAGGACCAGTGGGTCTCCCCAAGGGCCAGTGAGGTTGGCCCCCTTTCACCCCTTTAGGACCAGTTGGAGAAAGCCCTGGACTTCTGCGCCCAGAGACGGAGACCAGGAGGAAGGTTGGCCCAGGGAGCCAGGAGGACCAGCTCCCTGAGGACTGCATAGCTGTGGAGGTGAGGAGGTCTGCTGCCACTGCCTCTTGTGGTTAGAGCTTGCCACCAGGAGTAAACTGAGCTCAGGATCGTCACAATTGGCCCAAAGGGGCCCGAGTTATGGCATTTTAAAGAATGGTGACCTTTGATCTTTTTTTCGTTGCCACAAAGCGCATGGGGCTTCCTTGAATCCCTCCTGGGGTGGGCCAGGGCCCGGGGCTCAATGCAGGATTTATTTATTTAAATTCTCCAGGGAGGGGTGTGTGTGAAGCCACCTCCCCGTCTTCACTTTCATCCCCCACACCCATCTCCCCGGGGGCCGATGGAACAGTACCAGGGGAGCGCCGTCATGCCCCCCACAGCGGTGGCCTTGCCTCCACTCCCTGTGCCAGTGTATGGGGGAGCAGGGTGGCCACCACATCACACACTCCCTGCCCGCAGAGTAGGCAGGGGAGAAGAGAGCTGCCGGCTCTAGTGGCAGCAAGGGAGAGAGGCTGCCACGCGAGAGCCGGCGGGGCAGCCAGGGGTGGGCTCCCTGGGCTGCCCCTAACATCAGGAGCATGCGAGGGGCCCAAGTTGGACCAGACACCCCCAAAAAGAAAAGACAAAAGAGGCGCAAGGCAGAGTGCCAGAAAAAGAAAAGCTCTGCGGTTCTCCCGGGACAGCAGGTGAGCCGCTACTAAAATATTCACTGCTCCAGGCTGGAGTGCCCTATAATGTCCTGCGGGCTTATTCTTTTGCATATTTTTCATGTCTTGTGGTGACCCCAGGAGGACAGGGGCATTTGAAAAGTATTGCAGGGGCTGTAAGAGTGACAGCAGCCCCTTAGCAGTAATGTTTATAAACTGACCCTATTTCTGCGGAGGTCAGGCATCCATGACCTTCCAGGATTTTATGAATGTTTCATTTAAAGTATTTCCCAAGTTGGAGCACAAGTTGGAGCTTCTGCTCTACAGCTGGGAGTGCTGCACTCTCTAGGGGCTATATATAAATAAACTATGGGGCATATTAACAACGGCCAGCGATAATTATCGCTGGCCGTGCGTAGCGTTAATTATATTATCGCTGGCTATCTCTGGCATTTATCGCCCTGGTAGCGCGTTATTAACAACGCGTTACTCCAGGGCGATAAAAATACCAGAGATAGCGATGTTATCGCCCTTTTGCAGGGAACATCGCTGGTTTTCCAGCGATGTTCCCTGCAAAAGGGCGATGACCTTGCTGATACGACCCACAGGGTCGTATCAGCAGAATCCACCTCCTATGGCTAACATAGGTAAGTCGGGATTATAGCAGACGTTAGATTTTGGCAAAAACGGCCGTTTCGCCAAAATCTAACGTCTGCTATAATTCTGTGGGCTGCCTTGTAAATATCGCGATGTGCACATCGGCGATATTTACAACGTAGCCCATCTGGGGTACGCCCAGTAACGCCCACTTTGCATCTCATTAGAGATGCAAGGATGGGCGTTGGGGGAAAGGGCGATAGTGCAGGGATTCACGCGATAGCGTGACCTTGCTGATTAGGCGATAGCATTATCGCCGCTTTCCGTCCGAAAACGGACGCTAAAGCGGCGATAATTGTCTATCGCCTCGTTGTTGATATGCCCCTATATGTTTACATTTATTGGAGCCTGAAAGTGTGTCAAGGAGATACATGTACTGAAGCGCTCTCTAGGGGTTAAGTCTATGGTTTCATGTAATGTTGTCAAAATGTGATGCCCTCCAGGGGCGGCTTTTATAATTGCATTTTCATAGTTGGAAAGTTTATACAAAATACACAGACCCATGTTTTGCTCATTTTAAACGCTTTATTGAGGTAATAATGTTGACAATGATTATTGAACACAGTGCATATGTTTTATTAACAGTAATAGGTGCATTTACACGATTATTATTATTGATGATTGCATTTAGGTACACAATGATGTCTTTAACAAGTAGTTTGTTGCTCTTGATCCTTTGACCAAGCCAGTAGACTTACTTTACATGTCTGTATGACCCATTTAGGGAGTCAAAGGTGATTATGTAATGTCATCTGCGGTATTTTCCATCTACCAATGCAATGTACATATTTGTAAATTAATGCATACTATTTAGTAGTGTATGTGTAATAAATGTACTTCTCCTTTTTCTATAGAAAAAGTACTGACTGGACAATCATCTATTGAGTGTTGTTATTGCGTGCCAGGGAACAGTGATTGCTTGCCCACACCACCTGCCCTGAATAGGCCTTGAACTGCTCTTACTCTTTACTCTGAGAGAGTCAAGCGCTACAATGGGGTTCCTGGTTCCCAGTAAGGAGAATTGTGGGACTATTACTTGTGCAGGCCACGTAGCTAATAACCCAGTTTCCTACAAGGGGACTTACTGTCAAGCAATGCGAAAGAGGCCACAGTGGGTGGAGTAGGTTTCGCCCCCACTTGGACAGGCTAGCAGCAAAAAGATTGTTACAACTTATTAAAACAGTTTGCTGATCTGTTCTCCTTTACCCCAGGTCTGACAACTTGGTGTACCTGTGATGTGGACATAGATGACAGCTTGACTGTCAGTAGAAAGATTAATAGGTTATCAGATGAGGTCAAACCTAGAATCAAAGCTGAGTTTGCTAAGATGCTAGAGGTTAGGGTGATTGAGCCCTCTAACATTCCATGGGCCAGCTCAGCTGTGCTGGTACCCGAGCCAGACCCCAAAGTGGGTAAACCTGAGATGAGGTTTGTGTTTGTGTGGACTACAGAGGCCTAAATTCAGTCACCAAGACTGATGCTTACTCCATACCCAGAGCTGATGAGCTCATTGACAAGTTGTGGGCTGCCAAGTAACCTAAGCACATTTGATTGGATGTCAGTTTAATGGCAGATAGCCCTCACACAGGGAGCTAAGAAGAGGTCTGCCTTTTCAACTACTGAAGGTCACTTTCAGTTTAAGGTGATGCCATTTGAGTTAACAATTACACATGCCACCTTCCAAAGGTTGGTGAACAGAGTTCTTTCAGGTTTGGAAAGTTTCAGTGCAACATATGTAGATGATATTGCTGTATTTAGTTCCTCCTCCTCGGAGCACCGGGTCCACCTGAGGTAAGTCATTCAGGCCCTGTAGGAGGCAGGCCTGACTATCAAGGCAGGTAAGGGTCAGATAGGGCAAGGCTCAGTAGTGTACTTAGGCCACCAAGTAGGTGGAGGCCATTTACAACCTCTTCAGCCCAAGATCCAGACCTGGGAGGCTCCTAAGACCCAAACCCAAGCCTGGGGCCTTTCTTGGCCTGACTGGCTACTAAAGGAGGATTGTAAAAGGTTTTTGTACCATTATGGCATCACTGACAGAACTCACCTCTAAGAAGAGACCCAGAAAAGTTATCTGGAATGAGCAGTGTCAAACCGCCTTTGACACTACTAAGGAAGCTTTCTACTCAGCACCTGTCCTAAAGGCACCTAATTTCAGTAAATATTTTTTTGTCCAGACAGATGTTTCTGAACATGGGATTGGGGCAGTGCTGTCACAGGTAAATGATGAAGGACAAGATCAAGCAGTTGTCTTTATTAGTAGGTGACTCTGCCCCAGAGAGCAGGTTGGAGTGCCATTGAGAGGGAAACCTTTGACGTGGTTTGGTCCCTGAAGAAGCTGAAACCCTACTTGTTTGGGACTCACTTCGGAGTTCAAACTGACCAGAGACCATTCAGGAGGTCCAAGAAGGTCACATGATGCAAGAGTTGGTTAGGCAGCCAGTTTCCTTTGCGTAGGTTTGTAGCTCTGGACATGCCCTGGGCCACAGTTCTTTGCTGCACTTCTCAAGCCATGGATCCTACCTGCTAGAACTGGCTTCACCGAGGGAAGTTGAATACATAGAAGCCTTCCTGCTCCATTCACGTTTATGTGAATCAAACCCAGACACAAACACTCTGGCTTTACAATGATTTCTACAAGGAGGGTGCTAATTACAGCTGTGCGGAAGGGGTGGTGAGTGATCTAGGAGACACCACTAAGACTTTAGTGGCACTCTATGACCTTAGATCCTACATCTTACAGGGGGACCCTGTTATGTACACAAGCACCACTCACATCATCTCTTACAGAGAGAATCAGGGCGCCCACTTGTGACAGATTACACTGTTTTAGACACAGAGTGCCTAAAGGAAGCCTACCCGCTGGGGTGCATTTCATAAGGTCCTGTGCGGCAAGCTGAAGGGTCAGCTACCACCAAGTGTTCGTCGTAGCATAGCCTGTTAATGCGGACAGTAGCCACCCATGATAAAAGAATTACTTAGATGTACCAATATCATTCAACATTCTAGCACTCTGTTAGGCATGGAGGGTATAATGCCAGAACATCATGGGCTAAATATTGTTTACAAGAATATTGCTCCATTTGAGTTAATAATGAAAAGTCTAAACCCAATAGAGCGATGTTTTGTAAACGATACTTAAGCCAAGATATTTTTATCAGACGACATTTTTGTTATCTATTGTCTGACATGAAACATCCAAACACATATAGAACACCTGTCAGAGGACTTGTGACATGAGTCTCCTGCACAGAAAAATATACCAGGTTGTTCAGAATAAGAAAATGAATAGCAGGATAGCATATAGTGACTATGTCATGGACAACGGTACCCTAAAGATAACAGGGACTAGATCACATTTGTCACATGAATCTGCACCTTTTTAGTTTGCCTAAAAAGGATAATCCTAAGACCATGGAGAAATTTAAACATGAGGGATAAGAATACCTAACCACCTTTCCTCCAAGTATTTGCATTAAAGCAAAGGAGCAACATCAGAGATACAATTTCCTCAAAAAAGTACAGAAATTGATTTGGGTCACAGAACGCCTCAGAGGCAAGCATTGTTCCCCGATAGTAACTCAACTAACATGATTTTCAGCTTGTTGTGCCCTTTTAAACGGAGATATGTTGGAATGACCACAAGAAAATAGAAAGCACGCATGAGCGAGCATAGAAGTAGATTATGGCAGGGAAAATTAACTATAAAACTAGTCCACCATTATCAACTCTAAGACATACTGTGAAACTTTATTATAGAGGTGACAAATTGTTAGGAAGCGGGGCTAGAAGTATTGCTTTCCACTTTAAACGTGGTAAGCATGGCCGAGTGTTGGACTTGGCCCTTTCTACAGGGTCACCCTCAGACTTTTTGCCTTCACCCCTCCAGTTTTCGGAACCCGTTTTTTTGGCTTTTAGCACTCTGTGCACTTTACCACTGCTAACTAGTGCTAAAGTGCTTCCGCTCTCCCCCTAAAACATGGTATAATTGGCTTACACCTGATTGGTACATTTAATTTACTTGTACGTCCCTTGTATATGGCACCACTGGCAACCAGAGCAGGTAAATTAAATGCTACTAGTGGACAGCAGCACTCATTGTGCCAACCACTGAAAGTAACCTTTTAAAACATATCTCAGGCCTGCCACTGCAACCTGTAGTGCGGTTAGAACTTCCCAACTCGACCTTGCAAAATAAACCTTTTGTCAGGCCTAAAGTTTCCTTTTTAATACATATAAGCCACCCCTAAAGAAGCCCTAAACAGTCCAAAGGGCATGCTATGTCTTTCTCAGGGAAGAATAGGTGGTTCCTACAGAGTGTCGGCGATGTCTGAATTGAGGCGTAATGTGTGGAGAGCACATTATGCAACAGTGACCTAACAATTAATTGCATTACTGTTTATGACAGGACATTGAATATACCTGGGTTTATGTTACCTCAGGGGTCTGCTTATTCTGCAGTTCATATGATATCAGTGTTCTGAAACTTTCAGATCTAGGGGTGGGGGGTAATCTACGTTCCGCCGGCGGAGTTCGCGGAGTTTTCCCGGAGCTTAGAGTTCGGCAAAAACTCTGCCAACCGCCACGTGGCGGAGTTGTTCTCATGAGCGGCTTGCCAATGATAATTTGAAAAGCATGAGCAAGAAAATAACGAGCGATACACCGCCTCCCGGCAAGATTTCTCAATGCGGGCAGTCGCGGCAGGTCGCTATCGCTTGCATTGAGAAAGTTGCCACTCGCCTTGCGAAAGCTGCCGCTAGAATAGCAAATCTACTCGAGCGGCAGAAAGAAGCAGCACCCTCTGGCGTGCCGTGTGGTGCCGTTCGTGCTGATTTTACAGCGTGGGACAAGCTTCTGGTGCCAAAAATCAGCACAAGCAGCAAGACAGACAAGAATTCCACCACTCGTGGAACTCAGCGGAATCTTACCGAATTTTTAGGTAACTGCGGAATTCCGTAGAGTAAAACTTTGCAAGCTCCACCCAGCCCTAATCAAAGCTTTGTTAATAACAGAATGAGAAATGCCTAGCGTCTTAGGATGGGTGTGTGCAATGGCATGTGCTTCTGTATTTTAATATGAATGTTGTACGTCAAGTCAGTTCACTGGTGACTGTGGCTTGCAACTGGTTGTGCAGTAGCTGCCTCTTAATACACTACATTCGTGCTTGCTGGCTCTGTGCTTTTCCTGAGAAGCCTATTATAGATTGGAAACAAGGATGAAATATGCATCCATACAAGCATAGCACATTGGATTAGCAACACAAGGACCAAACTCACCTTTCTCTACTAACAACTCTTCTGCAACCTTAAAACAAGCATTAGCAAAGCATTCGATTTGGGTATTAATGTGCCTTGCATACAACCTAAGCACATTAGAAGCAGCAGCGGACAGATAGCGGGTGGGTGTAAAATAGTCCTTAGTGCAGTTCAATTCAAGCAGTCGTATGGAGGCAGAAGTCTACTATTAAACAACAGGTAGCAAAAGGTGGTAGATGGATGGTCCCCTGGGTTTAGCCAATAGGTCATTGGCAAAATCTCAAGCCAATGGCTGAAAGAGGCTCATCAAAGAAAGTCAATGGTTTAAAAGGGGACGCAAAATTCACTCTATATTGATAGCAATAGATCTGGCTTGAAGCTACACCATCAAAACTCAGAACTAAAGATGGTGAACTCATTTGCTCGTGAGGGGCATTTAGGTTGGTTGTTAATGAACAGGGCCGGACTGGCCGTAGTGGGCACCAGGCGTTTCCCCGGTGGGCTGTCAGGGCGGGGGCCGGTTTTGGACCCCTGGGGGGCTGCTTTTGTTACAGGGGGGCGGTTTTATCGGCCTCCTGTAACAAAAGCAGCGGCAGAGTTTTCCACGCTCACCCCCCCCCCTGCGCGCGGCCAGTCCAACTCAATTGCCAGGACCGGTTTGCATTCCCAGCAGCCGCGGCCCATGCAGGTAAGAGCGGTGTGGCGGTGAGGCTGGGTTGGTGGGGTATTTGACAGACGACCATGAGGGAAAATTAAATAAATAATTAATTTTCTGTCGTCGTCTGTCAAAATCCCCCCCACCCAGCCCCACTCCTCTTACCTGCAAGGGCCGCAGATGGTTCCCAGTCCGGCCCTGTTAATGAAGCATAGGTTGTGAGACTCATTGGTGGCTATTAATGGACAAGGAGATAATGCGTATGATGGAGATGAGTGGAGATTTTAAAGAGAGTAAGAAGAGTTTGGTTGGTAGAAGAAGGGAGAATAGCACTGAGCTGACTCATAATGCATGGCAAACTGTGGGATTTGACTTTATTGATCCTATGGACTCTCTGGGAAGGAGAGAGATGTGTTTGCTGATGTAGAAGCTGATTATTTTTCTATATATTGGAAGAAGTTGAAAAGTAACTGTGATAAATACCAGAAGTGCTACAGTGGTGCTCTGTGAGATTTGTTCGAGAGAATGTTTCCCAAACGTCGGCTTACTGTTCAAGGGGTCAGCTGACTTTGTTTACAATACAGACTTTCTTGAAGGAGAATGTTAGAAATTGGGTTTTTGGTTGGCAGAGGTATGCACCCTGTCCAAGCAGGAACCACAATCCTAGTCAGGGTAAGTCAGATACACACTATAATTTAACCTGTGCTCACCCTCTGGTAGCTTGGTACAGAGCAGGCATGCTTATCTTAAAAGGCAATGTGTAAAGTACTTGTGCAAAACTTCAAATAGTAACACAGTGAAAACACCACAAAAAGACTCCACACCAGTTTAGAAAACTTGATTATGATTTCATAAATAAAACAAGACCAAAATGACAAAAATCTAATAAGTAGAAGTCGAAATATGAATTTTTAAAGATTAAGGATGTGATTTAGATCTTGGCTGATTTGGTCCCACTGTCGTTTTCCCCTCGGTTTCTCTGTCTGCATACTAGTTGGTCTGTCTGCTCTATTTAGATGCTGGCGGGCCGATGGACAAAAGACCGTCGGATTGCTGCCGACTCCACCGGAATGTTCTACTCGCATCGACGGCGCAATAGGCAAAAGCGGCCTTCAGGGGGAATACAGCCAGTTTTTCCGCCGGCCCAATCACGATGCGCTTTTCTGCCAACGCAACTGTGGTGAGGAAACCTCCACACCTGAGTTGGTGGATTGGAAGGGATATAAGGCAGAAACTTACCTTCTTCCTGTTTCACACTTCCTTTTCCATCATGGACCTGATCTTCCAAGTCCCGCCATGGCTGCTGCTTCTTGATCATGAAGCAAATCAACCCTGTCGCCGCCGGAGTCAAAGGTAGGCTTCTTTTTTACTTGTTACCTTTTGAATTACCTGTCGATATGAGGTCTGGATTCGTGCATTTTCAAATCACTCTTGCAAGCAATATTATAAGAATTTGAAATGCATATGTGTGTAATGTGGTAGTTTACAACATTTAAAGAAACACACCTGTATAATAGCATTTTTTTTAAATTTGATGCAATCTGAATTCATGATAATGGACACGTACACAATGTAATGGAGTGTGCCTTATAGTGTGGTATGCAGGTGTCAACAATTAGGCAAAACACATAAGGTGTGTAATGCTAGCATCTGTCCAAAAGCTACAGGTATAGCCCAATGCTGAACGCATCCCGCAGCGGAATCACACTGTCGACAATCCGCCGATAGAACACCACTAGCAAAACTGTGAAATCTAAATAGACTTGGCGCAATCCCTCCACCCTGACGGGGACAGAGTAATGCTAGCCAGCAGAGAAGTCTGCTGCGACGACAGCGGTGAACCGGTTCCACAACGGTAAACACTTTGTCGACGCAGACAGCAATTCAGCCAGCACACATCTAAATATGATGGCCGGGATTCCATCAGTTTGGCGGACTACTTGTAAACTCCGCTGTGGAGGGATGACGAGAGTCCCACCAAGATCAAATCGGGCCCCAAATGTAAAAATAGCACTTAGAAGCAATAAGCGCCTCTGGGGGTTAGCTTGTCGCGCTGCACTGGGGCAAAGTAAAGAGTTCTGGCTGACCGCAATGGAGTGTGGGCTGGATACAGGTGCCCTGCAAGGCCCGCTGAACAAACAGTACCTTCAGCTTGGTCGCAACAGTGAGATGTGGGGTGCAGCCGAGCGATGCATCAGTGTCGATCCCGCATTCGAGGTGATACGTCGACTTTCTTCACAAAAAGATAGTGATGCGCCAGTTCCGAAGGCAGAGCACTGAAGCCGAGATGCATTGGTTGCGAAGCCGATGCTCCGGATTTCTCCCCGAAGTCGAGGGGATGCGTCGATCGTCTCTCACTGTAGCCATGCAGCAGTTCCGATGCATTATTTCTGGAGGTGATGCGCTGATTCTGAGTGCCTTACACCAGTTCTGTTCCCGCAACAGCAACGATGCATTGATTCTGTTCTCTCAGTAGAGGATGCTGTGGTTCAACTGGAGCAAGCACCCGGATCCACTTCCAATTGACCAGGCACAGGAGCAAGAGGTGAGACTTTGATATCCCTTAATCTCAAAACAGGAAGAAAGCCAGCATGCCCTTGGAGATCACTCTGGGTTCAAGCAAGAGTCTGGTTCTTCCTCAGCAGGAGCATAGGGTAGCAGGCAGCAGGGCAGCACAGCAGAAAAGCAGTTGTTCCAGAGCAGCAGTCTAGCAGAGTGGCAGTCCTTGTAGCAGCACACCAGTCCTCCTTTCTGACAGATTTCTTTACAGGTCCAGAAGTGTCTCATATTGTGGGGTCAGAGACCCAATACTTACACCCAGTTCTGCCTTTGAAGTGGAGGTGACTTTAAAGATGGGCTTTGACGTGCACAAAGGTCCTCCCCTCCGAGTCCTGGCTCTAGACTCACTACAGGGGGGGTATGCAACCCTTTGTGTGGGGACCGAACACTGCCCCTGCTGGTGTAAGTATCAGCTCTTCCCTTCCATCCTGCCCAGGATGACCCATCAGGATGCAGATGGCCACTCAGTCCCACCTAACCTTCCTTTGTGTGCGGCTGTCTAGAGGGAATGTGCAAAGTCCAGCTGTCATCCACCCCAGACGTGTATTGAAGAACAGCTGCAGGCACACACACAGCTTTAAGAGCAGAGAAATGCCATCTTTCTAAAAGTGGCATTTTAAAAATAGTAATGTTAAATCCATCTTTGCCAGCAAAGAGGCGTTATCATTACCATTCCAATGATATTAAACATGACAGAGCTACTCCTTCTCAATCAGGAATTACAGCTTAAAAGTGTAATAAGGAATTCCCAATGCTAACCTATCAGATGGGTAGACCTCACAGTAGTGAACAACACATTTTGGTGTTTTTCACTACCAGGACATGTAAAATGTTAAAGTATGTGTCCTACCTTTTACTTACACTGCACCCTGCCTTATGGACTACCTAGGGCCTACCTTAGGGGTGACATATGTAATATAAGGGTAGTTTAAGGCTTGGCAAGGGGTTTTAAATGCCAAGTCGATATGGCAGTGTAAACTGTACACACAGGCTTTGCAGTGGCAGGCTTGAGACATGTTTAAAGGGCTACTTGTGTGGGTGGCACAATCAGTGCTGCCGGCATACTAGTAGCATTTAATTTACAGGCCATGGCACAGGTAGTGCACTCTACTAGGGACTTACAGATAAATTAAATATACTAATTGTGGATAAGTCAATGAAAAAATGTTTAGGGGAGAAACACATGCACTTTAGCACTGGTTAGCAGTGGTAAAATGCTCAGAGTCCTAAGGCAAACAAAAAGAATACAACAAAAAGTGGTGGTAAGCGGGCAAAACGTTTGGGGAAGACCAGCCTAAGGTTGTCAGGTCTAACAGAGAATAACACCAGATATGTGAAAACTTCCCTTCATCATCTGCAGATCAAGGAACAAATAGAAAGGATGAATGGGATGGTGAATTCAGCTGCCAATGCTGAGAGAAAGTTGAATACTGTAGTATAAGAGATTATTTGAGTACATCACACTACCTGGAATTTGGTCACTGCTCACACTCTGTTTCATTTGAGGGCAAGAGAGGCTGGCATTCAGTTATTACCTTTTAGTTGAGAAGGATGCAGCAGCGGTTCCGCCAAATGAACGGAGGAGCGTCGCCCCGCCTACTCCGAGCATAGCAGGTATACACAGAGTAATAAAATGGTCATTACCATTTTATTATGCTGTGTGCGGCTGGCCCCTGTTGTAGCGTGAGTGTGGTGGGGGCGGGGCTGATTCCTGCGGATTGCAGGATGACGCTGCAAGGGCTCAGTGCGCATGTCGGATTGGTCAGCTGTCTACAGCTGTTCTATCCGACATGCAAACTTCAGAGCCAGCAATCCCAGCGCTGTAAAAGAGCCGAGGGATTGCAGACACAGGCCCTCACCCTCAGAATGAGTGCTAGGTTAGCCTGCTCCAACCAATCCTGGAGCTGCTTTAGCAGCTCCAGGAGTGGTTGGATTCACTGCAGGAAATTAACCAACTTCTTTCCCTTTCTGGTTCGTTGTCTGGTAGAGACACTGGCCAGCAGCATGTCGGTGAGTCTTTCGGAGTCGCGCCTCGCTGATTTTAAAAGTTACTAGCCGCCCCTGGCATTAAGGTTGGTTAAAGGTAACAAAAAGAGCGCAACTGACAACATGTCGGCATTAGAGCCTCCGCGTAGGCCCCTAAATGAGAAATATGGAATCAGCCAGTCAACTCCTACTTGATTCACAGCCCCATATGTGGCAGGGACCTGGTTGGCATGAAGCGCAGCTTGCACTTTCCCAACTATGAAGTTCCCTGGCCCAAACATGGAAGATGCAGTGCTTCATGGCAGTAGATGGCTGATGTCAGCCGGGACAACGGCCTGCCTTTTTGGAGACTCGATTTTAACAATCTCGTGCAGACCTCACTGATGGCGGTATACAAATAGCGGCTAGTCATGCATTTATTTTTATTTTCCTAATAGAAATGCCAGCAATTCCAATGCAAATGGCTAGCCTCCCATCCCTGGCTGCTGTCGTCACCGCCAATGGGCCAACATTCTGCATTTTTGCACCATGGCAAATTACTATCCAGCCTCTGAATCCACATGATGGCGGCCTGCTGCGATGATAAGCCCATTCTAGCCTTCCTGTTCGTGTGCAGTCTGGGAATGTGTGAGAAGTTGGCCTGGTATATGCTGTCCAATAATTAAAGTGGGCACCTTGCACCAGTCCAAACGACCCTTATGATGTATGAGGTCAAAGATAACCTTTAGAAAGCTATCCTAGTGGTAGCTGTGGAGAGTAGCCTTCAGGCTTAATCTTGAAGGAATGTAAAGCAGCTTGTTTTACCAGAATATCACCTCCTATATTGACTAAATGAAAGGAGAACCACACGGTAATTATATATAAATATGTATTTATTAATACAACACTCTCTACTATCCTCTACACGAGGATAGCACATAAAGCACACAATACAAGATTAATAGAACAGTTGTAAGTAGCACAATACACAGTGGGCTCCAGGGGGAGACCAAACCATATACTAAAATAGTGGTATAACAGTCACGACTGAGATCAAGACAAGGTCTGGAGAACGTAGAATCGCTGGGACCCCAAGGAACCACCCAAGGTGAGTAGATAGGGACCCCACGGAGGACGGGTGAAGTGTGTGAACACGACCGCGGGCTCTGTACAATTCTATGGGGAAGTCGCGGTTACACTTTTAAAGTTTAAGGACCCTTCTAGGAGGACTTCGAGCAAACCCTTTGGAACTTAAGAGTTTGAAGAGCCACCCCACCCATGGATACCGTAGTACCCGAGTTACCTATCCCAGAGGAGCCGGGTGCATAGGTCTGGAGTGACGTCGGAAACTGCCGTCGTTCTCAATGGAGGGCTGTGAAGAAGTACTGCTGCCGTGAAGGTGAAAAGGGTCCGGTGGAATCCAAGCCTGGATTCGGGAAAGAAGGAACCTGAAAGCAGAGAGGACAGAGTCTGGGTCACTTCAGAGTGACTAGGGGCTCGGTAGACGGATGCCCACCGATGTCGGGTGCTTCAGGTGCGAAGAAGGGATGCTTGACTCTGCAGCCACGAGGACCAGGAGACGTCGAGGACCACCAGGAGCCGGAGGTGAGCTGTCCCACGAAGGATGTCGAGTGCTGAGGGGTCGGTGTCCGGCTGTAGCACCAACAAGCCTTGGCAAAAGCAACCCATGAAGGAAAGTCAAGCAGTTTACAGTGTGGACCAGCAAGGTCCAGGGGACTCACCAAGCAATGGGGAGTCAAGGCACATCTGGAGCAACCAGGAAAGCTCAACAGAAATCAAGATGACCCTCAGAGAGACCCACAGGCCAAAGGACCAGGAGTCGCGAGGGGACCTCGGGCAAGATTGCAAAGTACCAGCCCACGGAGCACTCGGTGCGAGGAGGCCGGAGTTCTTTGGTGCAAATATTGCTCAGGGTCAGGACTACACGGAGTCCAATGCACAAGTTTGGGAATCGCCAACAAGCATATGCAACTGCAAATGGACGCGGTACACAGGGGTTCGGGTTATGCAGTCCCCACGAGGGATACTGGCCTCAAACTTGCTGAGAGGGCAGATCGACCTCGAGGACCTTCGAAAACCCACCTCCTGTGTTGCTGAAATCTTTGGAGTCCACAGGAGCAGCAGAGCAGTCAGTTGCGTTAAGGTGCCTGCTAGGGCAGGGGAGTGACTTCTTCACTCCAAGGGAGACTCTTCAGTTGTCCTTAGTGCACCACAGGTCCTGCACGGAGCCTGTATGGAGCAAGTGCACAGACAAAGCTTTGAACGGAGAGGGAGACAAAGTCGGGCCCAGTCGAAGTCCAGCGTAGTCCAGAGTGTCCAGACGGTCGAAGGTCAGTGATTTCTTCTTGTAGAATCTTGTCCACGTAAAATCTAAAGTCTTACAGCCAGGTAAGCCCTTTTGTACCCACGGGAGAGGTTTGGACAGATTCGGGGGATCCTCCTAGGGGAGGGTCAGGACAGAGGGGTGGGTACACCCATGTCCTTTGTCCAGTTTCACGCCAGAGCAGGAGCCAATGGCTCCCAGAACTGGTTTGAGCTGGACTATGCACAGGGACACCAAATGTGCCCCTGGTGCAGACTTTCAGGCACTCTCAGAGTGCACCCACCCAGCCCCAATACACTAAATCCTGTCTGGGAGGTGGTCACACCTCCCTGTGACAGGATGCCTATTGTGCTGCCTTCCCCTGCTCGAGCTTGGCTCAGCAGCAGGGGGGCAGAAGTGTGTCTCTGGTCGGCAGCATCCATTTTGTGCTGACCGGGTCGAGAAGGCTGGCACCGGATAGACCAGTGACCCCACGAAGCTCGCTTCAGAAGGGTGGAATCATACCTCCCACACCGGTTACCATTGTGGAGGTATGGTTCCAAGGTGTTTGATACCAAACACGATATGTTTCTATGCAGCTGTTTTCGAGATAGCATTTACCGCGAGGTTATAATGCACCTCTACCTATATGTCTGGCTGAGTCACAGACAACCCGGGAGAATGGTCTCCGAAGGCTGTAGAGAGGCTCTGCTCATGCAGGGGCACCCTCTCACTAAAAACCCAGCACCCTGCCTTCAGGATTGATAAGGCCTGCTATAGGGGTGACTTATAAGTTTTAAGTATAGTGACCTATAGATATAGTGAACCTATATCTAAAGTAAGGGGTGCAAGCACCAACTTACACAGGCTGCTTAGCAGACCTGGAGTTCCATTTTGCATAGCCTCTCATGGGTGGCATAATACATGCTTCAGCCCATGGGAGGCCTCTGGGGTACCTATGCCCTGGGTACATGGGTACCATATACTAGGGACTTATAAGGGTACCCCAGTATCCAATCTGGAGTGTACCAAAGTACATGTGTGACAATTTAGAGGAGAAAGCACATAGACTGGGGTCCTGTTTAGCAGGATCCCAGTCAGACTAGTCAAAAACCAGCAAAACACCAGGCAAAAAGTGGGGGTAACCAGAAGAAGCAGATCCTACTTTCCTACAGAATGTGCCACAAGTCACTTAACGCTTGCCATATTCAGCTAGCTCCTGGTTGGGCTATCACTGCACCTCGTGTGGCACTGCTGGAGCCCAAGAGTCACAGTTACCAAACCTAGAGCTCTGGTCGTGCCATGTCATGCCCTCTCCTGATATTTTTTTTCATGTACATATATTTGAATAAATTCAGCCTAGAAACAAACCACATCAGTGCATTTGACTCAACTCACCCAATACACAAAGTTTCTTAAGTATTATCCTGAGGTACGTTTGTCATATATTTTGTCCTAAAGTTCTTTATATTCTTTTTGATAAATTATATATTTCCAGGGGCGTAATATGCAAAATAAGCCGATGTGCAGTTCCTAAGTGTGTGGGAGTGTTCAGGTCTGTTATGTGGTGCCCTCACACACCCCGGAGGATGTCATGCTTCATCCTTGGGCCTGCTCCTCTTCGGGCCAGCGCTGCAATTCCCGACGGGCACCCGCGAAGGAGCTCTTTAGCGGAGATCTTTTTTTGATGAAGCGTTGGGTGTGAGGGTATGTGGACAGGGTAGTGTCGTGAGTGTGCCGTGTAATTTAATATAGGTCTAGTGCTGCCCTTGTCAATAATTGTATTCTCGGTGTGCACTTACCTAACTAAAAACTGTGAGCCCTGCCTGGAGTCAATGATCCTACAGGGTCTGTATGGTGCATGGGGAAGACATGCTTCATCAAAAAAAGATCTCCGCTAAAGAGCCACTTCGCGGGTGCCCGTCAGGCATTGCAGCGCCGGCCCAACGAGGAGCAGGTCCAATGATGAACCATGACATCCTCCTGGGTGTGTGAGGGCACCACATAACAGACCTGAACACTCCCACACACTTAGGAACTGCACATCGGCATATTTTGCATATTACGTCTTAGGAGTATATGTGCAGGACCTGTTTAAAAAGCTCCTGGTTCCTTCTATTTAAGAGATATTTCCAGGGGCACCACGCCACAAACTGCCAGAAACCTAGTATGCTGGCACTGTAAACTTAAGTTGGCATCTTTACTAGTATGCTTAAAGTGGCTGCAGAAGGGCCACGCTACCTCAGCTAGTCTTTCATGAATGTCTTATTCATTTATAAACTAACAAACTGTGTTTGGAGCCAGGTCTTGTGAGTTGTGACTGGAGCCGCAAACACGTCAAGGGTTCTGAGCATTAGGAAAAGTACAAACATCGTCCTTTGCAATAAGCTTCTGCGACAGTGCGTCATTGCTGGAGTTTCTTGTCAGGGTTATTTAGTCTAAGTGTCAATGAGGGGACATCATAGGTGACATGGATAAGCACATAACCACATGTTAATCCCACTCTTATGAAAATTGTTGATTTTCTGACATTCTCTGTCTCTGATTGGCCAGTAGGGTTGGGGCAGATTTGATGTGATGTCAAGCATAGAATGGCATGCGACTATCACTGGACTTGCTTTGAAATCAAACATAAGATGTCTTTGCACAGAGCACATCTTGAACTTGCATATTTTAAGGGGCACTCATATATGATAATGAAGAAAAGTGGGGCTTGATAAAATAAAATATTTGCCTAGGATCGCACAGTTTGGTCAAGTGGGGAAGCCGGAATTGGTCAGAGGATTTCTGGTTTTACATTATGCAGTTCAGACCTTGGGACCGTGTGGCTGCCTTGCCCGTGTAGTGAAAGTTGGAAAGAACTTTTACGCCTCATCACTTTCAAAAGTCACCAGCCGCCACTGGAAGGAGTAGCTGGTAAGGTAAGAATTGGAGAGGAGAGTAAAATGTTAAAAGGTGTATTCAAGGTGCGTGATGTTAGGCCAGGAGAACATTAAATTGGCAATGCCTATTTATGGGGCCCCAAGTTTTCGCCACTCTGCTTAGTAAACGATCTATGGGCAAACTATGTCACTCAACAATGGACAGCAGTGGAATAAGAAATAAGGGGCTTTATATGGGAGTGCAGGGTACTGACTGCAAAGGCTATTTGGTGTCAAGGTGGAGTGCCGCCAAGTTAAGGAGTCATAGGAATATGTTCAGAAGAGACTACCAAGTGGCAGGATGTTCTTCAGGAGATGCAAGTGGTGAAGTGCATTATGGAGGTGATGATGTCTTTGGACTAAAGGTTGTCTCTGAAACTACATGATTTTACAGCAAGTCAGTTGTAATTCTACTGTATACTTGGGCCGAGTGGCTGAGTTGCCAACTGAGAAACAAATAGTCTCCAGATTGAGTCTCAGCTTCTCAACTTGACCACAATGTGTGATCTCGGACAAACACTTTATTTTACTTCAGGCCAGTTCCCTTTTCTGATAAGATGAATCCCTCCTACAGCCGGGATTAAGTGCAATTTCATCAAATGAGCATTTAAATTTTACAAATATATAAACTCTCTCAGTTTTTTCAAAGTAAAAATGTTATGTTGTGTACATGCTGACCAATTTTTCCACTGGATGCCACTCCTGATCGAAGGTTTGCAATACTGGCATGCATTAAAAAAAAATATGTCATTTAAAGATCATGTGATGAAAAGAGCCCAAAATGTTCTTTTGGAACTTCAGGGTAGGTTATAAAGCTGTGTCCGCCCCCAGTCGGTTTGTGACAGATTCTGTTACCGACGTAACATTCTTAGATTCTTTTCAGTGTGGCAATATTTTTTCGGTGCATTTCTTTTTAAACACATCGGCAATATTGAATACATTTTGCGGGGCGGGGTAGTACATGCAGTAAAATAACAAAAGTTGATGGGTGGTATGTTTACAAAAAGTGTCAGCTACTGGCGATCGCAGGCCTACCGTGGATTTTCTTCCCACAATCGGTTTGAAATTCCATACGAGAAAAAAAAACACGTGCATTTTTATTGCATTTTCGGGAAAGGGGAGGGGCTCCAGCAGCTCCCGATAGCAGCCGGGCGTCAGGGGATGACAGTGGCACATCGGGTGCAGAGGGCGTTTATTGCTTGGGCGGTGTCTGTTCAAAAGCAGCAGAGCTAAAGCACTTTTCCTAATTACATGACCGCTATCTGGGGGCAGTGGCCCCGCCCTCTTTGGCTGTGGTTCCCTACGGGTGGGTGACAGCTGCTCCCCACGGAGGCGTGTCTGTCGCTCCTCTCTGAGGGATGGCTATAGGTCCGCTTTCTCTTTGGGTCCTCGCGGAGGAGGGATGTCTGTTTTTCCTCTCTGTCTTTGGGTCCTCGCGGAGGGATGTCTGTTGTTCCTCTTTGTCTTTGGGTCCTTGCGGAGGGATGTCTGTGGTTTCTCACGGAGGGATGTCTGTGGTTCCACTCGGTCCTTGCGGAGGGATGTCTGTGGTTCCTCTTTGCGGGATGTTTGTGGTTCCTGTCTGGGAGATGTCTGTGGTTCTTCTCTCTGTCTTTGGGTCCTCGGAGGGATGTCTGTGGTTCCACTCTGTCTTTAGGTCCTTGCGAGGGATGTCTGTGGTTTCTCTCTGCGGGATGTTTGTGGTTCCTGTCTGGGAGATGTCTGTGGTTCTTCTCTCTGTCTTTGGGTCCTCGGAGGGATGTCTGTGGTTCCACTCTGTCTTTAGGTCCTTGCGGAGGGATGTCTGTGGTTCCTCTCTGTGGGATGTTTGTGATTCCTGTCTGGGAGATGTCTGTGGTTCTTCTCTCTGTCTTTGGGTCCTCGCGGAGGGATGTCTGTGGTTCCACTCTGTCTTTAGGTCCTTGCGGAGGGACGTCTGTGGTTCCTCTCTGCGGGATGTTTGTGGTTCCTGCCTGGGAGATGTCTGTGGTTCTTCTCTCTGTCTTTGGGTCCTCGCGGAGGGATGTCTGTGGTTTCTCACAGAGGGATGTCTCTGGTTCCACTCTGTCTTTAGGTCCTTACGGAGGGATGTCTGTGGTTCCTCATGGATGTCGTCTGTGGTTCCTCTCTGTCTTTGGGTCTTCGCGGAGGGATGTCTGTGGTTCCTTTCTGTCTTTGGGTCCTCGCGGAGGGATGTCTGTGGTTCCTCTCTGTCTGTGGTTCCTCACGGAGGGATGTCTGTGGTTCCTCTCTGTCTTTGGGTCCTTGCGGAGGGATGTCTGTGGTTCCTCACGGAGGGATGTCTGTGGTTCCTCACGGAGGGATGTCTGTGGTTCCTCTCTGTCTTTGGGTCCTTGCGGAGGGATGTCTGTGGTTCCTCTCTGTCTAAGGGTCCTTGCGGAGGGATGTCTGTGGTTCGTCTCTGCGGGATGTTTGTGGTTCCTCTCTGGGAGATGTCTGTGGTTCTTCTCTCTGTCTTTGGGTCCTCGCGGAGGGATGTCTGTGGTTTCTCACGGAGGGATGTCTGTGGTTCCACTCTGTCTTTAGGTCCTTACGGAGGGATGTCTGTGGTTCCTCATGCATGGCGTCTGTGGTTCCTCTCTGTCTTAGGGTCCTTGCGGAGGGATGTCTGTGGTTCCACTCTGTCTTTAGGTCCTTGCGGAGGGATGTCTGTGGTTCCTCATGGATGGCGTCTGTGGTTCCTCTCTGTCTTAGGGTCCTTGCGGCTGTGGTTCCACTCTGTCTTTGGGTCCTTGCGGAGGGACGTCTGTGGTTCCTCACGGAGGGATGTCTGTGGTTCCTCATGGATGGATGTCTGTGGTTCCTCTCTGGGAGATGTCTGTGGTTCCTCTCTGGGAGATGTCTGTGGTTCCTCTCTGGGGGATGTCTGTGGCTCTCTGTCTTTGGGTCCTTGCGAGGGATGTCTGTGGTTCCTCATGGAGGGATGTCTGTGGTTCCTCTCTGCGGGATGTTTGTGGTTCCTCTCTGGGAGATATCTGTGGTTCTTCTCTCTGTCTTTGGGTCCTCGCGGAGGTATGTCTGGTTTTCCTCTCTGTCTTTGGGTCCTCGCGGATGGATGTCTGTTGTTCCTCTCTGTCTTTGGGTCCTTGCGGAGGGATGTCTGTGGTTTCTCACAGAGGGATGTCTGTGGTTCCACTCGGTCCTTGCGGAGGGATGTCTGTGGTTCCTCTTTGCGGGATGTTTGTGGTTCCTGTCTGGGAGATGTCTGTGGTTCTTCTCTCTGTCTTTGGGTCCTCGCGGAGGGATGTCTGTGGTTCCACTCTGTCTTTAGGTCCTTGCGGAGGGATGTCTGTGGTTCCTCTCTGCGGGATGTTTGTGGTTCCTGTCTGGGAGATGTTTGTGGTTCCTGTCTGGGAGATGTCTGTGGTTCTTCTCTCTGTCTTTGGGTCCTCGCGGAGGGATGTCTGTGGTTTCTCACAGAGGGATGTCTGTGGTTCCACTCTGTCTTTAGGTCCTTACGGAGGGATGTCTGTGGTTCCTCATGGATGTCGTCTGTGGTTCCTCTCTGTCTTTGGGTCCTCGCGGAGGGATGTCTGTGGTTCCTCTCTGCGGGATGTTTGTGGTTCCTGTCTGGGAGATGTCTGTGGTTCTTCTCTCTGTCTTTGGGTCCTCGCGGAGGGATGTCTGTGGTTTCTCACAGAGGGATGTCTGTGGTTCCACACTGTCTTTAGGTCCTTACGGAGGGATGTCTGTGGTTCCTCATGGATGTCGTCTGTGGTTCCTCTCTGTCTTTGGGTCCTCGCGGAGGGATGTCTGTGGTTCCTTTCTGTCTTTGGGTCCTCGCGGAGGGATGTCTGTGGTTCCTCTCTGTTTGTGGTTCCTCACGGAGGGATGTCTGTGGTTCCTCTCTGTCTTTGGGTCCTTGCGGAGGGATGTCTGTGGTTCCACTCTGTCTTTAGGTCCTTGCGGAGGGATGTCTGTGGTTCCTCACGGAGGGATGTCTGTGGTTCCTCACGGAGGGATGTCTGTGGTTCCTCTCTGTCTTTGGGTCCTTGCGGAGGGATGTCTGTGGTTCCTCTCTGTCTTAGGGTCCTTGCGGAGGGATGTTTGTGGTTCCTCTCTGGGAGATGTCTGTGGTTCTTCTCTCTGTCTTTGGGTCCTCGCGGAGGGATGTCTGTAGTTTCTCACGGAGGGATGTCTGTGGTTCCACTCTGTCTTTAGGTCCTTACGGAGGGATGTCTGTGGTTCCTCATGGATGGCGTCTGTGGTTCCTCTCTGTCTTAGGGTCCTTGCGGAGGGATGTCTGTGGTTTCTCACGGAGGGATGTCTGTGGTTCCACTCTGTCTTTAGGTCCTTGCGGAGGGATGTCTGTGGTTCCTCATGGATCGCGTCTGTGGTTCCTCTCTGTCTTAGGGTCCTTGCGGCAGGATGTCTGTGGTTCCACTCTGTCTTTGGGTCCTTGCGGAGGGAGGTCTGTGGTTCCTCACGGAGGGATGTCTGTGGTTCCTCATGGATGGATGTCTGTGGTTCCTCTCTGGGAGATGTCTGTGGTTCCTCTCTGGGGGATGTCTGTGGCTCTCTGTCTTTGGGTCCTTGTGAGGGATGTCTGTGGTTCCTCATGGAGGGATGTCTGTGGTTCCTCTCTGCGGGATGTTTGTGGTTCCTGTCTGGGAGATGTCTGTGGTTCTTCTCTCTGTCTTTGGGTCCTCGCGGAGGGATGTCTGTGGTTCCACTCTGTCTTTAGGTCCTTGCGGAGGGATGTCTGTGGTTCCTCTCTGCGGGATGTTTGTGGTTCCTGTCTGGGAGATGTCTGTGGTTCTTCTCTCTGTCTTTGGGACCTCGCGGAGGGATGTCTGTGGTTTCTCACAGAGGGATGTCTGTGGTTCCACTCTGTCTTTAGGTCCTTACGGAGGGATGTCTGTGGTTCCTCATGGATGTTGTCTGTGGTTCCTCTCTGTCTTTGGGTTCTCGCGGAGGGATGTCTGTGGTTCCTCTCTGTCTGTGGTTCCTCGCGGAGGGATGTCTGTTGTTCCTCTCTGTCTTTGGGTCCTTGCGGAGGGATGTCTGTGGTTTCTCACAGAGGGATGTCTGTGGTTCCACTCGGTCCTTGCGTAGGGATGTCTGTGGTTCCTCTTTGCGGGATGTTTGTGGTTCCTGTCTGGGAGATGTCCGTGGTTCTTCTCTCTGTCTTTGGGTCCTCGCGGAGGGATGTCTGTGGTTCCACTCTGTCTTTAGGTCCTTGCGGAGGGATGTCTGTGGTTTCTCTCTGCGGGATGTTTGTGGTTCCTTTCTGGGAGATGTCTGTGGTTCTTCTCTCTGTCTTAGGGTCCTCGCGGAGGGATGTCTGTGGTTTCTCACGGAGGGATGTCTGTGGTTCCACTCTGTCTGTAGGTCCTTACGGAGGGATGTCTGTGGTTCCTCATGGATGGCGTCTGTGGTTCCTCTCTGTCTTTGGGTCCTCGCGGAGGGATTTCTGTGGTTCCTCTCTGTCTTTGGGTCCTCGCGGAAGGATATCTGTGGTTCCTCTCTGTCTGTGGTTCCTCACGGAGGGATGTCTGTGGTTCCTCTCTGTCTTTGGGTCCTTGCGGAGGGATGTCTGTGGTTCCACTCTGTCTTTAGGTCCTTGCGGAGGGATGTCTGTGGTTCCTCACGGAAGGATGTCTGTGGTTCCTCACGGAGGGATGCCTGTGGGTCCTCTCTGTCTTTGGGTCCTTGCGGAGGGATGTCTGTGGTTCCTCTCTGTCTTAGGGTCCTTGCGGAGGGATGTCTGTGGTTCGTCTCTGCGGGATGTTTGTGGTTCCTCTCTGGGAGATGTCTGTGGATCTTCTCTCTGTCTTTGGGTCCTCGCGGAGGGATGTCTGTGGATCCACTCTGTCTTTAGGTCCTTACGGAGGGATGTCTGTGGTTCCTCATGGATGGCGTCTGTGGTTCCTCTCTGTCTTAGGGTCCTTGCGGAGGGATGTCTGTGGTTTCTCACGGAGGGATGTCTGTGGTTCCACTCTGTCTTTAGGTCCTTGCGAGGGATGTCTGTGGTTTCTCTCTGCGGGATGTTTGTTGTTCCTGTCTGGGAGATGTCTGTGGTTCTTCTCTCTGTCTTTGGGTCCTCGCGGAGGGATGTCTGTGGTTCCACTCTGTCTTTAGGTCCTTGCGGAGGGATGTCTGTGGTTCCTCTCTGCGGGATGTTTGTGGTTCCTGTCTGGGAGATGTCTGTGGTTCTTCTCTCTGTCTTTGGGTCCTCGCGGAGGGATGTCTGTGGTTCCACTCTGTCTTTAGGTCCTTGCGGAGGGATGTCTGTGGTTCCTCTCTGCGGGATGTTTGTGGTTCCTGTCTGGGAGATGTCTGTGGTTCTTCTCTCTGTCTTTGGGTCCTCGCGGAGGGATGTCTGTGGTTCCACTCTGTCTTTAGGTCCTTACGGAGGGATGTCTGTGGTTCCTCATGGATGTCGTCTGTGATTCCTCTCTGTCTTTGGGTCCTCGCGGAGGGATGTCTGTGGTTCCTTTCTGTCTTTGGGTCCTCGCGGAGGGATGTCTGTGGTTCCTCTCTGTCTGTGGTTCCTCACGGAGGGATGTCTGTGGGTCCTCTCTGTCTTTGGGTCCTTGCGGAGGGATGTCTGTGGTTCCACTCTGTCTTTAGGTCCTTGCGGAGGGATGTCTGTTGTTCCTCAGGGAGGGATGTCTGTGGTTCCTCTCTGTCTTTGGGTCCTTGCGGAGGGATGTCTGTGGTTCCTCTCTGTTTTAGGGTCCTTGCGGAGGGATGTCTGTGGTTCGTCTCTGCGGGATGTTTGTGGTTCCTCTCTGGGAGATGTCTGTGGTTCTTCTCTCTGTCTTTGGGTCCTCGCGGAGGGATGTCTGTGGTTTCTCACAGAGGGATGTCTGTGGTTCCACTCTGTCTTTAGGTCCTTACGGAGGGATGTCTGTGGTTCCTCATGGATGGCGTCTGTGGTTCCTCTCTGTCTTAGGGTCCTTGCGGAGGGATGTCTGTGGTTTCTCACGGAGGGATGTCTGTGGTTCCACTCTGTCTTTAGGTCCTTGCGGAGGGATGTCTGTAGTTCCTCATGGATGGCGTCTGTGGTTCCTCTCTGTCTTAGGGTCCTTGCGGCAGGAAGTCTGTGGTTCCACTATGTCTTTGGGTCCTTGTGGAGGGAGGTCTGTGGTTCCTCACGGAGGGATGTCTGTGGTTCATCATGGATGGATGTCTGTGGTTCCTCTCTGGGAGATGTCTGTGGTTCCTCTCTGGGGGATGTCTGTGGCTCTCTGTCTTTGGGTCCTTGCGAGGGATGTCTGTGGTTCCTCATGGAGGGATGTCTGTGGTTCCTCTCTGCGGGATGTTTGTGGTTCCTCTCTGGGAGATATCTGTGGTTCTTCTCTCTGTCTTTGGGTCCTCGCGGAGGTATGTCTGGTTTTCCTCTCTGTCTTTGGGTCCTCGCGGAGGGATGTCTGTTGTTCCTCTCTGTCTTTGGGTCCTTGCGGAGGGATGTCTGTGGTTTCTCACAGAGGGATGTCTGTGGTTCCACTCGGTCCTTACGGAGGGATGTCTGTGGTTCCTCTTTGCGGGATGTTTGTGGTTCCTGTCTGGGAGATGTCTGTG
The DNA here is from genome assembly GCA_963921515.1 of Calotriton arnoldi. Classification (NCBI taxonomy): domain Eukaryota; kingdom Metazoa; phylum Chordata; class Amphibia; order Caudata; family Salamandridae; genus Calotriton; species Calotriton arnoldi. The sequence goes on from CAWUFW010003522.1 coordinate 1,244,021, forward strand.
GTTCTTCTGTCTGTCTTTGGGTCCTCGCGGAGGGATGTCTGTGGTTCCACTCTGTCTTTAGGTCCTTGCGGAGGGATGTCTGTGGTTCCTCTCTGCGGGATGTTTGTGGTTCCTGTCTGGGAGATGTCTGTGGTTCTTCTCTCTGTCTTTGGGTCCTCGCTGAGGGATGTCTGTGGTTTTTCACAGAGGGATGTCTGTGGTTCCACTCTGTCTTTAGGTCCTTATGGAGGGATGTCTGTGGTTCCTCATGGATGTCGTCTGTGGTTCCTCTCTGTCTTTGGGTCCTCGCGGAAGGATGTCTGTGGTTCCTTTCTGTCTTTGGGTCCTCGCGGAGGGATGTCTGTGGTTCCTCTCTGTCTGTGGTTCCTCACGGAGGGATGTCTGTGGTTCCTCTCTGTCTTTGGGTCCTTGCGGAGGGATGTCTGTGGTTCCACTCTGTCTTTAGGTCCTTGCGGAGGGATGTCTGTGGTTCCTCACGGAGGGATGTCTGTGGTTCCTCACGGAGGGATGTCTGTGGTTCCTCTCTGTCTTTGGGTCCTTGCGGAGGGATGTCTGTGGTTCCTCTCTGTCTTAAGGTCCTTGCGGAGGGATGTCTGTGGTTCGTCTCTGCGGGATGTTTGTGGTTCCTCTCTGGGAGATGTCTGTGGTTCTTCTCTCTGTCTTTGGGTCCTCGCGGAGGGATGTCTGTGGTTTCTCACGGAGGGATGTCTGTGGTTCCACTCTGTCTTTAGGTCCTTACGGAGGGATGTCTGTGGTTCCTCATGGATGGCGTCTGTGGTTCCTCTCTGTCTTAGGGTCCTTGCGGAGGGATGTCTGTGGTTTCTCACTGAGGGATGTCTGTGGTTCCACTCTGTCTTTAGGTCCTTGCGGAGGGATGTCTGTGGTTCCTCATGGATGCCGTCTGTGGTTCCTCTCTGTCTTAGGGTCCTTGCGGCAGGATGTCTGTGGTTCCACTCTGTCTTTGGGTCCTTGCGGAGGGAGGTCTGTGGTTCCTCACGGAGGGATGTCTGTGGTTCCTCATGGATGGATGTCTGTGGTTCCTCTCTGGGAGATCACTGTGGTTCCTCTCTGGGGGATGTCTGTGGCTCTCTGTCTTTGGGTCCTTGCGAGGGATGTCTGTGGTTCCTCATGGAGGGATGTCTGTGGTTCCTCTCTGCGGGATGTTTGTGGTTCCTCTCTGTGAGATATCTGTGGTTCTTCTCTCTGTCTTTGGGTCCTCGCGGAGGTATGTCTGGTTTTCCTCTCTGTCTTTGGGTCCTCCGGGAGGGATGTCTGTTGTTCCTCTCTGTCTTTGGGTCCTTGCGGAGGGATGTCTGTGGTTTCTCACAGAGGGATGTCTGTGGTTCCACTCGGTCCTTGCGGAGGGATGTCTGTGGTTCCTCTTTGCGGGATGTTTGTGGTTCCTGTCTGGGAGATGTCTGTGGTTCTTCTCTCTGTCTTTGGGTCCTCGCGGAGGGATGTCTGTGGTTCCACTCTGTCTTTAGGTCCTTGCGGAGGGATGTCTGTGGTTTCTCTCTGCGGGATGTTTGTGGTTCCTGTCTGGGAGATGTCTGTGGTTCTTCTCTCTGTCTTTGGGTCCTCGCGGAGGGATGTCTGTGGTTCCACTCTGTCTTTAGGTCCTTGCGGAGGGATGTCTGTGGTTCCTCTCTGCGGGATGTTTGTGGTTCCTGTCTGGGAGATGTCTGTGGTTCTCTCTGTCTTTGGGTCCTCGCGGAGGGATGTCTGTGGTTCCACTCTGTCTTTAGGTCCTTGCGGAGGGATGTCTGTGGTTCCTCTCTGCGGGATGTTTCTGGTTCCTTTCTGGGCGATGTCTGTGGTTCTTCTCTCTGTCTTAGGGTCCTCGCGGAGGGATGTCTGTGGTTTCTCACGGAGGGATGTCTGTGGTTCCACTCTGTCTTTAGGTCCTTACGGAGGGATGTCTGTGGTTCCTCATGGATGGCGTCTGTGGTTCCTCTCTGTCTTTGGGTCCTCGCGGAGGGATTTCTGTGGTTCCTCTCTGTCTTTGGGTCCTCGCGGAGGGATATCTGTGGTTCCTCTCTGTCTGTGGTTCCTCACGGAGGGATGTCTGTGGTTCCTCTCTGTCTTTGGGTCCTTGCGGAGGGATGTCTGTGGTTCCACTCTGTCTTTAGGTCCTTGCGGAGGGATGTCTGTGGTTCCTCACGGAAGGATGTCTGTGGTTCCTCACTGAGGGATGCCTGTGGTTCCTCTCTGTCTTTGGGTCCTTGCGGAGGGATGTCTGTGGTTCCTCTCTGTCTTAGGGTCCTTGCGGAGGGATGTCTGTGGTTCGTCTCTGCGGGATGTTTGTGGTTCCTCTCTGGGAGATGTCTGTGGTTCTTCTCTCTGTCTTTGGGTCCTCGCGGAGGGTTGTCTGTGGATCCACTCTGTCTTTAGGTCCTTACGGAGGGATGTCTGTGGTTCCTCATGGATGGCGTCTGTGGTTCCTCTCTGTCTTAGGGTCCTTGCGGAGGGATGTCTGTGGTTTCTCACGGAGGGATGTCTGTGGTTCCACTCTGTCTTTAGGTCCTTGGGGAGGGATGTCTGTGGTTCCTCATGGATGGCGTCTGTGGTTCCTGTCTGTCTTAGGGTCCTTGCGGAGGGAGGTCTGTGGTTCCTCACGGAGGGATGTCTGTGGTTCCTCACGGATGGATGTCTGTGGTTCCTCTCTGGGAGATGTCTGTGGTTCCTCTCTGGGGGATGTCTGTGGCTCTCTGTCTTTGGGTCCTTGCGAGGGATGTCTGTGGTTCCTCATGGAGGGATGTCTGTCGTTCCTCTCTGCGGGATGTTTGTGGTTCCTCTCTGGAAGATGTCTGTGGTTCTTCTCTCTGTCTTTGGGTCCTCGCGGAGGGATGTCTGTGGTTCCTCTCTGCGGGATGTTTGTGGTTCCTGTCTGGTAGATGTCTGTGGTTCTCTCTATCTTTGGGTCCTCGCGGAGGGATGTCTGTGGTTCCACTCTGTCTTTAGGTCCTTGCGGAGGGATGTCTGTGGTTCCTCTCTGCGGGATGTTTGTGGTTGCTGTCTGGGAGATGTCTGTGGTTCTTCTCTCTGTCTAAGGGTCCTCGCGGAGGGATGTCTGTGGTTTCTCACGGAGGGATGTCTGTGGTTCCACTCTGTCTTTAGGTCCTTACGGAGGGATGTCTGTGGTTCCTCATGGATGGCGTCTGTGGTTCCTCTCTGTCTTTGGGTCCTCGCGGAGGGATTTCTGTGGTTCCTCTCTGTCTTTGGGTCCTCGCGGAGGGATGTCTGTGGTTCCTCTCTGTCTGTGGTTCCTCTTGGAGGGATGTCTGTGGTTCCTCTCTGTCTTTGGGTCCTTGCGGAGGGATGTCTGTGGTTCCACTCTGTCTTTAGGTCCTTGCGGAGGGATGTCTGTGGTTCCTCACGGAGGGATGTCTGTGGTTCCTCTCTGTCTTTGGGTCCTTGCGGAGGGATGTCTGTGGTTCGTCTCTGCGGGATGTTTGTGGTTCCTCTCTGGGAGATGTCTGTGGTTCTTCTCTCTGTCTTTGGGTCCTCGCGGAGGGATGTCTGTGGATCCACTCTGTCTTTAGGTCCTTATGGAGGGATGTCTGTGGTTCCTCATGGATGGCGTCTGTGGTTCCTCTCTGTCTTAGGGTCCTTGCGGAGGGATGTCTGTGGTTTCTCACGGAGGGATGTCTGTGGTTCCACTCTGTCTTTAGGGTCCTTGCGGAGGGATGTCTGTGGTTCCTCATGGATGGCGTCTGTGGTTCCTCTCTGTCTTAGGGTCCTTGTGGCGGGATGTCTGTGGTTCCACTCTGTCTTTGGGTCCTTGCGGAGGGAGGTCTGTGGTTCCTCACGGAGGGATGTCTGTGGTTCCTCACGGATGGATGTCTGTGGCTCCTCTCTGGGAGATGTCTGTGGTTCCTCTCTGGGGGATGTCTGTGGCTCTCTGTCTTTGGGTCCTTGCGAGGGATGTCTGTGGTTCCTCTCTGCGGGATGTTTGTGGTTCCTCTCTGGGAGATATCTGTGGTTCTTCTCTCTGTCTTTGGGTCCTCGCGGAGGGATGTCTGTGGTTTCTCTCTGGGAGATATCTGTGGTACTTCTCTCTGTCTTTGGGTCCTTGCGAGGGATGTCTGTGGTTCCTCATGGAGGGATGTCTGTCGTTCCTCTCTGCGGGATGTTTGTGGTTCCTCTCTGGGAGATGTCTGTGGTTCTTCTCTCTGTCTTTGGGTCCTCGCGGAGGGATGTCTGTGGTTCCACTCTGTCTTTAGGTCCTTGCGGAGGGATGTCTGTGGTTCCTCATGGATGTCGTCTGTGGTTCCTCTCTGTCTTGAGGTCCTCGCGGAGGGATGTCTGTGGTTCCTTTCTGTCTTTGGGTCCTCGCGGAGGGATGTCTGTGGTTCCTCTCTGTCTGTGGTTCCTCGCGGAGGGATGTCTGTTGTTCCTCTCCGTCTTTGGGTTCTTGCGGAGGGATGTCTGTGGTTTCTCACAGAGGGATGTCTGTGGTTCCACTCGGTCCTTGCGGAGGGATGTCTGTGGTTCCTCTTTGCGGGATGTTTGTGGTTCCTGTCTGGGAGATGTCTGTGGTTCTTCTCTCTGTCTTTGGGTCCTCGCGGAGGGATGTCTGTGGTTCCACTCTGTCTTTAGGTCCTTGCGGAGGGATGTCTGTGGTTTCTCTCTGCGGGATGTTTGTGGTTCCTTTCTGGGAGATGTCTGTGGTTCTTCTCTCTGTCTTAGGGTCCTCGCGGAGGGATGTCTGTGGTTTCTCACGGAGGGATGTCTGTGGTTCCACTCTGTCTTTAGGTCCTTACGGAGGGATGTCTGTGGTTCCTCATGGATGGCGTCTGTGGTTCCTCTCTGTCTTTGGGTCCTCGCGGAGGGATTTCTGTGGTTCCTCTCTGTCTTTGGGTCCTCGCGGAGGGATATCTGTGGTTCCTCTCTGTCTGTGGTTCCTCACGGAGGGATGTCTGTGGTTCCTCTCTGTCTTTGGGTCCTTGCGGAGGGATGTCTGTGGTTCCACTCTGTCTTTAGGTCCTTGCGGAGGGATGTCTGTGGTTCCTCACGGAAGGATGTCTGTGGTTCCTCACGGAGGGATGCCTGTGGTTCCTCTCTGTCTTTGGGTCCTTGCGGAGGGATGTCTGTGGTTCCTCTCTGTCTTAGGGTCCTTGCGGAGGGATGTCTGTGGTTCGTCTCTGCGGGATGTTTGTGGTTCCTCTCTGGGAGATGTCTGTGGATCTTCTCTCTGTCTTTGGGTCCTCGCGGAGGGATGTCTGTGGATCCACTCTGTCTTTAGGTCCTTACGGAGGGATGTCTGTGGTTCCTCATGGATGGCGTCTGTGGTTCCTCTCTGTCTTAGGGTCCTTGCGGAGGGATTTCTGTGGTTTCTCACGGACGGATGTCTGTGGTTCCACTCTGTCTTTAGGTCCTTGCGAGGGATGTCTGTGGTTTCTCTCTGCGGGATGTTTGTGGTTCCTGTCTGGGAGATGTCTGTGGTTCTTCTCTCTGTCTTTGGGTCCTCGCGGAGGGATGTCTGTGGTTCCACTCTGTCTTTAGGTCCTTGCGGAGGGATGTCTGTGGTTCCTCTCTGCGGGATGTTTGTGGTTCCTGTCTGGGAGATGTCTGTGGTTCTTCTCTCTGTCTTTGGGTCCTCGCGGAGGGATGTCTGTGGTTCCACTCTGTCTTTAGGTCCTTGCGGAGGGATGTCTGTGGTTCCTCTCTGCGGGATGTTTGTGGTTCCTGTCTGGGAGATGTCTGTGGTTCTTCTCTCTGTCTTTGGGTCCTCGCGGAGGGATGTCTGTGGTTCCACTCTGTCTTTAGGTCCTTACGGAGGGATGTCTGTGGTTCCTCATGGATGTCGTCTGTGATTCCTCTCTGTCTTTGGGTCCTCGCAGAGGGATGTCTGTGGTTCCTTTCTGTCTTTGGGTCCTCGCGGAGGGATGTCTGTGGTTCCTCTCTGTCTGTGGTTCCTCACGGAGGGATGTCTGTGGTTCCTCTCTGTCTTTGGGTCCTTGCGGAGGGATGTCTGTGGTTCCACTCTGTCTTTAGGACCTTGCGGAGGGATGTCTGTTGTTCCTCACGGAGGGATGTCTGTGGTTCCTCTCTGTCTTTGGGTCCTTGCGGAGGGATGTCTGTGGTTCCTCTCTGTCTTAGGGTCCTTGCGGAGGGATGTCTGTGGTTCGTCTCTGCGGGATGTTTGTGGTTCCTCTCTGGGAGATGTCTGTGGTTCTTCTCTCTGTCTTTGGGTCCTCGCGGAGGGATGTCTGTGGTTTCTCACGGAGGGATGTCTGTGGTTCCACTCTGTCTTTAGGTCCTTGCGGAGGGATGTCTGTAGTTCCTCATGGATGGCGTCTGTGGTTCCTCTCTGTTTTAGGGTCCTTGCGGCAGGAAGTCTGTGGTTCCACTATGTCTTTGGGTCCTTGCGGAGGGAGGTCTGTGGTTCCTCACGGAGGGATGTCTGTGGTTCCTCATGGATGGATGTCTGTGGTTCCTCTCTGTCTTTGGGTCCTTGCGGAGGGATGTCTGTGGTTTCTCACAGAGGGATGTCTGTGGTTCCACTCGGTCCTTACGGAGGGATGTCTGTGGTTCCTCTTTGCGGGATGTTTGTGGTTCCTGTCTGGGAGATGTCTGTGGTTCTTCTCTCTGTCTTTGGGTCCTCGCGGAGGGATGTCTGTGGTTCCACTCTGTCTTTAGGTCCTTGCGGAGGGATGTCTGTGGTTCCTCTCTGCGGGATGTTTGTGGTTCCTGTCTGGGAGATGTCTGTGGTTCTTCTCTCTGTCTTTGGGTCCTCGCGGAGGGATGTCTGTGGTTCCACTCTGCGGGATGTTTGTGGTTCCTTTCTGGGAGATGTCTGTGGTTCTTCTCTCTGTCTTTGGGTCCTCGCTGAGGGATGTCTGTGATTTCTCACAGAGGGATGTCTGTGGTTCCACTCTGTCTTTAGGTCCTTATGGAGGGATGTCTGTGGTTCCTCATGGATGTCGTCTGTAGTTCCTCTCTGTCTTTGGGTCCTCGCGGAAGGATGTCTGTGGTTCCTTTCTGTCTTTGGGTCCTCGCGGAGGGATGTCTGTGGTTCCTCTCTGTCTGTGGTTCCTCACGGAGGGATGTCTGTGGTTCCTCTCTGTCTTTGGGTCCTTGCGGAGGGATGTCTGTGGTTCCACTCTGTCTTTAGGTCCTTGCGGAGGGATGTCTGTGGTTCCTCACGGAGGGATGTCTGTGGTTCCTCACGGAGGGATGTCTGTGGTTCCTCTCTGTCTTTGGGTCCTTGCGGAGGGATGTCTGTGGTTCCTCTCTGTCTTAGGGTCCTTGCGGAGGGATGTCTGTGGTTCCTCTCTGTCTTTGGGTCCTTGCGGAGGGATGTCTGTGGTTCGTCTCTGCGGGATGTTTGTGGTTCCTCTCTGGGAGATGTCTGTGGTTCTTCTCTCTGTCTTTGGGTCCTCGCGGAGGGATGTCTGTGGTTTCTCACGGAGGGATGTCTGTGGTTCCACTCTGTCTTTAGGTCCTTACGGAGGGATGTCTGTGGTTCCTCATGGATGGCGTCTGTGGTTCCTCTCTGTCTTAGGGTCCTTGCGGAGGGATGTCTGTGGTTTCTCACGGAGGGATGTCTGTGGTTCCACTCTGTCTTTAGGTCCTTGCGGAGGGATGTCTGTGGTTCCTCATGGATGGCGTCTGTGGTTCCTCTCTGTCTTAGGGTCCTTGCGGCAGGATGTCTGTGGTTCCACTCTGTCTTTGGGTCCTTGCGGAGGGAGGTCTGTGGTTCCTCACGGAGGGATGTCTGTGGTTCCTCATGGATGGATGTCTGTGGTTCCTCTCTGGGAGATGACTGTGGTTCCTCTCTGGGGGATGTCTGTGGCTCTCTGTCTTTGGGTCCTTGCGAGGGATGTCTGTGGTTCCTCATGGAGGGATGTCTGTGGTTCCTCTCTGCGGGATGTTTGTGGTTCCTCTCTGGGAGATATCTGTGGTTCTTCTCTCTGTCTTTGGGTCCTCGCGGAGGGATGTCTGTTGTTCCTCTCTGTCTTTGGGTCCTTGCGGAGGGATGTCTGTGGTTTCTCACAGAGGGATGTCTGTGGTTTCACTCGGTCCTTGCGGAGGGATGTCTGTGGTTCCTCTTTGCGGGATGTTTGTGGTTCCTGTCTGGGAGATGTCTGTGGTTCTTCTCTCTGTCTTTGGGTCTACGCGGAGGGATGTCTGTGGTTCCACTCTGTCTTTAGGTCCTTGCGGAGGGATGTCTGTGGTTTCTCTCTGCGGGATGTTTGTGGTTCCTGTCTGGGAGATGTCTGTGGTTCTTCTCTCTGTCTTTGGGTCCTCGCGGAGGGATGTCTGTGGTTCCACTCTGTCTTTAGGTCCTTGCGGAGGGATGTCTGTGGTTCCTCTCTGCGGGATGTTTGTGGTTCCTGTCTGGGAGATGTCTGTGGTTCTCTCTGTCTTTGGGTCCTCGCGGAGGGATGTCTGTGGTTCCACTCTGTCTTTAGGTCCTTGCGGAGGGATGTCTGTGGTTCCTCTCTGCGGGATGTTTCTGGTTCCTTTCTGGGCGATGTCTGTGGTTCTTCTCTCTGTCTTAGGGTCCTCGCGGAGGGATGTCTGTGGTTTCTCACGGAGGGATTTCTGTGGTTCCACTCTGTCTTTAGGTCCTTACGGAGGGATATCTGTGGTTCCTCATGGATGGCGTCTGTGGTTCCTCTCTGTCTTTGGGTCCTCGCAGAGGGATTTCTGTGGTTCCTCTCTGTCTTTGGGTCCTCGCGGAGGGATATCTGTGGTTCCTCTCTGTCTGTGGTTCCTCACGGAGGGATGTCTGTGGTTCCTCTCTGTCTTTGGGTCCTTGCGGAGGGATGTCTGTGGTTCCACTCTGTCTTTAGGTCCTTGCGGAGGGATGTCTGTGGTTCCTCACGGAAGGATGTCTGTGGTTCCTCACGGAGGGATGCCTGTGGTTCCTCTCTGTCTTTGGGTCCTTGCGGAGGGATGTCTGTGGTTCCTCTCTGTCTTAGGGTCCTTGCGGAGGGATGTCTGTGGTTCGTCTCTGCGGGATGTTTGTGGTTCCTCTCTGGGAGATGTCTGTGGTTCTTCTCTCTGTCTTTGGGTCCTCGCGGAGGGATGTCTGTGGATCCACTCTGTCTTTAGGTCCTTACGGAGGGATGTCTGTGGTTCCTCATGGATGGCGTCTGTGGTTCCTCTCTGTCTTAGGGTCCTTGCGGAGGGATGTCTGTGGTTTCTCACGGAGGGATATCTGTGGTTCCACTCTGTCTTTAGGTCCTTGCGGAGGGATGTCTGTGGTTCCTCATGGATGGCGTCTGTGGTTCCTGTCTGTCTTAGGGTCCTTGCGGCGGGATGTCTGTGGTTCCACTCTGTCTTTGGGTCCTTGCGGAGGGAGGTCTGTGGTTCCTCACGGAGGGATGTCTGTGGTTCCTCACGGATGGATGTCTGTGGTTCCTCTCTGGGAGATGTCTGTGGTTCCTCTCTGGGGGATGTCTGTGGCTCTCTGTCTTTGGGTCCTTGCGAGGGATGTCTGTGGTTCCTCATGGAGGGATGTCTGTCGTTCCTCTCTGCGGGATGTTTGTGGTTCCTCTCTGGGAGATGTCTGTGGTTCTTCTCTCTGTCTTTGGGTCCTCGCGGAGGGATGTCTGTGGTTCCACTCTGTCTTTAGGTCCTTGCGGAGGTATGTCTGTGGTTCCTCTCTGCGGGATGTTTGTGGTTCCTGTCTGGGAGATGTCTGTGGTTCTCTCTATCTTTGGGTCCTCGCGGAGGGATGTCTGTGGTTCCACTCTGTCTTTAGGTCCTTGCGGAGGGATGTCTGTGGTTCCTCTCTGCGGGATGTTTGTGGTTCCTGTCTGGGAGATGTCTGTGGTTCTTCTCTCTGTCTAAGGGTCCTCGCGGAGGGATGTCTGTGGTTTCTCACGGAGGGATGTCTGTGGTTCCACTCTGTCTTTAGGTCCTTACGGAGGGATGTCTGTGGTTCCTCATGGATGGCGTCTGTGGTTCCTCTCTGTCTTTGGGTCCTCGCGGAGGGATTTCTGTGGTTCCTCTCTGTCTTTGGGTCCTTGCGGAGGGATGTCTGTGGTTCCTCTCTGTCTGTGGTTCCTCACGGAGGGATGTCTGTGGTTCCTCTCTGTCTTTGGGTCCTTGCGGAGGGATGTCTGTGGTTCCACTCTGTCTTTAGGTCCTTGCGGAGGGATGTCTGTGGTTCCTCACGGAGGGATGTCTGTGGTTCCTCTCTGTCTTTGGGTCCTTGCGGAGGGATGTCTGTGGTTCCTCTCTGTCTTAGGGTCCTTGCGGAGGGATGTATGTGGTTCGTCTCTGCGGGATGTTTGTGGTTCCTCTCTGGGAGATGTCTGTGGTTCTTCTCTCTGTCTTTGGGTCCTCGCGGAGGGATGTCTGTGGATCCACTCTGTCTTTAGGTCCTTATGGAGGGATGTCTGTGGTTCCTCATGGATGGCGTCTGTGGTTCCTCTCTGTCTTAGGGTCCTTGCGGAGGGATGTCTGTGGTTTCTCACGGAGGGATGTCTGTGGTTCCACTCTGTCTTTAGGTCCTTGCGGAGGGATGTCTGTGGTTCCTCATGGATGGCGTCTGTGGTTCCTCTCTGTCTTAGGGTCCTTGTGGCGGGATGTCTGTGGTTCCACTCTGTCTTTGGGTCCTTGCGGAGGGAGGTCTGTGGTTCCTCACGGATGGATGTCTGTGGTTCCTCACGGATGGATGTCTGTGGTTCCTCTCTGGGAGATGTCTGTGGTTCCTCTCTGGGGGATGTCTGTGGCTCTCTGTCTTTGGGTCCTTGCGAGGGATGTCTGTGGTTCCTCATGGAGGGATGTCTGTGGTTCCTCTCTGCGGGATGTTTGTGGTTCCTCTCTGGGAGATATCTGTGGTTCTTCTCTCTGTCTTTGGGTCCTCGCGGAGGGATGTCTGTGGTTTCTCTCTGGGAGATATCTGTGGTTCTTCTCTCTGTCTTTGGGTTCTTGCGAGGGATGTCTGTGGTTCCTCATGGAGGGATGTCTGTCGTTCCTCTCTGCGGGATGTTTGTGGTTCCTCTCTGGGAGATGTCTGTGGTTCTTCTCTCTGTCTTTGGGTCCTCGCGGAGGGAAGTCTGTGGTTCCACTCTGTCTTTAGGTCCTTGCGGAGGGATGTCTGTGGTTCCTCTCTGCGGGATGTTTGTGGTTCCTGTCTGGGAGATGTCTGTGGTTCTCTCTATCTTTGGGTCCTCGCGGAGGGATGTCTGTGGTTCCACTCTGTCTTTAGGTCCTTGCGGAGGGATGTCTGTGGTTACTCTCTGCGGGATGTTTGTGGTTCCTGTCTGGGAGATGTCTGTGGTTCTCTCTATCTTTGGGTCCTCGCGGAGGGATGTCTGTGGTTCCACTCTGTCTTTGGGTCCTTGCGGAGGGAGGTCTGTGGTTCCTCACGGAGGGATGTCTGTGGTTCCTCACGGATGGATGTCTGTGGTTCCTCTCTGGGAGATGGCTGTGGTTCCTCTCTGGGGGATGTCTGTGGCTCTCTGTCTTTGGGTCCTTGCGAGGGATGTCTGTGGTTCCTCGTGGAGGGATGTCTGTGGTTCCTCTCTGCGGGATGTTTGTGGTTCCTCTCTGGGAGATATCTGTGGTTCTTCTCTCTGTCTTTGAGTCCTCGCGGAGGGATGTCTGTGGTTTCTCTCTGGGAGATATCTGTGGTTCTTCTCTCTGTCTTTGGGTCCTTGCGAGGGATGTCTGTGGTTCCTCATGGAGGGATGTCTGTCGTTCCTCTCTGCGGGATGTTTGTGGTTCCTCTCTGGGAGATGTCTGTGGTTCTTCTCTCTGTCTTTGGGTCCTCGCGGAGGGATGTCTGTGGTTCCACTCTGTCTTTAGGTCCTTTTGGAGGGATGTCTGTGGTTCCTCTCTGCGGGATGTTTGTGGTTCCTGTCTGGGAGATGTCTGTGGTTCTCTCTATCTCTGGGTCCTCGCGGAGGGATGTCTGTGGTTCCACTCTGTCTTTAGGTCCTTGCGGAGGGATGTCTGTGGTTCCTCTCTGCGGGATGTTTGTGGTTCCTGTCTGGGAGATGTCTGTGGTTCTTCTCTCTGTCTAAGGGTCCTCGCGGAGGGATGTCTGTGGTTTCTCACGGAGGGATGTCTGTGGTTCCACTCTGTCTTTAGGTCCTTACGGAGGGATGTCTGTGGTTCCTCATGGATGGCGTCTGTGGTTCCTCTCTGTCTTTGGGTCCTCGCGGAGGGATTTCTGTGGTTCCTCTCTGTCTTTGGGTCCTCGCGGAGGGATGTCTGTGGTTCCTCTCTGTCTGTGGTTCCTCACGGAGGGATGTCTGTGGTTCCTCTCTGTCTTTGGGTCCTTGCGGAGGGATGTCTGTGGTTCCACTCTGTCTTTAGGTCCTTGTGGAGGGATGTCTGTGGTTCCTCACGGAGGGATGTCTGTGGTTCCTCTCTGTCTTTGGGTCCTTGCGGAGGGATGTCTGTGGTTCCTCTCTGTCTTAGGGTCCTTGCGGAGGGATGTATGTGGTTCGTCTCTGCGGGATGTTTGTGGTTCCTCTCTGGGAGATGTCTGTGGTTCTTCTCTCTGTCTTTGGGTCCTCGCGGAGGGATGTCTGTGGATCCACTCTGTCTTTAGGTCCTTATGGAGGGATGTCTGTGGTTCCTCATGGATGGCGTATGTGGTTCCTCTCTGTCTTAGGGTCCTTGCGGAGGGGTGTCTGTGGTTTCTCACGGAGGGATGTCTGTGGTTCCACTCTGTCTTTAGGTCCTTGTGGAGGGATGTCTGTGGTTCCTCATGGATGGCGTCTGTGGTTCCTCTCTGTCTTAGGGTCCTTGTGGCGGGATGTCTGTGGTTCCACTCTGTCTTTGGGTCCTTGCGGAGGGAGGTCTGTGGTTCCTCACGGAGGGATGTCTGTGGTTCCTCACGGATGGATGTCTGTGGTTCCTCACGGATGGATGTCTGTGGTTCCTCTCTGGGAGATGTCTGTGGTTCCTCTCTGGGGGATGTCTGTGGCTCTCTGTCTTTGGGTCCTTGCGAGGGATGTCTGTGGTTCTTCCTGGAGGGATGTCTGTGGTTCCTCTCTGCGGGATATTTGTGGTTCCTCTCTGGGAGATATCTGTGGTTCTTCTCTCTGTCTTTGGGTTCTTACGAGGGATGTCTGTGGTTTCTCACGGAGGGATGTCTGTGGTTCCACTCTGTCTTTAGGTCCTTGCGGAGGGATATCTGTGGTTCCTCACGGAGGGATGTCTGTGGTTCCTCACGGATGGATGTCTGTGGTTCCTCTCTGCAGGATGTTTATGGTTCCTCTCTGGGAGATGTCTGTGGTTCCTCTCTGGGGGATGTCTGTGGTTCTTCTCTCTGTCTTTGGGTCCTTGCGGAGGGATGTCTGTGGTTCCTCATGGAGGGATGTATGTGGTTCCTCACGGAGGGATGTCTGTGGTTCCTTACTGGGGGGCTCTTTGGTTCTTTGAGGAGGGTGACTGCTGCTTCTCATGGAGGGGTGTCTGTGCTTCCTGTTTGAGAGATTCCTCGCAGCTGAATGTCTGCAGAGCGCTTCGTTTGTTCGCTGTATTAACCTGGTATGTGTAAAGCGCCGCGTGCCGCGCCTCGGCCGTCACTGAGCGCTTTATAGGGAGGAGTACGGGTTACCGTGGGGTCTGTTAACACTGAGTATGGGGGTTGCTATGCGGGTCGGTCACACTCGAGGAGAAGTCTGGTGTCACATTTCGAGTCCTGAGGGTACCTCCTTGATGACGTAACTGCGGTGGGAAAGGGTAGCCTGTTTTAGTCGTCTCCCATCCGGGATGTCTGTGGTCCATCGTGGTTTGTGTGTCGGCAGTCCCTCGGGGTGGAATGTTGATGACTCCTCGGGGCAAGAGATCTGTGGTTGCTCATGTGGGAGCCCCGCTCTTTCTCGTGATGTTCGCGTCTGTACCGGGGACGCCTCTGTTCCTTGGGGTTTGACTGTCATGTTTATTCCCTCACGGCGGTGAGCTATCTGCGTTTCCCTCATTAGGTACACATGCATTTACTCGGGGTAGGGCTGTTTGTATATGTAGCAGGGGTGTGGCTGGTTCCTCAGTTTGGGTGTCTGTAGTTCCTCATCCAGGGATGGCTTGCCTTCTTTGTTTCGTTGGGACGATGGTGTCTGTACCTGGTGTGTCTGTATTTCCTCTGGGGGGATGCCTGCAGGCAGCTGCTCGTGAAGGAAGATCTGTTTCCCCGTGGCGGGGGTGTCTGAAGTTTGTTAGAGTGATCGGTCCCTCGGCAGGATCCGCCTGCAGAGCAGCCTTTAATGTCTGTCTTTCCTTGTGGTGGGTGTGTCTGTATTCCTTGTGGGAGGTCTGTATTGTGGTGCCTGTGGGTTCTCGTTTAGGGATGCGTGCGTGCGTTTCCTCGGAATGGGTGTGCCTGATGGCTTTATTTCCTCGAGACAGATATGTCTGCAGCGGGGGTGTCTGTGGTTCCTAGGGTAGGATGTCTGTAGCTGCTCACGTAGGGATGGCTGTGTTTACTTGTGACGTGGTTGTCTACAGATATTTTTGAGGAGTTGGTTTCTCAGCAGTATCCGCATGTAGGGAAGCCTTTATTGCCTGTGAATGAGGATGTCTGTAGAGGGGGTGTCTGTGGTTCCTCCGGTGGGATGCCTGCAGCTACTCAAGGATCGATGCCTGTGCTTCGTAGTGACGGGGGTGTGTGTAGTTCTTTGGATGGAGTGATTGGTTTATCGTCGGGTCCCTCGTGCCGGGCAGCCTTCATTGCCTTAGAATGGGGAGGTCTGTAACGCTGGCGCATCTGGTTCCCCGGACGGGAAGTCTGTGCCTCCTTGTGCAGGGACGCCTGTATTTCCCTGTTGTGATACCCGTAGCTTCTCGTGGGTGGGTGTCTGCATTTCCCCGTGACGGGGGCGTCCTCCTTCCTTTGAATGGAGGGAGTGTCTCCTTGGTGGGGTGTCTGTGGTTCCTCGTGCAGGGAAGTCTGTATTTCCTCTGGATGAGAAGTCAGTAACGGAGGCGTCCGTGGTTCATTGGGTGTGGTGTCTGGCGTTCTTGAAGTGAGAAGTCCGTAGTTCCTCGGACAGGGGTGTCTTTTTCTCTCGTGATGAGCATGTCTATAGCGGGGAGGTCTGTGGTTTCTCGAGGAGGGATGTCTGTATTTGCTCCGATGGAATGTCTGCAGTGGCTTATGAAGTTATGTCTACTTCCGCCGGATGGATTATCTGTGGCTCCGTGGTTGTGATGTCTGTTGTACCTCATGTAGGGTGGTCTGTATTTCCTCGGGTTGGATTACCGTAGCTTCTTATAAAGGGATGCGTGTTTTTTTCCTCATGGCGGTGGTGTCTGTGTTTATTTGGAAGGGGTGAGTGGCTCCTCTGGCGGGATGACTGCAACAGATGTGTCCCTGCTAATGAAGGGATGTCTGTGGTCCCTCGTGACGGGGGTGTCTGTAGTTCTTTAGATGGAGTAATAGGTTCCTCGGGCTGGGAAACCTGTATTGTCTCAGAATGAGGAGGTCTGTAACGGTACCGGGGATGACTATGGTTCCTCTTCCAGAGATGTCTGTATTTCCTCGTGATGTAGATGCCTGTTGTGTGTAGGTGTCTGTGGTTTCTCTGGTGGGATGTCCGTAGTTCCACATGCAGGGATGGATGCATTTCCTCTGTAAAGGGGGTTTCTGTGGTTCCTCTACAGGGAGACCTGCAAATCCTCATGCAGGGATGTCTGTATGTCCTCGGGGTGAAAGTGTCCGTGGTTCCTCTGATGCGATGTCTGTAGTCCGCCTGACGGGATATCTGCGATTCCTCATGAAGGGCCGTTTGACTATATTTCCTCCGTATCGAACGTGTCTGTGGTTCCTCTGGTGGGATGCCTGTAATTTTTCTCATGGTATGTCTGTGGTTCCTCTGTAAACGTGGTGTTTGTGCTTCCGCGAGAGAGACGACTGTAATTCTTCACTGAAGCGTCAGTGGTTCCTCTGATGGGGTGTCTGTAGTCCATTTGATGGCACGTCTCTGGTCCCTCCGGCGGGATGTCTGTTTTTCCTCTGATGGAATGTCTATGGTCCCTCACACGAGATACCTGTGGTCACTCCGGTGAGATGTCTGTGTTTCCTGCATGGGATGTCTGTGGTACCTCTGATGGGACGTCCATGTTTCGTCTGATCGGATGTCTGTTCTGCCTGCCTGGGATGTCTGTGTTTCCTGTGTTGGGATGTCTGTGCTTTCTCTGATCGGATGTCCATGGTCCCACCGGTGGGATGTCTGTGTTTCCCCTGATGTCCCTCTCGTGGGATGTGCATGTTTCCTCTGATGGGATGTCTGTTTTACCTCTGACAGGATGTCTGTGGTCCCTGCTTGGGATGTCTCTGTTTCCTCTGATGGGATGTCCATGGTCCCTCCGGTGGGATGTATGTTTTACCCTCTGACAGAATGTCTGTGGCCCCTCTCGCGGGATGTGCATGTTTCCTCTGATGGGATGTCTGTTTTCCCTCTGACAGGATGTATGTGGTCCCTCCGGTGGGATGAATGTGTTCCCCCGGTGGTCCCTCTGGCGTGATGTCTGCGGTTCCCTGCGCACGGGTGTCTGTGTTTCCTCTGGGTGGGGCCGGGTGCTCGGCCCTCTGTTTATACTCGGGGTGGGCGCCGGGCCCCTTCTCCCCATTACTCCCGCTCCCCGCCAGAGCTCCGCGCGCTGAGGGCTCTTCCCTTAAATGGTGACCGAGGCTGAAGAATGTGATACGTCAGAGAGCGGGGCTGGAGCAGTGAGGGGCGCGCAGGGACCGAGGCACACCCACTCAGAGGGGGAGAGACTGCTAGGGGCCGGGGAGCGCACCCTGCGGCCCTCACTCCCCACAGGCGCGGAGGGAGCTCCCGCCGGCAGCAGAGACCCCTGCAGACCCACGGAGAGTCCAGGGGGCCGGGCGCAGAGGCACCCAACGGGAACCCCGGGGCGGGGGGACCTCGGCGGCATCCAGGGTCAGCGGACACAGCGGGAAGAGACACCCCATCAACAGAGGGAGGGACAGCCAACGCCTGAGACACAGAGGGCGAGACCCCTTCAGGCCCCCAGGGGTGGGAGGACACACCCAGAGACCGAGGAAGAGGACTTGGGAGAAGAGACGCCAGCTGTGGGAGAGGCACATCTGGACCCAGGATGGAGGATCTGGGTAAGAGAGGGAGCGGGAGGGCGAGCCTGGGACTGTGCGCGCGTGGGGAGGAGGGGGAGGCTGGAGCCGCGGAGGAGAGCCAGGGAGAGACGCCAGCAGAGGGGAGAAGAGAGAGTGGAGTCAGAGGGAGCAGAGAACAAGGAGCAGCACAAGCGAGAGACGGACAGGGGAGAGTGGATGGAGTGCGGACAAGAGAGAGGCTGTAAAGGAGGGCAGGAGGACCACAGGACAGAGTTCAGGAGGGTCGAGGACTGGACATAGTATACAGGAGAACGTGGGGAGAAAGACACGGGTGATTGGGAGGGAAAGGGGAAAAGTAACCGTTGGGGGCAGAGGGTGGAAAAGAGCAAAAAACTAAGGAGGGGGGGGAGCGGTGTCAGAGTTTAGGGAACCGGTAGACGGAGGTGGGGGTGAGGGAGCGCAGATGGAGCGAGGTGCTAAAGAGAGTAATGAGGGAGGGAGCTGCGGATAACGGGAACAGAGGGCTGGGGTGTAATTCTGGAGTGGGTATTGCTATGCAAGGCTGAGTGCTGGTTAGGGGTGGGGTAGGTCTGTGGGGTTTGATACTGCGCTGGAATGACCTTGATTATGGGGTTTCCCATGTATGGGGTTGGACTGGTGACAGGGACTGGAAATGCTGGTGCGGATTGAGTATCACCATTGGGTGGGTGGGGAAGGTTGGGAGGTGGGGTACACTTCTGTTACCTGTGGTGTGTTAACTTGTAAATAGGGATTAGATATAGTTATTGTAGCTGGTAAGGTTGTGGGGCTGGCTATGGGGTGGCCGAGGCTGTTTGGGTTGGCTATGCTATTGGGGAAGTGGATACTATTAATGGGGGTCGGATACAGTAATGGGACTAGAAATGGTTATGAGCGGGCTACAGAAGTATTTCTAATTTTAGGGGTTGAATATAGTTTGGGGGTTGAACTTGGGTCCAGCCATGGACAAGCCTGTAGGTAAGATCTGACTGTGGGGTTGAATTCGGTTAATGGGGCTGGATATTATTATGGAGTGTTGGATATTGTTATGGGGTTGGCATGGTTATGGGTGGTGGAGTACATTTATCGGTTAGTTAGGTATGGTTAAGGGTTGAATATTGTTTTCGTGTTGAGTACAGTTATTGGAGGTGGGATATGGTTACGGGACTGAATGTGATATTGGGTTTCATATGGTTAGGTGGGTTGGATATGGAATTGGTTCAAAATGTTTTTGAGACTGGACACGAGTATGGTGTTTACAATGGATTTAGTGATTATAGTGTTGGACGTGGGCCCCGGGCTTCGATACCCTTGTGGGGGTTACAGTTGGCAATGTGCTTTAGATATGATTTGGGGCCCGATATGGTTATGAAAGGCGAGGCTACCATTGTGCTGTTGGATACGTCATGAGACAGTTGAATATGGTTGTAAGTCAGTTGGATATGGTTATAAGGCACTGGGGTATGTTGTAAGGTTCAATATGATTTCAAGGGCTGGATGTGGCACAAGGGTGGTGGAGGATTTAATTTTGGGATGCTGGATATAGGTACAGATTTTGGGTTTCACCTTGATAAGAGTTGGATGGGTAACGGGGTAGGGTTGCATATAATTAGGGGGAGTATACAGTAATGGGAAGCTGGATACAGTTTTGGGGTTTAGATAATGTTTTGAGGGATGAGTACTGTTTTTACGTTATGGACAGAATATTGGTTTGGGGTTGATATGGTTGGTGGCTGGTTATGGTTATTAGGCTTGGATATGGTTTTTGAGGTTGGATATTTTGTGCGGCTGAATATGGGCATCTCGTAGAGTTTTGGGAGTTTGGCTGATTTATTGCAGCTGGAGATGGTTATGCCATAGGCCACGCGGATGAGTGTTTTGTAAGGAAGTAGAGGTTTCATTGTTCCATATCCTGAAGTTATATGGGTTGGAAGCGGCTATTGGAGATGGATACTGTTGTGGGGTTAAATGCTGGTATGGTGGCTGGATAAGATTTTGGGTGTGATGATAAGGGTTGAATTAGATAGCCTAATTGCTGCTGGTCTTGGCAGGGGGTTGTGTATGCTAGTAGCATTCTGCGGTAATGTGGTAGAGTATTCCAATGGACGTTGGTATGGATATATGCTTGGATTCACTTATGGTTCATTTATATGGTTACCTGGGTTTGATATGGTTAGGGAAAGGGCATTGGCTGTGGTTGTGGTGGGTTTATGTGGCTTGTCGTGTCCTCATGGTTGGTCTGGCTATGGGGCCTGAATACGATGGCGGCTTGTACCTGATTATGGATACTGCTGATATGGGGGTTGGCGTGATTTGGGTTGGGTATCTTCATGGGGTGTTATGGAGTGATGGGGATTGCATGTATGTTAGGTGGGTTGACCTGTTCATGGGGTTTCATGTGATGACTGAGTTCGCTTTAGTTTTTGGGGGGTGGAGGAGGGGGGTGACTGAGTGCTGTACAACTGCCTTTGCTTGGACTTTTCATAATCCATCAGAAGGAAATGAGTCAGGGCTGGAGGGGAAGGGGGGAGGAAGGGGGCGGGGACAGGAGGAGGCGCACCCGCAGGCTGCTCTCGCCTCCCCGGCCCCCCCTCACCGTCCGGTCCTTCTCGCTGCCAAAGAGATTACAAGACATGGGACTCAACCAGAGCAACGAGGCTGCTCTGTCACGTATGTCACACACAGACCCGACGCATGTGGCGCACTTACGCCAGACGTACACACATGCCCATAGACTCATGCACGTGACACGTGGACCAGCAATGTATTTAATGCCGTGAGCGCGTTGTCTGGCGGCTCTCCCATCACTGGCTCCCTTCCTGGGTTCCTAGAACCAAGCCCATCCCCCCCCCCACCTACCCGTCTTACCTCCCCTTATGCCCCTTCCCTCCATTCCATGCGTTCTCTCCTCTCCTCCCGTCACATGTTTGTTTCCGGCCCCCCAGTGCTCCCTCTCTCTCTGCCCTGTCACTCACTCCCTTCCTATCGTGTTCTCCCGCGCGGGCTCTTGGCTCTGCCCCGCGCCTTGTCTTGCTCGCCCGCCTGTTTCCTGTATTTTGGTGGTTTTTGGCCTAATCTGCACATTTTCTGCTTCTCGTTTCCATGTGTTTCCAATAAAACATTCCAGGAACCGAGAGTGGGAGGCAGGATGAGACACCCCTTCTGAAAGACAGCCCCTTCAGTGTAGCAGCGGCGGCGCCCCTCCTGAGAGGTAATAACCTCCAGAGAGAGACCGTTTGTCCCCCGAAAGAGACACCACCACCAACTCAAGAGCGTCAGTCAACCTCGAGGGTGATAGATGTAGCAGTCTAGTTGCCGAGAGAAGTATCTCGGGGATGTCTGTGGCCCGGAAGGGCCTGCACACATTGTATCACTCTCTGGCCTGGCGTGGCCAGAGAGCATAAATAAACGGACGGAGGTCGCTCGTGACTTCCGGCCCAGACCTGTACTCCGTGTGGCTGTGTGTCTGTTGGTCCTCTCAAACTGCGGCCTATTATACTTTGTGGGGCCCCGTTACACTGGCGACGAGGGTGGGCGCCCATTGTCCACATGCAGCAGTGCCCGCCTGATCTGCCAGCTGTCTGCCTGTGCCCACACGACGGCCCGGGGTTGTGTCGGCTGAGGGCCCCCCCACAGCGCTGCACGGGAGCGAAGTGCCGCAGCGTACGGCCGCGCGAGACCACCAAGCTGCGGAGATCAGTGGACGAACGTCACCACGCCTGGGTAAGGAAGTACCCCCAGCGGCGCCCTGTGCACACGGCCGCAGTGCCGCATTACTACGGAAAGTGCCTGCCCCTACCTGGCCCGGCTCATCAGCGTGGAGGCTGCACTGCGACTCCAGAGGAGGGCCGATCCTGTACCCGCATCACCGCGGTGCGCGCGCATGCGCAGACGGCTCCTGCTTCCTACCAGCTACACAGCGCACGTGGCTCGGGCCCGCTGTTGGCCCAATTGATAGAGGCCAGCGCTCAGCATCGCTGCCCAGGGCCAGTCTGCCCACAGGACACAAGAACACTGAGGGTGTGAATACAAGGAAAGGAAAAGGGGAAAAAAATATAAAGAAGGGAAATAAGTAAAGGAAACTACACAAAGGGAGAAGCATCCAGCACACACCAGAGGAACAGCACGCAGTGAAGGGGCAGAGATGACAGAGCAAGGAGCACACGCGGCACTACCACAAGCATCACAGGCCCAACACCGTGGACCCCCAGCGGTGCAGCCAGCGCCACAACACTCCCAGATTAACGCACTACCTCCATTCAGCGAGCTCATCGACCCAGCCACAGCATCGCCCAGATGGACACTCTGGATCAGCAGGCTAGACAATTACTTTACGGCGACACGGGAAACGGATGGCGCAATAAAGAGGTCCCTACTGCTACACTTCGCTGGCGAAGAAATTTACAAGTTGTTTGCCCACCTGCCAAACACCGGCCCGCCAAATGACTACAACGCAGCAGTGATAGCCCTGAACGCGCACTTTGACCCCCAATTGAACCCAGACCATGAGAGGTTCAAACTGCGGCAAGCACGACAGAGGGAAGGAGAGTCAATGGACGTGTTCCACGCGCGGCTGCGCGAGCTAGCGATTATGTGTACGGACGACGACCAGAATAAAGAAGTGAGAGCCCAGGTAATCCAAGGGTGCAGAAACAAGAACCTTCGGACCCTCATCCTACGCCAACCCGGCATCACCCTAGAAGATATCCTCATTCTAGCAAGGTCGCATGACCTGTCTGATGCCCGATCACCGGCAATGGACATCGCCCTAACACAACAAGCGGAGAAACCAGTCACAATCAAAACTGAAAGGGCAGATGCCATTCATGCCCAAAACAGGGGCGCCCGTGGGCGGAGGCCAGGGAGGAACACACAAGGATCATATTGAGGATACTGTGGCAGAGAACAACACCCACAGGAAGAGTGCCCGGCACAAGGACAAACTTGTTCCAAGAGCGGTACCCCCAACCATTTTGCGGTGGCATGCAGAGGAGGCCCGCGAAACCGAGGAGCCCGAGGATGACGACCACCGTCAAGGGCAGTGAAACACCTATCGCTGGAGGACTCTGAGAACCCAAAGACGACACATACGCCCACGCGACCAAGACAATATCTAGAAGACTGATCGACAGATGAGGAAGGCGAGTGCTACCTCATCTCATTTGCCAGTGACCTCAAGTGGAGGAGACGCCCGCAACCCACCTGTGCCCTCAACATTGCCAGATCCCAGGTCACTGTGCTGATTGACACAGGAGCATCCGTTAACGTGATGGGGTGCCAGCAGTACAGACGACTCAACCCATGGCCGGTGTTATCCCCGTCGCATGTAAGAATCCTCACATATGGCAGTCAGACACCACTACCGCTCAAGGGGAAGATGACGGTCCAGGTAAAAGCGGAGAGCCACAAGGTCACCACCACGTTCCACCAGGTTGACAGAGAAGACGATATCCTGGTGGGGAGGCACACGGCCGAAGATCTCGGTTTGGTCACGTTCGCCAATGCAGTCAAGGCCCTACAAACGGAGGACATCCTAGAACTATTTCCACAACTCTTTGAGGGACTCGGATGCATCAAGAAAGCTCCTATCAAACTACACTTAGACAAGGCCGTGGAGCCAGTAGCCTTAAGACACAGGCGGATACCGTTCCACCTCAGGCCAGGTGTGGAGAAAGAACTCCAACACCTCGAACAACTAGGGGTCATAGAGAAGGTCACCGGGCCAACACCGTGGGTATCTCCCATGGTAATCGCAGAGAAACCAAAACAGCCTGGCAAAATTTGACTCTGCATCGACATGCGCCTACCTAACCAGGCAATTAAACGCGAAAGACACTTAACACCAACTGTCGATGACATCTTAGCTGATCTGAATGGGTCCCGCTAGTTTTCCAAACTTGACCTCAATGCGGGATACCATCAGCTGAGGCTAGCCGAGGAGAGCTAATACATCACGACCTTCTCGACCCACATAGGGTTGCGCCGCTACAAAAGACTGAATTTTGGTATTTCGTCAGCGGCAGAAATATTCCAGAAAACCATCCGGGAAATACTATCAAGGACTCCAGGGGGTGCTAAATGTCAGCGATGACATTCTAATACACTCAGCAACAATGGAAGAACACAGTCACCACCTCCGAGCCACGCTCCAACGCCTAGCCGAACATGGAGTCACCCTGCACCGGGAGAAGTGCTAGTTTTTCCAGAAATCCATTGACTTCTTCGGCTACGTGTTTAGCCAGGACGGAGTCAGAGTAGACCCGAAGAAGTCACAAGCCATACAACAAGCCCGTGCTCTGACGACCGCATCAGAAGTTCGAAGTTTTCTTGGAATGGCCACCTACTGCGGGCGGTTCATACTGAACCTAGCCACCCTAGCGGACCTGCTACGCGCCCTGACGAAGAAGGACGCGGCCTGGAAGTGGGACCGAGAAGAAGAGGACGCCTTCCAAAAGATCAAAGCGGCGCTCCTCGGGAAGACTACCATGGCATACTTCGACACCACACGGATGACCGAACTCCTGGTGGACGCCAGCCCAGTCGGGCTCGGAGCCTTCCTGACCCAAGAGACGGAACCAGGAAAATGGACCCCACTGGCGTTTGCGAGCAAGGCTCTCACACCAACCGAAGCCTGGTATTCCCAGATTGAGAGAGAAGCGCTAGCTATCAAGTGGGCCTGCAACCATTTCCACTTATATGTCAGCGGACATCCCTTCCGAGTAGTGACCGACCACCAGCCACTCGTCCCACTGTTCAGAGGGACCGCACCACACCCCCCGCCGCGGATCGAGCGCTGGGCAATACAGCTGCAGCACTACCGCATGGAGCTAATATACCCCCCGGGAGCGAAAAATCCTGCAGACTTTTTGTCGCGACACCCGCCAGAGGCAGCCGGAGATGGTGGCGTCCAAGAACTCAAGACAGAAGAATATGTCGACATGGTGTCTCAGTGGGCCTGTCCGCGAGCGCTCACTCTTGATGAGATCAGACAAGAGACGAGCGCAGATGCGGTACTCATGTGAGTACTGAAGTCGCTCTAAAAGGGATCCTGGGAAGGTTTTCTACACGGAGCACATGGATGGAATGGAACAGACAAATACCGGCTAGGGAAATTCTGGAAGGTGCGGGATGAGCTAAGCGCCGCAGCAGATGGAGTGATACTAAGAGGCTCTCAACTGGTCATTCCGGCGAGTCACCTCCCTAGCTCATGAAGGACACCAAGGGACTACGCGGATGAAGTCTCACATGAGAGAAAAGGTGTGGTTCCCAGGACTTGAAGCCGCCGTCGATGCATTAGTAAGGAACTGCAGGCTGTGCCAGCTTACAAGCAGCCACGAATGCCCCGCTCCAGTGATAACAGAAGAGCCAGCCACGTCCCCGTGGTCACGGATAAGCTTGGATTTCGGGAGTTTCCCGGATGGTCGAGTAACAGCAGTGGTGATCGACAACTACACAAAATATCCCGTAGTCGAAATAATTGCATCAACCTCATTCGCTGACCTGAGACCAGTCCTGGAAAAACCATTCGCACTATTTGGTTTACCTCATGAAATCAAGACTGATAATGGGCCCCCATTTCAAGGGGCAGAATTCAAGAACATGCTGGCGCTGTTGGGGGTTCATCACCACCGCATCACTCCCCAATAGCTGCAAGCCAATGGAGAAGCCGAGCGCTTCATGAGGACCCTGAATAAGATCCTCCGAATTGCAGTCTCCGAGCAGACCGACCCCGAAATGGCACTGCACAAGTTCCTGCGCGAGTATCGCAGCACCCCACACTGCACAACACAAAGATCACCCTGGTCTTTGATGCTAGCTGGGCCCCGACGGGACACCATACCCGCCGCCGACGGCTGGGCTCCAGAGCCTTATGATGCCGCAAACACTCAAGGGCGAAGGGCAATGACCAACGAGCGGGCCAACAAGAAAAGGAAGGCCAAAACCAGAGTCATTGCGCCGGGATGCACAGTACTAGTGAGGAACCGCCGCAGCGGAGGGAAGTTCCGCACAGCATATGAACCTGGGACGTGGACCGTTTTGAAGATCAACGGAACCGCCGTCACGGCTCAAAAGGGTGATGAAACCATAACCCGGAACGTGTCCTGGTTTAAACAAGTACATGACTCTGAGCCAAGCCAAATGTACTCCCGCCGGGCGGAAAGTGGAGACACAATGACGGAAGATCTGTCACCTGGTCCGGCTGGAGAACAAGCCGCAATAAGCCCACCGTCACCCGTGGCAGCAGGGGTCGAGGCGACTGCGACCCCCAGCACTCCGCCATTGAGCAACGATCTGGCGACTCGAGCAGATCGCCACACAAGATACGACCTGAGACCCAATCCAAGGCCAAGTCAACGGTTGACAGACTTTATGTGTTAAAGTTATGATTATGTTTGAACACTGACTTGGGATGGGATGTAGCAGTCTAGTTGCCGAGAGAAGTATCTTGGGGAGGTCCGTGGCCCGGAAGGGCCAGCACACATTGTATCACTCTCTGGCCAGGCGTGGCCAGAGAGCATAAATAAACGGGCGGAGGTCGCTCGTGACTTCCAGCCCAGACCTGTACTCCGTGTGGCTGTGTGTCTGTTGGTCCTCTCAAACTGCGGCCTACTATACTTTAGGGGCCCCGTTACAATAGACATACCCAGTTTTTAGTGGAGGACCCGGACAGGCTTGGGGAGAGCCGAGACATGAGTCAGGCTTGGCCCTGAGGGCCAAAGCATGAGCCGGGCCATCGAAAGATTTCAATCAGGCAACAAATGTATTAAAAAAGTAAGATAAAGACGTTAAAAAGAAAGAAAAAAATAGTTTTCAACATATCAGTGTTTCAATTAAGTACATATGATTAAATCACCGATTTGAACATGTAACATTCATAAATGCCCCCAGGCCCTGACGACGCAGTCCTGAATTACCCAAAATATATCAGTTTATGTTCTCTATTTTTATAGCCTATATTGTTATTACAAATGAAAAAAGATTATTTTATATTAACCATATATAAATGAAGCTTTTGTAAAGTGCAGAACCTGTACTGAATTACTTCAATGTGCTCTGAGACTGGATAGTTATGGAAATGATCCATAGTAAAGTAAAGATAAGGGCCATAGGTCACACATGTGGTCAAACAGAGATGCCAGGATTTGAGTCCAAGATTGCATATTGTGCAGTTCAGAGACAGTGGGGTTACATCCTCCTCTTTTTCATTTGACACCAAAGGTCAATGCTTTGTATTCAGTTATTCAATTATTATTATTCAGCTAGTGTTACTATATGGAGATCTATCACACCTTAGAATCAAATTGACACTATATACAAGTGCCTCGTTATAACAAGCATCTTCAACGCAATAGGTCTCGCATTTACGCAAGTTTTAGCTATTGGCATTGTAAATGACAATGCCTTTTATTTATGTTTTAGTTTTTAAAACATAAATAAAAGGCATTGTCATTTACAATGCCAGTAGCTCAAACTCTCGCAAATGCGAGACCTATTGCATTCCAAATGCTTGAAGGCATCGCTGAGTTGCCCCCTTCTGTCTCCTATAGCCGCTGAAGAGCTCCCCGTTTGGTCCGAGTTAAATAAACAAGCCGGTGGTCACAACTGCGCAGGAGAGACCCTCCTGCAGTAAGATAAACATTAAAGAAAATACTGCTTACAGACTAAAGAAGACGTCCTGTGTAACAGCCGAAGTAAAAGGGTCAGTCCTCATGGGAGGTTACAAATGAAGACAAGGCGGTACTAAGGAGGGACTAACAAGCCTAATAACAAATCAGAAGCCAGCATTTAAGAAGGACAATGGCACAAGCCAATAACAAATATGGGCCGAGAGTGGGCGGGGCTTCAAGTACATACTCCAACACAGCATGGCTCGCAGAGCAGCGCATGCGCTGCCAAGGCTCGACCTAAAAATGAAAGGTGTGCTTTTATGTTTAGAATGTTCCCACAGACGCTGTAGATCAAACCCAGGGATAGAATTTGCCTGCCCAAAATCTTGCTGCAGGACCAAACTAAGTGGGAGCTCTGAGACCCCTTTGTTTTTTGTTAATTATTTAATTCCTGTCATTGAGGTGTTGAAACTCTTCTAAAATGTTATTTTTCTCAAGTCTGCTAGTCAGAAGTAACATTAACATAAAATAGCCTCTCCTTTCTGCCCTCACTCTGCTGGCTTACCTGGCTGGACAACTATTTGAGGAGAGGCTCAACACCTCTTGGTGGCAGCAATTAAATAATTATCAAAACAAATACAAAACAAGGAGGTCCTGCAGCCCCCACTGGGTTTGCTCCTCAGGTTGCAGGCTTCAAAGAGGCAGGGGTGTGCAGCATGGCTTCAGACAGGCCTTTTCTGTCTGCCCCTGTTTAATCTTCAGTTTCTTCTTAAAAATCTACCGGGTAGGGATATTGTCTTCTACATTACCCCACTCCAAAATATAAGGGGGATAAATCTACCCTGCCCCCCACGGTTCCTACACCCATGGTCAGCCCATCCTTAGAGGTAGGTTCCAACCCCCGGAGACCCCGCCTTCCTGAAAAACACAGTCTAGAAAGCGCTCTCCGAAGCTCAGACTACATCGTAGAAGTGAGCTCTTTCACCCCTGAGATTTAGTCATCATTCTGAGAGATAACACTCCAGAGAGAGTGCATCCTTTAGAGCAGGAGTCTTCAAACTGGAGGGTGGGGCCCCCCAAGGGGGCCTCAAGTGATCCCATGGGGGGCGCCAGGCTTTGGCCAAAGGAAGCATTATGCTGATAGCAGTGCTTTGTTTTAAGCGGTAGGGAAAAATGAGCTGCACCAAGCCGCACTGTAATGAGCCATCACTAGCTTCTTTTGTCATTTATATCCTAGCTGGGAAAAATGGTAACAGAATTTAACTGCAATGTTTAAATTTGTCTTGGTTTAAATAGGTCGAGACATATTTAAACATTGCCAGTTCAATACAATAATTGTGAAAAATCTGAGGGGGGCCCGATGAATTGTATTCCTTTACTGGAGGGCGCAGCATTAAAAAGTTTGAAGACAACTGCTTGAGAGGCAGTCCCCCCCCACCTTGAGATGGAGACCTCCTTCTGATCTCCTGCTCTGAGCCGGATTTGGAACCAGAAGTAGCGCAGGCAAACATTTTGAAACCATTCCTCTCCCTTCCTCCGCTCTTTCAATCTCTCTCCCTCTTCCATCCGTCCGTTCCCTGATTCTGTCTTTCCCTCTTGTCTCCCTCATCGTATCTCTCAGGCACCAGAAGTGGTGCTGGGCCTTAGAAACCAGCCTCAAAAGACACCAGCGCTCTAGGGAAATGCCGAGAGGGATAAAAGGCCAGGCCAGCCCTACTCCTGCCTCGTTCTACAAGGACGCCCCCTACCGAAGAGTCGCGTCCCTTGGGTTGTATTGCATTGTAATATTCATATAGCGCTTCATGCTGCGTTGTGAAGATAGCACCCCACTCCTGGGGTACAGGCTGCTCAGCCAGACTCCGGGAGAGCTCCTTTATACATACCGTGAACTCTGAAATGTTATCTGCTATGTCATGTGTACTAATTAATGAAGACTCCTTTTACCAATGATTCCATATGTGAAGCATTTTATCTTACACTTTCCTCTTACATATTCCGCTGTTTTTATACTTGCATTCTTGATTATTTGAAAACCTTTCCTCTTTGGCTTATAAGACCCCTTTATGACCAATTGTACCTCACGCAAAGTGCTGCTTTATTCCAATCACAAATTTATTTCTTGATGTCCCTACTTGGTAATTCAGGCTTCATCTTAGTCTCTATCTCACTTAAATATATCTCAAAGAGCTAAATTTATCTACTAGCTCAAATCTACAAGTGTATGCAGAACTACCTTACTAGTATCTATTTGTATTGAAATCCTCTAATTCCTCAAACGCTGCAATTAACCCACCTTATGCGCCACTACCCACCCGTCATAACACTTTAACGAAATCCTACGTGTTCCCGTAACCTTCCCTGTATTGTAATATTGGCTTTGCTATGCCTCCATTCAGCACATGGTTAACGCCTGCTGGGTGATTTCATGCCTTCTTATGTGCAGCGCTAAAGACACCCTGCTGGGTGAAGTCTGATCTGTGTAAAACAACAAACAATTAAATAAAAACTCTTCTCCAGAAAGACATGCTCTCTCCCAAGGGGATATCCGCTGGAGAGCCGAACCTTGAGGCAAACCCCTCCTTTGAGAAAGACACCTTAAAAGATAACCCTTCTTAAGAGACCACCAGCCGCCATAGAGACAGCCCCTATTCTGAGAGGCTGGCACCTTCTTGAGAAACAGCTCCCTGCCTCAGACAGACCTCTTTCAAAGAGAGTGCTCAATCCTAGGAGAGAGGCCTCACTCCAGGAACCACAATCACCCAAGAGACCAGCCCTCTTGAGTAACCCTGGGTGGAGTTCGTGGAGTTGTGCCACGCAAAACTCCGCGAAGTGTAAAAAAAACTCCGCCGCCCTACGCGGAGCTCCGCAAGCGGCGGAGTGCGATAGAAAAATGCAGTTCGCAGTGATTTTCAGTGCCGGATGCTTGTCCGCTCTGTGCAATCGTCGCGAACGGCACCATGCACAGCGCAAGCGAGCGCTGCTTTCCTTTCTGCCGCTCGAGTAGATTTTTACTCGAGCAGCAGCTTTCTCAACGCGAACGGGCAGTTTCTCAACGCGAGCGGTCGCGAGCATACGCGACCACTCGCAATGAGAAACCCGACCCCCCGCATTGAGAAATCTCGCCAGGAGGTTTATTTTCCACGCTCGCGCTCGCCAACTTGATATTGACGATCACGAACGAGGAAAAATCTCGCCGGGAGGTGGATTTTCCTTGCTCGCGCTCGCCAACTTGACGTTGGTGAACGCGAGCGAGGAAAAAAAACTCTGCTCCGCGAAGCAGAGTTTTTCGGAACTCCGTGAGCTCCGCGTAACGCAAAGTGCAGAAAACCCCGCAAACTCCGCGAGCGGAGCGGAGTTCACCGCCCAGGGTTACTCTTGAGTCTGCTTTCTCTTGGGAGGCTGCAAACAAAAACAAGGGACACCCTACTCACTAGGAACCAGGGTAAAGTGTATGTAACAGAAACAATGGTTCCTGCGGAAAAGTACTTTTCTATATTGATAATACTATGCACAATCGCAATGATTACGGGTTACCAGGATGTCAGAAAGAAAGGAGACCAAGAACACATCCGTATATGTTTCCGATAGTTTTTTATATATCTTTTAAAGGGTATATAAACATTTACAAAAAGCATGAGAAATGCAATAGTGCTTAGTGTCCCCAGTGTAAATGGAACCAAAAGACAAAAACTAGTGAATTTGTGACATACAAACTTGGTTTCCACAATTTTCAAAGACGACCATCAATCATTTTACAATAGTCACAGCCACTGTGTACAGTAATCAGAGCTGGTCAGATGGTTCACTTTAGATAGTTGTTGACGACCTTTCGACCCTTCAAAAGATATAGGGTCTCTTCAGGACCTATGGATGTAGGGACATCTAAGATTCAAAGAAAGATAATGTCACCAAAGAGGTTGGGAGTGACTACATTACTTGTAAGGACTTGAAAGGGCCATAAGGTACCTGAAACAATGATTGCGCAGCCACGTGTGAAATGTGAGACACTGGTCAAGTGAAAAGAGAACAAAGAACCCCAGCCGGATACTGCATGGGTGAGAAGGAAAAAAAGAGGGTAAAGTTAAAATGGAAAGGCAGTGATATGCTGTATCAAGGGCACCTTTATCTAAGGTCTCTTACCCCAGTGTGAGGGACAGGGTAGCGAGCTGGCAACCACGGGTATGAACAGTAGAGCAAATGCCTCTATGTAGAACGCGAAAACTTCTTATGCGCGGAAGTCTCTGTGAATGATAAGTATAACTGTCTTCAGTAATAAAAGAACTGGAATGATATAAACCCATACATGGTGAATCTCTCCAAGGTGAAGGACTTACCAAGGTCAATGCCAAGGGCACAGGTGGGGCGGCTGCTCCAGCTTGTGCTTTAATGATGTTGCCGCGGGTACTCGATTGTCCCGTCGTGTCAAATTAGACTCTGTAATGGGCAAATCTATCTAAACGGGACAATTGAGTACCCGCGGCAACATCATTAAAGCGCAATCATTGTTTCAGGTACCTTATGGTCCTTTCAAGTCCTTACAAGTAATGTAGTCACTCCCAACCTCTTTGGTGACATTATCTTTCTTTGAATCTTAGATGTCCCTACATCCATAGGTCCTGAAGAGACCCTATATCTTTTGAAGGGTCGAAACGTCGTCGACAACTATCTAAAGTGAACCATCTGACCAGCTCTGATTACTGTACACAGTGGCTGTGACTATTGTAAAATGATTGATGGTCGTCTTTGAAAATTGTGGAAACCAAGTTTATATGTCTCAAATTCACTAGTTTTTGTCTTTTTGGTTCCATTTACACTGGGGACACTAAGCACTATTGCATTTCTCATGCTTTTTGTAAATGTTTATATACCCTTTAAAAGATGTATAAAAACTATCGGAAACATATACGGATGTGTTCTTGGTCTCCTTTCTTTCTGACATCCTGGTAACCCGTAATCATTGCGATTGTGCATAGTATTATCAATATAGAAAAGTACTTTTCCGCAGGAACCATTGTTTCTGTTACATACATTCTCTTGGGAGGCAGCGGCTCTCCTTGGAGACAGGCCTCACAGTTAAAGACTACTGGTCCTGAGAGACAGCTTCCTGAAGAAAGAGCCAGCGGATTCCAAATCCGGCTCAACTACAGACTATTATCGCTCTCCAAGGCTTGGACAGGGGAACCAAAACCAGCTCTGGCAAAGATGCTCAAACCAGCCCCTCTCTCTTCGTCTCCTCCTGCTATTTCTCTCTTTCCAACCATCCTTTCTCTCTCTCCTTCTATCCTCTCTCTTCCCCCTTCCTCGCTTTCTCTGTACCTTCCTCCTCCCTTCCTTTCTTCATCTCTTGAAATCTCCCCGTGCCTTCTGCACTTAATTTCGGGGAGCTGAGGAAAGTGAGAGAGGAGCCAAGTGCGGCCATGGGCTTTCAAAACCAGCCTCCAAGGGCCCCAGCCCACCGGGGAAATGCCCGGTGGAATAAAAGGCCTCTCCGGCCCTATTTACCATGCGTCATCAGTTTACATGATTTCTGTTTTCTGTTGTTACCTGTTTGCCTTCGACATAGCACCTAACCATTGGATGTCTGATCACAAGCACTCTGTTGCTACTCCACAAATGGTTTGTAACACAAAACAAGAACTCTAAATAGTAAAATATTGGAGGTTTCCCTTTTCCGAGAGACAATAACCTCTTGAGAGTCAGTCAGAGACCGCTCCCTGCCAACAGTTGTGTTACAGGCCCTGGATCCAAGTGTGCTGTTTCTGGAACAACAGGCACTTCCTTCCTTCCTCTCACATTGACCTCATTGAGGGCCTGGGAAAAGCAGTTTTAAGGACTGGGAAATGCCCATTCCCCCAGAGGCCAGCCACCATCCAGGCTGAAGTGTGAGAGGAAGCACGTGCGGGAGGGAAGGACTTCAGAGCAGAGCGGTTTCCCCCTCACTTTCACCCCTGAAAAGGGACTGCCTGGTGTCTGAAGCTAGTGGAGTTCACGGTCCTTGTTTTTGCCTTTTTTTGGTCCAATCAAAATGTTTCACAGCCTACAACATAGCAAAGAGAACGTCAAGTATGTGGGATGAGAAGGAAGGCGGTGTGCATGGGTGGAATGCGTCCTACTGTCGTTGTGCTGCATTGAAGATAGGGTTACCACTCTGTGGGCTCAACTTTAAGGCGGGGCTTTTGTTGCAAGTGACATTCCCGATCCGCAGGAAGTGACATTGCATTATTTTGCGTCACTGTGAGGAAGTTGCTGCTCACAATGAAGTGGGATTATGGGTAATGCTTAATGCAGTAGATAGGAGGCGTAGAGCCTTGAGATTTAGGGACTGGCAGTGAGAGAGGTGGCAATGCATGAAGGTGAGTGTTGGGTCATCATGAAGAACTTTATTGCGGTTCAGATAACCATAAAAGTACACATAAAAACATATAAATACATAAAAACATTTGCAGCTCATAAAAATACAAAGTCCAATAGTATAACTACTGAGTCAGTGAAGCATGGTAATTCTGCAGTGTTAATTAGAATAAGACATAAAAAGAAAAAAGCGCTAAACACTGCTCTAAAACAAGTTTGACTGATCAGCAAAGTTCTCAAAAAGGGTCCATGAAAAAAAAGACCTCAAAAGGGTTCGCTATGCTATCCAGAAAACGTTAAAGGCTTTCTGAGCTGGCTAAAAGCAGAACTACACTGTAAGCTCAAAGTGCTACGCTACAGCTCAGATCAACTGACTATCAGCTGTTTCACTGTTGTAACTTCATGCGAATAAAGATGTTTAAAGTGTACTGTGCTTTAAAAAATACCTCAAAATCAATATGTAACACCTTTCCCTGATGTTATGTGCCAAACTGACTGCTAGTATTTTGAGATCGAAAAGATAATGCAGTTCTTGTCGTCTGGCTTGCATATTTTCAGTGCATTATGTCGATCTTTAATCCCAAGGGAGCGACAAACGGGGGCGAACCACTGACCACGCTGTTTCACGTAAGCACTACACACAAATAGTAAATGCGCTTCATTCTCTTCTGCCTGGAAACCCATAGGGAAGACATCTGTTGCATTATCATTTCTTGTCCATGAACGAGTAAAAGAGGCAAGCGGGAGAATCCCTAGGCTAAACTCAATAAACAAGGCTCTTGTAAACGGAGGATTAACGTAATCCATGAATTTTTCACAACGGAATTTGCATTTAATAGCCAAAAAAAGATTGGAAAGGCTACCTGATGGAACAGGAGAAAGCCTTGAACTTAATACAGTATTCCAATAGCTTGATTTCACAGATTCGCGAACACTTGTTGGTATTAAAGTGGGGTGCAACCAGTAATCACTCAAGCCTAACCTACTCAGCCATGTTTTTATATAGCTTAGCCAAGGGATGGAGCGTGACAGGCGGTTACCTATTATGTCCTCAAGACATTGTCTATACTAGGATGCCAACTCCTCTGTTGTCCATACACAGATCCAGTAAAAAATTAGTTTAAGTTGGCTATGTCAGTAATTGATTTTAGATTTAAGTCAAGTCTTAATGGGAGTAATGGCGCCCTAGTTGGGAGTTTCAACAGTGTTTTGAGAAAGGAATTCTCACTTTTCTCAAGCGTATCTAGCTTACAGCAACCCCACAATTCTGCTCCATAAAGAACTGCTCCCCAGGCTTGTGCCTTGTAGATCTCCAATGCCGGGGAGATAGGATAGGATGAGGCTCGATTAGCGAACCTAATGATTGCCAAACCTTGATACCTTGGGGTTAGTGAGCTTTTCTCAATCTGGGCTTTCCAATTATGGGAATTAGTAAGTCTCATCCCAAAGTAATCAAATTTGGAATCCCTTTCCAATATCTTCCCTTCCAGGACAAGTCTTCCTTTAGCTTTTTTCCACGAGTTAAACACCATGTATTTAGTTTTGATACAATTTATTTCCAAGCCATGGTTTTTACAGAAAACACTAAGGGCCTGATTTAGGTCTTGGCAGACGGGTTACTCTATCACAAAGGTGACAGATATCCCGCCCGCTGAAATATAAATCCCATAGGATATAATTAAATTTATATTTTGGTGGACGGGTTATCCGTTACCGTTGTGACGGAGAAACACGTCCGCCGAGATCTAAATCAGGCCCTAAATCTTTCCAGAAGAATGCATAAGCCCATAGTGTTTTTTGTAAGAAGAAGTGTATCGTCGGCAAATAGTAACCCTGGGACCTTGGAACCTGCCATTTTTGGTGAATCATTTTCGCAGTCCATCAGGTATGTAACACAACCATTAATAAACAATAAGAAGAGGGTAGGTGCCAATACACAACCCTGGCAAACACCTCAGCTGATAGGGATGATCTCTGTGGTCCTCATCTGGGCCCAACCTGATTTTAGCAAAGATATCTGTATATCGCTGTTGGATTAGTAAAAAAAAGCCAAGGAGGAAACCCCATTTTGCCAAATACCTCCCATAGTTTCATCCTTGGGACTAGATCAAAGGCGGCATGCAAGTCTACAAATGAGATGTACAGAGAGCCCTGGTCTATGTCTACTGAGTTCCATTTTATAGTCAGAAACCGTAGGACCTGGTCAATTGTACTGATCTTGGCTTTAAACCCAGCTTGTAAACGCATCAGCACCTTATTGGTAGATATCCACTCCCAAGGTTTTGGGAGGATTTGCTTACTGTAGACCTTCTGAACATTATCAATAAGACTTATCGGTCAGCAGTTAGCAGGGATATTCCTAGCACCTTTTTAAAAAAATCGGTATGATTTCAGCTCCGTCCAAGAGTTGGGAATTGGAGCTCGTGCAGCTATAGCATTTGACAGGTTGTTTATGTATGGTCTCCATATTAAGGGTTCAGAAAGATACAAATCATAGAGGATCTTATCAAGACCAGTCTCTTTCTCAGCTTTTTGGCCCTGAATTGCATTGAGGGTTTCTTTTAATGTGAATTACACTAGCTCTTTCTTGTCGTCTTTGATTACAGTAGAGGGCTTAGGATCCACATTATCTTCCACATATGATAATTCTGAGTAAAGAGCTGAAAAATGCTCAACTCTCTCCCCAGAAGATATGTGGCTTTGTGGGCGAGTGTAATCTTTGCACCCTCCTTGTGTTACTAGATGCCAAAACCCTCTGCCATCTTTTGTCTTAGCTGCTTCTAGCAGATCCTCCCATATCTGATTTTCCCACTTTGTCTTGCTAGTTTTAATGATGTTTGCATACCTTTGTCTACATGGCGTTATGTTGGTTCGAACCTTACTTTTTATAGCCTTGACAAGTGCTGTTTTAGCCTCTCTACAATCATGTTGAAACCATTCATGCATTTTGCGGAGATATTTACGGGTTTTGATGTCTTTCTGAAAGAATTCTTTCAGTCTAGAAAATAATTTTTCATCGACGACCATGATCTGGAAGATTGTGCACTCCTGATTCTCAAGTGAGGATAATGCTACGCTTAGTATTTTATAAATCTCCTGCATGGAGTTCGC
Source organism: Calotriton arnoldi (assembly GCA_963921515.1). NCBI lineage: Eukaryota > Metazoa > Chordata > Amphibia > Caudata > Salamandridae > Calotriton > Calotriton arnoldi. Next base: position 1,280,120 of record CAWUFW010003522.1, read on the forward strand.
AGTATTGTATATGTCCGCCCATCTCACATTGCGCCTATTGTGGATAATACTATTGTTTCAGATGGCAATCCTTCTGGGCATGATATATCTCTGATTTGAGACCCCTTTAATTCTAAAATAAGTGGGTTTCAAATCGTTCAATGGCCTTCATATTGGTCATTTTGTGCCAGATTCTAACATCAATCAATATATAATCAATATTACTTTTGAATTCACTGCTCTCAAAGGTCGATTTAGCATATGGATCTGATATAGAGGGACCATTGCAAGCTCCTAAGTCATGGGACACAACTATATCTACTATGTGTAAAGCAGCTACACTGATCCTCATATTTCTCCTCGAGTGAAGTAAAGATCAATTCCCCAGCTCTCGTCTTCATCATTGATCAGTACTGACATAGGGTCGGTCATAAGGCTAAAACAGGTCTTAAAATCTCCCGTGTTTACCACAAAATGCTTTTCCAGATGATCATCTAGAATTTTATTCAAGATTTTTAGAGTCAGAGACTCCTACTTTTGAGGGGTAGTCCTATTATAAATATTTACCCAAACATAGGGAGTCTTTTGCTTTGGTGTCAATCTAAGAACTCGTAAATCTGGAGAGGCAATATTGATTTTCATGATTGTACAATCAAGTGCAGTTTTTATCCGTATGATTAGCACCCAGATGGTCTACTTGCCTTAAATGCTTGTGCCTCAATGCTATATGCGACGTAAACTATTCTATAAGCTTGATTGACGGCCCAGGTTTCTTGGAAAAGACATTTATGGTATTCATCAATAAATCTTCCCCATTCCTCATCAGCTAGTATTGATCTAATCCCAGCTAAATTCCAATTCACTCACCTTAAATGGGATGCTCTGAGCAGTTTCTTTGCATTTTCACTCTTTTGAACGTGCATCATGCACTGGACAATTTCGGGGACCAAGTTATTTTCTTTATACTCTTTCAGATTATATAGATGCCCTTTAATGTTGGGATGGATGATCTCTTCACTTCCCTGGCTAGGATGATAAAGGCCTCGAATATTATCTGAAGGGACTTTGTTTTCCATTAAGAAAAATGAAAGAGAAGGCATTAAATCTAGAGCAGTTATTCCTCCTCCCATTGAAGGAGATGCTGCCTTCAATACTTTACTGCTTCTAACTATATTGCGCCCGATCCCTTTTGGGTGTTGCCTGGGAGTTCCGGCTTAAATCAAATCGAATTTCAGACCCCTTTGGGGGGGAAGTACGCTGATCTAGCATAGTCAAGTTCTCAGCTAACTCTGCATCTATCAGCTTCACCTCAATTGAATCCCATTGGCCCCCATGTACAGCATAACGTTTTTCATAAACAATATCTGAGTAAACAATAGAATAACAATGTCGAAAATTTAAAATCCAATGTAACACTGAGTTTTTTTAGTGAGTCTCTGCTTTCAATAGAACCAATCAATAGTTTAGAAACTTTCGTCATATACACAGTTTGACCCAATTGGGTTCGCGAACGGGGAAGAAAAAGTATGGTATTCACAGCTACTTTGGAAGATGTAAGGTAATTGTACGAGGAACTCAAGGATAACGAACAAGCTGCCTTGAAAGTGTGTAATGCCAAAGAAGGATCTGTGTCCTAATTATTAGCTTAACACAGAGCCTTAAAAGTATGTGGAAGCAAAGAAGGAGCTAGTCATTGTTACTAATGTAGATATTCTTCCTTCCTGTGTAGACGCAACCTGCACAGTCAAAGTTCCTGCCCCCTCTGGCAGTACCCTTGTCTGATGCCCAGGGGAGTTTTTGAAAGTTAGCTTCAGGTTTGACTCGTGCGGGAGGTATAGAGGTAGTAAGCTTGGGATTTGGACTTTCCAAAATGTTTTACGTTTTTAGGGACCATAGAGATAGTTTGGATAAAGTGTCCACCCCACTAAAATTACTTGCTTTAAATCACTTATCTCCCCTCTCAGGGCATTAATGAGGCGAACTGCCTTTGCAAGAGTTGGGAGATCAGCTCAACTAATTAGATCATCAGCACTAGGCTCCTTAAAAGGGCTCATCAGATGCTTAAAAGGTTGGTTAGTTGTAGCCTGTTTAGGCCGCAAAATTACATACCTGTTTGAACACTCTACATTAGGAATTATTTCCACGTGCCCCCCACTGGCTGTGATTGAACAATCACTAGAAGAAATTAATTTTCCAATAGGTTGTTGTGCGGCTGAGGGGTTATTTTCTTGGGTCTTTTCTTGAATATTTCAGCCACCTTTCCCCCTTTAGTTAGGCCCGCTTTGCATGAAGCATTCGTTTTTAGATCGAGCCTAGGCAGCGCGCATGCACTGTCTGGAAGACCTGCTGTAATCAGTATATGGAGTGCAATCCCGCCTGCTGCTTTCCATTGGTTCACTCCTGCGTTGCTCTTCTTTCCTGGCTCCCTATTGGTTGGCGCTCCCGATACATCACTTCCGTTTTCTGGCAAGGAGCACCGGACAACTACAGTTTACTTACGCTGTAGGTCTTTGTATTTCGTTTAGGGACTATTTCTTTAATTTAGTGCTAATGATATTGTATTTCCATGGCGCCTGGCACGGCGCCCGCTTTCCTGTTTTAAAAAAATCACTTTTATGTGCACGGGCGCCTTGCTTTATGTTTCAGCGCGACGATTGCTTTCATATTTACAACACGGGTGACGTGCTTTATGTTTGAGCACAGCGAGAGCTTTCATGTTTTTTTTATTTATTACCATGGAGGGTGCTTCACGGGCCGCAATATGCATAACTTTTATGTGCACGGGTGCCACACTTTATGTTTGAGCATGGTGTCAGCTTTTTTATTTACAAAACCAATTGTTCTAAGTCTTGCAAATGCGAGACCTATTGCATTGCAAATGCGTGTTAATATACTCTTCACTGTCTAAATTAGAATGTCTATGTCTGTGGCCACGCAGTTCTCAGCCGCATGTTTAGGCTGTTTAATCTGAGAGGAAGCACCTGTGGAGCTGCTAGTTGCCTTTCTTTTCCCCAGGGGGATAAATGTTAATGGCAATCGAGCAAGCAGGGGAAATGATGAGCTGACAGAGAGATATAGTCAGCAACAATTTCACTCTCCTGGGTCTCCAAATAACAAGCAACCAAACAACCAAAAAAGGAAAAAAGAAAGTCACCATACATTTGCTTTTACAGAAAAACAGCTTCCCCTAACCTCCCGATGCAAAACCAAGGGAGGGGGGCGTGGCCCTGCCCTGCCTTAGCCCAGCTTTGATGGGTGCAGTCGAGCCTGCCCTTGGCCCGGGCTTTGCCCAGGCGTGGCACGTGCAAAGGGAGGTGTGTAAGCACTCAATAGCTCTGGGAAAGCAGGCTCCTTACTCCCTTTATTGGCGCTAATGGGCGCAGCTGTTTCTGGGTCCTGGAGTCCCCTTGTTGCACCAATGTAGTCCTGTGCAGTGGGAGGAGTGTAAGCGCTTTTTAGCGCTGGGAAAGCAGGCTCCTCCTCTCCTCGGTGGCACTCATAGGCGCGGCTGTTTCGGGGGCCTGGAGTCACCTTGTTGCACCAATGTAGTCCTGTGCAGCGGGAGGAGTGTAAGCGCTTTATAGCGCTGGGAAAGCAGGCTACTCCTCTCCTGGTAGGCGCTCAGGAGTGTGGCTGTTTCTGGGGTCAGGAGTCCCCTTGTGGCACCTTTGTAGGGTATTGGGTCAGGTGGGAAGATATGTAGGTTGGGAATTGGGGAATGATAGATACAAAAGGAGGTGATGTGTGGAGACTGTAGGTGGGGAGATATTTGGGTGCAGAACATGGTGGTGCATGGGGGTTGGTAATGGGCGAAGTGGTGAGATGTAAATGCAGAAGGTGGCGACGCGTAGAAGATGGGAGTAGTTGAGGATGAATGAATTTAAGCTGGTCAAGGGGACTAGTCTTGAGTGGGGTGGTTGTAGCATAGCCCCCAACCTGCATCCCGCCAATGACTACGCTACACATGGAGCATAGTATTACACGTCTTTATTCGTCTGCACATAACTGCAAACTCAACATTCTAAACCAGCCATCATTGCATTCTGCTCTAACACTTACGTCACAGCTCTACGGAGTCCATCAGGAGGCAAAAGGGTTCTGTCATTGCTAACCCACAAGACACTACAGTGGTGGTGTCTGGAAGCTGGAAAAGATGAATTGGCACTGGTATAGTGGAGGTGGGTGAGATAGAGAAATAGTTACTTTGGTATTGGTGGTATCGTAGATACAGAACGTGGTGATGCACAGAGACTTTTCATGAGCGAGGAAGGCTGCACTGAGGTTGACAAAAAGAGATGGTAGTGTGAGAGGTGGCTATGATGAAGGTAATGAGGTATGGTACTGGTGAAGTGTAACTCACAGAGGCTGGTAAACGAGTACATTGGATTGAAAAACCGGAGACTGGTTCTAGGGGCCACATTATAGACTGGCTGGTTACCAATAATATAATTAAATGAAAAAAACTAAAGTTAAAGGGCAGGGTGATCATCCCCCAAATCAAAAACGCACGTTGGGGAGGGAGGAGTTTTTCTTATTCACCTCTAAATGGTTGAATTCTCTGCCCAAGCATCTCAGAGCTCAGCCTAATTTGCTTACATTTAGGAAAGAACTAAAAACGTGGTACTTTGGTTCCTTTGTTTAATTTTTATTGATTGCCTTCGTACTGTTCACCATGTTAGACACTAGCGCCAAGACGCCGAATAGTATATGCGCGCTTTATAAACCTTTAACATTACAGTTGATAGTGTTGTAATAATCACTAAAACACAAATCGTAAAAACACCTGAAATTCGTATGTTATGGTAAGTCCTTAACCATAGCACACAGCCAGCTGTCTTAGGAAAACCTTAATTCCCACTTCCACTATGCACTGTCTCTAACATGCTACATATGTCGATGCAAGCCATGCCACATAATTTAATGTACCGTATCCCTATGTGCATCTGTATGGCAAGACACTTGTACATATACTTATTCAGTCCCTTTGTCACATCTTATTTCCATCTTTCTGAAGTGATAGCCAGGATGGGAGTTATGGTAAACTTAACCTTAGATCCCACCCCACCACCGCCAATCAGCCTTAACTCCCACGTCCAACATGGACTCCTTGACATCTCATTTCATCTTCCATTAGTGGTGGTGGGCTAGGAGTTAAAATTGAGTGTGGTGGGCAGCGATGGGAGCTAATGTTATGGTCTTGATAATGTTAATATTATGATAATTATCCATGAAATATCTTTTCATGGATCCATCATTATAGTAAAAATCAAGCAAACTAAATTCTTCTCATTGCTATAGATCCAGCGTAGAATGCTCCAACACCTTTGGCAAAATGATCCCTCGATGTGGGATGTAAAGAAGTATGAAGAAGTAGTGCTTAGTTTGTAAAGAAGTGCCTGGGCCATTCTCATGAGGCCACTGTAGCGTGCACCACCCACTGCCCCTGCCAGAGCTGCCATTGACAGCACCAACACAACTACTACCCATCACACTCCTACAAGTGTGACAATTCCGGCTATTCCAGGCCACTCGAAGCTATAAGAAAGACGTGAGTGGCACGAACTATTAACTTTTTAATGTGTATTGAATTATAAAACACTGTGGTTCTGCTCATCTTAAAATCAGACAGACACCGCCACTCTGTGGTGGACTGTCGCTAGTGCCGAGCACCAGAAACCACTGGCTCAAATTAAGCACTGGTGAAGGGGCTATAAAAGCACCATTATTACGATCAAGAAAACTGTCTGAAGGCATAAACTATCTAAGGCACAACATTTCTCAAAATAACTGGTTAAATTCTCAAAACTATGTAGGATTCGTTAGGTAAACCTACATCTGTAAAGAAACCAACTGCTTGAACACTCTACAACGCTTCCCTCCGACACAATTTCACAGTGTACGCAAGATCTCATGAGTATGGGTTGTGGTCTGAAATATCAAGTAGGGAATATCGATTTACAAGAATATTGTATCCAAAATATCAAGAAACTAAATATTGATGCGGTAAGAGCATATAGGTAACTACAGGTTTGCAGTTCTTAGCTCCATGTCTATATACCTTGAAGATATATATATATATCATCAAGGTACATATATGTGGAGTCAAGTATAGAAAACCTATACTTATATACATATACTCACCTGTTGATATTTTGGCTTTAAATATTTTGTCAATGGTATTGTTGCAAATCCTTGATGTATACTATGTACCTCCACCCTGAGTGAGAAGCGAGCAGTGGTGTTGTGCCAAACTGCCTCGATCAAAAGGAGCCGTGTGCTAAGGTTAGTAATCACCCGTGTGAGCATTCAGTTACATCTGCTGACATGAGACTGATTATTAGAACTCAAATTGTGAGGGAGGCCCACCTAAACGGCAATTCACCAAAATGCCAAAGGAAGTGGAAGTGAGATCACATACCCTTTGACCCGGACGATAACAGTGTTGACTCATAGCCTCCTATTTGCTGCTAGGAATATAGGGGAAGGGCATGAGTGCAAACTGCAGAAAATAAACAGGGTTATAAAAACCTTCTTTACTTCCTCTTCCTGCACCTGCCTCGATTACCCTTGAGATCAAAGGAAGCAAAGGCAGTGTCAGTGGTAACAAAGGGCAGTGCCAAGGGTAACAAAGGTCTAACCTGAATGAATGAAATAATTCTATTGCATAATAACTTAAAATCATTGCAATTACACACCTATGGGATCGATAACAGTTAAACCAAGATTGTACTATTAACACCAAGCCAGACGGACGGAAAAAAGCCGTCCCAGATGCACACTTATTTATGAACGTGAATATACTAGCAGACCAAAAAGACCGTTAGAAACCAGCCTCTCCCCTTACAGATTGTCTTAGCATGAAAAGTGCCCGTGCAGAATCAGGCGACTGGGCTGTAAAGAGCACCCCTCACATTTGTGGACCATGACTCTGTCCTAAAATACAATGTGCTGGTTGCCCCAGTTCGGAACATCCAAATGGCCTTGGCCCACCATATTTCAGCTTTTGGAAAGAAATTCTACTGTTAAAACCGCATTGAACAGGCAGGGGAAATCCAGCCCGGATGCAAACTTATAAAAGTCAATGGTCCTTAAAAAAGATTCTAGTATTGAAAAGCTCAAGAGCCATTAAAAGCCAAGCTCCCCCATTGCAGATTAACATAGCTTGGAAAGTGCAGGTGCAGTATCGATCAGCAACATTTTTATTAATTCATCCCCAATTTGTTAGCATTGACTCTGTATCATGGCCTGAATAGTGCTACTGCACAATCAGTCGGCAAGATTGTAAACAATTCATCCCCACATTGGTAAACAATAACTCTGTGATACAGTGTAATAATTACCCCTGTTTAGGGGAACCCTTTGGGTTTGGCCCAACGTGCCATTAAAAGTCCAAGCTCTCCCCTTGCGGGTTAACATGGCATGAAAAGTGCTAGTGCGGAATCAGTCAACAAGATTGTGTACAATTCATCCCTACATTTATGAGAAATGTCTCTGTATCACGGCTTGAAAGGTGCTAATGCAGAATCAGTTGGCTGGATTATGAATAATTCATCCCCACATTTGTAACCCCTTGTGGGTTAACATGGCATGAAAAGTGCTGGTGCAGAATTAGTCAGCAAAATTGGAAACAATTCATCCCCACATCTGTGAACAATGACTCTGTATTGTGGCGTAAAAGGTGCTAGTGCAGAATCAGTTGGCAAAATGATATACAATTCATCCCCACATTTGTAAAAAATGACGGTGTAAAATACAGCAAGATTATTGCCTCCGTTCAAGGCAACCGGTTGGCTTGGCCCACCTTGACGAAAGTGCAAGGAACCCTGTAAAGTGTAGACCTAAAGTCCATTTCACCTGAAGCTGATTTATTATAGGCCATAAAACTGTTCCAAAGTGCCAGCGTGCTGGTTACAGCTGTTCAATGCGTCCATTCAGCTGTAGTCTACCATGGAGTTACTTTGGGTATGCTATTGCTAGAGGTGTCCTGCAGCCTAAGAACTCAGATCAGACCACTATCCCAGCATTTTCCAATGTTCTATCTTCCATCCCGCTTGTCGGCCTCTAGGGTTGAGCCGCTCCGGCACTGTTTCGTTCAACTCCCTTCGAGTTGCACTCATGAATTTACCAAATTTGGTCTGCTCCGAGGGCACTGTGCAAGACAAGAGCCAGGAGACTGCCTCTGTGCATGTCCTAACCCCATGCCTTATGAACATCGGTTTTAACAGCTTCTGGCGATGTTGGAGTAAAGCGGGACTACAGCGTAAGAAATTTTCCATGGACTCCACACTATAGTTACACATCCTGCATTTACCAATCTTCAGCAAGGATTTCCAGCCCAGATTTAATTCCTTGATAGGAGGTAACACTATCCGAGCCCATTGGATTTCTTTCAGGCATTTCTTTCCTAAGGCGTTATTCAAATGTGGCTGAATGTTGTTTGCCTCATATGACTTCAATAGGCCTGACAGTCCTCCAGTGGCCTTGTATCTAGCCATATCTTCTTCTCTTTATAACGGCTAGATTTGTTTGTTTAACGCCTTCTTTGGTGCTCCATAGTTTACTTCCTCTAGGGACCAACTTGCTATAGATAGATCCAGTTTGGCCACAGCGTCAAGAAAGTACTTTTGCCAGGGGTTGGGTCCCCCTTCAAATATTATTTTGAGTACCTCCTTTAGTGGTCCCTTCTGGGGCATTCAGTATCTCATACCGGTATTTCACCCGGGTGCTCATGCATTCGTATTTTTGTAGCACCAGGCCGAACTCAAGCCAAATCAGGCCATTACGTGTGAAATTGTGGAGTCCAAAAAGTATTTTATAACACTGACACTGCACTTTTTCCATTATCGTCTCCATCTTCCCTGGGAATGCTTGCAATGCGTACCCTGCAACCGCTAGCAGTTTGGATTTTGTGACTTTTCTTATTGGTGCTGTCTAACCTTTGTGTCTCCGAATTGATATCCATGGAGGCTTATGCCCTACAATTAGTACTGACAATCTCGAACCAGTGTTTGATTACTTTTTAGACACTTTCTTTCATATACATCCAATTTCAGACTCACTAAAGCCGGAGAGACATTTTTTTTTTTTTTAAATCATTCTTTTCTGTTGAAACTTCTGGAGAATGCAGCATCATCCAGCTTATGGTATTTTGAGTCCAATCTTGTATTTTTGAAATTATCGACAAGGGAGAAGCGCCTTTAACAATAATGTTATTTTTGATCATAAAGTGCTCCATCTCACACCACTGCCATTCTGAAGTGTAGTAAGCAGTCTGTTAATATCACCCAATGTAATGGTGTTCAATTCACAAACTCTGTAGAGATGGAAAACTAAGTTGGCCCTGCTGAAATTTGACCTCATGACCTGTAGATCATTGCAGGGAACAATTAGCTCAATGAGCCATTCTGCTGGCCCTGTTCTTACACATCCAACACCCACAGCAAATCCATCTTAGGGTCCCATTATGAGTGGGTGGAAAAGGGCCTGGTCACCCGCTCCTCAGAATTAAAAATAACGTGGACATCTGTAACTCTGTGGGAGGTGACTTACTCACCAGTACAAGTTTTTGGATAAAAACATGCAGGAATCCGTCTTTCAAGCAGGTGAAGTGTTTAGTGTGAAAAACTCCACCCTGAGGTGTTACAATGGATCTTGTAATCCCAATGGGGCATTCATACAGAGGGCCTTATTTTCCAGTATTCAGGAAGTTGTAGGGTAGCTGAAACTGACCAGCATACAGTCCTCTTCTTTGTAGGTCTGGCATTAACCAAGACCTTTTGATTTTACAAACAAATGCATAATATTCTCACTTATAGGTACTTTAAGCCAGCCACCTTCATCCATAAGTCTGTTATTGTGCCATTCACATTTGAATTAAATCAGCTACAGCAAGGGGCACTGAGTCAGTCCACTTCAGCATTGGCTAACTTCACATCAAGGGCCATATTTATGTAGAAGTGACGTATCGCAGTGCAGCAAGTCTCCTTGCTGCGCTGTGCTGCGTGACATGGAAAGGGCAGGAATGCACTGTATTTAACACAATGCGGGACATTCCTGCCTTTTTCCAGCGCTGGTGCACAATGTGCCGCCTAGCGCCAACGCAGGCACTCTTGCAACATGGTGCAAGGGTGCCTGCGTTGTAAGCAGGATTGTTTTTGTGCAGGAACAGGCACTTTCCTGCAGAATGTGGCACACATAGAAAGAGGAAAAAAACGAGGAGAACTGAAGATATTTCCCCTCGTTACACCTCCACAGGCAGGGCATAGCATTTTAGCGCATTCTAAGGTCTGCCAGTAATGGTAAATCTGGTATTGCGTAAAAAAATCCATGGGTGTTACGTGGGAACACCCATGCACCACCCAAGGAATGCCTCCCGGGGCACAGTAACGCAACACAGTGATTTGTGCTGCGTTTCGTTACTCTTGATTTATCAAGCCACTCAGGGCCACGCAAGGTGAGTTGCGTCGAGCATGCACTCCAGTTGCGTAGTGCAAAAGGGACGCAACCGGTACATAAATATGGACCTGAGTGACAGAATTTGGCTGTATCACAAGGATCACACCCACACACAAAGTTATTCCCTTGAGTGCAAGGGCCTATTATGGCAATATGTGCATTTTAAGAACAAAAAACATATTTTTGCTTTTACCCACTTTTTATAGATTAACGAGGGCCCAGCAGCTTCCCCAACAATAAAGTTTTGCAAAAACCATGACATAACAAAACAAACACTGACAAAGTCAAAAAGCTGAAGTTCAACTTGTGGGATGACTAGGTTATACTTGTTTGCAACTAGAACCTTCTGTGATATCACCATGGGATCTTACTTCCCCATTTTGTCTATATCATACCTTTACATTTACCTTTGATGTTCCTCCTGGTAGATAGACTTTGCCACTCCCCAGAACATGAAAATTGTTCCCTTTCACTCAGATTCACGTTTTGATGAATTTTTCCTGCCTCGGTCTCAATAACTCTAAAAGAGAATTTCTGGTGTTGTTGCTAAACAGTAAAATGTAGAAACATGAGTACATGCAACTAACTGAAAATCCAGCACTGACTCGTGGTGAAGTCACGATCAAGTTTGCACCCCTCTGCATTATTCACAAGGCCTACGTGAAGAAAGGCCCTGTGCCCCTACAGAAGCTGGCACCTGATTACCCTATGAGGACTTTTCAGTCCGCCACCACTCACTGGCATCAACAATGATTGTTCAAACACAGGTGCGTAGCTTCCATTGGTGCAGTAGTTGCAGTGGCACCGGGGCCCAGAGGAACAAGGGGTCCACAAAACCCTGATTATTGATGTATTTAGCAATGCCAACAGTAGCCAGGGGACTGTTTTCTGCTTTGCACGAGGGTCTATGACACACTGGCTACGCCACTGTTCAAACAGCTAAGGCACGGTAGCCGATCATCCGGCATACTGAGTCTCAAACTCTGGAACTCACCTGACCCAGAAATGCAAACTCTGGAACTCACCTGACCCAGAAATGCAAACTCTGGAACTCACCTGACCCGGAAATGCAAACTCTGGAACCCACCAGACCCGGAAATGCAAACTCTGGAACTCACCAGACCCGGAAATGCAAACTCTGGAACTCACCAGACCCGGAAATGAACACAGAAGGAAACTAATTATGATTTAGGAAACGTCTCAAAACAGAACATTTCAGACAGGCTAGCAATCAAAGAAAATAGGGGAACGTTCCTCGCAGCAGACTGTAGTAATACTATCCTTGGACAGTTACTATGCCTTGTTGGCCCTCTGTTTATTGCCGCGCTCTGGAGTGGTCTTAAGACAACATCTGGTGAGTTAACAAAACACTAGGGCCTCCATTACAAGTCTGGTGTAGCGGAATTACCTCATGGAACTGTGCTTCGCCAGATGCCAAGAGGGACAGTATTTCCACATTCAGGTTTTCCAAGTGTTTGACAGCCAGACCCGAAACTACCATACACTCATTCTCAGACTTTGGCTGCAGCAGTTCCCCCTCCATAAAACACTTCCTTTTCCCTCCCTTACTCCCCCCAGACCCTCCCTCACCCTCCATCCCACCCAGTGGTCCCCACATTCATTTACTGTCATCTTAAAGCAGGTGGTAAATGTGTGTGTTAAACCCCCCGAATTTGGCCTCTACAGAAACATCAGTCCCACACAGTAATTCCCCATTCCAAGGGGCTAACTTAAAAAATGTTTTTTATTGAGTTTTGGATATAAACAATCATTAATATAGAAAACATAATCTTTTGGTGATAACCCCCAGTAAAGTAAGACTGCTAAGTCTTGTTTCCGGAGTTTAGTTCATGGGGGTGGGTGGGAGCGCTAGGCTCAAAACCACAAATTCCATCATCATTTTTCCCCAAAGAAAAATTAAGAAACAAGTGACAAAAAAGAGGGGGCGGGAGATCGGGTCGCTGCTGGTACTTGTTAGAGTGGACTTCCCTCATGAGGCAGTGATTACTGTGACCCCCACGTGCTTTGCGTGCCCCAATAAAATGGTCAGGAGTTGAATACCAGGGGGGATTTAGCAGGGTTGAGTCTATCTAGGGCCTTTCCAGATCGGGGCTCTGTGTTGCTGCTGCCGGGGTTGGGCTGGTGCTGGCGCTTGCACCGGCAACTTAGGATTCCCGAAAGAATGTCAGGTAGTCTTCCTATCTCTGATTGTGTTCCTGTTTCCCGTATCCCTTATCCCCTTTTCCCTTATCCCAGGTGAGTGAGCCTACCTCGCCCAGTTCTTGGAATTGCCCATCTTTCTTTATGGATACTAGGGAGAGGTAGATAGGAAAACACAAACTAGGGCTAGGGAGACAATTTCCTATGCACTCTAAGAGGGTATCACGCCAATTCTCTGTTTTGAGTGCCTCTAGGGTACTTCCAGTATGTGGCTGTGCTTTTCTTCACTAGTGTGAGGATTAGTTGATAAATATGTTTCCCATTTTGCCCTTTTTGGCGTGGAGAAACTGCCCTAATAGGGATTTCTTGGGGTATAATAGGTTTGCGCAGCCTTTTGTTTTCTCAAGATGGGATTTTACTTCTTCCCAGAAGACCAATGCCTTGTGGCAAGACCCGACCTTGCGATGGCACGCCTGCATCTTCTGCACTGCATCTAGTCCATGTGGTGCTTGCATGGTGGTGGATTAAACCTAGCCTCCTGGGTGTGAGGTGGTCTCTATGTAGGAAATGGAATTGCTGGAGTTAGAATCTGGCATTTCGGTAGACTCGGTGGGGTGGTATATTAATGCTCAGGCCCATTCCTTATCAGTGATGTCTTGCTCTAGGTCTCAGGTCCATTCGTCTCGAAGGGTGTGAAGCTCCCCATCAAGATCCTTGCAGAGGGCCCTATAAATGATCATTATCCAGTGTTAATAGAGTGATCACTGTGCAGCTATTTGTAGGTTCATTGGTTGCTGTTGGGCCCCATATACTGTGGATTGTTCTCACCAGCCTCCCATATGCCAAGAAGAGTGTGGGGAACCCATATGTTTCCATGATGTCCCCATACGATTGCAGTTGACTGTTTTCATAGAGGTGCCCTACTGTCATTAGTCCATACTGTTGCCAGATGTTGCCCGGAGGATGGACGTCCCAGCAAGACCCTCAGTGGGATTCTCAGTGAGTTTCCCTGATAGGCACGTCGGCCCCAGAGACTCTCTCTTCAAGCTGCTATTAGGACTGGTAAGTCCTTTTGTTTGTGGTGCACCAGAGGTAGTAAAGGTTTTAGCAAGCCATCTGGGCGCCTGCTTGGCCATGCCCACATTTTCTCTTCCATGGGTATAGCTGTCATCCATTCTGCACTCCTCTGAAATTGCACCTATGAGTGGTAGTAAGAAAAATTAGGAACCCCCTAGTTCCGCCTCAGTCGTGAGTAGCTGCAGCATAGATAGTGTGACTCCCCTGTTCCCAGTGTTCCATACCAGTGAGCTCACTAGAGAATTAAGTTACTGTATGTGTTTTTGAGGTGTATTTTGTGCGGTATGTTTCCATATTGATAAAGCAGTCTGTGGAGTACCACCATCTTTGTGATTGCTATCCTGCCCATTATGCCTTGTGGTAGTTTCTTCCAAAACTCCACACTGCTCTTAAGTGACCTCATTGCTTTCTCAATATTGGTCTCTATGATATATTGTGACTCGTGAAAATCCTGAAAGCCTGAGTATTTGAAGGAAGTGTGTTCCCAACGGAGTTGTCCGTCCCGGAGATCTGGCGGAAGTCTTGTGTCACCTGGACTGATGAGAAATATACAGGATTTCGTCCAATTGACCTGGAGACCAGACATGCGCCCAAACTCTTCAAGGAGCTCTCTCATTGGGGTAACCTCTGGGTTAAATTACCCACATAAATCAGGACATCACCCGCGTGCAGCGAGATTGTGTGGTGAGTCCCCCCCCCCCCCCCACCACTATGACCAAGGTGTTGCCCTCCGCTCGGAAACTAGATGCTAAAAGTTCCATTCCTAAAGCAAATAAAAGGGGAAATAGGGAGCATCCCTGGTGGGCCACCCTCTGGATGTGGACCTGCTCCCAGAAAGCCGGACCGGTCTTGACTCTGGCCACTGGATTAGTGTATAGGATTTGCATCCATCTGATCACAGAATCGGGGAAGTCTCACGTTTATTCATCACTGCAAACAGGTAAGCCCAGGGACATCTTGAGGACTTCGGATACCCTGGGCCAAACATATTTTAGGGGTCCCTGCTCAAACCAGCTTTGAATTTATGATCCAGTTTCAGCTCTTTCATGCCCTCTTTGCCCACTGCACAGGCACAGTGGTCCAAATTATAAATCTGTTTACATCGAATATTCATGGAGGGAGATGTGTTTTTTTGGTATTATAATGCAGCAACAGCTCACTAATATTATTGCAAATAATCTTTGTGACCCCCTCCCATTTCTCAAATGTGAGTACCTGTTTTGATCTAAAACAAGCTTTTTTTTATAGATGTTGCATGGTTTTGAAAAACAAACATTTCTCTGCAAAATGTCATTAATAGACTCCCATTCATCACTCACACTAAAAATACATTGAAGAAAAATGGTATTTAAAACAATCTGTTTAAGAATTATTCAAGTTTAGTTTAGTTTGTGAGCTTATATAGTGCATGAATCACCCCCTGAGGGGTATCTCGGCGCTCATGGATTTGCAGAAGAAAGTTGTTACGGTGGGCTGATCTAAAAGAGGGCAGTTTTCAAGGCCTTTCTAAATTTCAGGTGGTCTGGGCATTGTCTTAAGGCAATTGGAAGTTGGTTCCATATGAATGGTGCCTGATATGAAAAGGCCTTTCCTCCAGTTCGTGCTTTTTTGATCCTGGGGATTTTGAGCAAAGATTTCGAGCCTGATCGCAGGTCCGTTTGGGGGATATATTGGTGGAGCCTCTCCGCCAGATAGGAGGGTCCATTTCCCCATATTGCCTTGTGTGTCAGGCAGCAGATCTTAAACTTCACACGTTTCCGCACAGGTAACCAGTGTAGTTGTTGTAGAAGAGGGAGTGAAGCTGATCTGTGAGGGGCGTTTAAAACTAAACGTGCTGCAGTATTTTGTACCACCTGAAGGCGGTTTAGAGAGGACTTGTTAGCCGCGATCAGTAAGGCATTACAATAATCTAATTTACTCAGCGCCAGGGTTTGAATAAGGGTCTTTCGCAGGGGGTCGGGGAGATAGGGAAAAACTCTTCTCAGCAGGCCCAACACATGGAAGCATGAGCCAACAGTGTGGGTTACATGCTCTTTCATTGTTAAAGTCTGTTCAAGACGCACCCCTAAGTTCTTTGCCGTTGTTTTTGGTGATGGAGCGGTTCCCAACTCTTTAGGCCACCAGTGTGGTGCCCATAATAGTGGGGCCTCTCCAAAGAGCATGATTTCGGTCTTTCCGGCATTCAACTGTAAGAAGTTGTTTCTCATCCATTGTGAGATGGCCAGCATGCCGGAAGAGAAGGAAGCTTGGGCTGTCTGGGATGTCTTATTGAAGGAGAAGGTAAGTTGGGTGTCATCTGCATAGGATATTGGGACGAACCCGTAGTTCCTCAGTAGTGCAGCCAAGGTAATCAGGACAAGACTATCTACGGTACAGATCTGGCTTAATCAGGGGGCCCCCTGAAAGGCTGGGGCCCTGGGCTAGGGCCCACCTTGCCCACACCTTAAAACGTCTCTGGGTAAGCCCAGTTAAGAGTGTTAAAAGCCTTGTGGAAGTCTATGGATAATATTGCAGGTTTGACATTCTCCATCAGGTTGGAGTGCAGAATGTTAAAAGATGGCGGCAAATATTAGGAGATGTGCTCCGGCACAAAGCTGCATCAGTCCAGGTGGACTAGGTCTGGAAGAACCTCTAGGATGCGGTTGGCAATAGCTTTGCTAATAATTTTGTAATTGACATTTAATATCGATAGGGGTCGATAGTCTCCAGCCTCACCTGTGCCTTGGTTGGGTTTTGGAAGTGGAACCAATAGTGCCACTCTTAGTGAGGTCGGTAGCTGACCTGACTTGAACGCCTCAGAATATAGTTCCAGTGGCCTGGGGGCCAGCCTCGCTCAGTTTACCCTATAGAGCTCAGCAGGCTGCCCGTCTGAACCCGGGGTCTTGCTCGTGGATAAAGATGTTAATGCTACCTGGACATCTGGCAGACTAATGGGGCAGCCCACGTCTTCGATTTGTTCAGCAGTCAGGCGTGCGAGCCTTGTCGCGCTGAGATATTCCTCGACAGCTTCAGGAGATGGGTTAAGTGGTAAAATTTCATGTGATTGTTCCGTGCCCCTCAGAATGAGGACCAAAACAAAGAAAGGGAAAAGATCCAACTCTACTACCAAAGCACACCAGCAGGTAGTCTGAGAACACTGCTTCCTAACAATGACAAAAAACTTCTCTGACATGACAATGGACAAGCGCTTCGAAGCCATGGCATCTCCTGCAGTTATTACCTCAAGGTATTTGGATGAGTTCCACTTTTTTGTGAGGAGGGCAACCACTAGAGCAGTGTTGGTTTTAAAATCAATTAATGTAACTTTCTTTCATTAGGACCCCCCCAAAAAAACAGAACATCCCAAACATGAAGCCCTATAAAACACAGTGGTTGAACAGCTACATTCCTGCCAAGAGTCGGCATGTGGCGGCCATTTCCCGTGAACTCCACTGGTCGCCATCACAGGTCAAAATTAATTCAAAGCGGTGTCTATCGAGGCCAAGCACTGGGAATGAGGGAGGTGCATGAATACTGGTAATGGGGAAATGGAGACAGGTCTAGGAGGGGCGTATAAGCGTTTGCGGAGGCTGTCCCTCATCTCACACTCACACTCACACTCCCTCTCCTCTTCATATTCTTCCCTCTTTCGTTTCTCCCGCCATACTGTCTCGATTACTCTTCTCTCTTTTACTTAATCCTCTCCCCTCTCTACTCTACACATATCCGTTGCTTTTCCTCTCCCTCACTATCACCTACTCTTTGCCATTCCCCAGTTTTCCTCTACTTCCCTTATCTCTTCATAGGTCCTCTACCTGAGAGCTTTTCTCCCTCCTTTTCTCATACTCTCTTCCTCTCATTCTCGCTCATCCCTTCTCCCCCTTTTCTTTCCCTAGAGATTTAAGGTTGTCTCAGCCAGCTGTGGTTACCTCATCCATTCCTGTTTTTCCTTTGCATTCTGTTACTTGTGGTTCTATAGTAATAACATAGAACGCCTGAATGAAAAGGCCGGACTCGAGAAGGTACTCATGCCGCACTTGGCCCAGCTTCAGGTCACTGCTCCATGCTTCCGACTCTCTGCCTCTTCCTTCCTTCTGCTGTGTCCAGCTTCCTCTCTGCCTTTCAACACTGTCCCTTGCAGGTGGACTCGATGGTAGACATGCACGCAGTATACCCTGTAAAAGGGGATTCAGCAAAGCAGTCTCACAGCTTTCTCTGCAGGAGCTTGTATGGATATTCTCGAACGGTGTTTAGACAGAATATCGGAAACAGAAATATTGTGGGACAAAATATAGTGACGGTAAGTTTCTATAGGTAAGCAAAGTTTTACTATATATAACTCCAGATATATGTACCTTGACAATATATATATCCTCAAGGTACATAGATGTGGAGTTACGAATAGCAAATCTATACTTACATATTTGCACTTACCCTCTCGATATTTTGGTCCTCAATATTTTTGACATGATATTCTGTCCACACAATATTTTTGTTTCCGATATTCTGTCAGTGATCTCCTCAAACCATGGCTTTGTCTTAAGTTGACAAAACCATAAGAGTAGGTGGGGATGTAAGATGTTCTTTAGCACAGGTGTGGGAGAATCAGACCCAAAATTATCATGCCGCAATTCCATAATGGTAAAATATCACGAGACTTTGGCTGAAGCAGCTCCTCTGTCCAAAAACACTTCCTCTACCCTCCCTTACTCCCACCAGACACAGACTTCACCTTCCACCCCACTCAGAAGCCCCCTAAAAGTAGGTGGGGGTGTAATCCTTCTTTAGCACAGGTGTGGGAGAACCAGAACCGAAATGACCATGTAGCAATTCGGCATGGTAAAATATAATAAAACTTTGGTTACAGCAGCTCCCCTGCCCAAAAGCACTTCCTCATCCCTCTCATAACCCCCTCCCCTGACCCTCCCTCAGCAGGCACAAATACTGCATCACTGGCTGTGGCATAGCAAGGTTACCACAGGCCATAATGCAAACAAGGAAAATGGCTTCCCTCTCCCCCAGTTGGGTAGTAAACGTCAGACATCGTTGGGTACATCGCGCCTCTCGGTGCCACTGCATTAATGATTCGGGTGCTAATCCTTTATGGGTTCCAGAGTAGCGTGCTACTCGCCAAAAAAGCGCTTCAACACCTCATTTGGGGTAGCAAGCGCTATATAAATGCAAATCTTTTCCCTCTTCTATCCCTCCACTACCCCTCTCAATCCAAATAACTAACATATCCACCACTCAAATTACTTTCATATTTCACTATACTAATTCACCACTAATCCTTTATGGGTTCCGGAGTAGCATGCTACTCGCCCCAAAAATGCTTTGACGCCTCGTCAGGGGTAGTAAGCGCCATATAAATGCAATTACAATACAAACTGCAAGGACCAGCAGCACAAAGCGGGAAGTTGGTGTACCCAAGGTTCAGACTGGGTTGAATATCTTCTAAAGAGGTTCTTGGTGCTTGTCCACAAAATGGCTCTTTTTTGAATTTTTGAAAAAAAATTCTCTTTTTATTAAACAGTTGTGATAGTACAATGGTGGGCCGCAAGGCCGCAAAACAATAACAGACAATGGTAAAGACTCATGACCAGTTTCACAGATAAAACCTTTTCTCTGTATAGTCTTAGGGAGGAAGAAGATCAATGTCCAACTCTGCTCTCCGCAGTTCTACTGATGGAGATACACATATTTAACCACAGGATACATTCCATTTAGCCCATTTGTGATCCCATTTCGCGGGGCAACCCCTATGTTTGAACACATCCTTTTCTGCGAGCATCGCATTATCCATGTCATTAGCCCATTTTTGGAACTTAGGTATATCCCCAATCCCCCACCCCTGAGCTATGTTTCGCTTGGCAAGGACAAATCCCAACGATGCCCAAGTGCGCTCAGTTTGGGTCAGGTCCGTGGCCTCCCACACATTTAGTAAACACAGTCGCGGGGAGTGGGCAATGTTTTTCCCGCTTACCCTCGCAAGTGTAGAGATGATTTTCACCCAGTATGGCTGGACATTCGGACATTCCCAGATCGTGTGGAAAAATGTATCCTCTGCTGTGCACCCTCTAAGACACCCAGGATCCGGCCTACGTCCCATCCTGACCATTGTATGCGCAGACAGGTACATTTTATGTAGGACTTTAAGCTGAATGAGTCATAGTCTCATTGGGATAGCAACTTCCTTGGGGGAGGAGAGGGCTTCCTGCCAGTCATCGTCCTCTAGATACCCAAGGTCCGATTCCCACAACTGTCGGCGACGTACCAATGGGTCTGGTTTGTTGTTTATTAATTTTCGGTATGTGAGCGATATAGCTTTGCGTGGCAGGGGATCTGTTAAAAGCCGATCTTCTAGTGGGGAGGCCTCGGGTAGAGCCTCACCCCCAGTCACGGCAGTGGTTAGTGCATGGCAGATATGTAGGTAGCGGAACTTCTCAGCCCCAGCTAACTGGTATTCTGCTTGTAAATCTGTAAATGGGACCATCTCGTTTCGCTTCCACAGATCACCAACTGAGGAAATACCAATTAAGTCCCACTTTTCAAAGCCCGGACATCTACTTAATGTACCGAGTTGCTCGGATTCCCACAGGGGAGTGAGCAGTGTCAATTTCTTGTGCCACCCCAGTGCTTTTGTTGCGCGGTGCCAAAGTGCCACTGTATGGGCCGTGGGTCCAGTGAGGAGCTGTCGTTTGGGATTGGAATATAGTGCACGTCGATACCCCCCCTGGGCCATTACCCATCTGTCTGTGCGGTACGCTGGTTCTGACGGTGAGGCACAGACCCACTGATTGACCACCGCAAGCTGGGAGGCCCAATAGTATTGTTTTAGGTCAGGCAACGCTATTCCTCCGTCATACCATCCCCTGGTTAATCTGTGTGTCGCAATGCACAGGTTTTTCCCGTCCCATAGAAGAGTTCTAATCTTGCTCTCCACCCTGAAAAAATAGGCATGTGGGACCCTATGGGGGGTGTTTTGCAGCACGTATAAAAAGCGAGGCAGCGCCAGCATTTTGAACAATGCTGCCCTACCGAGCAGAGTAAGGGGCAGCGACCGCCAGTGGAGCACGTCGTTGTGCAGCCTAGTTAATGGGGCCTTAAGATAAATGTCATAGAATTGGGCCGGGTGTTGAGTAACGTGGATGCCAAGATAACGGAATCCCTCGGTAGCCACAGTAATGCGGTGCCCTTGGGCATCCGTGGCACTGAACCCCGAAGCATGAACAGAACAGACTTTGTCCAGTTAATTGTATATCCCGAGTGGGCACTGAAGATAGCGAAAATATGTAGGATCCTATGGATCGAGGCCGATGGAGCAGCTATGTACAACAGGACATCATCCGCATAGAGGGAGATGCGGTCTTCGTGTTGGTCTGTTCATTTCAGCCCCCTGATCATGGGGTCACCCCTGACCCAGGTCGCCAAAGGCTCCAGTAACAGGGCAAATATGAGGGGCGACAGGGGGCAGCCCTGTCTAGTCCCCCTCTCTAGGCGGAAACGTCGGGAGGTATGTTGGTTAACAACTACTTGGGCCGTTGGGTCTGTGTACAGTAATTGAACCCATTTTATAAAGTGTGGGCCGAACCCCATACACTCGAGGAGGGCAAATAGGTAAGGCCACTCGATGGTATCGAACGCCATTTTTGCGTCCAGTGACATCAATGCGGCATCTTCGAGGATGGTGTGGGTCCTCCCCAACACCCCATGCAGTCTTCTAAGATTAAGAGCCGTGTTGCGGCTGGGCATAAAGCCCGATTGGTCAGGGTGCACAAGTTTACATATGACGGGGATCAACCGATTGGCCAGTACTGTGGCAAGAATTTTAACTTCGGCAGTTAACAATGAGATTGGACGATAGGAGTCACATCTCGTCACTGGTTTACCTTGTTTATGGATGACGACCACTGAGGCCAACATCAAGTCTTGGGGCAGGGACCCTGTTTGGTAACTCTCTGAGTACATGGCACGAAGAGCGGGTGTTATCTTTGAGGTCACCAATTTAAACAATTCTATGGGGAGTGCATTGGGGCCCATGGCTTTACCTGATTTAATACCTCGTATGGCAGTCACTAATTCCTCCTCTGTAATGTCCCCCTCCAAGGATTCGCTATCGTCTGGGGTGAGGGTGGCGACCGGGATAGTGGCCAGAAGGTCTCTGGAATTTTGTAGGGTGGTACAAGTGGGAGTATATGGAGGTGAAGTGGGAGGCAAAGGCCTCAGCAATGTGCTGTGGGTCAGTCACCAGGTCTCCCGCATCCGTCTCAATAAGGGGCACCCATCTCTGTGAGGTTTCTCGCCTCTCTAGCCATGCAAGCAATTTCCCGGTAGTGTCCCCCAACTCATATATTTTGTGGAGACTAGCTCTCTGCTTCGACCTAGCTGTCTCCGTCGTTAACTGTCGGTAGTCTTATTGTTTGACACTTAGAGTATGTGTGAGCTGTTCGTCGTCGCTAGTCGCCACCCCGTCCTCCAGCTCCCGAATCTCACGTTCCAGAGTTTCCAATCGAGCCTTCAGTTCCTTCTTGTGTCCCGCCATCAATGAAAGTGCCTGACCTTTGATTACTGCTCCAAAGGCCCCCCACAAGATCTGATGGGATTGGACTGTGTGTGTGTTTTCAGTGAAGTAGTGATCTACCCCTTTCAGAAGGGCGCTCCTAACATGTGGGATCTTCAGACTCCACGGATTAATGGATAGGGTGAGACAGCTATACTCCTGGGGCAGAGTCAGCTGAATCAGAACAGGGGAATGATCAGAGATACCACGTGCCAGGGACTGGGCTTCAGTAAAATAAGGAAGGTCGTCAGAGTGTGTGAGCAAATGGTCGATTCTGGATTGACTGCCGTGGGCACCAGAGTGGAAGGTAAAATTCCGCGCCAAGGGGTTAAAATGGCGCCAGAGATCTACAAGGCCAAAAGCCAAGAGGAAATCCATCAGGGGAGAGGTATCATGTGGATCTTGTCGAGGGGGACGCCGGTCGACCCGGCCATTCGCCGTTAGGTTAAAATCACCTCCCACCACCAGGATACCGACTGGGAGGTCAAGCAGGAGTTTACCTAGGTCAGCCAGCGTGGCTTTTTTAAGCGCCGGAGGGACATACAGCGAGAGCACATTGAGGGGTTTCCCTTCCCATGTCCCAGCAATAGCAGTAAATCTACCCTGGCTGTCCACCCATGTATTGTTTATTATGAATGGGCATTGCTTGCAAGTAAGAATGCCGGTCCCCCGTGAGCTAGACGTAAATCCCGCGTGTGCCACCAGCCTGTAGCCCCATCGATCAAGAGCCTTACAAGTATTGCCGATTAGATGTGTCTCCTGCACTAGAGCGATGTCCGGAGCTTGCCTCTTAAGGTATTGGAGCACTACCCCTCTCTTCAATTTATTCCCCAACCCATTAACGTTCCATGTGATAATGCGGAGTGTTCTCATCACGGCCAGGTCTGACATGGTGCATCTAGGTGAATAGGGGCGCTATCCGCCCATACCCCGAAAGTAGGTAGCAAATGGTGATACAGAGATTCCGCCAGCCCTGAGTGTGTTTGCATAGATTACATTTCTTGTGCCACTGCCATCACAACTAAACAACAATAAAAACTGAATAAACTAGTCCCCCCACCCTCAAAATACCCCCCTCCCTGCCTCCCTGCATGACGGGCACTGAACCTCCCGCCACCCCAAACTTGCAGAGTGCCTATCGCCCACCCTTAAAATAGTCGGGAACGTGATCCAACCCCATTCCCTGGGGCATCAATTCGTTATTAGTGTATTTACCCCTGTTGTTTTTCATCGAACGTAAGACTGGACCCTAACAAATTGTAAATAACAAGGAAACAACGATACCCCGCAACAGGTGGCAGTTACGTCCTTAGATCTACTGGCAATGGCGTCAAGTACCCACAAAGTACTGATACAGAGCAGTTCCGTAGTAGGTAGACCTGTGCCTGCAAGGACCCTGTAGCTTTGGCCTTGCCGACTGGAAACCGCTGTTTCACTCCTTCAGTCTGCCTGTCGCTGTTCCGGTGTACTCCTCGTCGTGGCATCGCCATCCGGTGGGGACCCTAGCTGGTGGCCCGACCTGTCTTTATTCCCAGTACCACGGTTTGCTTTGTGGTTCCGCTTACCAACCGTGCGCCAGCTGTTAAGCCAGTCCCACGCATCTTCGGGACTGGTGAAGAACCATGTTTTCCCTTCGGACTCAACGTGCAGTTTTGCCGGAAACAGCATAGCGTATTTGATTTCTTGGTCAAGCAGGGCGTGTTTCACCTCCAGGAAGCTACGGCATTGCCTCTGCACTCTCAGCGTGAAATCTGGGAAAAAGGTGATTTTGCTGTTGTCGAAGGTGATCGGTGGGGCCGCTCTCGCTGTGTGGAGTATTATATCCCTGTCTCGGGAGTTGAACACCCTTGCCAGGATAGGCCTTGGCGGTGCTCCGGGCTTGGATCTTCTGCCCGGCACCCTATGTGCCCTTTCAATAGAGAAGTATTGGGACAGACCCTTAGGTTGGAGATGTTGCAGCACCAGGTCTTCTATAAACAGGTCCGCCGCTTGCCCCTCCGCACGTTCCGGCACTCCTAGAATTCGGACATTATTGCGGCGCATTCTGCCTTTGTAATCGTCGAGTTGACGTTCTAACATGTCCTGGTTGACTTGGAGATCCGCGACTTGGAGTTTGAGGAGGTCGGTGTCAGTCGTTAGATCCTTCGTTGTGGATTCCACCTCTTTGATGCGCTCGGTCATATTCCGCATATCCGCCCTCATCAGGGAGACCTCGGAGGCGACGGTGTCAATCCGGCCCTCCAGAGAAGTGCGTACTGTCGTTATGGCTGCTAAAATGTCCTGTAGTGTGGGGTCCGGCTGGTCCCCCGTCGGTTTTGGATTAGTCTGTGCCTCCTCTTGGCCTTTTTGCCATGCATATTTATCCAGCTTCGCTTGGAGCGCGCTACGACCACTGCGGCCGCTCGCCATGTTGTAGTCAGTGCACTGGATGTAGCTAAAGGAAAAATTGGGCCCCGCTGGCTACTCGCCGCCGCCTGCGTAAGCGACAAAGCCCTATCCGGCCTGTCAGGTTTCACCAGTCGGGCCTGCGCCAAGGAGGACGCACTGCAGCTTGCGCTCAATCTGAAAAATGGGGGGGGGGGGGGCACTGACTTGATGTGACTGTCTCTTGTGACCACTCTGGATGTCACCTACCGGCAAGCCATGGTTGCATTGATGGTTATGGCAAAGTTCAGTGCCTATGAGAGAGCGCTGCTCCTCCCCACAGCAAGCAGTCTTTATACCTTTCGCCCACCGCAGTTGCTTCTCAGTAGATCAGCAGGACAAGTTCCCAGCGCTCCCCCACGCCCCACAACAATGAAATCAGGGTACCAGGTGAGTACCTGCAGTCTTCGCTCCCAGAGCAGCCGCCGAGTGTTGTGAGCGCTGTTTCTGCACCGCAGTGCGTGCCGGATACCTGGGGCACCCCGTACCAGCGATGGAGCACAGTTCACGCAGTGGGCGCCGGTCGCGCTAGATGGTATCAGGGAGGCCAGGGGGATGTGCTGAATCCCGGCCCTCACGGGGGTCAGAAACTCTCCAGGGCAGATGGGGATGGCTATTCTCAGTGCGTAGCTCCCTCGGTAAGCACAAGTTAGTCTGCTCTACCGCAGCCGCGGTATCCACGCCGTCAGGCGGCCGGAGGCCTGCAGGGCGCTTGGTGCAGTTGGTAATCAGGTCCCGGGAGTCGCAGGGTTGGGGACCCACTGGGACAGGCGAGGGCAATTTCGGATGGTGTGCAGCCCCCCCGGTAGGCGCTCGTGGGTATGTCTTGCCGCCGCCGCGGTTTTCACTTAATCAGGTGATCGAAGGCCTGTGGGGCGCGCTCTTCGTTCGGCAGTCGCACCCTGGGGGTCGCGGGGGCAGAGGACTCACCAGGATTGGTGTGACCGGCTGTTTGATGATGTGCGACCCATCCGGAAAAATGCTGGCCAAGGGTTCGTACCGCAGCCGCGGTATTTGCGTAGTCAGGCGGCCGAAGGCCACGAAGCGTGCCTCACGTCTTCTGTGACTGCAGCCCGGGTCCGGACACGAACACCGCCGGCACTCGTTGGATCCGAGGGTCGTTTGGTGCAGCAATTCGTCACCCGCCTGCGGGGGTTAACTGGTCTCCTTTACAGCGATTTTCATTCGGGGCAAATCTTTTAAATACGGATTTTGCGGGAGTGGTGTGACGTAGCTGAGCTACCGTGCGGCCATTTCCCTCGGCAGTTGGCCACGCCCCCCACAAAATGGCTCTTGAAGTGCTATGTTGGTGCAGTGGCACTTCTAGGTGCGGCTAGCGATGTGCAGCAAAAGGGCAGTGAAACTGTCAGTGTAACAAGTGTTGCTGCTTTCTTAGGAAATGTAGAAACCAGAAACTAATGCAGGGTCACTGAACTGCCAAGGCCTCCTTTGTAGGCTTTGACTTTCAGGTGGCAGCAGCATTAATCAGTCAAGGCTTACTGTGGGAGGTGGTTGTAGGAGCAGACCGTCTAGTTCAGACAGCAAAAGTATCACTCGCAATAAATGGGTTCTAACAGTATCACAAAACTTATAAAAAGGAATAACACTTATATTAAGTAAACGTGCAGTAACTTTCAGAATGTCTACGGCATATAGTTACTTGCAACAACATTCTACCATCTTCGGTGCGACCAGTACGGGGAAGGGGTGGAATGCATGTAGGAATCAGGGTGACAACTATTTGAATTTTATCTCGGATTTTTGTTTTGCAGTTTTATATAGCATGTACTCGTCCCATTACACAAGGACACATTAATTTTTGGAAGGCATAGGGAGATTACATGATTTGCCCAGAATCACAGGATGTTGAGCCGTCGCTGAGACTAGAACTTGGTTTCACCAACTCTAAAGTCGGCAGCTCTGGCCGTTGGGCGAAGGGTGCAGCCTGCTTTCTAGCATTGCACTGGTGTGTACGTGTCTTGCAGTCCGCAGCCTCTTATAAGGGATGTGGCACGCAGGGGCGGTCAATGTCTCTAGCGTGTTTGAAGCCCCACACGCTGGGTCTGGGCAGGTAGGGAGACTGGCAGGCAGAAGCACACAGTCTTTCGTCAGAGGATGAGGTCCGGGTGGTGCCTGTCGGCTAGTGGCAGGAGCGTCACGGTCACAGAGACAGCTGCAGAGGAGGGCTGTATTGGCTTCAAAGATCATGCAAGGGAGATGGCATCTTCTTCTGCAGCTTGCAGCACCTACTAGAATCATAGCTGCCAAGTTTTCAGAATGCTTATGTGTGACATTTTCATAATTTCAGTGTAATTATGACTGAAATTCAACGACTATGAGTGACTTTTTCTTTCGAGCAAAATCAAGAAATGAAGACGAGGTAAACATATAAATATCAGAAATTACACCCATTTGAACAACGAGAAACTCTAACAAGATCTTAAAACTGCTTTAAAGAATCAGAAATGGATGGGCACTAAAAAGCAGTAACTCACAGCTAATCCTCATAAAATACAGTTTTGCAAATATGCATGGTTCATGTTGTTTTGTGAAAACTGTCACTAAACAAAACGCTGATCTTGCTCCAGCACTCCATTATTCACCAGAGTTATCTTGACATTTTTATTGTTGCATGAAAACTCTTGGGCACACAAATAATTCAGTCCCAGAATTGTCATACTTGTAGGAGTGTGATGGTCAGTAGTTGAGTTGCTACTATGATGGGCAGCATAGCAGGGGCAATGTGTAGTGCAAGCTGCTGTGGCCTCCTGACGATAGACCTGACACATTTTTTTTTACAAAAAAAAGGCACTTTTACAGAATAGGGTTTTTTACAGGAAGTTCCTCGCTACCTGCCTGTTGTTTTTGGCACTGTTCCTGGACTTGGTACAGCCGTTCAGATGGTTCGTGTCAAAGGTGGAGATGGATTCACTTGGGTTCACACGGTCCTGGGCAGTGCTTTAAATGGAAAAAAATAAGTGCAGGTACTCACCAGAGATGTGGACTAGGGGGCGGGGTTAGGGCTATGGGGGCGGGGCTACGGGCAGTGCTAAGGGACGGGGCCAGAGGCACACATTTCATTTGATTGAGGTTTAATTGGTGTGCAGATATGCACACAACACTCACTCATACAAGAACATGCACAGGGACATAGATACGCACTTGTGCACGCAGACAGGGTATTTAGTTCATGTGCTTTAGAAACGCATATTCTGATGTCCACATTACTACACCTTGATTCCCCGACCCCCACCCCCCACTGCTGTGCTACATGTCATCATCACCACCTTTCCCCCTCGATCTGGCTCCAATCAAGTGCTGCCCTAGTCTGCTATGCCAGCAGGATGCCTACTTTTAGATTTCCCAAGTCAGGAGATATGCCTCTTAGCAGGCCCTTCTCGCACACCTACAGTGAAATTGTCTCCACAGAGCCTGAGTGGACACTGTGTCAATCACAGTGTGACTCGGCGCCCTCCCAAACTCCCTGCCTGCTCTGATTGAATACATATGGGAGGTGCTCAATTAGTAGATTGTAAAGGGAGATTAGCACTCGAGTGCTTCACGAAAACGCCGACTCATCTGTGTCACGCTTCTTTCTTTACAAGCCAAATTGCACTGAGTTGACTTGCTGCCCCATGAGTACCGGTACTCTCTTTGAGACAAGAAAAAGTTCCGGTACTCAAAGGCAGAAAATTTAGAAGTGCCGGTACTTAGTACCGGTGAGTACCGGCCCATTTAAAGCACTGGTCCTGGGTGAACTCTCACTCTTGCAGAACCCCATCACACCAACTGATCTTCGCTCACCTACATCAGCCTAGTTTTTCCTAGACACGCTCAATGGCTGCCATTAACCAAGCTGCTGAATCCCAGTAAAACGCAGGTAGTTGGACCGAAACCACTGCCGCGCCCTAGCGATATTAATAAAATTTAAAAGCACATGATTTTGAAGCAGAGAGATACCTCACGAGACACTACTTACTAACTTTACGACGGGACTCTTCATACGGGCCGCACCTTGCCGAAAGGACTCCCACCGCAACAAACACCGGCCCGGGCATGATTGTGTGGCTCAGCAGCAGCTACACAGGAGAGGCTGGTGTGCTGGGCTGCTGAGAAACAACTCCAGCGGGGGTCAGCTGAACCACCGGACGGGTCAATCGCGTGTTTGATTAAATAACTGCGGCACAACTTAGTGATGGTGTGAGCAGCACTGCCTGCAGCCTGCCACTAGTTTATTCCAACTACAGCCGCCTGCTCACCACACGTGCTGCAGCGTCATAACGTATAGTCATTAATCATGCTGCGGCCCGTGTCAGTGAATTCTGTTAGATTGTAGCAGCTTATAGCTGCAGACTCACCCCCAAGCCTGCCAGAAGCAGCACACAGGGCGAGCTGTAGCTCCAGACGAGATTCGGAGACCAGCTTTAGTTTTTTAGCATTGGTGCATGATTTACTTAGCGCTGAGGGGGCGCTATTATGCGTGACACTGAAATGCGTTGGTCTAACGCCTGATGAGTGGCACTTGGCAGGGCTGTAGAATAAGCTGCCACCAACCATTATCAGTGTCATAGCTTGAGCATGGGGGCAGTAGTTGCTGAAAGGAGTACAAATTTAGGTGGGCCCAAAAGGTGTGATTTGATTATCTGTAGGTAGGATTCAGGCCACGCTTCTTTATTCATTGCTTTTCTGAGGGTCCACGGTTCTCAGTCACATGATTATCTAAACAGCTGAGTTTCCAGGACCTACCTGAAGATTAGGAAGTTCAGTTGTGCCTCATGACTGGACACAACTTTGACTCCCAGGTATCCACCCCTGTGTTTTTGGACTTTGGGTATGGGTGGTGATTGCATTGACTCAATTGAGGTTCTTGTTTGAAATGTAGTGTACATCCTACCTCTGAATCACACTGTTTTTTCCACAATGTCTTGTGCAGATGTTGCACAGAATTTTGACTTTGACTGAGGCTGCCGCTGGCAGTTAAGGGAGTGCTATTAATACAGATTTGGTGTGGTTCTTTTTCCCCATTGACTGATTTTCTTTACAGTGACACATGCAATGAGTAGATCTGTGTAGACCACATTGCAATAGCCACTTCTAGCCATGACTAATGACCTTGATAACGTTTGTAAAGAAAAGGGTACCCCTGACGTAAGTTCCTAAATCAGGGAAAATGACCAGTATGTAAATATCATAATATTTAGGAACAAGGAAGGTAGTTGTGGACCTGAACAATATAAAAAACATATATACATGCAAACTTGATTCAGTAGTATCAAAAATATTTTTTATTATTTTTATATAGATAATTATAACTGAATACACAAAAAACAGCAGTCATGAAATATATAGTCCTCTGTGTATATATATTTACACTGGGTTCAAGAGGGTCAAATAACAAAGAAGGTTTTCTTACTTTGACAAAATCTGATACATAATATACACAGTGTTATTCATTGATATATAAGAAATTATTTGACACACTACAATTAATGTCACAGACATACAAACAGGATAATTATATGAATGTGTTCAAAGGACAAACATTTCTGGCATGGCCTTGAAAATTTGTATCCTACGCGCGTTTCGGCTGTATGCCTTCATCAGGAAGCCATGTACAAGAAAATGGAAACCTAAAGAGAAGGTGCATGTATAAACAAAACATGAGTCAAATTAATTTAATAAAGAATAAAAAGAGAGACGGTCCTAATACAATATTAACTACCAATTTGTTTGGAAAAGATAAAACTGAGTCCCTGGGGACTTGAGAGATTAAAACACTAATTGCAAGCCAATTATAACTAACAAAGAGACTTTTATCTAATAAAACAATATAACAGTGTGCCGTATTTAATAGATATTCATCACCTTCTCTTTAGGTTTCCAGAAATGTTTGTCCTCTGAACACATTCATATAATTATCCTGTTTGTATGTCTGTGACATTAATTGTAGTGTGTCAAATAATTTCTTATATGTTTTTTATATTGTTCAGGTCCACAACTACCTTCCTTGTTCCTAAATATTATGATATTTACATACTAATGACCTTGATAACCCCACTTGGAGTTTTTATTTTGCAGAGCTGATAAAGGCTTGCAGAGTAGTGACTGTTGGAAGTTTGTTCTGTTTACAACAGTGTGATTTGTAGGTGAGCGAAAGGTCAGAATCATGGATTGCTCTTAAGGGGCTCATATTTTGTACAGGGACTGGGATTGCATTGAGCCGGGGCTCTGACCATGCAAATGGGTTATTCTGCTTTTTCCAGCCACTAGAAGATTTCAGGTTTGCTGCCAATGGAGCATAGAAAAATGTATTTCACCAAGCAATAGATATGAGTGAAACTCTCTTTAGCATTGTTAACAGTCTGTAGTTGAAGGTGTAGTGGTGATCATTGGTTGTTTTTTCAGTTTCGTTGATCAGTGTCTATTTATTACAGTTACATTTATCTGTTACTTATTTCAGCACCTTTAGGTCAATGTATGTAGCTTAAAGTGAAGTTGTAATGATTACTGATTAGTGCTTATAATGTCACAGACAATCAGGCCTTGATTCGCAAAGGGCCTCCGCTCTCGTGGCAGGGAGGCCTGCACTCGTGGCGGGACTTCCGCAGTGCATCTTATTGCAGAGATCCCGCCACGACTGCAGGGCCTCCACCACGACTTCTGGGCCTCTGCCACAAGTGCGGGGCCCCCGCCACAAGTGCGGGGCCTCCGCCACAAGTGCGGGGCCTCCGCCACAAGTGCGGGGCCTTCGTCACGAGTGCGGGTCTTCTGCCATGAGTGCGGGTCCTCTGCCACGAGTGCGGGTCCTCCGCCACGAGTGCGGGTCCTCCGCCACGAGTGCGGGGCCTCCGCCACTAGTGCGGGGCCTCCGCCACTAGTGCGGGGCCTCCGCCACGAGTGCGGGTACTCCGCCATGAGTGCGGGTCCTCTGCCACGAGTGCGGGGCCTCCGCCATGAGTGCGGGTACTCCGCCATGACTGGGGGGCCTCTGCCACGGGTGCGGGGCCTCCGCCACAAGTGTGGAGGCCCTTTGTGAATCTGACCCACTGTGACTATAGTTGCTGGTTGTACGATGATCAGTAGCTAATGGTGATTATTCTAGCAACATGTAGATGAGTACCTTTGTGGTCACTTGCTGGTGCATATTATAGTATGTCTCTTGGTGCCTATAATGTGGATGGGAGTTGACAGTCAGTGATTTTAGCCTATTATAGCTATGTTGCTTAGGTGAACCTTTGTCAAAGATTTTTGTTTACTGCTGACCATAGCGTGGGTGGGTCAGTGCCTGGAAGGTAAAAGTGGCAGTGATCACAATTTGATGCTTATCATTGCGTTGTCGCGTGGTGTCTGTAGGGTGAACATATCATGTTGATCACTAGTTGCTGCATATTGTGATGGTACTTGGCGTCTCCAGGTAAATGATAAGCTGGGAGGTGTTTTTACGTATCATTGCTAGGTCATTGTAAAGTGAAAGTGTGAGGAAATACTCAGGATTATTATAGTGTGTTTACTCTGTGTATCCAATACGAATGTCCACCCACTGGCAGTGTTTGCTGCTCCAAAATTATTATTAATTGATGGTTATAGGTGACGTTATGTTGATGGTCAGTGGTTCATGCTTTCTTTTTTTACAATTTTATTTATTTGTAGCTTATACATAACAACAAGGAGTCACATTGCATAGAAACAAGCAAAAACTACAATCTAGCGGCAGTGTTTTGGTGAGAATCATGTACTGGTATAGCATTACGCAAGGGCTGACCACGATATTTTTTATTTTAGATAGTAGGCTGATAAGGGAAGCGTGGCCACCGAAGATACAACACGTTTTCTCCCCCTCAAGGTACTCACTCAGACTAAGTCAGAGATAATCAGCACATGCCTGACCTGGTAACATGTATGTTGGCATGTATGTTCCGATCCGGTCTGTAGATAATTAGCCACTGGCATATGCTGTGAATGGGACCATATACAATCAAAATTATCCATTCTTTTTTGTTCAGTGTTGTTAAAGGATATTGACTAATTCACCAGAAAAACCCAAAAATCCCAATGGAACAAGAAGTCACGAATTTTGGGACAGTACCCCCACAGGCGGGACATAGTACTCCGCTCTTCACACTCCTTCCAAACATCTCCTTCAATCTTGTGGTGAAAAATAGCAACACATTAAAATTTTATATGGGTTCTCTTTATTTTTAGGATTTTGCTACTGTTGTTCAAATAATGTGGCACATTTTCCCTGTGATCTTCGAATTCAGTTCTGTCTCTCATTTTACCATATAGGCCTACTGTATTATCTGTTTATCTTGCTTAAACTGGCATAAAGGGTGACTCTCATTTCTTTGGTAAGAGCCTTTATGGGTGTCTTTCATCTCCCACCTTTCCTTCTGCAAGCACTAGTCCTGGTCTTTTGTATCAGCAGGAGTCAATGGTTCACGCTTTTTACAATAAACAGGTGGATCGGCACTATACGTCAACCATTGCTAATGGTCAATATTGCTTATGATTGGCTTAATAATGTTGGTAGGTGGCGTGTGGTGTCAATCACTTGTTGGTTCTTATTGCAGTGTTGTTAATGAGTGTCTGTAGGTGAAGCTTTGACAGTGATTACCACACATGCCAACAGACCGGATTTAGGCGGGAAACTCCCAATTTATATAAGCCCAAAAGGATTTTTTTTAGGCTATTTCCCACCTAATATCTCCTCCTCTTCAATGTAAATCAATAGGGAAATACATTCCCCCGATTTTATTTTTCAAAATCTTTCTCGCTTCAGTTACAAATTGTTGGCATGTGTGGATTACACAAATTTATAATAGCCTTTTTAATTAGTGCCTGTAGATTACGGCGTGATAGTAATCGCTGCATGGCGTGGTGCTTATCATAGTGCTTACCTGAAACTCTATGTGAATGGATGACAGCGATCTCTGCTTGATGGTTATGGAGTAATTGGTGTTTGTAGAAGGAGTGATGATGATCACTTCTTATAGTGTTGTTACTCAGAGGGTCTGATTCACAAAGGTAAACCTAGACCTGAAGTCTAAACTTAGACTTCAGGCCTAAAGTTAGACTCCAGGTCTAAACTTAGACTTCAGGCCTAAAGTTAGACTCCAGGTCTAAACTTAGACTTCAGGCCTAAAGTTAGACTTCAGGTCTGAACTTAGACTTCAGGTCTAAGTTTACCTTTGTGAATCTGGCCCCCAGTCTCTTGATGAAGCTGTGTTGGTGATCGATGGTTGGTGCTTAGGTTAGTGCTGCATGGTGTTAGTAGCTGATGATGTGACAACTATTGATGGGTGCTTGGTGTAGTTGTTCTGTAAGAGTCTGCAGGTGAAGCTGCACTGATGATCATTGTTTTGTGTATTTGTAGCGTTGAACGGCATCTGTCTCATGAAGATGGTAACTGGTGCGTGATTTTGATTGTGACAATGAATGATGTCTTTCTGGATACATGTGACATCGGTCACAGGTCAGTGATATCAGCATTGTTGGTTCAACGTTTGTTGATGAAATTTCCATTTTGACAAAAATCACAGGTTATTGTTTATTATGCATTCATTATTCGATGTCTCGAGGCTGATAGACTCCCTGTGGAACTACGCACAACGCGTGATCACACTGCTTTTAAGAAAAAACTAAAGACCTGGCTCTTTCGACGAGCTGCATAGGTCGTCGCAGTAGGTACCGCTATGTCTGTCTATCGCCGGGACACTCCTTGGAGTAGCAGCGCGCTGTATAAATCACAATGACTTAACATAGCATAGTGAGCTGATGGTCACTGGCTGCTTCTAATCATATTGATGATGGCCTGGTATCTGTAGTTGACATGTTGATGGTTACTGATTGGAGTTTATTTTACTATTGCGTCAGTGTCTAAAAGGCAAAAGTGTGTTGACAATCGCTATTTTGGAGCTTACTAAAGCGTAGTTGAGTCAGTGCCTGTAAAACGAAGAGGTGATGATGATCATTGGTTGGTGATTATTGTAGCATTGAGTCTGTAGGGGAAGGTGTTCAGTGGATGTTGCTAATTATAGCCTTGGTAGTCAATGCCTGTAGTTGAAGAATTAACAATGATCACATTGCAGTGCTCATTATCCTATTCTTAGAGTAGGGGCTGTTAGTAGATTATTCTAGTGCTGTTATTGTTGTTTGCGAGGACCATATCTGACAGCGATCACTGGTAGCTGCTAATTATAGAGTCTATAAAGCACTGTTTTGAAGCTGTCACTACATGAGTTTAAGGCAACCTTGTTGATGAGTATTTCTAGATAAAAATACAATGATAATTACTGGTTTGTGATTATTAGAATGTTAAGGTGTCTGGGATTGGTGGTCGTGTCCAGGAAGGATAGTTATGGAAGGGGGTCAGACACCGTTCTGACCCTCAAGGAGAAGGTGTTTTGAACCAACCAAAGCAAGGCTTACATGCAAGGACTGCACAGGGCCTTATTTGAACACTGTCTCGAGCTAGCAAGTCAGATAGCTGGGTGCTGAACTTCTACACAGCCAGTGTGGGGCAGGAGCCTCAGTGTGTGGCGCCCAGATGCTTGTTCCTTCAGCCAGACCAACGAGGCTGGTGATGGACCTGTGCGTAACTCCACTCCAGATGGAGGCTCGTGGGTGCCAGCGAAAGGCAAGGTGGTGGTCCTTCAAAGGCGAAACAATGTGGACTTATGCAGGGGTGTGCTTTCTATGCAGTCTTCTCTCCGCTCACCTGCATTAGGTTGATCTTAGGGCCGCTGTGCGCCTGCCTTTGGTCAGGAGTATAGAGGGCTGATTTCCACTCTTGGTCACTGTCTCCTGACTCCTTGGGCTGGCTAGGGAGGTCAGCGGCAGCAGCACTGTAGGCCAGCAGATATACATCTTGTCAAAGTGCTGGAAGCTGGCTCCAGCTTCTAGTCACAGTTCTTGGTGGCTGAGCTGCTGCCCTCTGCCAATCGATTGCATGGATCTTTATAGTGTATGGGCGGAAGCTTATGTGACACCGGCTGGTGCCCTCTCCCAGGGGTCAGCTCTGGTTAGTAGCTCTGTGTATTTACTTCCATGGTGGAAATGGGGACAAAGGAGCTAAAGAGAAAAATACGAAGCGGGGTCTGAGCTGAGCACCTTGTTTCTCTGTGGACAGTATCCTTCAGTCATTACATTCAGTTTTCATTCAGACAAACGTACGGGATCCTCTGACGGCAAACCTAGTGACGTGTGTACCAAAGAGGATTGCGATCATTCTCCCTTCTGCACTCGTACATTGGACTTCAGTTCCATGAGGGTAGTAGACCACACCACGGGAACCACCATTGCACCGCTAAACAGTAGAAGGCAGACACCAGCCAGAACTTCCAGTAAGGGATCGAATGGGTACCCCTTGATACTAATGACGTGGGGGCAAGTGTAGGGTCTCCTCTGTGCCAGAATACACCAAATATGTCCCAGAGAAGCACTAGAGTGTGAGTTTGTGGGGCCCCTTGGATAATGGTCCTCTTACACATGACACAAAAAGATAAACTACATGGGAACTTCTGGGGCAAAGGATCCATTGTAGAGATAGGAAGGTTGGCACAGGTTGGGAACATTCATCCTCACACGGTGAAGGGCATTAAAGGCCCACTCCTTTGTTTTTGGCCCTCAGCTTTGGCATGGGTCAATAACGCTTCAGCAGTTCTTTACTGGCTGGTGATACCCAGTGTGGAGGGCCAAAAGGCTAAATTATAGTCTAATTGAGTGTGGGATCTTGGTGGAAGTCGGCCAAAAATATACATTACTGCTTATTATAGCATTGGTCGATTAGTGTTTTTAAGTGAATGTGTGATGAAGAGAATGATCATGCATTGTTTTTCTTAAACCATTTAGCGATTCGAAAGAGCTAAATGGCTTTTGTGAATAAGTACAAGGGTTTTGCGGCATCAACCTACATACCTGGAGAGTCGTCAGTTTCTGTGCACCCATTGGAAGTGGGTGTCCAGATATTGTCTGACAACTAAAGTTCATCATGGAGCTTTCTCATGCCACTGTGTGCCACTGTTTTGTCAACCGCAGTGCATATTCAGTGCTTCCGTTGTAGAAGGAGTGAGTCTATGTTTGCTCCTCTTGGGTCAGGCTTAACCGCATATAGGATTGTCTAGCTGAGTTCGGCTTCACTGTGCTTCTTCTCCATGAAGTTACTGCCTATAGGGGCTGTCAAGACAAGACATTGTATTTTACATTTATGTTGTTGCATCATGGACATAATTTAGGGGTCGCAGCTGAGACCCGTGGCCTTCCCCCCTTACAACCCATGGCACTGCCTTTGCGACCCATAGCCTCAGAAGTGTCAACATCAGTACCAGGAACACAGGGGCAGCTCCACATCCCTTATTTTCAGCTCATTTTTCTTTATTCTAATCGTGAATAATATTCTATGATACACTATTAGTGAAAATAAAAAAAGGGGCACACTTAGGTGGAATGGGACCTTTGGTGGCAGCTGTAGTAATACAATTTTTTTTTAAGTATGTTGTGTGTGAGAGTGTGTATAGGTGAGAGTGTATGGGTGAGCATGGGTCTGTATATGTAAGCATGTGTGTGTGAGTGAAAGTGAGTGAGAGTCAGTGACAAGTAGTGAGTGAGATTGTGTGAGACTGAGGCTCAGGTTTATTGTTCTTTGACACAAGGCAATGCTGCATCAAAGATGCCGCGCTGCTTTGCGTCAAAGGGAAAGAGAAAAATGCACAATATGTACTGAGATATGCCACTTCACTGTACGGCACTCTACGGCACTATACTCTACTCCATGACACTTTAATCCACTCTACAAGACTTTACTCTACAACCCTCCACTCTGTCACTCCACTCTATGCCACTTCACTCTACAACACTCCACTCTATGCCCCCATTCTACGCCTCTCCACTCTGCACCACTCCACTTCATTCTACACTCCACCACTCCACTCCACTCTACTCTACACCACTCACTCTACGCCACTTTAATCCCCTCTAAGCAAGTCCACTCCAATCCACTCTCCTCTATGCCACACACTTTTAGCCATGCTAAACAACAGCCACGCCGGTGTACAGCATGGCTAAAACACATTGGTAAAGCCAATAGCTCTTGCATAGGTGAGACCTATTGGCTTTGCCAATGCTTGTGTTTTCCCCCCCCAGAGCAGCCCATTAGTGCTTACAAACTGCTGCATTTTGCGCTTTCTCTCGGTAGTTTTCCCCCGGTGTTCCAGCTCAGCAGTAGAGGCCTGCTCTGAGCAGTATTCCAGAAGTACAGAAGGTCTCCAGCTTTGTGCACACATCAGTGCCCTGCCACTGCGACTGGCTGCCCCAGGGTGTGCTTTCTCCACCACTGATGGCACTTCCAGATTTCCAGTAGCCAGGCAGAGGAAGTCTCCATAATTGACACGTACTCAACGCTGTTCTGATAGAAAATGTCCTTATCATTTTAGGCAGTCCATTTGTAATTTACGCACAGTAGCGTGAACTAATAAATCTTTCGCTGCCACTGTGACGACGTCCCTAATGGATTACCTTGTGACGCCAGGAGTGGGGAAGTGAGAAGCAGGAAGTTGTCTAAGGGTGGGGGGGGAGAGGGGTGAGGTGGAAGAGGGCTGCGCCTAAAGTGGTGCATCTAAAATCAAAGCGCGTCTCGTGACTAGGGAATGGCTCTGCAGATAAACTAATCCCGCCATCACGCACAGACACTACTGGGACAGCCTGTGGCAATTCCACAAGGGCCCGTGCGATCAGCTGCCATGCGCACACGCATACCTCGATGACTGACTGTCGCATCCCGGAGTGGGGCGGGGGTGGTGGGGAAAGAGAGATAGATACGGACAGAGAAAAAACAGATCTGCTCCATCAAAAACTGCAAAAACAAACAAATGAAAAGCAGATTGGCTTGTCTACCGTTTGGCTTGGAAAGAGTTTGTGCACTGTAACTAGGGTTGCCACCTTTCCAAGAGAAAAATACCAGCCATTTGTTGTTGTCAACATGCCACTAAATAGGACTTTAAACTAAATCGTCAGTATTAATTTGTAACATGCCTTTATGTCTTTCTTTACTTTAATTGTTGGTCATGTATCATTAATGCAGCTCTAGAGCACATTTAAAAGTGTTTTCTATTTATATTTGTTGTTTGAAGTATGTAGGGATAAGGGCTAAAAATACCAGCGTTAGGTGATTTTGCTTATTTTTGCACAGGCTGAAACATTAAAATACCGGTGGTGCGGGTAGAAAACCAGTCAGGTGGCAACACTACATGAGCGGCCTGTGCAGGTAAGAGCAGTGGGGGGGTCGGGGGGGGGTTGGGAGGGGGAAGTTAACAGACAAGGATGAGGTAAAATTAAATAATAAAAAAGAAGAAAACTTACCTTGCGCTCGCTGCATCGCCGACTCAGCGTTGCAGCGAGCGCAAGGCATTTTTTTTTTAAATTTAATTTTACCTCATCTTCGTCGTCGCCTGTCAACTCCCTCCCCCACGCCGCCTCACCGACTCACTGCTCTTACCTGCACGGGCCGCACCCGCAACCCTAACTGGGGCAATTGCACCGGTTGTGACCCATCACTGTTGTGGACCAGTTGCCACTTCTTGGGTAACATTCCAACCCTCCTGCTGCTTGTTTGACTGAACTCTCGATCTTTGCTAATTCTTCCCCACCTGGGTATTTTGTTAGAAGGGCCTTCTTGTACACAAGCTCATCACATCCTCTTATAATGGAGCCTTCATGAACCCTGCCGCCGTCTTTACTTGCTTTCCCATCCTTTCCTCTGCCTGTGTGTTCTGTTTTTTACAATTAGGGTTCTTTACAAACGTGAGTCTTTCCTCAGTGCCATTTTGATGATTTCCTGGTGGTTTTTGGGCAACTTTCCAGGTCTTCAGGTGAGGTCACTGATTCCTGCAGGAGGCATTGCCATAAGGCAGGCATGGGTGGCATCAGTTACAGTCTTGCAACGGGGCACCAAGGTTGGATTGGGATCAAAAATAGGCCCGGGCATCCTAAAAAAAAAGTGGCCCACGTTCGCGGATTGCGCCTTTTTGAAAAACACGGCTTCAGTGTTTTAAGTACAACGAAAATAAGGATAGGGTTTCTATAAAAGAGGTATGTTTTCTTAACTTCACTCTGATAAAAAATGCAAATGTTGCCAGGACTAATTGTGCACGGATTCGTTAACCATGGTGACCCACACCTGAATATAAATAAGTAAGGCCACTTCTGCTTAGGCCCCGTTGCCCCTGCTCAATCTGCATTCATTAATGGACCGGCCCAGCGAGAGCCTGGGAATTACACCTCCACCTCGTAGAGGCCCATCTACCTCTGGAAAGGTTGCTCAGGCCTCCATTGGGCAGCTGGCGGCATCTCAACAGCAAAGACACAGCCCAAATCGGCCACCACGCTGGCCAAAAAAGCAGCCCAGTGCTGCAACTCAGAGTCAGATTCCGACCCATCGCATCGCCCATTCCCAACTGCCCACCTTACCAATCCGTCCCTGCGGGACACAACCCAAGGGATTCACTGGTGCCATCTTCCCTTCACTTTCACCGCCACAGACCACTCCATGGAAAAAGAACCTCAGGCCTAAGAGCTCTGGCTGATATATGGCTGCCCGTGTCTCTCGCAGGGAGACATAGTTAACGGACTGCAGCTTAGCACTTGATTCTCATGCCGGCATCCACTTTACGCCCCTTTCAACAAGTGATCCTCTTTTACCAGCCTCTCCTACTCATTGACTTGAGATTTGTCACCCATATTTTGGTTCAGCCCAGTGGAGTATTTATGTGTAACCTAATGATGTTCCCAGTTCTTCTTGAGCGCTTGCTTTGAACTGCAAGATGTGCCCTTTATAGCTGTAGCCCTATTTTCTCCTGCCTATATGTCCCTATTTAATTTGCTCGTGCTGTACAGGGTTATCAGATCTAACCCTGACCTTTGACCTTGGGAAATTCTTGGTAAACAGAAGACGCAAAACCTACTCACACTATCACTAATATTTACGCAGTACACTGTTCACTACATTGTATTCCAAAATGTAATCTCATTGAGGTTGCAACAGTATTTTCAAATCTGTACTAAGGCGGACCATTAAACAAAAAAATAATTACAATTTTTTTATGTGGGTTTACGGAAATCAAAGTCTATTGACTTACCAACAGCTATGGAACTTTAGAGATTAAGCCTGTTGGCTGTAGCATAACATTATGCATAAAGTTCGAATGAAGGACCTCAAGACCTGGCTCTTCGACTGAACTGAAGAACCCGCACGTAGCGCCTTGAGACCCTAACGGGTGATTAGCCGTGCTTTATAAGAACCCTGATTGATTGATTGATTTATTGATGAGCTGACCTTCATAACAAAATCAAACAATGTACAATTCATAATGACAGATGATTTCGATGTAGAAATAGTCTGTGGTGAAGTTATACTTTCAGTGACCTTTACTTCCTTATTTCTTTACTAGTTCAAGACACCTAAGCTCCAGTAAATCTTGAAAACAAACATCCTCTTCAGTGGCGTAGCAAGGGGGGGGGCAAACACAGGGACCGCCACGGGCGGCAAAACGGGCGGCAAAAGGTCTAGCTGCGCCACTGATCCTCTTCAATCTTATGTCGGATCCAGTGCACACAGGCACAGCAGTCTAACTGCAGTAGTTGTTTAATGCAAATAGCCTCTCCGGGCTTATGTCATGCACTTCCAATATGGGCGATAACTCTAAGACGATGGAGTTGACCTGTGCTGCTGTCGCATGCAGGCCACTATGCACCACCAAATACTTTTTGCATGCATTCTCTCTATGCAGTAAATCAAAATGGATCCTAATCAACATAGAATTAGGGCATAGTGCAAGTGAAGGAATGTTTTGTGGATGACTGGGTCTTCCTGGTCTGATAATTGCAACTGATACTCTGAGGATTTGCAGGAGGCTTTGGAGTTGGGTGGTTGCCGTTAACTAGTGGTCGTTTGTAACAGGTAATTGTAGGGGGGCCATGCGTCCTGGATTTGCCGGGACAGTCTCAGTTTTTCACGAGCTTTCCCGGCAGATTTCGGGAAATTTAGCTCATGTCCTGGTTTTTAGAGAGGGTCGACTGAAAAGAGTGGGAGGTTCGTTTTTCTGTTTTCTAAAGCATGGATAGTTGTTTGTTGTTATAAGAAAGCAACTTAATTTACAGGCATGATACTGTCTTTAAAAATTACATTTTATTTATTTTCTTAGTGATTCTTCTGTAATTCTATGCTGATGAGCACTGTCATTCTGTGCGCTCGGTTGATGTAAAATTGGGATCCTTCTTCTCTTTTTGCTAAATGTCCAGGCGTTTGGTTTTAAAAATCTGGTCACCCTGGGTAATAGGGATGCCTCAGTGCCGGCGGCAATGGTTTCCTGAGGCTTCAAGGAATTACCGGGCAATCCAACAGCTTTTGTATTCAAACTCAATGAAGAAAATGTTCTCAAAAGAGGGGGCTTTGTGATAGTGTCTCTGCCATCATTCAAAAGGTGTCTAGAAGAAGGTGCTTCATGGCAATGGCTGCGCTCCTGTATTCCCTTGGACAGTTGCAGGCCTGAGCGGCTGGGTTGCTGGCCTGTGTTCCCTCACCTTCACCTGGACTGTGGTCTTCAGAGGCGGGGTTAAACCATTCAACGTAATTTGAGTATTGGTCAATCAGGCTAGCAGCTGTGGAGTGTAGGGCTGCGTGGCAGAGGCCTACACCTATGGTCAGTCGCGGTCGGTGTAGGTGTGCCGGCCGGGCGGTGACGTGGGGCGGGGGAGGGGCAGGGTGGGGGGTAGCAAAGTATGGATTACGGACCTATACAGGTAAGTAAACATTTAAATCAATAAAACGAATTTCGTTGCGCGCACTGCATCGCATTTGGCGATGCAGTGCGCCCAACGAAATTCGTTTTATTGATTTAAATGTTTACTTACCTGTATAGGTCCGTAATCCATACTTTGCTACCCCCCACCCTGCCCCTCCCCCACCCCACGTCACCGCCCGGCCGGCACACCTACACCGACCGCGACTGCCTATGGTGCGCCGCAAACACTGAGACAAGACACCATAGTCTCATTCAGCCAGTGGTCACGTGCAACCACGGCTCATTTATGTATACCCTTGGACCGAGCCCGGTCACGAGGGGTGCGTGAGTCACATCAAACTATTGGAGAGGCCGAGTGGCT
Organism: Calotriton arnoldi; assembly: GCA_963921515.1. NCBI lineage: Eukaryota > Metazoa > Chordata > Amphibia > Caudata > Salamandridae > Calotriton > Calotriton arnoldi. Next base: position 1,322,910 of record CAWUFW010003522.1, read on the forward strand.
CTCTACATCACTCCCTTATTTATTTTTTTTTTTTGTACAGATAAACAGTTGCAATAGCTGTTACAGGGTTAGCATAGGTTGAGTAGGTTATACATCGGAGTTTATATTGCTACCCCCACATGTCAATTTTGAAAACGAGAGAAAGGCAAAGAGGATAGGACAGAAGAGCAAGTGGTGATCAATAGAAAAGAGGTAGAGACAGATCCTGAGGGAGGGAGAGACATCGCTATACATTACATCTGACAATCTGTCGAGGTGCCTGAGCACGCATGCAGGCCCCACCGGGCTATAGTAGGGTTTGACCCCTTGGGACAAGTTAAGACATTGTCTTGGTGTTTTAACATTTACATTTTCATGGGGGATCATAAGAGTCTAGGAAGGTGTCCAGAGATCTCCACAGCCCTCTGGAGGCCGGTTTCCAGGGTGAGTACTGTAGCGCGATATTGTCCGCTCCTCTGAGATGTGTGATCCAGTTGATCCAGCCATTGTAAGACGCTTTACTTGTGTCCTTCCATTTTCACTGCAGCTGTCAGTAGTATGTCTAGTAGGTCCTTATCCTGCTCCGTACTCAGTTTAGTAAACATAAAAGCCGAGGTGAGGGTGGAAAACTCCCTTGCTAGCTTGCAGTTAAACAGATCGTCTATGAAACCAAAGATTTTCCCCCAAAATATCTTGAGTGTTGGGCAATGGAAGATAAGGTGTGCTAGGTCCCCCTTCCCCATGTTACAGTTCCAGCATTGTTCGTCCTCCCTGAGGCCTAGTGAGAATAGTCGTGCAGGGGTCCAAAACGCCTTGTGGAGGAGCCAGAACTTTGTTTGTGTGAGCACTGGGGAGATCTTGTTGTGTGAGGCCGAGGCCCATAGTGTGGCCCATTCTTGTTCGTTGAGTGGGGTTTTGGATTGTTTAACCCAGTAGGCGATTGTCTTATCATTAAGTTTGGATGTTTTGGGGCGAAGAAGTTTGTAGAGCTGCGAGACTTGGTGTCCTAGTTTGTTGATGTTTGACACTAATCGGAAAATTGAGGGTTGTGGGGACGATAATTTAGTTTTCGATAGTGCTGTCCTAATTTTCAGGAAGTTATAGAATTCAATGTCATTTAATTGGTGGCTTGCTTTGAGGTCTGTGAATGTGATGGGATACTCCCCGTTCTCTAGTTGATAGGGGTAGTGAATACCTTTCTTAATCCATGTATCGAAGCTTAGACTCTTTCCTTTATATCGGACCCTGTTATTAGCCCAAAGTGATTCCATCTTAGACCCTTTGATACTAAACTCCAGCCTCTTATCTACCTTTAGTAGTGCGATTTTTGTGTTTTTAAAGATAGGTTTGGATGCCTGGGGGTATTTATTTGCTGTAAGCAGGGCCAATGGGCACAGATTGTTCAAGATCGCCCTCTCTACCTGAAGCCACACTGGTATGTATTCGGCTGGCGGGGAGATCCAGTATGAGCCCTGTTTTGCTAGAAAAGCTAACTGGAATAACCTGAAGTCCGCTAGGGTAACACCTCCTTGGGTCTTATCCAATCTTAGTTTCTTAATGCTTATCTGTGCCTTCTTTCCGCGCCATAGGAATTTAGAAATCAGGATATCGATTTTCCGGTGGAACTCATCTGTGAGGAGGAGTGGGAGCATACTGATCAAATAGTTGATCATTGGGGTGATCATCATTTTGATAGTTTCGATTCTCCCCCACCACGTTATGAACTTTGGGGACCAGGAATCTAGAAGTTTCTTAATCTTATCTAGTAGTATCTTCTCGTTGTGGTGTAGGGTATCTGTTAGGTCGCTACCAAAGTATATGCCTAGGTATTTAATATGCCTCGTCTGCCATGCCAGCCCAGAGTCCCCCAGGATGTCTTTGGTGCAGTGGATGTTTAGTGGTTTGCATTCAGACTTGTCCTTATTGAGCTTATACCCTGAGAGATTGGAGTATTCTGTTATCGTAGTCATCAGGGCCCCTATTGAGTCTTTCGGGTGTTCTGTTACTATCAGTATATCATCTGCGTAGGCGGCTAGCTTTACTTCTACACCATTGATATCTACCCCTTTTATGTTAGCGTTCGATTTTATATCCTGGATGAGGGGTTCTAAGGCCAGTAAGAATAGCGCAGGAGATAGTGGACACCCCTGTCTGGTTCCTTGTTGTAGTGTAAAAGGGTCTGAGAGTGAGCCGTTGACTGTGATACGAGCCGAAGGTTCACGATAAAGGGCCATAACCATACGAATAAACCCCTCCCCTAGATTGAAGGATTGCATGCAGCGTGCCAGGAAGGACCAGGAGACTTTATCAAAAGCCTTCTCGCCATCTAATGCGATCGCTACAGCCGGCTCTGTTTTAGTGTTCACGTGTTCCAATATGTGGCAGAGAAGTCGGGTGTTGTCGTTAGACATCCGGTTGCGTAAGAAGCCGACCTGGGAGTTGCTTATTATTTTGGGAAGAACCGTGTTGATTCTCACTGCCAATATCTTAGCATAGATTTTACAGTCCACGTTGATGAGGGATATGGGTCTGTAGCTTTTTGGTGAGAGGTGGTCCTTACCCTCCTTTGGAATGACTATTATATTGGCTTCTGACATGGATTGTGGAACTGCCCCCTTCTCTGCTGAATGGTTAAAGTCCCTTTTCATGGTCGGTTTGAGCTGGATTAAGAAGGTCTTGTAAAAATCGGCTGTATACCCGTCTGGCCCCGGGGCTTTATTCCTTTTCAGTGATTTGACCGCCATTTCAATTTCGGTGTCGCTAATCTCCTGACCTAACCTGAGCGAGTCTTCTGTGCTTATTTTCGGCAGACCGATTCTGTCCAGGTATTTTGTGCATTCCTCTTGGTTGAGGCTCTGGTCGTTTTTGTAGAGTTCCGAGTAGAACTCTTGGAATGTCTTAAGGATGTCTTTGTGACTTGTGTGTGTTTTGTTGTTTGAGTCTGTGATTGATGAAACCGTAAACTGGTTGCGTTTGTGTTTTAGGTAGGAGGCAAGTAGTTTCCCTGCTTTGTTGGCTTCGCATAGATTAAGGGCTTTGTACTTATTAAACCACAAACCTGCTCTCTCACTCAGGATTTTGTTATATTCATATTTATGTTGTGTTAGTTTTGCTAGGAGCTTGTTGTCATGTGCGGCCCTCGCATGGGCCATTTCTAAATTCTTGATCTCCTGCTCAAGTTGACTTAATCTCAGGTTTGAACTCTTATTTATCTTTGACTTGATTCCAATTATTGTTCCTCTGACGGTCGCCTTTAGTGCGTCCCAGAGTATGTCGGTGCTAGTCCCCGGGCAGTCGTTATGCTTGAGGTAGTCAGTTATGGTCTCCTCAATCTTTTTTTTGTTCTCGGGGTCTGATAGTACTTCGCTGTTGAATCGCCACGGCTTCGTTGTGGCACCCGCTCAGTTTTAGGCTGATACATGAGTGGTCAGATACTAGTCTCGGCGCTATTTCAGCATGTTCGATTAGGTGTGTGCGGTTTCCCGAGATTAGTATGTAATCTATCCTGGTGTAGGACTTGTGTGGGTTAGAGTAAAAAGTGTAGTCCCTAGTGTCGGGGTGCTGTAGTCGCCAAGCGTCTTTAAGATTGAGTTTGGAACAGATGTTTTGGAGCGTGGCGTGCGATTTAGTGGGGTGGTATTGGCAGGAGGATTGTCTATCTGTTATGTAGTCGAGTGGCATGTTAAAATCACCCGCCACTACCATGAGGTCGTTTTGGGGGAAGCTATCTAGCGCACATGACACCTCCGACCAGAAGGTTGGGTCGTCTGTATTGGGGCCGTATATGTTCGCTACGTGGATCCTCTCCTCCCCTCTCCTCAGGTGTGTTACTAGTAGTCTTCCCTCACTATCGTGGGAGTGTGAGTCAATTGATATGTTTGATCTTTTGGATATCAGGGTCAAGACCCCTCGCTTCTTTTTGTCAGCTGGTGAGCAAGCCATCTGTGAGATCCAATTACCTCTCACTAGTTTGGCATCCTCCATGGATAGTTTGGTTTCTTGTAAGAGGATTATATCGCCTTTGGTTTTTGCTAGGTAGTCTATTATCTTGCGGCGTTTAATAGGGTGGTTTAGGCCTTTGACGTTAAGGGACACTATGTTAAGGTCCGTTGTCAGTGTGTTTGTATTACTAGTGGCCATCTGCTATAGTGTAATATGGCGTTGCTGTATCCCAGATTGCGCGACCTCTGTCACTAGGTTCTAAGTTCCCCAGATGTATAAAACCAGATATCTCACCAGATGTGTGTGTATGGGTAGCCTCCCACATGCGTTTTCTTACCAATTCTGCCAGATACAATTCGTTATGAAAAAAGGTGTGAAACAAGAAAGGAAAATAGAGAATATAGAAGATAATGATCTGAGAAACCCCAGTGCGGATTTCTCCCCTCCCCCCCTGCTCCCCCCACCCTCTCCCTCCCTCCCCTTGGTAAACTCGTATGTCGGAGGTGCGACGGCAGGATCGCCGTTCCGCCTCACGGAGAGTTACAGTCGGATAGTTGTTCTGCATTACTCCCTTGGGGTTTGGGACCATGTGTGTTGTCATACTAAACATACCAAATGTTTTAGGAGACTCTTATACAGTGTACTTGTCTATAAAGGATACCATGCTATGCTTCTCACGGCTTCTCATCCTGATGTTGGCGTTGAAGCTCTTATGGGGATTGTTAGTGTGAGCCGCTCGGGCAGGTATTGCATCGTTGTTGAGGTAGGTAAGGGTTGTAGCGCTCGGACTCTTGAGGTAGGCGGTCTCTTTTGAGGTAGATGTTGGTTGGTGGTTCCTACTAGGACATCCTTTAGTGTTTCCATGCTAATGTTGTGTGAGGTCATGTTTCAACCTGTATTAGGCTCCGGCGAGGGTCTTCTTTTGGTGGAGCCGGGTTGTGATGTTTCCATGTCCAGTGCTGCCGGGCCGTCCAGGAAGGACGTCAGGTCTCTGGGGTCAGTGAAGAAATGGTGTTTGCCTTTGTCTATAATCTTGGATTTTGCGGGTGCCACAAATGAGAATTGGATGTTCTTGCTCCTGAGTCTGTCGCGTAAGGCGAGGAACCCTTTTCTGGTGTCAACCGTGGGTTTAGAATAGTCTTGTGTAAGGGTGATCCTGTGACCTTGCCAGCTAATTTGGTGATTTTTGCGAGCGTAGTTAAAAATGGCCTCCGTGTGCTGTGATCTTAATGGCTTGCATATGATAGGCCGTGCCTCTTGGCTTGATGAGGGTTTAAAAGCGGGAACTCTGTGAGCCCTGTCTAGCTCAAACTGGCGGCCGAATTGTAGGTTTGTAAGTTTGGGAATCAGGTCCTCGAGGAAGGCGGAGCAGGAGCCTGCTGCATCTTCTGATCCCTCCGGGACTCCTAGTATTCAGATGTTCCCTCTGCGATTGCGGTCCTCTATCTCCGCTGTCTGTTTCTGGAGTGACGCTGTGATTTTGGATATTACTTTCATCTCTTTACTTGAGCTGTGGGTAGTATCCTCTACATCGCTGATTCTTTGCTCCGCCGCTGCGAGTCTGACGTTCACTGAGTTCAGGTCCGCTCTGACCGCAGTAATCTCGAGCTGGATCGCGTCCGTGGTTTGCTTTGTGGATTTTGCCAAGTCGTGAACATCCGCTAGTTTTTTCAAGATCATCTCTAGTGTGCCGTTGATGTCTGGCTTTTGTTTGATTGGGGAGTCAGATATCGCTGGCTCCCCTTTGCTCTTTTTCAGTTGTTGTTGTAGCCTCGACTCTCTTTCCGCCATGTTTGCTTGTTGCCTTGGTGTATCCATGTGTTACCTCTGATCGCTCGCTGTGGTTGACGCTTCTCTCTCCTGCAGTCTCAGCTGCTTCCTATCTTAGGCTGGTTTTTTTCTTTTTCTTTCCCTTTTCCTGATAGCTTCCTGTGGAGGGGCCTTCACCTGCAGTGTTGGAGATCTGAAAGTTCTGGCGCCAGGCCCCACCTTATAATTGTTGGTCTTAAAGCTCCTGTGGTACGGTGTGCATTGCTGGTATTACCTTCACCAGGATCGTCACAGTTAGTGTTGCGCTGCTCTTTAGAATTCCCGGGTGAGCGCTATGAGGTTACCAGCGTAGTTAGGTGTCTTCCCGGGTAGGGTGGGCTCCTTCTCTGAACCTATGTCGCGCTGGTACGCTGATTGGCCTTCCGGTTTTGGTACGCTTTTTCAGGTAGGCACCGTGTGGTACCCTATGGTTTGTGGTGCTTGCTATGTCTTGGTGTGTTCCATTAACAGGAGGGGCTGACCTCAATTTAGCCCCTTCTGCCGAGTCTCTCTTCCTCAATGCGCCTGGGCCGTGCTGCTGGCGTGCTCTGCCACCACCGCACGCTTATCTCCTCCGATCCACCTTAGTGCGATCAACGTGTGCGTTATTCTTTTATATTATGGTTTTGCTGAGCGGGCTCGGTGCAACGGAGACCATTTCTGGGACTTGGGGCCTTCCAGCTCCTTTCGGTTCCGTCAGACTGCACCTGCGGGGGATAGTCCCAAGCCTTGTTTCGCTCCAGCCCTTCTCGAGCCCCTGAGCCTCGCACCTCGCTTTCCAGTTATGTCGGGTAGCCGCCAACAGTCTCTGCCACACAGCGATCTCTCATGCGTTTGCCTCCGCCTGCCTCCGCCTGTCCCCCTACCTCCTTCAGCGACACGCTGTGTGACCAGCTGCCCTTGCGCACCACACCCAGTCGCTTCTTGTCTTCTCTGCTCCTCTAAGTATACATCGCGGTCTTTGTTGCAGCGGCCGCCATTTTATGCAATTCGCCCTCCACGCCCTTTCGGTTTCGGTTTTGTTTCCCCGCTATAGGCATTAGCTTGGTTATTTTATTTTATTGCCTTCTTTCTTTCCCGTTTTCTTAAGAAGGTCTGAACCCCCCGCTCCTGACCTTCATTGCCGTCATCGAGCTTTTCGCGGTGCAGGGAAGTGTGTGGACGCCGGCGCTTCAGTTCTACCGCTGGAGTTGTTGCCGCCCTGTTGCGCTCTCTTGCCTCCGATCTTTTCCCGGTCTCGTCTGCCGGTGTTGGAAGCGGTACCGCAGTAGGTACTAGCAGGTGGTGGGAGCCTGCGGTTTTCTGTCGCTTGCTGAAGCCTCTCCCACGCTCGTGTTCGCGTTCGTGAACAGTTTCACTTTTGTGATGTGTCGGGGTATCGCCATTTTGCCTCACCGGTCACCTCTCTGCGCCGCGTCGGATTTTGAGTTTTTCTCGATCTTCCCGGCCCCAATGGTCATTTGAGAGGGAATTGCCACCGGCCTGGGTCCTTCCGATGCTCCAATCTCCCAGTTCTGCGTCTCTTCCGTCAGTTCTTGTTGGGTATTTTGCGTTCGATTACTCCGTTCCAGCGGAGCGGCAGGATCAGGCAGCCATCAGCTCTGCCGTCCAAGCCACGCCCCCTTTAAAAAATTTTTTTTATCAGCTCTGCCGTCCAAGCCACGCCCCCATCACTCCCTTATTTTAAGTTGACAACAGAAAGGGACAGAACAGGTGAGGGAAAGAGACAGAAAATGAAAACATGGAAAAACTGGAAGTTCTATATAAAACAGGCATGGCTGTATCAACATAAGAAGTCTCTTAGCTTCTGGCTGGGAGCAGGGTTGGGTCACAGCAGATAGCGCTGGCTCCTCAGGTCTGGAACTGGACCGGCATTGGGCGTGTTCTCAGCGGGGCCTGGAGGCACCATGGAGGGAGAGCCTTCTGAAACGCTGCTGGGTGACTCGGTGGCCAAGACCATCGGGGAGGAGGATGCCGAACTCTGTTGGCGGGGTAAGGGCGACACCCCACCGTCGCGCTCCGGACTGCACACTATGTCCTGCGGGCAGGCTCACCCTGCAGGGCTTTAAACCAGGACACGTTCCTCACAACTGTGTGTGGACCGCGTTGTGCTGTGATCATGGTGCCGTCCACTCGGGTCACTGTCCACACTTCAGGCTCAGAAGGAGTGTGGAACTTCCAACCGGGGTAGCGGTCCCTTAGCACCACCCTGGCACCCACGCTCAGTGTCGGAGCCTTCGCTCCCCGATCCTTGGAGGCATTGTCATTGGTTGTTTGCCGCCGTCGTTAGGTCCGCTCTATGTCTAATGCAGTGGTCGGTACTAGTTCTTCTACCGGGAACTTCGAGAACGAGTCCATGATCACCACGGTGCTTCTCCCGTCCGGGAAGCTCCCAAAGTTGCTGCTGACTTTGGCCCAGGGCGCCGAACTGGGCTCTTCCGTCAGTATCGGCGCCGGAGCAGGTTCCGTGCCGGTTTTGGTGCACGGATGGCAACGTCTGACTTCTTCATCGATCATTTCGTCCATGCTCGGGAACCACACTTTCGTGCGGAGCCTAGCCTTGGTCTTCGCGGACCCCTGGTGTCCTTGATGGGCCAGTGCGACCATGCGACTGTGAAAACTTCTTGGGACGATGATCCTTTGTCCCCGCAGCACCAGGCGGAATCCACTGATGCTTAGCTCGTGTCACACCCTCCAGAGCTGGCGCCGGGCGTGCTGTTCTTCTGCCACGAGTGCCTTGGCGCTGTCAAGAAATCGATGCCACTGCCCACTGGTCAGCGTCTCCTTCACCTTCACGAGAGTGTCATCTGCGTCCGTGGAGCTCCGGAGGTCTTCTCTCGTTACAGCAACTGGGCATGCATTGGCTTCCAAAGCAAAACCAAAGGGGATGATGGACGGAGTGTTGAACATTGCAAGCACTCACCCCCAGTCAACTGATCTGGGTTTAATCCATCATCATTCTTTAGCTCACTCCGCCACCCCAATTCAGACATGGCCATATGCAAATCAGTCTGACCCTGTGCCTCATGGGAACAGTCCAGCCCGAACTGCCAAGCCATGTCTTCCCTGGACCGGAAACAAGCATCCTGGGACTGGTTTCTGGCTAACAGCCGTCATCAGCCAGGCTAGCTTGAATCCAGTGGCAAAGTGAGCAAGGGACCCACGTCTGGGCATACCCTGCCAACTTAGGGCAGAACAAAGCAAAACCAAAGGGGATGATGGACGGAGTGTTGAACATTGCAAGCACTCACCCCAGTCAACTGATCTGGGTTTAATCCATCATCATTCTTTAGCTCACTCCGCCACCCCAGTTCAGACATGGCCATATGCAAATCAGTCTGACCCTGTGCCTCATGGGAACAGTCCAGCCCGAACTGCCAAGCCATGTCTTCCCTGGATCGGAAACAAGCATCCTGGGACCGGTTTCTGGCTAACAGCCGTCATCAGCCAGGCTAGCTTGAATCCAGTGGCAAAGTGAGCAAGGGACCCACGTCTGGGCATACCCTGCCAACTTAGGGCGAACAAAGCAAAACCAAAGGGGATGATGGACGGAGTGTTGAACATTGCAAGCACTCACCCCAGTCAACTGATCTGGGTTTAATCCATCATCATTCTTTAGCTCACTCCGCCACCCCAGTTCAGACATGGCCATATGCAAATCAGTCTGACCCTGTGCCTCATGGGAACAGTCCAGCCGAACTGCCAAGCCATGTCTTCCCTGGACCGGAAACAAGCATCCTGGGACCGGTTTCTGGCTAACAGCCGTCATCAGCCAGGCTAGCTTGAATCCAGTGGCAAAGTGAGCAAGGGCCTGGCTGATGACGGCTGTAAGCCAGAAACCGATCCCAGGATGCTTGTTTCCGGTCCAGGGAAGACATGGCTTGGCAGTTCGGGCTGGACTGTTCCCATGAGGCACAAGGTCAGACTGATTTGCATATGGCCATGTCTGAACTGGGGTGGCGGAGTGAGCTAAAGAATGATGATGGATTAAACCCAGATCAGTTGACTGGGGGTGAGTGCTTGCAATGTTCAACACTCCGTCCATCATCCCCTTTGGTTTTGCTATGTTCGCCCTAAGTTGGCAGGGTATGCCCAGACGTGGGTCCCTTGCTCACTTTGCCACTGGATTCAAGATAGCCTGGCTGATGATGGCTGTAAGCCAGAAACCGGTCCCAGGATGCTTGTTTCCGGTCCAGGGAAGACATGGCTTGGCAGTTCGGGCTGGACTGTTCCCATGAGGCACAGGGTCAGACTGATTTGCATATGGCCATGTCTGAACTGGGGTGGCGGAGTGAGCTAAAGATTGATGATGGATTAAACCCAGATCAGTTGACTGGGGGTGAGTGCTTGCAATGTTCAACACTCCGTCCATCATCCCCTTTGGTTTTGCTATGTTCGCCCTAAGTTGGCAGGGTATGCCCAGACGTGGGTCCCTTGCTCACTTTGCCACTGGATTCAAGATAGCCTGGCTGATGACGGCTGTAAGCCAGAAACCGGTCCCAGGATGCTTGTTTCCGGTCCAGGGAAGACATGGCTTGGCAGTTCGGGCTGGACTGTTCCCATGAGGCACAGGGTCAGACTGATTTGCATATGGCCATGTCTGAACTGGGGTGGCGGAGTGAGCTAAAGAATGATGATGGATTAAACCCAGATCAGTTGACTGGGGGTGAGTGCTTGCAATGTTCAACACTCCGTCCATCATCCCCTTTGGTTTTGCTATGTTCGCCCCTAAGTTGGCAGGGTATGCCCAGACGTGGGTCCCTTGCTCACTTTGCCACTGGATTCAAGATAGCCTGGCTGATGACGGCTGTAAGCCAGAAACCGGTCCCAGGATGCTTGTTTCCGGTCCAGGGAAGACATGGCTTGGCAGTTCGGGCTGGACTGTTCCCATGAGGCACAGGGTCAGACTGATTTGCATATGGCCATGTCTGAACTGGGGTGGCGGAGTGAGCTAAAGAATGATGATGGATTAAACCCAGATCAGTTGACTGGGGGTGAGTGCTTGCAATGTTCAACACTCCGTCCATCATCCCCTTTGGTTTTGCTATGCATTGGCTTCCACCATGTTTACGAAACATTCCGTTGGCTCATCCTCAGTTGCTGAGTCCCCTGCGCCTCCTGTAGGCGGATGTCTTGACAGGAAGTCCGCTGGGTTGTCCGCGCCTGGTCTGTAGACCAGCTGAAAGGAGTAGGCCTGGAGCTGGATGGCCCATCTTTCTATCCTTGGCGGTGCCAGGCGGGACGACCCACTAAACAGGGGAAGAAGAGGTTTGTGATCCGTTATCACGCGAAACGGATGCTCGCATAGATACAGGTGAAAATGTTTGCATGCCCACAGGATGGCCAAGGCCTCTCGCTCTATTTGAGCGTATCGCATTTCCGTCTGTGAGAGTGCCCGACTGGCATACGCAATTGGGACGCATGTCCCTTTGCTGTTCTCTTGCAGGAGGACTGCTCCGAGCCCCACCAGGCTGGCATCCACGACCAGTTCCGCCTGCTTCTTGGGGTGAAACTACACCATGGTTGTCTGATCCAGGAGCACCTCCTTGATGCTGTTGAATGCCGCCTCCTCTTTTGTGCCCCATTCCCACAGGACATTCGCCTTCATCAGCAGGCGCAGAGGTTCTGATCGGGTGGCAAGGCTAGGGATAAACCTCCCGCAATATGCCACCATGCCAAGGAAACTCCTTACTTCCATCGGGTTCTGGGGCACGGGGGCATTTCGGATGGCTTCTGCTTTGCATGGATCCACGAGGAGCCCTTCCCACCAGAACATGTATCCAAAGAACTCGATTGAGTCCTGAAAGAAGGAACACTTTCATTTGTGCAGCGTGAGGCCGCCTTCTGTAAGGCGCTGCAGCATGGCTCGCAGCCGGGCATGGTGTTCCTCCAGGCTTTGTGAGTATATTAAAATGTCATCGCTGATACTTATCACGCCCACCAGGCCTGAGAGGGTCTCCTTGATGGGGTTCTGGAACACCTCAGCGGCAGAGGATACCCCAAAGCTGAGCCGAGTGTACCGCCGGAGGCTTACGTGAGTTGAAAAGGTCGTTATGTGCAAGTTCCAGTTGGTGGTACCCCGAATTCAAGTCCAGTTTGGAGAACCACTGGGCGCCGTTTAGAGCGGCCACTATATCGTCCATTGCCGGGGTTACATGCCTCTCTCTCTCATGATGGCCTGATTGGTGGGGAGCCTCATATCGACACACAGCCGGACTGCCCCCGGCTGCTTCGGTTTTGGGGCCATCACAAGCGGTGACACCCACGGGTTGGGCCCCGATACTTTCTCAATGACCCCCTGGCTCTTCAGATCTTGTAACTCCTTCTCCTTGAGAGGGCGCAGGTGAAAAGGGATGTGCCTGTGTCAGAGCGCTGTCGGCCTGACTGTTCTGTCAATGTGAAGCTTCACCTGGTGTCCTTTGAGGCGCCCCAAACCCTGGAAGAGCTGTGGGAATTCCTTCAGAATGTCTTCCGCGTGTGTTTCGTGCACTTGTTTGGCAAAGAACACCAATTCGAGGTCTTCGGCGGTGTGGCATCCTAATAGTGTCCCTTTTTGGCCTTCCATCACGTGGAAGCGTGCTTGGACGGAGTGACCCGTGCAGGCGATGTTGACCTCAATTACTCCGAGAAGCGGCAATGGCGTGGTGCCTCCGTATGTGTAGATCTTGGCCGAGCTCGGCGCAAGGAGCGGCAGAGGTGACAGTTTCGCATATTGGTCGGAGTCCATCACATTTACTGATGCTCCTGTATCGATCAATGCGTGACCTGCATTTGGCACATGGGAGGGGGGCGCTTCTTCTGGCCTGATCTTCCCGCAAAGGAGATGACGAAGACGTCGTCCTCGTCTTTGTAGTGGGCGGCCGCCCCTGGTCCCCAGGATGTTTCTGCGTGGGAGGAGTCTTCTAACGTCAGGTGGCGTAGGGTTGTGGCGCGACCCCTTGGTGTCCTCCTTCGGGCTCGTCCGCCGCCCCCACGGCAGACACTGGCAAAGTGGTTGGCCTTGCTGCACTTGGAACTTACCTTTTGCTGGGCACCGGTCTTGCGCCTTGTGGTCAAACCCACAGTATCCACACTTCCCTGGCCCCTGACTGGGTGGGGCCCGCACGTGGGCAGGTCCAGGGTGCCGTTGTATCGCGTCAACGGGCTCTTCTTTAATGTGCACTTGCTTTGGCATTGGAGTGGCTACGCTGCCGCGAATGCGGGCAGCCTCAATCTCGTCAGCTCGACTGTCGGACAGCTCGTGCGAGCCGGCCAGGACAAGGATCTCATCGAGGGACATGCCTGGCTTGCAAAGTGTCTGATGCCTGAGCGCGATGGCCTTGCACACTTAGATGATCTGCGCACGGATTTCCTCCGGCTGATCGATGTTTACGCATGTGCAGGCAAGCTTCCTCAGCCATGCGTAGAACATGTCCACTGTCTCGGCCTCAGACTGACGGGCCTACCGCAGCTTGAACCACTCGTAGTCCGGGTTCATTTGGGGGTCGAAATGTCTAATAAGAGCGTTGACAGCCGCATCATAGTCGTGATCCTCCTCTGTGTCCGACAGCGTCTCGAACAGCTCATATAGCTCATCACCCCCAAAGTGCATTAGCAGGGAGTGTTTCACCGCACCATCAGTTTCTCTGGTCCCTCTGAAGTAGTGATTCAAGCGACCCAACCAGAGTTTCCACCTGGGCGCGGCCGTGGCAGGGTCAACGAGCTGGCTGAAAGGGGGTATGGGCGTCACAGACGCATGTGAGAATGGCGTTGGCGCTGCCTGCGCGGGCTGTGGAGGTGCCGAAGGATCTCCCATAGCTACCTGGTGATGGTCTCTGTGCGGAGGTATGGCACAACTGCAAGGGGTGGGCGAGGCGCTGGTGCGATCCTGCTGGCGCTAGAGGCGTGGACTGATCTAGCCCTTGACGGAGTCTGTCCCCTTTTCCCCCTTGGGGCTGTGTCAGTGCGTTGGCCCAGTTGCGGGGAGCGGAGGCTGTGGACAGGTGCAATGCAGGGCTGCTAGTCACCGCGTGTGACTGTTGCTGGGGTCAGTGTCCCAACCCGATTGTCTTTGCCTCTGTGTGATGGGGCAGAGAGGTCGCTGGAGCTCTCACCTTCTTTTTCTGCATGCTGCAGGCTGTTGTTGGGTGTGGCACGTCTCCGGGGCCTCACACAGGGCTGGCGGTGGAGCTCAGTGCGGAGAGGCAGGAAGCCACACCCCTGCATGCCGACGAAGGTCGAGCCTCAGGCCGATGAGCCCGTGCGCATCGGCGCACCTCTTCTTCCGCCCGCACTGGTCGCGGGTCGGGCCGTGGCCTTCCACACACGCTACACCGCCCCAGCGGGACCTGGGCGGCAGCACGCAGCGTCGTCGCGATCCACAGCACCTCGCCGGGCGTCCCAGCCGTGGCCAGCGGCGGGATGGAGCAACTCACAGTACCGCGGACTGGTGAGCAGGTAGGGCTGAAAGGAGGGCGCAGGTAGAGTCGCCCTCGTCGCCAGTGTGGAGTGTAGGGCCGCGTGGCAGAGGCCTACACCTATGGTGCACTGCAAACACCGAGACAGGACACCATAGTCTCGTTCAGCCAGTGGGCACGTGCAACCACGGCTCAATTATTTATACCCTCGGACCGAGCCCGGTCACGAGGGGTGTGTGTGTCGCAACAAACTAACGGAGAGGCCGAGTGGCTCTCTACAGCAGCCAGTGTAGGTTATGTCATCACTGACTGCTTTTGAATCCCCGGGAAGTTAACCCGTTACTGTGTTTAATAAAGCTGCAACATCATTTCCGCCCATCAAAAAACAGTGTCATTCCTCTTACGTTATTTGGTTGACATGTGCGACACACGTTCATGCAAGTGTCTTAGTGAGTGTGGTGGGCTGCTTGGCTGTTGCGTTTCTCACAGTTACATTTCTTTCTGCTACAACAGCAGTGGGTGCTATAGTCAAACATTGCTGCAGTGTGTGATGGTCTGCGGAAAAGCTGTTTAGGTGCCAGGGCACAATCTGCGGGGCCAGGTTAACCGAGCCCCAGCAATACGGCGGCCGAGGGGCTGGGGTTTGTGTAAGCGCACCAGAGCCTTAGCAGGCTTTCTGTTCTTCTCAGTTGAAACACATTTAGTTGCTGTTGCTGGGCAGTGTAACATAGGAAGAGTGAGGGTTGGAGGCGTTGCTAAACCATTGGGCCTAGACCAACTGAGGGTTCTCATTGCGGTGGGCAGTCAAGTTTTTAGTAAAGTCTGTTGTTTAAGAGGAGTGTGAATGCTTCCTCATTGTCACTTGAGTTCTAACTTGTGCACACGAAATACAGTCTCCGTACTTTTGCCACTTTACTGATTAACCTTTGATTGCTTTTAAGAGTAAAGGCTAAAAATCACAAACTGAAACTTGTATTTAAATGTTGTAAATTGTTGTCACGTTGCCCATTGTCCCGTGTCACACCATCAGTCCGTCCTGGCTTTGTTTTCAGTCAACACAATGGTGTATTCTGGGGCTTGTAGTTTAAAAAAAAAAAAAATATATATATATATTATAATTAGGGCTCCCGGTTTTATGGTATTTATTTTTTTGACATTTCCGTCTGTATTTTTCCATATTTATTTTTTGTCAACTTTATCTGTATTTATCCATATTTATTATGGGTTTTGTGAAAAAAGTAAAGCTGAAACTGGTACATTTCCACATTTATTTAACCAATAAATATGCAGTCATTCTTGAATGCCATAAATATGCAGTCATTCTTGAATGCCTGCCAGGTTTCAGTGATATGAACACCCGTAGAAGATAAATCAGTGCACTTATGTGAAAATATGCACATTTCAGTATCAGCCTTGTTCATATCTATTGCTGTTTAAGCCCCTTTACTAAAATTCCTTTCTTTTTAACCCCCTTATCTATCAATCCACGCAGTTATTGGCCTGGCAGTCATGGCAAAGTGCATTTAAAATCACTCAAAAAGTACCCAATTTCCGTTTTTATCCACATTTAAAAATAAATACAGACAAGAAAACAAATGGTTTTCCGTCTGTATTTATCTGTAAAAATCAGTAAAAACGGAAAACAGGGAGCCTTAATTATAATTTTCATTGTTAAGTAGTAGCTGAAAATCCCGACATGCAAACTGTTATAGTCTGTAAAGTTAGGACTGCCTGAAGGAGGTGTGCACGAAAGAAGATCTCTTGTACACCATGGGGCATATTCTCAAGGACTTATCGCCGATTTATCGGCACTTTAGTGCCGCAAAAGTGGCGATAGATTTATCGCCCAATTCTCAAGCTGGTGCAAACTGCCGATATCGCCAGTTTTCCAGCGATAGCTACCGCAAAAAACATCGCCACGGATGAGAGCGACAACTAACACTAATGATATGCAGAGTAGGCGTTCCCGTGCAAAAACACACGAAAACACCACTTCGCGATATTCTCAACGACCAGCCAGATTGGCGAAGCGATCCAAAAACAGGCGTTAAGGCGCGTTAGCAGCAGGGATTTAACACCTGCCTTTTACTGGTGTTAAGCAGGACGACAACCTGCAGTATGAAAGGGAGCCCAGCCCAGAGCCACATCTGAAGACCAACAGATGCCATGGAGCCAATGATCATGCAGCTCGGAGACCCAAGAGGGCCACAACACCCACCACCACCACCTCCAGGCCCCCCCCAGACCACCCCCCCTGGACTACCACCTAGGCAGCGCAGAAGAAGACAGCGGACGTTCCTAAAACGCACCAGCCTCAGACACTCAACGCCAGAGAATGCCATTGCCCACTACAGGCTCAAAAGGACAACCATCCTCCCATCCTGACCCACATTGCCCACAGGCTGACGGCACCAACACAGTGGACAACCAACATCCCTCCGCAGACAAAGCTGCTGGCTGTGCTGCACCTGTTGGCCTCTGGTACCTTCCAACCAACAACTGCCAGAGTCGGAGGAGTCTCACAGCCAGCCCCATCAAACTTCCTCACACATGTCTTGGATGCATGTCCACAAAAGCAACGGCGGGCCCCTGTATCCGCACCACACGCTAGTCCCAATTCGTAGTGTTCCTGCGCAACCAACCCCAACGCCAGCCGTTGCCTGATGCCTCTGTGCTCCAGATCCAAGATTGTAGTTACTGAAATGGGGGTGCGCCAGGTCATGAAGTCCAGTAGTCAACAGTAGTGTAAAAACAGTTCTTTATTACAAATACATAAATCAACAATACGAAAAGCTCAGCCGACGCGTTCCATTCCCAACGGGGAACTTCATCAGGGCAACGTGTGGATTCAATTAACTGCATATGCTGTGGGAACTCCCCAATACAATTCCATATTCCGAAAGTCAGTATTCAGAAACCTGTTGGCTAAATGGTGACAATGGTCAAGCGTCCGTATAGTCACAAAAGTAATCTGGTATGGTGTATTGCACTTGGACAAACCGGAATGCTAACAGGTATGATAAATCCTGCATAAAAAGACCGTGACAGAAGTTTGTGTGGGCGTAACCTTCGTAGGAAAGAAAAGGAAGGTTACGACCACACGAACTTCTGTAACGGTCTTTTTATGCAGGATTTATCATACCTGTAAGCATCACGGTTTGTATCAGCTCGATACCCCTGCACCTTCACTTCCCCCACACTGCGCAGGAACAGCTGGAGACCAAGCAAGGGAACTACGCCATAGCTGGCTTCCCGCACGTGTTGGGGGCAATCGACTGCACACATGTACTACTTGTGCCCCCTGCCGACACTGCACACAATAACCGCAACAGAAACCACACGCATACCATCAATGTGCAGGCAAAAGTGGACCACCGGGGCCTGTTCACGAATGTTGTCGCAAACTTCCCAGGCTGTGTGCATGATTCCTACATCTTCCGCAAGCCCATCACCAACCAGCGCTTTGAGGATGGCACCCATGGAAATGCACTGCCTGTCGGTAAGTACCAACTGAACACACCACACACCTTAACTCCACAATCATACAACTCACAACTGTCGGAATGCACACGTTACAAAATCACATACAACATGCCATTCAACATGCCCAACTACCAGACACGACAACACAAGTAACTGTGGTAACCGTGGCCAGCCATGTAGACAAACCATCCACGGCATAGCACCTCTGCCACACAATTGCAGAATGTGGGGAGAGGTGGGAACCAAGTATGTGCGAAGGAGGCAAGTGACCCATCAATAAGAATGTACACAATGCCAAGTGTGGCGGTGATGTGCTGGACAGACTTCAGTATGCCGAGCACAGACATGTCCATGTGGACATATACTGCTGTTGTTTGTAGTGTTGTGGACAGTGGCCGCAAACAGGTTACCTCAGGCAGTGTGGAAGACCTTAGACATGTAGCTTTGTCGTCCCCCCCTGTAAGCGTGAGCGGAGTGTCCTTGGCCGGCGTATGTCGTGAATAAATAGCCCGGGGCTCAGGGCGTGGTTCAGTTCCGGGATGGCCACCAAAGTAACTACTGCGTGTGTCTCTGTGTCCGCCATATCCTGTCCATAGGCCTACACACACGTGGCCGACCACCTTCAACGGCCAGATTTACACTGGAGACGAGGTGGCTACGTCCCAAGCCAACCCGCGCACATCTCGTCATCGCATGCAGGGTCGTGTCTGCCAGGGCGGCGCCCCCCACCCAGCCACGAGGCTGCCGCCATGACCGGTGGTGCCTACGCGATCCTGTGCGCCTGCTGCACCCCAGCCCTGGTCCCCAGACCGGTCCGCCGCCCAGCAATGACTGGCCGCCCCTGCGCACACAGGCCTCAATGCTCACCTGCCGCCACCGGCGTGTCTCCAAGAGGGCCCACCACGTGCCGGTGCAACCTCCTCAGCCGATCGCTGGATTCCGCACCACAGGCCTCCAGTGCACCCTGCGGCACCACACCGCGGAGTCATGTGTGTGCTGACTGCTGCCTTCGACGTACACTGCGCTCCAGCAGGGCCCTCAATTCAAATCGAATCTTGATTGGCAGGACGGCGTATGGAGGTCTACGCATCATCGCAGGCTGCACACCCGCTCAGCTCTTCAGGTGCCCCTACCTCAGTGCACCGCAAGTCACCGTCCCGTGGCGGTAGGCCCGTGCCGGCCGCAGTGCATCGGGTGCCACTAACCCAGTGCGCCACAAGTCATCGTCCCGTGGCGGTAGGACCGTGCCGGCCGCAGTGCATCGGGTGCCACTAACCCAGTGCGCCACAAGTCATGGACCCTTTATGATTGAGTCTCGTGGTGCCGACGCCATCATGTCACCTCCGGCAGTGGGGAATGTGATGTGGTAGGCCCCTTTTATTGGCAGGGTCACATGTTCTGTGACGCCTGTGCTGGATGGGTGTGGTGTGGGTGTAAACCAGCCCTCAGGGAGTGGCTGTGGCATGCTGACAACTAGACCAGTGATCAGCAGATCACTACAGGGAAGACCTGGGACATGCAGCTTTGTCCCCCCCCCCTGTAAGCGTAAGCGGAGTGGGCTGGGCTGGCGTATGCCAGTCCAGCGTAGGGGTGTGAACAATGAGCCCGGGGCTCTGTGCGTGGTTCAGATCTGGGCTGGACAAGAAAGTAACTAATGCGTGTGTCTCTGTTGTAGTGTCGGCGCCACCCGGACCGCAATCCGCAATGTTGCACCCTGTGACTCAAGTCCCACAACATGAGCAACATGGACGTAAGGGGGAATCACTGACCCTACATTCATCCATACTTTCATACTTGAATGATCATAGACATGACACATCTGGGTGAATCTGAATGTTTTATTCACATTCAGTGGAGTGTTGAAGCTGGAGCAGAACAGGGCCATGCAAACCCCACTTTACATTGCTGCCCCGTGGAGGGCCAGCCAGAGTCCTTTAGGGAATGACAAGTTCATCGGAAGAGGAAGAGTTCAGTCCGCAGTTTGATTGCTGTGTCATTGGTAACCAAACAGAATATGGCAGTCCATGTCGAGGTCCAAGGTGAGTGTCGCAGAGTGTATCGGGGGACAGTGGAAGGTGATGATGCAGAGGGCAGAACCAAGCAGAAACAGGCCATATGGCGGAGATGAATGCTACCGCTTCCTTCTTACCACTAAGGCAGAATCATCTGCATCTTCGTCCTCTGATGTTTCATATGCCTCACATGTGGGTGGTGGTGTTTTGTCAGCAGCACTGTGTGGCACTGACACATCAGGGGCAGGAGGTGGAATGTCTGCCGCACTGTGTGGCAGTGACACATCAGGGGCCGGAGGTGGATTGTCTGCCGCACTGTGAGGCACTGACACATCAGGGGTCGGAGATGTGGATGTAGAAGCAGCAGCAGCATTCATCGGCGCCAGGCCTTGTGGCAGCAATGCCATGATGAGGATCTGCAGGGCATGGAAGATCCCAGCTACATCTCGCTGGTGTGCAGCTGTGGCAGCCATTCTTTCCGCCTGCATCCGCTCCCTGTTCTCCATGATCCTCCGGATGTGTCCAAACTCCCGGCTGGCATCGCTGGAGCCACTCTGACTAGACAGTTGTCCTTGTCTCAGAGTCAGGACTCCAGCGATGTCAGCCATGGATCGTTGGAGAGCATGGAGCGGACTGTGGGTGTCCGTTAGGGACTGTAAGTGGTCCCTGATGGGACTTAGACACCCACGTATGGCATCTAGTTTGGCTGCCATGAGGTCGAACCCCACCCGCACCTGATCAGCCATCTTCTCCTGGCATCCTAACACACGGTGTTGGAAGGTCATGTGTTGTTCGTGGGGGTCCTGGGAGTCAGCCGTGGTGGTGGGTGCTTCCTGCTGTGTGGTCTGTGAAGGTGGTGAGGTCTCCTCGATGCAGCTGGGCTGCCCTGCTCCTGGAGGTGAGGTGCCGAAGCTGTCCATGAGCTCTTGGATGGCGTCGGTGCCGAAGGTGTGGAGGTCCTCTTCGTCATCAGTGAAGAGCTGTTGGGTCTGCTCTGCATGAGGTGTTGATTCTCCCTCTGCAATGTGAAGGGGAGATGCAGTTTAACATTGTGTTCACATGTATGTTGACGCATTGTACAAGTTTACATACAGACTGCATGACAATGTACATTGTGACTGTTTGGGAGGAGCTGCCTATTTGATGCGGGACAGTGGACATTTCGACAACATCACGGATGTGTGTTTGTACTTGTACATTATCATCTCACATTTCCCTGCTATGCCAAATGTGATTGGCCAGTTTCTACACACAAGCGGCACCAGTTGTGTCCTCTGTTCTGTTGTGAACGTGTTGCAGTTTGTACCACATTGTTGTCAATGTTGATGTGCTCTGAATGTTATGTGTGTGTGCTGCATTTTGGGAGAGTCGCCCCTGCAGCTCTGATTTTGCTGCCCCTTATCCCTTTCAGGCGGTGTGCCTTTGACTTCTGTGCTTATACAGTGCTGAGATGTTGCATACTTGGGTAAATTGGGCTCTTGGTGGGAGTTGGGACTCTGGGGCATGGTTTGTCCGCAGATGTGTTGTTGACGTCAGGGGTTGTTTGTGCACGTGGATGTGTCAGAGTGTGACCTGCTCCTTTACGGATGTGGTCCACATTCAGCCACCTCAGTGTCGTGGCGTGCAACATGTCATGATGTATTGACTGCAGCCATGCTATTCGTCATGCAGTGTCACTTGCATTGTCAGTATGGCTCACAGACACGCCGCTTTGCTGGGTTTGGCACATGTGCATGGGTTGGTTGTGAGATTGGTGATGTGTGGGAAGGGTCCCCTCTGGGCACATAGTCGACGGGGGCCTACTTGCTGTTTCTATGTGTGCTGCAGTGTGCCAAGGTGATCAGGGACATGATCCAGAGTCATTGTGGGTGTGCACTGTTCTATACTTAATTGTGCATGTGTGCCATTGTGCCCATCTCCCCCCGTCCCCCCAGTCCCTGGTCGTTACTCACACTGTTGCTGTTGTGTCAGGTCATGTTGAGCAGTGTCCGGTCCCCCAACTCCTGCCACCGTCTCCCCACTGATGACTGTGGACACCATTTCCTCCATCTCATCCAGCTCCTCTTGTGGTGCTGGACTCCCACCTCCAGTCTGCATTGCTGCATTCTGGTTGTTGCCGAGTTTCTGCTTGGTTTTGCGCTTCACATCATTCCAGCGCCCCTTGAGCTCTTCCATTGTCCTCCTCAGCACTCCGACTGCATTCACCTTGTCCAGGATGGACTGCCATATTCCATTTTTTGTTGCCAATGACACAGTGGAGGTGACGAACAGTTGTTGATGGTGTTCTACCACCTCCGTTATCAGGATCCTGTTTTCCTGCGGACTGAACCGCGTCTTCCTCTCCTTGCCCTTCCATGACCCCGAGGTCCCAGGCTGGTCCTCCGTGTGGCTTGTGGGGTTCTGGTTGTCCTCTGTACTTGCTCCGGCTACCTCCATTGTGCTTCGCAGTTGTTTTGGTTTTGTTTGTGTTTTTTTTTTCCTGCTTTATAGTGATTTTTCCCACCTGATGTGTGTGAATTGCAGGCCTGGCGCAGCTTATCGCTGATTTTTTTATCGCGGTTGGGCCCATCGCCACTTTTTTCACGTTCGGCTTTAGATTTTTA
The DNA here is from genome assembly GCA_963921515.1 of Calotriton arnoldi. Classification (NCBI taxonomy): domain Eukaryota; kingdom Metazoa; phylum Chordata; class Amphibia; order Caudata; family Salamandridae; genus Calotriton; species Calotriton arnoldi. The sequence continues at coordinate 1,345,134 of CAWUFW010003522.1, forward strand.
TCGCAGTCCCGGTGCTTTTATCGCGGACATTTGACGCGTTATCAGGAAACTATCGCATGTTACCGCCGTGTTGGGAATACGACGTTAACACAGAGTTATTTTACTGCGATAGACGGCGATATGAAACATTGCGTTAACCTATTTTGGCGATGATTATCGCACGTTCTTGAGAATATCCCCCCATGTTTTTAAATTTTACAAAGCGGTTTCATTAATTTCCAAAACTGTTAATGCTTCATACGAATGTAAAACCAAATATAATCTCTGTTCAACTATTATAAGCAAGTGCATTTTTTTAGTCACATCATGTTTGATAACTAGCACGGACAATGCCATTTGTTATGATTTTTTTGAATAGTGTTTTTTTACTAAAGAAATATGTATTTAGTTAAAAAAAATTATGTAAGTAAAACTATTTTTTACTAAAGTTCACTAACAGCTGAGACAGGTAGGTCAGGGGTAGCCGCAGTGGAAGCTTTTAAACACAACACAAGCAGGTTGGAATATTGGGAGTGTGAGTATGTGAGAGTATACAAAAGTGTGCGAGAAAGTAAGAGTGTGTGAGAGAAGGTGTGTGTGAAAGAGTGCAAGTGTGAGAGAGTGAGAGACAGTGAGTGTATGTGAGAGTATGTGTGAGGTTATGAGGGCGTGTGCCTGTGTAATGCTTGCAAGTGTGCTGCTGGCTTGGTGTACTGAAGGGAGTACTTGGCTTGTGGGGGAGGGCACTCATGGCGAAGGCCCGACACTGGCATACTGCAGGTAATTGTTGGCATATGGGGGGTACCCATGGGAAAATGCTGATGCTGACGTATTAGAGGTAAATCTTGATGTGGGAGATGGTACCATGGTATTGGAGTACCCATGACAAAATGCTGGCCCATGAATACAGGAAGTCATTTTTGGGGGTGAGCACATATTATGGTTGAGGTATCCATTGCAAAATTCTGCAACTGGCATATTGTTTGTAATTCTTGGCATAATGGGGGCACCCATGGGATAATGGGGCTACCCAGTAAAACATGCTGGCACTGGCATATCGGAGATAATTCCTGACATATGAGATGAACCTATGGTAAATTTCGAAAAAAAAACAGGGTCAGACTTCTCTGGTACACCATGTAATATGCAATATTTCATGAGTTCCCTTTCAGAATCTATGGCTTTTTAGCACATTTATTGGATCATTTTAGCTAAAACATGGACTATTTGATCCTATTTGTTTCAGAAATTTCTTGGGGGTGAAAAGTCTGGCTTACCCGCTTCACTTGCTCATTGGAATTTGGGGCAAATATTACACCCCACCAATTTCAAAGATCAGCAGTCACCACTGGGGAGCTGAATTGGCAGGGACCACACGGGGTTGTGTAAGCGCAGAGTGGCAACTGTGTGTGCAGGGTGTGCAGGAGCAGAGATCTGACAATGAAATTAACAGAATTGTTCAATATTACCATTCATAAAATTGCTTAAATTTCACAAGTGGATACACCTACTGCACTCTAAAATAATAATTTTGTGAACCTGGCACCCATTTCAGGTGCCAGTACTTGCTGGTGGGCGCTGCATGCTCTGATGATCAATTGTTATGTTAGGTGAAGTACAACCACTGATGATACGGGCAATTGTGTCTCAGTTACACCCTGGCGGAGAGTCAGCCATGCTTCTGTGTCCAAAGTCTCAGGTGCAGCCGGCACTTATTGATGGGTCAGATCCTCAGAGGCTGACTGGTTCGCTGAGTGGGCCGCACTGGTGGGTCGGGCAGGATTGTCCGACAGTCCTTGTCATTCCTCTATTCCTTTCTCCCCAGATGCACTGCTGGCGGATCTCGAGAACACCACTTCGCATGTGTCCAAGCGGCCTGTGCTCCTCACCGACTCACCTAACAGTTCTCACGTGGACATCAGTCACATCAACCAAGTTTCCCACACAAATGGAGTGAGGAAGGACAACATGGAGCAGAGGCCGCTCCCTCCGCCCTACAGCGCCCCACAGGTACGACAACTGTTCACATAACTTGACAAGACTAGCAAGGCCTTCTGAACGTATTTTGGTGCCCTAGGTTTGGTACATGATATTTAGCTCTGCTTTTTTATGTGAGCCACATCAGAACTGCGGCAGAGCACTTTAAAGCTACATGTTAGTGGTGCCAGCAGGTGGCACCACAGGTAGCTTCATCGTGGCCTATCTACAAGACAGGCCTCCTTCCGTTGAAGCTTGCGTCTACCTCAGGTCTCACATATTCAGGCTGCACAGCACTACAGGTTAGGGGCAGGCTCTCTGCACACTCTCCATACTGGAATTCCAGAAAGTCAATCAATGTCACTGGAAGCCACATCAGGATTGGATCCTGCCATCTGATCTACCCTGATGGCTGCAGCATGACACCGTGGGAGGAAGAAGGACAACCCTCTGATTTACACTCAACCTCCTGGTTAGATGTCACTCCACCCACTAGACACAAAGAAAGGACAGATGTCAGCTTATGGTCAAGGCCATGGTTTCACAAGCAGCCCCGTCCAAGTGAAACAAAAGACCCTTGCAAATGGAGTGGAGTACTTCCCCCCAACCTCTTGCTGGTGACAATGTTCACAGATCTACCACAAATGTAATGTGGCCATTTTGCATTTCAGTAATACTACATTACTATAAATAGGTAGAATGTGTAAAATATGCAATAATCTGTTTATCACATATTGACCACATTTTTCCAGCCCTTGAAATGTAAAGCTGTATACTATCCCGAGCTGCTCTGCACTAGGAGAAGAGTCATTAGGATGTCCGAGCCAGTTCTTAGGGAAGATTGTGGGCCTAAGGCAAATGGAGTCTTGCAGGGGCAGTGGAGGATGCAGTAGTCCATGGATTCTGAGTAACAGTGGTTATAGCAATTCATAAATGTATTTAATATTAGAACAATGGAATGTTGAGCGCTCCAGTGTAGACAATGGAGTGCTCCGGGCTTCTACTGGCTGGTAGAAGCCCGGAGAGCAACATTCAATGCTATATTCATTTCACTGCTGTTGTTGTGAACAAAGGCCTCTCGGAGCCCGAGGGGGTTTCAACCCCCTCGGGCTCCGTGACTCCTTTGTCTTTACAAATGAGAACATTCTGCCCTCTAGGGGCGGAATGTTCTAATAGCCTTAGAGCCCTCCATAGCGGGCTCTACCGGCCATTAAAGGCCTGCTAAGTTGGGCTCTAAGGCTATAATAGAATGGAATGCCGAGAGCTCCATTGAAGACAATGTAGTGGCTCAGGGCCTGTAATGGCTGGTAGAGGCCTTCTGCTCCAGCGTTCCAATGTTTGCCTTTCTGTAGCTCTCTGTTTGTTCCAGAGCATTCTATAATGAGTGGGTAGAATGTTCTAATAGCCTTATAGCCTTTCTTCCTCGAAACATAAAATGGCCACTCCTTCATTTACAGTACAGTGGTAAATCCACTGTTAATGCAATAGGGACGTGTTTTTTTTACTGCTTAAATTTAAATCAGTGTTAATGGTAAAGTTTTTTTTAATATCATTATGACTCATCTCTGTAACTGTCCCTACACTCTAATTGAGGCACTCAGAAGGTTACCAGAAAGCCAAGGATAAAAGCGCTAGTGAGAAAAAGGATCCTTAAAAGGAAGTTTTTTCAGATCTAGCTGTATGCCCAGCTCTAGAATGACACGGGGGAGGCCAATGAACAAGCGAGTGTGAGGAGGTGCAAAGGGTGGGGAGGAAACCTACAGTACCAGATGCTCTGAGATAATCTGCTTACACCAGATATGGCTGGTTCATAATAATATATCAACAGAAAAATGTAATATATTGATTGTACTGCTCCCTCTCTTTTCAAAGGCTTGAAATCTCAGTTTGGGGTGATTACACATACAGCTTTCGCTGACAATTAACATTTAGTAAATTGATAAGTGGCTCTTGGCACACCTTGAAATTCTTGCTGTTTAAAGTCTTCCCTGAGTGCCACCCAGTGACCGAAGTAAGTGAGCCGACCTCCCCTGTTCCTTTTCCAAAGAGTGTTTACGAGGTTCTCACCCAATTGCATTTATGAAAACTTAAAAGAGTGCTACATAATGCATATTATAGCACACTTTTCTACACACATTGTCAAAGGAGCTATGGATTTAAAGGGCAGAGTTTTAAACGTCAGTTTTGAAGGGATTCGGGTTCAGCCTTGTGGGCCCATGCACACTCTTATAAATGCCAGGGATTGTCGTCATATGCCTTGAACTCCATACGGTGCCCAGTGTCAAGCACCTCAGTACCACCTCCAAATGCTGGGAACAGCGTCTTCTGCCCAGGTTCATCCTCGTTCTCGAGCCCATGTAGCATGCCCCTGTAAAGTCATAACTTCTCCTGCATCTTTATCATACGTCAGGGTTACTTTCTATGACCAGGTTCAGAGTCACACCCTGTCTACAGCCTCACATATCTATATATATATATATAGATATATATATATATATATATATATATGCATTGAGAAACTCATGCAGATTCACCGCGTGAGAAGCAAGCCCTCCAACGAGAATGGTTTGTGGCAACTTCTTTTATTTAAAGCAAGCAGGCAGACCACAGCATGGCATGGCGCGTTTCGACCTGTCTGGTCTTAATCATATGCAAATACGGATGGTAAGAGCTGAGCAGTTTAAATACACCATAATGTAAAACATAGAAAAAGGACTTCTGTGCAGATTTAAAGATACCGGCTGTGCATTGTAGGTTACGGAGAACTTGGCTGAGATGGGGCCAGCACTCACGGGGGGCTTGCACCAGAACATTGCCATAGTATCTAAATGCCTAGTGGACATACCGTCAATAACTAAGCAGCATGTGCGTTTCAGCTGCGGCAGTGGTGGCTGATTGGTGGGGACTAGGTGGGGATCTGCCCTCCATGCCCTCAAGGACCAGAGCCATTGATATGAGGTGGTGAGGAAACAGGGGCGTAGCTTGGTCAGTATTATTGGGGGGGGGGGGTGTGAGCTTTAAAGTTTCCAGCAATCACGCTGGGACATCTTGTTAGAACCAGCGGTAGAAGTGGGCGGGATTGGAGGGGCACGATGTGCCCATCCTTTTTTTAATTTAAGGAAAACAGTTCCCCTACCTTCTGTGAAAAGATAACCGTCCCGGGGCGGTTAATTCCGAGAGCTGAAATGCTCCAGCTGCAGTGTAAGGCAGTGAGTCTCCTTTGCTGTGAAACCGAGGGAGGGGCAAACAGCTAAACAAGCCCTCTTGCCAGGGTGCCTGCTTACCTGAAAGGCATGTAAATGTGCGCAACTGGTCAATCTGCAAATTTAAAGGGAGCTCTGAAGCCCTTATTGGCTTTAATTAATGGAATCACTGGACGCTTCCTGATGACACAGATTTATTCTTTTTGAGTTGTATTCGAAAGGAGTTACCAGCTGAGCTGTGAAGTGTCTCCTTTGTAAAAGGGCGTAACACAGGTCCCTGTGTGGAAGGGCCTGTTTTGCGCTCCTAACTATTCTCCACTGCTCCAACTAGGATTCAATTCCATGGCTCTCTAGTTACAGACACAGACCTCTGCAGTGCATTAACTAATAGAGGTTTCATAACATACGATTGTGCATTACTCACTGATTAATTTAACTTGCATTTTTAATGCACTTCGACTGCTGGTTAAAACACATTATATGAAAAGCAGGACATGAGGGGGGCTTAAGAGACAGTGGAAAGAAAGAGGAGTGCAGATTGTTAGGGGTACTTAAAACGCAATATTTTTTAAACTAATCAGCATTTTGAAGGCTTTCAAAACATACACGAGAGAGTATGTGTGCCTTTGTTGGCATGTAAAAATCCCAGGTGAAATCCGACAGACACTTCACATTACCCAACTGGAAGCCCTTGTACCCAACTAATTACTACAGAATACATTTTTAAAGGGGTGTAACCCCCCCCCCCCCCTCGGAGCTATGCCCCTGTGAGCAAATACCCATTATGATGCAAAAATGGCAGTGACGATGACTCACAGTATCAGGCACTGTACTGAGAAAAATGTGGGATGACAAGAGAAGATGTGAGCTATTTTAAGCAGTGTATTTGAGGCTGATAAACAAGAAACCACGTGTGATAAACCGCAATAACCAGCGTATCTGAGGGCGTGAATATGAGTTAGAGTGCCCTGAGAATGAGGCATTCTGAGCAGTGGGAGAGTCAAGATGATCAATGAATGAGGAACGCCGAACAAAAGGGACTTGTGCATGTTTGCCATAGTGTTCTAAAGTGGTCAATTTGTAATCCTTAACCACTATGTGAACATATTAAAACTTACATAACCTGAAAAAGTAGGAAAGAGTGACTCAAAAAAGAGACAGAACATATATATTTACCATTCTGTATGGGCACTAATGGATTTTAAAAGGTGATCAAGGCCCTCATTCCGATTGGGCTGGGAGATATCAATGCCGTTGGTATCTGAAATTCCAGAATGTATGTATGTTTGTATGTATATGATATTTCTATTGGGTCAACATAGCCAAAAGTCGACGGAGCGCTGTACTAGGCCAAGGGCAAGCATAAAGTCAACAAGTGTTAGAAGAGGCATCTGAGTTGTGGCCTGTTAATGCATTGTTATGTAATGGTCTTTAAACTGGAGCGGTGCCTAGGTGGTCCTGAAGGATGCAGGGATGTGCTTCCAGATCCTGGGTGTATATATGGAAAAGGCCTGCTGTCTTGTTTTTTCTTTTTCACGCTTCTTAGTCTGATGGTGCCCTGGCTGTGTGTGTGCAGAGGACCACCAGAGAGGTTGTCTGAAAAATAAGCGGGGTTCCATCATGCTGGGAGTTATGTGATCATATATCCCCAGGCCCTGGAGAAAACGTGCTATAGCATGTTTGATGCCCTTAAGGGGTGACAGTGTGGAGGCTTGGATGTCATGGAGCAAGGCGTTACCATCATCCACATGCAAGAGTATGAGGGCTTGAACAGAAGTTCTGAAGTCACTTTCTAGATGAAACAGTTTCACTTTCTTTAGAAGAGAGAGCTGGTAACAGACCGTCTTTGTTTATTAGCAATGTGTTCCTTGAGGGTGAGGTTGGTTTCCAGGATGAATTCAAGTTACTTGGCGTTTGGTGAAAGTTGGGGTTTGAACATGTAAAGTTTCATGTCATTGAGCCAGGTTTGTACTCTTTCTTGTTTGTTCTTCTTGGCAAATAACAAGAATTCTGTCTTGATTGGGTTGAGCTACAGGTGCAAGCTGAGCATCCAAGTCTGGATGATGTGCAGGTAGTGTTTGAGGTGTTAGATGCCTTATGAAGAGTAGACTTTCAAGTAGAGTTGCTTGTCAGTGACATATTGGTGAATCTTGATGTTGTTATTTGTGAGTAAAGCACCAAGCGGCTCCATGTAGAGGTTAAAGATAAACCTGGTATTTGTAAAGTGCAAACTAATCACCCCTAAGGGTCTCAAGGCGCTGGGGGCCATCAGGGAGATTAAGTGAGGTATTGCCCAGAGTCACATGGTGCTAGGCTGAGCTGCCGCCGGCGCTGGGGATCGAACCATGAGCCCGCGCTCTGGAGTCAGCCGCCCTGGCCGCTGCGCCACACCTCTCCCACTGTGGTAAAGATGAAAGCGTGCAGCAAAAATCCTGGGGGAATCCGCAGGTGATTAGGATCTTTTGGAGGTGCACATGTGAATAAACTCATGTTGCTTGGAAAGGTAAGAGAACCTGTGAAGGACACTGCCAGTGAATCCTATTCCAGACTCCAGGGTGCATAAGAGGGTGGGATGGTCGACTGTGTCGAACGCTGCTGAGAAGTCTGGCAATAATAGGAGGCAGGGGTCATCTTCATCTGTGGTCAGGATAGCATCCTCTACGATGTGTAAGGTAGTGATTTCTGTGCTGCAGCATGATCTGAACAAGACTGGTAGTCATACAGTAAATGGTTATCAATGATGTGATCTTGGAGTTGAACATAGACTGCATTTTCAATTATCTTGCCCTTGAATGGTAAGTGAGTGATGGGCTGGTAGTTGACAAGGTAATCAAGGTCTAGCATAGTTTTCTTTAGGAATGGGAGGCTCTGCCCTGTCTTGAGAGCTTGTGGGACGATGCCTTGAACGAGGGAGCTATTGACAATTCCAGGATGCAGGAATACTGCAGTATTCTGATGCTGACCCTAAGGGTGTCCTTAGAAAGGGGGGAGGGTAATGTGGGAACCCCTAATACAGCCCAGATTATTGCAGTAATTCTCAATGTTTCTGCTATTTCCACTCTGAGGTTTTACTAGTTTTTTGGCTGGTAAATTGTCCAGGGTGGAGGGTTAGTTGGGCAAATTGGCAGTGTCGCCTTTTTGTAAACTCTGATTCGATTAGGAATTACTCCAAACTTGTAATAGAGGATAATGAATACAAAAGAAATATGAAGAAAGGTAATTGCCAATTGTACCAGATGTCGAATCCTTTAGCCTTGTTTTGCTACAATTGGGGAAACCTGTCAAGTCCTATCTTTAATTTAAAAACAGTAATATAGTAGTTCTTGTAGGAAGGTGGAATCTGACTATATGGTTGCCCCCACTTTTTTTATGGTGTTTTGCTGGTTTATGACTTAGTTGGGCTGGGATCCTGCTATTCAGGGCCCCAGTCTATCTGCTTTCTCTGTAAAAAGGTTTCCATGTGCCTTAGGCACATCTCTGATTGGAATCTGGAGTGCCCTTATAAGTCCCTAGTATATGGTATACTATGTACCAAGGGCATAGGTACCTCAGAGGCCTACCAGGGGCTGCAGCATGTATTATGCCCCCCCTGGAAGGCCATCCAAACTGACACCACAGGTCTGCTACTGCAGCCTGGGTAAGGTGGTGCATGCACCCCTTACTGTGATATAGGTTACATATATCACTAAATACATACACACATATAAACCTATAAGTCACTCCTAAGGCAGGCCTTATCAATCCTGAAGGCAGAGTGCATGGTTCCTATGTGAGAGGGTGCCCCTGAATGAGCAGGGCCCCTCTGCAGCGTTCAGAGACCCTTCTCTGATGCTGTTTGTAGTGCAGCCTGACCATATACTCTTAAGCGCATTATGACCTCGCGGTAAAATGCTAACTTTGGAATGGCTGCACCTAAACATGTCGTGTTTGGTGTCAAACATCTTGGAATACTACCCCCCCGCCAATCCTGGCAGCGGGGTAGCATTCCACCCTTCTAGAGGGAAAGACATGTTAACTCTGACTAGTCCGGTAACTTCTTTCCAGAGCCCTGGCATCACAAAATGGATGCTGCTGCCACAGACACGAGTCTGGCCTCCTGCTGCTGGACGAAACTCCGGCAGGGGAGGCCTGGACAATAGGTTTCCTGTCCCAAGGAGGTGTGACCACCTCCCCAGACAGGATAATGTGTATTGGGGCTGGGCGGGAGCACTTTCGGGTGCTTTGAAGTCCTGCACTGGGGGCACATTTGGTGTCCTCAGTGCATACCCCAGTTCAAACCGGATCAGGGGCTTGCAGCCCCTGCTTTGGCGCGAACTGGACAAAGGGAAAGGGTGTAGCCACCCTCTGCCCTGACCCACCCATAGGTGGGGCCACAGAGTAGTCCAACCCCTATCTTTAGTATAAAGGTAGGAACCCAGTCCTTAGGACTTTAGATTATCCCTGGACGAAACTCTGAAACTGAATCCTGGACCTTCGACGCTCTACTCACGATTAGAGGACAGAAGAATCTCCCTTGGGGTCAAGGAGTGACTCCCCTGCTTGGCAGGCACCAAAGAAGCATCTGTCCGGTTCGCATTTCTGAAGCTCCCGTCGGACGCCGAAGTCATCGCATCACCAGAGGTGGATTCTCAGACTTCCCCGAGGCTACCCTGAGTCCCCAGCAAAGCTGAGGCCCGTGGCTATCGTGGGTGACTTGAGACCGTGACCCCTGGACACCGAGCACATTTGCAAGTGCATCCTCTTCTGGGTCTCCCAAGAAGTCGTGCTTTGGGCTCCGAGTAGCCCTAGCCTCCAGCACCAACTGCACCGAAGATCACTGGCCCCCACTCCACGAGTGTCCTGTGAGCCAGATCCACGTGCGGCGTCACGAGGCTCCTTCGCGGTCGCTAGCCCGTTGGCTAGTAGCCCTTAACGAAGGCCAATCCTTTTCTAACTTGGCATCCTGGTTGCTCCAGGCCTGCCCTCACTTACCCTCGCTGGGTGAGTTCCACAGACCTTGCTGGTCTGCACCATCGACGATCTACATCTTCACCGAGACTTGCCGTTGCCAAGGCTTGTTGGGTCCAATCCGGTCGCCGACACCTCAGCACTCGACAGACATCGTGTACCAGCCCGAATCCTGCTCCCGGTCGCCGACAACGCCTCCTGGACCTCGTGGCTGAAGAGTCAAGACGACCGTCAACGCACCTGAAGCACTCGACATCGGTGGGCATCTGTCCATCGCCTTCCTGGTCACTGGCTAGTGACCCAGACTCTGTCCCCTCTGCTTTCAGGTTCTTCAGAACTCCGATCCACTCTTGGATCCACCCGGACACTTTTCTCTTGGCCGCCAGCAGCACTTTGCAGCAGATCGCCATTCGAATCGACGACGAAACCCGACCCCGAAAGGCACCTATGCACCCGGCTTCCCTGGGTGAGGTAACACGAGTACTCCGGTGCTCCCGTGGGTAGAGACTCTTCAAAGTCCTAGATCTCAAAGGGTTTTGTCCTAGTCCTCTTTTAAGTGTCCCTTTTCTCTAATTTCCCGATCCCAACTTTCTCCATAGAAGTCAACGGCGTATCGCGGTTGTGTATTTACACTGCACGCGTCTCCCGTGGGTCCCCTGTGTCACTACCTTGGGTGGTTCCTTGTGGTCCAAGCACTTCTAGAGGCTCTAGGCCTAGTGTCTAGTTCAGTCGTGGTTCGCATACCACTTTATTGGTATATGGTTTGGTACGCCCCTAGGGCCCAAACGTGTATTTGTGCTATTACTGTGTTTAAATATCTTCTAACTTATGTACTTCGAACTCTAGCCTCATAAAGAGACTAGAGGGGTGTGTTTAGCAATAAATACATATATTTTGAATATATACCTGGTGTGGTGCTCTTTCATTTGATCACTCAAGAGATTATAGACTGGTAAAACAAGCTGCTTTACATTCCTTCAAGACTTAGCCTGAAGGCTGCTCTCCATAGCTACCACTAGGATAGCTTTCAATAAGGTTGTCTTTAACCTATCTCCAATAAGGGGTTGTTTGGACTGGTGCAAGGTGCCCACTATAATTAGTGGACAGCATATACCAGGCCAACTTCTCACATTGGTGTGCAGCGTGTGGGATTCCAGCTTGCTATTGTTTTACCAGATAATCTCAATTGAATTGATCAACTGAAAACCACTAAAGGTACCTAAGGTACATATAATTTAAGCTTAGAATACAGTAAGTTCTACTGAACTTAGAGTTGTGTGTTAAGGGATAGCACAACCCTTTCTACAACTCAAGAGAGTTTAGTAGGCCACACTAGAGTAGGTAGTGCATACACCACACCACACTAGTAATGTCTTTAAGGGTAGGATCTAAAGAATCCTTGCAGGAAGCCATTGAGCTTCCACCCTCCAAGTATGATACACTCCCATTCTTGGAATTGAGAGCTTTATGTAACTTGAGAAAATTAAGGACAGGCCAAAGCCTCACCACCCAACACCTCAAGGAGTTGTTGGTGGCTTATGACCTTAGTAAGCCCTTGGGGACTGAAGGGGTAGGAGCTGAGGGTGGGGCAGAGGAAGAGGACGAGGCCAGGGGTACCAATATCCCCAGCCCCCCTCTGAAACTGGCCAGGAGGGTGACAATGACCCTGACCTGGATAACCCAATCCCTCCTGTGGAAGATGATGAGGATGATCAGAATGATGCCCTCTTTGTCCCCCCAAGAAGGATTAAGAGTGTGCCCAGAAAGTCTAGATCTCCTTCTCAGGAGTCTAACCACTCTGGCACCTCCATAGGGAGCTCTATCTCCTCTCACAAGAGGGAATCCTCTCATGAGAGGAGAAACAGACTGGTCCAGTATGAGGAAACTCAGCTGGAAATCAGAAAGAAGCAATTGGCTTTAGATAGGGAATCCCTAGATCTCCTTAGGGAGAGAAGAAAGTTGGGACTAGAGTCCCATGGTGGCAACAATATCCCTAGAGATAGGGAAAGGTCTTATGACCATAGAAACCTAAACAAGATTGTCCCTCCCTACCAGAGTGGGGATGACATCCACAAATGGATAACTGCACTGGAGAGGGCCTGTAAAGTTCAGAAGGTCCCCCAGAGGCAGTGGGCAGCAATCTTGTGGCTCTCCTTTGCAGACAAAGGTAGAGACAAGCTCCTCACTGTAAGAGAAGAGGATGCTGACAATTACACAGTCTTGAAGAGTGCTCTGATAGATGGGTTTGGCCTAACCACTGAACAGTATAGGTTGAAGTTCAGAGACACCCAAAAAGCTCAGACTCAAGACTGGGTTGATTTTGTAGATTGTGCTACAAAGGCTCTGGAAGGTTGGATACATGGCAACAAAGTGCAGGACTTTTTAGGATTGTACAATTTGATTATGAGGGAGCAGATCCTTAATAATTGTCAAAACCAGCTTTTGCACCAGTATCTGGTGGACTCTGATCTGACCTCTCCCCAAGAATTGGGAAAGAAGGCAGACAAATGGGTCAGAACCAGAGTAAAAACTAGAAATCAGGGTGGTGACCAGAAGAAAGATTCTACTAAGTCCCAAGAGAAAGGTGGGGATAAATCTAAGGATAAGTCCACTACAGGGCCCCAAAATTCCTCTTCTGGGGGTGGGTCCCAAACTCCTTCCTCTCCTGAAAAGAAACCATATTGCCATGTCTGTAAAAAGCCTGGGCACTGGAAATCTGATCCCAGTTGCCCCAGGATTGGCAATAAAGAAAATGTTCCCCCAGCAACTACTACCCCCTCCTGGTACTACCAGTAGTAATCCTCCAGTTGGGAGTAGTGCACCCAAAAAGTTAGGTGCTTTTGCAACAGGAACAGAGGTGGGCCCTGGTTCAGACAGGGACCCCTCAACAGACTCCTCTGACTCTGATGGTGGTGTAGGATTTGCCACCTTTACCATGGGTCCCACAGCAATGGGCAGGTACAGACTGGAGCCAATGATTAATGGTCAGAAAGCTGTGGCATTTAGGGACACAGGGGCTAGTGTCACCATGGTGGCAGGGAAACTAGTCCCCCTCACCAGCTTTTACCTGAGTTTAAATACCAGGTGACCAACATTGATGGTGTCAGAACAGATCACCCCATGGCCATAGTCAATCTCAGCTGGGAGGGGGTCACAGGCCCAAAGAGAGTGGCAGTGTCCCCCACCTTACCTGTAGATTGCCTGATGGGCAATGATCTGGAAATTTCAGCCTGGGCTGAAGTTGAACACCAAACCCACCTTAGGATGTTGGGCGTCCCTGTAAAGGTTAGTGGGGCTGTAATGGCCACAGCCCCAGCCCAAGAATTTGGAGAGATGGAGCCTGAAAGAATGGCCCACTCTCCCCCAAAAGAGAGCACAAGGGTTGAAGAAAAGTCTTCTTCCCTCCAGACAGTAGGTAAGGGTCAGCCTCCTCAGGGAACTGACCCTACCCCTAGTGAAGGAACTGCCCCAGAGGTAGTCAGGCCTGGCCTGGCCACACCCCTGATGGCAGAGGACCCTTCCAAGGTGGTACCCAGTCTGGAGCAGGTAACCTGCCCCTCTCTACCCTGCCTCAGCCAGCCCAGGGCTGCAGAGGTCAGGGAGGTCAGTGGACCCCCAGGGCCCCCTGTCCAGAGGAACCCCCATCAGCAGATTAGGGGCACCCAGTCTAGTAGCCCTAGCCAGGTGAAAACTCCTCTACACACTGAGGGATCCCCCATGCCTTTATGTAGGGACCTCCCCAGAAGGACTCTGGTAGGCAAGGGCAAACCTGGGACCTGAAGGTTCCAAACCTGCCCTGTCCCTCCAGTAGTCCATCCAAAGGGACCCAACCCCCAGCTGTAGGCAGCCAAAGGTTGACCCTTAGAGCAAAGTGCAACTCAGTCATGGAAAAACAGGCATACATGGTGACCAGTGATCTGAGGAAGCTGAGGCCAACATTCCTAGGGCCTCACTTCCCTACTCAGACACCTCACCAGCCTTGTACTTTACCTAAGCACACCACAGGTAGTGATTCCCCATGGTGGAGACCCTCTCAAACCCTTAGGGTGAGGGATTGCTTAGTAGACCATAAGACAGGGGGCAACCATGCTAGTGCAGGTGCTTCCTTATATGACCACTTAGTCAATGAAGGCTCAACTGGCCAAGGTTAGCCTTATCTCCTTTCGTTTGGGAGGGGGTTATGTAGGAAGGTGGAATCTGACTATATGGTTGCCCCCACTTTTTTTATGGTGTTTTGCTGGTTTATGACTTGGTTGGGCTGGGATCCTGCTATTGAGGGCCCCAGTCTATCTGCTTTCTCTGTAAAAAGGTTTCCATGTGCCTTAGGCACATCTCTGATTGGAATCTGGAGTGCCCTTATAAGTCCCTAGTATATGGTATACTATGTACCAAGGGCATAGGTACCTCAGAGGCCTACCAGGGGCTGCAGCATGTATTATGCCCCCCCTGGAAGGCCATCCAAACTGACACCACAGGTCTGCTACTGCAGCCTGGGTAAGGTGGTGCATGCACCCCTTACTGTGATATAGGTTACCTATATCACTAAATACATACACACATATAAACCTATAAGTCACTCCTAAGGCAGGCCTTATCAATCCTGAAGGCAGAGTGCATGGTTCCTATGTGAGAGGGTGCCCCTGCATGAGCAGGGCCCTCTGCAGCGTTCGGAGACCCTTCTCTGATGCTGTTTGTAGTGCAGCCTGACCATATACTCTTAAGCGCATTATGACCTCGCGGTAAAATGCTAACTTTGGAATGGCTGCACCTAAACATGTCGTGTTTGGTGTCAAACATCTTGGAATACTACCCCCCGCCAATCCTGGCGGCGGGGGTAGCATTCCACCCTTCTAGAGGGAAAGACATGTTAACTCTGACTAGTCCGGTAACTTCTTTCCAGAGCCCTGGCATCACAAAATGGATGCTGCTGCCACAGACACGAGTCTGGCCTCCTGCTGCTGGACGAAACTCCGGCAGGGGAGGCCTGGACAATAGGTTTCCTGTCCCAAGGAGGTGTGACCACCTCCCCAGACAGGATAATGTGTATTGGGGCTGGGCGGGAGCACTTTCGGGTGCTTTGAAGTCCTGCACTGGGGGCACATTTGGTGTCCCTGTGCATACCCCAGTTCAAACCGGATCAGGGGCTTGCAGCCCCTGCTTTGGCGCGAACTGGACAAAGGGAAAGGGGTGTAGCCACCCCTCTGCCCTGACCCACCCATAGGTGGGGCCACAGAGTAGTCCAACCCCTATCTTTAGTATAAAGGTAGGAACCCAGTCCTTAGGACTTTAGATTATCCCTGGACGAAACTCTGAAACTGAATCCTGGACCTTCGACGCTCTACTCACGATTAGAGGACAGAAGAATCTCCCTTGGGGTCAAGGAGTGACTCCCCTGCTTGGCAGGCACCAAAGAAGCATCTGTCCGGTTCGCATTTCTGAAGCTCCCGTCGGACGCCGAAGTCATCGCATCACCAGAGGTGGATTCTCAGACTTCCCCGAGGCTACCCTGAGTCCCCAGCAAAGCTGAGGCCCGTGGCTATCGTGGGTGACTTGAGACCGTGACCCCTGGACACCGAGCACATTTGCAAGTGCATCCTCTTCTGGGTCTCCCAAGAAGTCGTGCTTTGGGCTCCGAGTAGCCCTAGCCTCCAGCACCAACTGCACCGAAGATCACTGGCCCCCACTCCACGAGTGTCCTGTGAGCCAGATCCACGTGCGGCGTCACGAGGCTCCTTCGCGGTCGCTAGCCCGTTGGCTAGTAGCCCTTAACGAAGGCCAATTCTTTTCTAACTTGGCATCCTGATTGCTCCAGGCCTGCCCTCACTTACCCTCGCTGGGTGAGTTCCACAGACCTTGCTGGTCTGCACCATCGACGATCTACATCTTCACCGAGACTTGCCGTTGCCAAGGCTTGTTGGGTCCAATCCGGTCGCCGACACCTCAGCACTCGACAGACATCGTGTACCAGCCCGAATCCTGCTCCTGGTCGCCGACAACGCCTCCTGGACCTCGTGGCTGAAGAGTCAAGACGACCGTCAACGCACCTGAAGCACTCGACATCGGTGGGCATCTGTCCATCGCCTTCCTGGTCACTGGCTAGTGACCCAGACTCTGTCCCCTCTGCTTTCAGGTTCTTCAGAACTCTGATCCACTCTTGGATCCACCCGGACACTTTTCTCTTGGCCGCCAGCAGCACTTTGCAGCAGATCGCCATTCGAATCGACGACGAAACCCGACCCCGAAAGGCACCTATGCACCCGGCTTCCTGGGTGAGGTAACACGAGTACTCCGGTGCTCCCGTGGGTAGAGACTCTTCAAAGTCCTAGATCTCAAAGGGTTTTGTCCTAGTCCTCTTTTAAGTGTCCCTTTTCTCTAATTTCCCGATCCCGACTTTCTCCATAGAAGTCAACGGCGTATCGCGGTTGTGTATTTACACTGCACGCGTCTCCCGTGGGTCCCCTGTGTCACTACCTTGGGTGGTTCCTTGTGGTCCAAGCACTTCTAGAGGCTCTAGGCCTAGTGTCTAGTTCAGTCGTGGTTCGCATACCACTTTATTGGTATATGGTTTGGTACGCCCCTAGGGCCCAAACGTGTATTTGTGCTATTACTGTGTTTAAATATCTTCTAACTTATGTACTTCGAACTCTAGCCTCATAAAGAGACTAGAGGGGTGTGTTTAGCAATAAATACATATATTTTGAATATATACCTGGTGTGGTGCTCTTTCATTTGATCACTCAAGAGATTATAGACTGGTAAAACAAGCTGCTTTACATTCCTTCAAGACTTAGCCTGAAGGCTGCTCTCCATAGCTACCACTAGGATAGCTTTCAATAAGGTTGTCTTTAACCTATCTCCAATAAGGGGTTGTTTGGACTGGTGCAAGGTGCCCACTATAATTAGTGGACAGCATATACCAGGCCAACTTCTCACAGTTCTCGGACCTGCATGGGTCGGGTTTAAGCAAACAGAAGTTTTCTGCTCACTGGTCATGCCAGGGGTGACTGGCTCAGTGACTGGTAGAAGACCTGAGTCCTTGGAAGTTATTGGATTTGTCCAAATGCCTTTATGATATTTTGTATAGAGTAACTTACACCGGTGTGTAAGGGGTATTGGGAGAGTGTGCTTCACCTGAGGCTTCAGGTCCATTAAATCAAAAGATTAGGCTGAGTTGGATGGGCACAGCACTGCCAGAGAATGATGGAGAGCAGAGGACCCAATCGTGTGGCACAGGAGCAGAAACAATACTTCTTATTAACAGCAAATAATCCAGATGAAGAAAACACAAAGAAGGATTGTTTTTCCCTGTACCTAAGAATAGTAGGTTAGATGGAAATAGTAACTAAACGATGGGGCCTGTGTACATCCTATCCAGACCAGAAGTGCACTCCCACACAAGTTGTTCGGTTTGTTGCCACACAGTTTGGAGCCTTTGGATGAGATGGTGTTCTAGGAGACAGAAGTGGTGAGAAGAGGGGCTTAGCGTTTTGAGGTCCCCTGAAATGAACAGATGAGGCCGGTGGGTGGATGGAGTTGTGTTTGAAGAAACAAGATGTGGTGGTCAGTGATCTGGTGGCTCTGAGGGGGGGTGTAGCAGTGGACTGGGCAGGACGGTAACTGTTAGGTATCTACAAACGATAAAAGGATGCAAAGGACACAAAAATACGATGGTGGTGAGAGTGGCCAGAAGAGTATACTACCATAATATAAAAAAATATTGTGATCTAAATATAAGTGCATATAGTTAAGAAAGTATAAGTAACTGTATATTGCACTACTCCATATCTGTATAGACGACATATATAGATATATTCACTGACAAAACGTTAAAGTGATGTTATAGTTAGATATGATAAAAATATCTTACTTTACATTTTTTAAAAACCCTCAGAAATTCACTAAAAGAACACAAAGGTTAAAGTGGCGTTATATTTAGGTGATTATGTAAGTTAAAATTTAACATTTTAAACTCAAAAACACTGAAATTCACCAGGTATAGTTAAATGAAGTAACCATAACTTGCGCACAATGATGTAATTTCCGATGTAATTAATGATGTTATCAATGATATCATAGAACATGTCATGAGTGATGTAATATGTGAGCTCATGTGTGAGGTCATAAGCAGTGCATGGCAGTGGTGGTAGCCAATATGTAGTTATACGCGAGTCAGAGTTTCCATAAGAAGAGCGTTTTTAGGTCGAGCCTCGAGTAGCGCGCAAGCGTTGCTTAGAGGCGAAGACTTTTAGTAAGTGAGTTTTGAAAGCAGTCCCAAAAACGCTCGTGCGTCGTGGCTGGCCTTTTGAGATGGGTACGCGCGGCAAACATGTGTTTCCAATTATCGTGCCCAGACGCGGGCGCGATAATTGTAAACATATGCCGGGCGTGCGGGAAAAGGCCATGACGCACGAGCGTCTGGTCCGCTTTGAAAGCCCAGGCTGCCGCGCTCGCCCCCGCTCCTCTCTTGTCTAATGCAGAAGGAGAAACAGCCAGCAGAGGTGGCCTTACTTATGTCATCAAAGGGAACTAGAGACAAGAGGCTGACAGACACCCTTAAAAACAACCGACACCTGAAGGCGGCCTTTTTCTGACGCGCAGACTAGGTGAGGTGCGGGCGGGTGGATTAAGGGGCGGTCGGATTATTGTCTTTGTCGCCTGAAATCAGAAGTGGTGCTTTGTACAGACCCCGGGGAAAGTGCGAGAGCGCTTGACATGGCCAGCCGGGAACAGTGTCCGATGTTTGTTCCCGGTAGATGTGTGCTTCGCCATTGGTAAACGCTGTTTTAAGCCTGGTGTCCGGTTTATTGCCATAGAATGATTACGGGTGCTATGCCTTCACTGATGCCGGCCGGTGTTTGGGCAAGAGCATTATGTCTCTCTCTGTACCCTAGACGCAGAAGTGTCTGGTGGTACTGCAGTTCAATCACTGCCGCTCGGTGTTCATGAGCGTCTCGGCATTTAAGTCTCATGAGGATGCGTTATTCGTGCTTTTTTTTCTGTATTTCTGCCCATGGCATCAGTTCACGACATTTCTTTTCAAACGCTGGCGCAGTTTTCCCTCAGCCGGTGTTGCCAGTGGTTAATTGAGCCGGCTGTTGCTGGTATGGGCCACTGTCACTCATTTTTGGGGACGGCCACTAATTTTTCCTCGACTTATATCTCCCGAGAACGAGAGCCGGAACAAAACGGGAAAGAAGGTGGAAGAGAAAGACGGAAAATACGTTTCCAAGGAAGAAAGCAGTGACATGCCGGAGTGGGTTAAAGGAGCTGGGAGTGGGTTAAAGAGGTTTAACGTGTAGTCAGGACTACGCGGCCCTGGTGTTCCGCGCACTAACATTTAATAACGCTGGTCGCGGGCTTCTGAGCAGCTCTTGGGGCGCCGGCACTCATTCGTTTTACAAATTAAGCACGGGGTGTTGCGATGTCAAAGCCTGCACAGTAAGTTATTGTTATATTAGGTTAGTTTGACTAAACCCATGTACGTCCCCCACGGCTTCGACCCAAATCCCTCTTTCTGGTCTCTATATCCCCCGCCTACCGCCCTTTTCCTGGTGGCCTCGTTTCAGAAATAGTTACACTCATCTGTGAAATTAAATGTCCGCCCATCTCTTGTCCCTTAGTCACTCACTGAATGACCTCGCACCGCCTAACGCACATCCATTACCGGCAACTGACCGGGGAAATACTCGTAGTGCCCTAAAATATTTACTGTCCTCTCGTTTCTCCCTTATTCATAAACGTCAGCTCTGTCACCCACACCACTTTGCCTACGTCTTCTTCCTTCTCTTTCACCCCGTCAGGCCGGCTGGCACACAGTTCACAACTGGGCCGTGTACCCCTCAGTCTGGTATTCAAATACATCTACAGTCTCATCTTGAACTGCCCCATCTCCTCTCTAACTCGGAACCGATTGCAACCCTAGGCCCCCCTCGGCTCAGAATCCTCGACTGCCTGACCATCCTGGCACAACCACCTCTATCGCTGGGTATTTTGTCCTCCTTGCACCCACCCACTTGCACTGTCTTTGTTCGGCTGAGGGCAACACCCAAAACCTCTCTAGACCCACCACGTATTTTTGTGATCAGTTTAAGTGATCCTTAATAAAAAAAAATCGAAACCACTTTATTGATTTTAAAATAAAAGGGCATGGGATTTAAAGCACAGTATAGGTTACATCAGATCGCCAGTATGCGTAGGCTACAATGTACAGAGGACATAATCCCACCAATAATCCCTTTAGGGCAATTGGCTCAGCATAAAGCAAATTCCATAAAGAAACAACAAATTAAAAACGCAGAACTGCTCCGAGTTGATGGGGGTGGCATGTTGGGTCCCTCCTGTGTGGAGAACAGGCAAAGAAGAGGCCCTGCAGCTTAGTGTATTCCTGGGGTAATCTAAAGAACAAGCATTGGCATAGCCAATAGGTCTCGCCTTTGGGACCTTATAAGTGTTTAGCCATGCAACACTTGATGTTGTTGCACCAAGGATATTGTGCTGGATAACTAAACACTTATAAGGTCCCAAAGGCGAGACCTATTGGCTATGCCAATGCTTGTTTGTTTTGCTAATAACTGTGGCACCATGTGACGAATCTTCACAAAACGTTCCCAAAACAAAAATCCATCCACCTCAGCTCCTTCCTAGAAAGTTTTGGGGTGATCTGTCAAAAAGGGGCTCCCAAAACACTTTTTTCCCCATGCAATTCCCATTGGGAAAATTAGACAACAATGCAGAAAAATGGTTGAGCAGAATTGCACTAAATTTAGCAGAAAACTTTTGAAATTACTCTGCAAACCCTAAAATATTTTTGAAACGGGGAAAAAGGGGCCCTATGGACTTATACATGAGGGGCTGACTGCCTGCAAAGAGGTGGGTGCAGTGCCTGGCCGTATTCAAGACCCTGCAAGCAACCCCCCGTGCATGACCAAAGGCAGGATTAGCTATCTTTAAAGGCTAGGGCGCAGGCAGCAGGAACTGATGTACAGGGCTGAAGGGCACACGCAGCAGGAACTGTCCGCTCCCAAATGTTTCAATGCAGCTCCTGGCTGACCTATAGCCAGCCCTTGCAGCCATCCACCACAGTGTACAACCGAAGGTTGTGCGCAATGGGAAATGGCCACCCATGGTAGGTTGCGCACTGGACAAGGCTGAAGACCAGGCCCTGCAGCCAACACCCACTGCACACAGATGAAATCGTGCACATTGGGGATTTATCACCTGTGGACTGTTGGGTGTAGCATCTGTTGTTTGGCCAAGCCTTGCGGTCAGTCTTCACTGTGCAATGTCAAAGGCTGTACAGAAGAGGTTGGCTGCTTGTGGAGGGTCGGGCTCATGGCCCGGCTGTATGCCAGGTCCTATGGCCAGCCCCTATTGTACTCAGCTGATGGCCATGTGTAGCAGGGATTGGCTGTCAGCAGAGGGTTTTCTGTATGCTCTATCTGAAGACCAGGTCCTGTAGACAACCCCTGCTTTACAGAGCCAATGGCTATGCACAGTGTGGGCTGGTTGCTCTCAATGGGTTGGGCACAGAGCCTGACCTTGGGACATATCTCAGCTGTGCATAACAGATGATAGAGTGTTTGTAACAGAGTGTTTGTAACACTGGTTGATGTCATCAGTGATATTGTCAGTGATGACATCAGTGGTATCATTTATGATGCCATTTCAGAGGTCATCAATGATGTCATTCAAAATGTAATGAGCGATGTCATATGTGAGGTTGTAAACAGTGGCATAGGGGCATAAGTTAATGTTTGCTAACCTAACCATAACTGGCAAATTTCTGTGTTTTTCCAAACTTTAGCTATGTTTTTTCAGTGAATATCAACGTTTTTTAAAAATAGTTTTAGGTTTTTATAGGCAAAGCTAACCATAACGGTACTTTAACCTTTGTTTTTTTCAGTGAAAAAAATATATATACATGCACAGAATAGTAAATCTATATGTCATAATATTTTTGCACATCAAGTTCTGTACTGTTTCTGGGTTGTTGGTGTGCCTCTCTGGGTGGACATTCTATGCCCTACTCGCAGTGGTGGCTGGGAGGGTTAGAAAGAAGAAAAAAAAGAAAAAGAAGACTTACCTGCTAGTCGCCAGTTGCTGCCTCTGCTCCATCCTCGCTGTTTTGCTGGCTCCCGGTAGCACCCAGGCTCACAGACTCCACTGACCAATCTCGACGGTGCTGTCTCCAGCATGACAGCAGTGCTGTAATTGGTCTGAGCATCGTGGTTCGGCGCTCACACAGGGAGTGGGAGCCTGTGCATGTTCTCCACCAAGGCTGTGCAATACAGCCCGGTGGAGAGCATGTTAATTGTGCATGACGGTTTGGCCGGCCCAAGACGGCCCGCCAAACCGTCATGCGCACTTATGGTACACCAACCACCCCTCCTCCCTCTGACGTCACACGAGCCCAGCCCCGCCCCGCCCTAACCTGGCTGCAAGCTCCATACTAAAAATAAAAGGATAATAACATTCTGTTATTATCATTTTATTTTTCCTTTGCACTGCTTGGAGAGCAGTGGGGCAGCGCTCCTCCGCCTTAGTGGAGGAGCTGCCGCTGCCTACTCATTAAGAAAAATGCATGCCCCTTTGAGAACTCTGTAGCACATGTGAAGGCAACTGGAACATTGTAAAGTTTCTCTGATGAGGAGCATGTAAGCTGGATGGCACACATAGTTGCAAATGCAGTTAAGCTTTTGACTTTCAGGGTTGAAAGGGGTGTAGTGGCAGACAGCCCACCACAACTCCAGGGGGGTCCTGTCCTCTGTAGGCACAAGGTAGGCGCTAGATCAGCAGAAGATCTACAGAAGACCCAGCAACAGCACCGTCTCTCTCTATGGAATGATACCTTAAAGTGATTGAGTGTCTGGACAGTGGATTTTACATCCCATTCCATTGTAAGGATGACGGACATGAGGTGGCAGCCAATACCCATGGACAGGTGGGTGGGCCAGTGACCACTAGCATCTCCTCAAGGGGGGTGGTCCCGTCCCCTTCCCAGATGGAGCATACGGAAGATGTCAGGAAACCCTTGTAGATGGAAGTCAATCAGGACTCACAGACCTGTCATATTTCACTTCCAGGTCTTCCACTCTAAGGCCTACCCTTTGCTTTGCCAACTTCTGAGCCACGGCCTCAATTCAGGGGCGGCTACTCCATGTGGGCGGAGGAGCGTTGCCCCACTGCTTTCTCGCAGTGTGAGAAGCAGAAACATAAAATGGTATTATAAATACCATTTTATGTTTCTGCTTCTTGCACTGCGAGAAAGCAGAAGTGTTTGGTTGGGGGCTGACGGGTGAGCGGTACTGCTCTATTGCAGGGGAGGAGTGGCTTGGCCACTCATGAGGGCGCTGACTGTTTGATCGGCCTTCTGGCGCCGACCTAACCAGTCATGCGCACTCTGCCTTGTCTCCATGTAGGCTGCATGCACCCTACATGGAGAAAATGGCCTCCCCATAGATGCCTGGCTGGTCGGTATCCCGACCAATAACAACGCTGCCATTGCAGCGTTGTGATTGGCTTAGGGGAGGGGAGGGAGGCTTCCTGCTTTCTGCTTCCAGGAGAGGAGCAGACACGACGCGGGACCGGGCCGGCAAAGGTAAGTTAAAGTTGTATTTTTTTTAATTTTAAATTAAATCTGCCCGCGCGCCCCCCGCACCCTCACCCGCGAGTCATGCCGGCCGCGAATGCCTCAGTTACTCAATTACTGCAGCTACCCTCCAAGAGAGCTACCTGCTGAGCAACCCTGGCAGGTGATGGGCTCACTCCTCCACTCCAAAGTGCCTGGAATGGCACCGAAGTACAGGAGGATGCTTTCCCGTAGGTTCACTCTGGGGCGCGGACTGATACCCACAGACCCTCAGCGCACTTGCCTGACCTGAGCAGGAGTGAATGTCTGACCCATTCATCAGCACAGTGGTATCTCACACAGGTGGGACATAATTCTCTGGCCCGACCAAAGGCAGAATGGTGCTTGCAAGCATGCAGTAGGTGCCTGGAGTTCTCAGAAACACAAGCCACCCCCCTTTCCCCCCCCCCACCCCTCCACTCATAGGCCTCCTGCTGAACCCTGGTGCTGGGGCAAGAGGTGAGGTGGCATGTACCAAGGGTCGTGAGACTGACAGATGACAGCCACTCTAACCCCTGCAGTCTCTCACACCTCCCACAGTCTGGGTAGCCCATGTTGAGCCCATTGGCCCCGCCCACAAACTTGATCCATTCCACAGCAAGGATGAGCCAGACCTTTGCTGACTCCAAACTGCACTCACCTCCCTGGCTTTCCTGTGTCTCCCCCTTGTACCCAGCAGGCCTGCAGGGATCACAGCACCAGGCAGAGGCTGCTCCCCGCAGAGGAGGCCGCCTGGAGATTTGCTGGAAGCCTGACGTGTGCGTTTCTCCACCTTGGAAGACACGAGTGCGATACTCATCTCTCTAGCCATATCGTAATCAGTAAACACTTTCAGCATCATTAGAATAAGTCCTTCCTCTGATCCTCTCATGTTCGAAGGCTTCTCCTTATTTCTTGAGCTCTGTGGCTATGGTTGTGCCATGTTTGGCACATTTAACCTGTGTTGGTTTTTGGCCATCAGCAGGCGTCGGGCTGAGGGTTTTTCAACTCACACTTACACTAGTAAACGTGAACTCTAAGCCCTAAAACGCAGGGTTGTTGTTTAAAAAGCCAAGACTGGCTAAACTTGGCAATTGTGACATGGGGCCATTTGGCAGCTGAAACTATAGTCTGTAAACATCATGGACCATACTCTAACTGTAGACGGGCGCTACATCTTGCAGCTATTTTCTGTGGCTTGCATTTAATTATGCTTTTATTGTATTGTAATTGCATTTATATAGCGCTTACTACCCCTGACGAGGTGTCGAAACGCTTTTTCGGCAAGTAGCACGCTACTGTGGAACCCATAAAGGATTAGTGGTGAATTAGTATAGTGAAATACGAAAGTCATTTGAGTGGTGGATATAGCACAACATGACGAGAAGGACTCAAAGCACTATAACAACACTGTTAAGACAAATGCGTTTTACATATTTGCACGTCTCATCAACATTTCCTGGCAAATGTAACGCTTTATCTCGGGACAACATGTGTGTTGTATCTCTGTATGAATGCCGTAATTGTTCTAATTGCCTCCTAATGGGAGTTGGCAGTTTCTGTGGTTTTGCCTTCTGTCCACAGTAATCTACTCCGAGGATAACAGAGCAGTTATCACTGCCGACTGCTCCCTCCCGCCTCCCTCAGTAAAACTGCTACAGAGGCATTACTGAGTGAGCACAGAGATAGGCCAATGCTGGTCTTGCCTCCAGAGTCTTCAGAGATGGTTGGAAAAGGCTTTAAATAGAAATGAAGGCTTACTTTGATGGGAAGTGGCATTGGGTTGATTAGAGAGACCTCCCTTAGAAAGGCCTGGCCCTACCAGGCCCTCTGCAAGCACCAGGTCTGCCTAACCGTAGTCTAGGATTAGATTCTCCAGGGACAGAGGCCTGGATGTTATGTCTTTTACTCATCAGACCTGCAATAGATATTGCAATAAACTGCAGCATGTTCATTCCATATGTATTCATTTTCTCAGCTAAAAAAGCCAAACAATATGGCAAACACTTAAATATAAAAAAATTTAAACAATATCTACTAACATTACCTTGTTTCTCAAATTAAAATTCTGAAGTTTAATATGAATCTAAAAATGCATCAACAAAAAGCAGTTCTTTGTGAGCCATTCCTTGAGATCAGCAATGAAGACTAAACATAGGATGCTACTGAAAGTAAATGAGTGCTGTATCCTAATGCCAAGACTTCTTTATAATTAAGGCTGCCGGTTTTATGGTATATATTTTTTTAACATTTCCGTCTGTATTTATCCATATTTATTTTTTGCTCATTTTATCTGTATTTATCCATATTTATTTTGTGTTTTGCGTATAAATGAAGTTGTAAAACTGTACATTTCCATACTTATTTAACTGATAGACGCGCACGAATACTTTGATGTCTGTCGTATTTAAGCTGCCAATTATTACATAACAATACATCCACTGGTAAATACTAGCATTATACCACAAATGTACATTGACACATGCCGTTATTTAAAGTAATTTCATCCTGTTTTTTAATTTCCAATGCTGTGCATCTGTTCAGCTGTTGGGCTATAGTTCATGAAAGACAGCACGGAGAGTCACTTAAAAGCAGCAACATTTTCTTTATTTATCCACTTTTAAAAATAAATGCAGACAGAAAACACATTGTTTTCTGCATGTATTTATCTGTAAAAATCCGTAAAAACGGAAAACAGGGAGACTTATTTATAAGTCATGATACCATGGGACTTAAACAAGGGCAAAAGGCTTTTCCTTCGCAAGCCCAACATTTTCTATGCAGAAAAGCGTAATATCTGTAACAGTTTCAACCTCTCCCGTTTTACAATCATGATTGAGCTCCGTTATTCTCTTTAAGATACTACTTTAGGGTAGATCCCAACCCTACACCTTATTCACCAGGTGCGCCTGAACTCAGGTGAGGTGTCATCAAGATAAGGTTCAAAACTAACCCTGGGCAAAGCACTACGCTACGCTCGCGTAGTTTGCGAAGTTTGCGCTACTTCGCACAACGCGAATTGCACGTAGCACAGTGCAAACACGCGTAGCGTAGCATAGCGTAGTGCAGCGGTCATGTTTTGCTTGCTCGCGGTCCTCAACGTCAAGTTGGCGACCGCGAGCAAGCAAAATGACATCCCGGCGAGACTTTTTCCTCGTTCGCGATCAGCAACATCAAGTTGCCGATCGCGAGCGTGGAAAATAAACCTCCCGGCGAGATTCTCAACGCGGGAGGTCAGGTTTCTCATTGCGAGTGGTCGCGTATGCTCGCGATGAGAAACTACCAGTCCGCGTTGAGAAAGCTGCCGCTCGAGTAAAAATCTACTCGAGCGGCAGTAAAGACAGCTCGCACTGTGCAAGATGCCGTTTTCAATGATTGCACAGTGCGGACAAGCATCCGGCACTGTGCAATCATTGCGAACAGTGCACTACGCAGTTCGCGTAGTGCTACGCGTAGCTCGCGTAGTGCGAACTGCACTTTGCGTAGCTTCGCGTAGCGCTACTTCGCGAACTACGCCCAGGCTTATTCAAAACCATATTGGTATGATACCAGAATATAACCAAAATACATGACTGAAATATTTTGTCCTAAATATTATTGCCAAAACTATCACCCCATTGGACTCAAAAGTACAAAATCTACTCCAGTGGGACATTATTTTGGTAAAAAGGATATTTAGGACACAATGGGGCACAGTTACTATTATTTCACACAATGCAGCGCAGCAAGGGAACTTTCTTTCCATTGCGTGAAAGGGAGAGAGCAGAAATGCTCCATATTTGCAAATATATGGGGCATTTCTCATAGCACTGGCGCACTGTGTGCTGCCTAGTGCCAACGCAGGCACCTTGCACCATTGTGCACAGGTGCCTGCGTTACAGGCAGGACTGTTTTTGTGCAGAAAGGGACACCTTCCTGCCCAAAAACAACCCCCTGAGGCATATTCATGTCTCTATGTGTGATGCAGAATGCATCATTCATAGAAAGAGGAAATAACAAGGAGTAAAACTGTTTTTTCTCCTTGTTACACCATCCTCTGAGAGACATACAGATTTGACACAATCCCAGGTTTACAAACCTTTGTAATTCTGGAATTGTGTCAAATCCACAGGTGGATGCACAGGAACTCCCATGCTACACCCATGAAACGCTTCCCGGCTTGAAATACGAAACATAGTGCAAGCCGCTGCATTGCGTTACATTTCTTTGCAAAGCAACGCAAGACAGCGCAAATAGCCCTGTGAATCACTCTTTGGATCTTACTGAAGCCTTTGCATTGTCCTTGCGTCGCCTCGTGCGACGTAAAGACAACTCAAAGGCTCAGTAAATCTGAGCCAGTATTTCTGTCAGATGATATTTCAGCTAATGGTATTCTGATACATAACCAAAACCACTGGCATTATGCGAATCTGCGACTGCTTTGTTTTTTAGCGTAATTATGGATTTTACGCATTTGACACATAATCCACCATCTCCTGCATAATTTGCAGATTTTAACACAAATTTTTTTTCTACTTTAAACGGGCCAAAAGTTACTAAATGTATTTGGGTGCTAATCTGTTACTTATCTAAAACCTTCACCCAGGCATTGTTAACATGTAAAAATTTCAAATTAAGGACGTAATACTATCACAAAATGTGCCGCATTGCGCCTTATATTTATCCTTTTCTTGCCACATAATTTAGTCAGCACTGCTGCATAAATTGGTCCTTCCCTGTCACATAGTTCCTATGGCCCTACATAAAAATAATAAATTGCAAGACACTACATAACATTGTAATTGTATTGTAATTGCATTTGTATAGCGCTTACTACCCCTGACGAGGCGTCGAAGCGCTTTTTTGGCGAGTAGCACGCTACTCCGGGACCCATAGAGGATTAGTGTTGAATTAGTATAGTGAAACATGCAAGTACATTTTAAGTGGTGGATATGTTAGTCAGTTATTTGGATTCTGAAGGATAGCAGAAGGATAGAAGAGGAAAGAAGGTTTGTATTTATATAGCACTTCTAACCCCTGATGGGGTGTTGAATCGCTTTTTTGGCGAGTAGCACGCTA
This sequence comes from Calotriton arnoldi, assembly GCA_963921515.1. NCBI lineage: Eukaryota > Metazoa > Chordata > Amphibia > Caudata > Salamandridae > Calotriton > Calotriton arnoldi. Next base: position 1,373,904 of record CAWUFW010003522.1, read on the forward strand.
CTCCGGAAACCCATAAAGGATTAGTGGTGAATTAGTATGGTGAAATATGAAAGTAATTTGAGTGGTGGATATTAGTCAGTTATTTGGAGTGAGAAGGATAGCGGAGGGATAGAAGGGAAAGAAAGGTTTGCATTCATATAGCGCCTGTTACCCCTGATGGGGTGTTGAAGCGCTTTTCTGGTAGTAGTATAGTGAAATATGAAGTAATTTGAGTGGTGGATATGTTAGTCAGTTATTTGGATTGAGAAGGGTTAGGGAGGGGTAAAAAAGGAAAAAAGGTTTGCATTTATATAGCGCTTGTAACCCTGAAGAAGTGTTGAAATGCTTTGTTGGCGAGTAGCACGCTACTCTGGAACCCATAAAGGATTAGTGGTGAATTAGTATAGTGGAATATGGAATTAGAGAAGTGAACATGCTAGTCTGTTATTTTGATTGAAAAGGATAGTGGAGGGATAGAAGAGTGAAGGATTTCTTTTTTTAGGTCATAGCAGTAGGAGGAGCTTTTGGATGAGTAAAAGGGTTTTTGGAGGGGAAGAGTCAGAGGGAAGAGTTTAGAAAGGTTTGTTTTGGGGGATCGGTACAGTAAAGGAGGTGTCAGAAGATGCAAGGAGGGGTAGAGTAGGAGAGAGTCAAGAAAGGGTTATTTTGGGGAACATAGTAGTGGTATGGAGTTTGGGATAAATGAGAGAGTGGGTGTAGAGGATATAATGATAGATGTATAGGGTGAGATAGGGTAGTGAATTGGAAAGAGTAGTAGAAAGAAGTTTGAGATGAGTCAGAAACTTGGGCTAGAAGATATATTGAGGGAAGTATAGGCTGAGAAATAGGGTAGTGCATTGGAAATGCTAAATTAGAAGAAAGTGATAAATATATAGATCCATAAGTACATTGAAAGTATATAGATGCATAAAGGAGGTAAGTATATGCAGATTAAAGATATTGATAGAGGTAGCGGATGAGAAATAGGGTAGTGCATTGGATATGCTTTTTCAGGAGAAAAGTAACAGACACACAGATCCAAGTACATGGAGGTACATAGATGCCCAATGGAAGCAAGTACATGTAGACCAAAGAAGATTTTTTTCCCTTTTGTTTTTGTTTTTATAACAACATAATTATTGTACATGTTTATACAAAGCAATACACGAAGATAGGCACCTATTGTAGGAAGGTGGAATCTGACTATATGGTTGCCCCCACTTTTTTTATGGTGTTTTGCTGGTTTATGACTTAGTTGGACTGGGACCCTGCTATTCAGGGCCCCAGTCTATCTGCTCTCTCTAAACGACATGGAGTGCACTCTAGGTGCACTAGTGATTGGATACTGTGGTGCCTTATGAGTCCCTAGTATATGGTACCTTAGGTGCCAAGGGCATAGGTACTTCACAGGCCTACCAGGGGCTGCAGCATGTGTTATGCCACCCCTGGGAAGCAGTCTAAATCTGACACCACAGGCCTGCTACTGCAGCCTGGGTGAGGTGGTGCTAGCACCCCTCACTGAGATATAGGTTTCCTATATCTCTCCTGCACACACATATAAACCTATCAGTCACCCCTAAGGCAGGCCCTATCAATCCTGAGGGCAGGGTGCTTGGCTTCTATGTGAGGGGGTGCCTCTGCATGAGCAGGGCCCCTCTGCAGTTCTCAGAGTCCATTCTCTGGTGCTGTTTGTGGATGCGGTTAAACCATATACTATTTAAGTGCATTATATCCTCGCGGTAAATGCTAACTTTGGAATGGCTGCATCAAAACATGTCGTGTTTGGTGTCAAACATCTTGGAATACTACCCCCCGCCAATCTTGGCGGCGGGAGTAGCATTCCACCCTTCTAGAGGGATAAGACATGTACCTGCTGTGGAAACGCGGTAGAATCCTAAAGAGCCCTGGCATCACAAAATGGATGCCACCAGTCACAGACACTGGGCTGCCCTCCTGCTGATGACCGAAACTCGCAGTGGAGGAAGCCCAACAATAGGCATCCTGTCACAGGGAGGTGTAACCACCTCCCAGACAGGGTTTAGTGTATTGGGGCTGGGTGGGTGCACTCTTAGAGTGCTTTGAAGTCCTGCACTGGGGGAGCAGAAGGCTCCTCTGTGCATATGCCAGTTCAAACCAGCTCAGGGGCTACCTGCCCCTGCTCTGGCGCGAAACTGGACAAAGGGAAGTGGGTGTAGCCACCCCTCCCTTGACCCTCCCATAGGTGGGGTCATAGAGCTAGTCCATCCCCTCTTTTTAGTATAAGAGGGGGAACCTTGCCATTGCAAGGCAGATAACCCCTGGACGACGCTCTACAGAAGAATCCTGGCCCTTCGACGTTCCACTACCTTTGGAAGACAGAAGAATCTCCCTTGGAGTCAAGGAGTGACTCCCCTGCTTGGCAGGCACCAAAAACGACAACGACGGTCGCAAACTACGCCGCTCCCGCCGGAGTCCGAAGTCCCTGCAGCCCAGGAAGTGGATTTCCTGACCTCTCCCAGGCCATCGTGAGTCCCCAGCGAAGCTGAGGCAAGTGGACCCCACGAGTAACGAGGAACCGCGACCCCTGGGTACCGTGCACTATTGTCGAGTGCAACCCCTTCACAACGTTCCACGAACTTGTGCTTTGGACCACGTGTGGTCCCGACCTCCAGCAGGAATCCCTCCGAAGATCAGAGGCCTACACCGTCCCGAGTGACCGTGGGCCCCTGTTGAGTGATTCCGCCCGAGGTGTCTTCGCGATCCCTTGCCCGCTGGCTTGTGGGTCCCCAGAAGACTTCCTAAAGAAACCAAAGGGCTCCCCTGGTTGCTCCAGGCCTGCCCTGACTTACCCTCGCTGGGTGAGTTCCACAGACCTTGCTGGTCTGCGCCATCGACTTTTCTTCATCTCCCCGAGACTTGCGGCTGCCAAGGCTTGTTGGCTCCGATCGAGTTGCCGACACCGCAGTCAGCTGCAGGCGTCGAGGACACACCGAATCCAGCTCCTGGTCGTCGTCGACGCCTCCTGGACCACGTGGCTGAAGAGTCAAGGCACCTGCAACCGACCTGAAGCGACCGACGACGGTGGGCATCCATCTTCCTTGCCCCGGGTCACTGCCAAGTGACTTTGAACACTGTCCCCTCTGCTTTCAGGTCATCCTTCTTCAGAATCCAGGCTTGGATTCCACCGGACACTTCTTCAGCTCCCGCAAGCAGCAAGTCTTCTTTGTTCGCCATTGAAAACGACGCCGCGACCCGACACCAAAGGACACCTGTGCACCCGGCTTCCCTGGGTGAGGTAACTCCAGCACTACGGTGCTCCTGTGGGTGTGGGCCCTAGAACTACTTACCCTGTAAGTGACTTGCTTGTAGGTTCTCCCGAAGTATCCTAAAACTCTTTATTTCCAACCGCGACTTGCCCCATTGAAGTTAACGGCGATTCGCGCCTGTGTATCCACACTGCACGCGTCCCCCGTGGGTCCTTTACTTACCTGCCTTGGGTGGTTTTGTGAGGCCCCAGCACTTCTGAAGGCCCTAGGCCTTGTCTCCTTGCAAGTCGTTGTTTCTAAGTCTCTTACTTAGTATATGGTCTGGTACGCCCCTAGGGCCCCAGCCATATTTTGTGCTTAACTTATTGAGAAACGTTGATTTGTGCATATGTTTGTCTTCTAATCTCATAAAGAGATTAGTAGAGAGTTATTTAGAAATAAATACATATATATTTGATATATATACCTGTGTGGTGTCTTTTCATTTGGTGATTCAAGAGATTATATGGTAAAACAAGCTGCTTTACATTCCTCCGAGACTTAGCCTGAAGGCTGCTCTCCACAGCTACCACTAGGATAGCTTTCTTTAAAGGTTGTCTTAAACCTATCTACCATAAGAGTCGATTTGGACTGGTGCAAGGTGCCCACTATAATTAGTGGACAGCATATGCCAGGCCAACTTCTCACATTGGTGGGCAGCGTGTGGGATTCCAGCTTGCCATTGTTTTACCAGAAAATCTCTATTTGAATTACTAACTGAAAACCATTATAGGTACTCAAGGTACATATAAAGTCAAGCTTAGTATCAATAAGTTCTACTGAACTTAGAGCTGTGTGCCAAGGGATAGCACACCCTTTCCACAGCTCAAGCTAGGATCAGTAGGCCACAAACTAGTGTAGGTAGTACAACACTGCACAACACTAGAATGTCCTTAAAGGGTGGACCCAGTGGATCCACTCAGCCTCAGTATAAGGACATGGCTTTCTCTGACTTGAGAGCCATGTGTGTTGACAGACACCTGAGGATAGGACAGAGTCCCTCAACACTCCACCTGATAGATCTGCTGACAGCAGATGACCTTAGATTGGCTCTAGGAGCTAAAGGGTTTGAATCAGTGGGTGGGTCAGTCATAGTATCTGGGTCAGATGATGAAAATCAGAATGACCAAGACTCTGTGATTGAAGGGCCAGGCTCAAGGGGCCTGAAAAGGACAGAGGAATTCTCCATAAGAGAACTGACAGAGTGGATGAGAGGCACAGATCCCCTTCCAGGGAATCTGAGCACTCTTATCACTCTGGCAGAGAATTTGTCCAAGAGAGGAGCTCATACTTTAACTTAAGAGAGACCTCCTCTGAGAGAAGGTGCAAACTGCTCCAGTATGAGGAAGCCAAAGTGGCCCTCAGAACCAAGCAGTTGGCACTGGATAGAGAAGCCCTGGAGATCCAGAGAGCTTCCAGAAGGGAGGGTTTAGAACCCCTGGTGGCAGCAACAGTGTCCCTAGAGGCAGAGAATATGTCCCTGACCATAGGAACCTGAGCAAGGTTGTTCCTCCCTACCAGAGTGGGGATGATATCCACAAATGGATAACTGCTATGGAGAGGGCCTGTAGAGTACAGCAGGTCCCCCAAAAGCAGTGGGCAGCAATCTTGTGGCTCTCCTTTTCAGATAAAGGAAGAGACAAGCTCCTCACTGTTAGAGAGGAGGATGCTGATGATTATGAGGTCCTGAAGAGTGCACTGATAGATGGGTTTGGCTTAACCACTGAAGAGTACAGGTTGAAGTTCAGAGATACCCAGAAGGCACAGACTCAGGACTGGACAGACTTTGTAGATTGTGCATCCAAGGCTCTGGAGGGTTGGCTGGTTGGCAGTAGGGTTACTGATTTCAAAGGATTTTATAATCTAATGATGAGAGAACAGATCCTTAATAATTGTCAAAACCAGCTTTTACACCAGTACCTGGTGGACTCTGATCTGACCTCTCCCCAAGAATTGGGAAAGAAGGCAGACAAATGGGTCAGAACCAGGGTAAGGCCTAAGAATCAGGGTGGTGACCACAAGAAAGATTCTACCAAGTCCCAAGAGAAAGGTGGGGATAAATCTAAGGATAAGTCCACTACAGGGCCCCAAAATTCCTCTTCTGGGGGTGGGTCCCAAACTCCTTCCTCTCCTGAAAAGAAACCATATTGCCATGTCTGTAAAAAGCCTGGGCACTGGAAAACTGATCCCAGTTGCCCCAGGATTGGCAATAAAGAAAATGTTCCTCCAACAACTACTACCACCCCTCCTGGTACTACCAGTAGTAATCCTCCAGTTGGGAGTAGTGCACCCAAAAAGTTAGGTGCTTTTGCAAGAGGAACAGAGGTGGGCCCTAGTTTAGACAGGACCCCTCAACAGACTCCTCAGATTCTGATGGTGGTATAGGATTTGCCACCTTTACCGTGGGTCCCATAGCATTGGGCAGGTACAGACTGGAGCCAATGATTAATGGTCAGAAAGCTGTGGCATTTAGGGACACAGGGGCTAGTGTCACCATGGTGGCAGGAAAACTAGTCCCCCCTCACCAGCTTTTACCTGAGTTTAAATACCAGGTGACCAACATTGATGGTGTCAGAACAGATCACCCCATGGCCATAGTCAATCTCAGCTGGGAGGGGGTCACAGGCCCAAAAGAGTGGCAGTGTCCCCAACCCTACCTGTAGATTGCCTGATGGGCAATGATTTGGAAATTTCAGCCTGGGCTGAAGTTGAACACCAAACCCATCTTAGGATGTTGGGCGTCCCTGCAAAGGTTAGTGGGGCTGTGATGGCCACAGCCCCAGCCCAAGAATTTGGAGAGATGGAGCCTGGAAGAATGGCCACTCTCCCCCAGAAGAGAGCACAAGGGTTGAAGAAAAGTCTTCTTCCCTCCAGACAGTAGGTAAGGGTCAGCCTCCTCAGGGAACTGACCCTACCCCTAGTGAAGGAACTGCCACAGAGGTAGTCAGGCCTGGCCTGCCCACCCCCTGATGGCAGAGGACCCTTACAAGGTGGTACCCAGTCTGGAGCAGGTAACCTGCCCCTCTCTACCCTGCCTCAGTCAGCCCAGGGCTGCAGAGGTCAGGGAGGTCAGTGGACCCCCAGGGCCCCCTGTCCAGAGGAACCCCCATCAGCAGATTAGGGGCACCCAGGCTAGTAGCCCTAGCCAGGTAGAAATTCCTCAACCCACTGAGGGATCCCCCATACCTTTATGTAGGGACCTCCCCAGAAGGACTCTGTTAGGCAAGGGCAAACCTGGGACCAAAGGTTCCAAACATGCCATGTCCCTCCAGTGTTCCACCCAAAGGGACCCAACCCCGGCTGTAGGCAGTCAAAGGTTGACCCTTAGAGCAGAGTACCACTCAGTCATGGAAAGACAGGCATACATGGTGACCAGTGAGCTGAGAAAGCTGAGGCCAACATTCCTAGGGCCACACTTCCCTACTCAGACACCTCACCAGCCTGGTACTTTACCAAAGCACACCACAGGTAGTGATTCCCCATGGTGGAGACCCTCTCATACCCTTAGGGTGAGGCATTGCTTAGTGGACCATAAGACAGGGGGCAACCATGCTAGTGCAGGTGCTTCCTTATATGGCCACTTAGTCAATAAAGGCTCAACTGGCCAAGGTTAGCCTTATCTCCTTTCGTTTGGGGGGTTATGTAGGAAGGTGGAATCTGACTATATGGTTGCCCCCACTTTTTTTATGGTGTTTTGCTGGTTTATGACTTAGTTGGACTGGGACCCTGCTATTCAGGGCCCCAGTCTATCTGCTCTCTCTAAACGACATGGAGTGCACTCTAGGTGCACTAGTGATTGGATACTGTGGTGCCTTATGAGTCCCTAGTATATGGTACCTTAGGTGCCAAGGGCATAGGTACTTCACAGGCCTACCAGGGGCTGCAGCATGTGTTATGCCACCCCTGGGAAGCAGTCTAAATCTGACACCACAGGCCTGCTACTGCAGCCTGGGTGAGGTGGTGCTAGCACCCCTCACTGAGATATAGGTTTCCTATATCTCTCCTGCACACACATATAAACCTATCAGTCACCCCTAAGGCAGGCCCTATCAATCCTGAGGGCAGGGTGCTTGGCTTCTATGTGAGGGGGTGCCTCTGCATGAGCAGGGCCCCTCTGCAGTTCTCAGAGTCCATTCTCTGGTGCTGTTTGTGGATGCGGTTAAACCATATACTATTTAAGTGCATTATATCCTCGCGGTAAATGCTAACTTTGGAATGGCTGCATCAAAACATGTCGTGTTTGGTGTCAAACATCTTGGAATACTACCCCCGCCAATCTTGGCGGCGGGGGTAGCATTCCACCCTTCTAGAGGGATAAGACATGTACCTGCTGTGGAAACGCGGTAGAATCCTAAAGAGCCCTGGCATCACAAAATGGATGCCACCAGTCACAGACACTGGGCTGCCCTCCTGCTGATGACCGAAACTCGCAGTGGAGGAAGCCCAACAATAGGCATCCTGTCACAGGGAGGTGTAACCACCTCCCAGACAGGGTTTAGTGTATTGGGGCTGGGTGGGTGCACTCTTAGAGTGCTTTGAAGTCCTGCACTGGGGAGCAGAAGGCTCCTCTGTGCATATGCCAGTTCAAACCAGCTCAGGGGCTACCTGCCCCTGCTCTGGCGCGAAACTGGACAAAGGGAAGTGGGTGTAGCCACCCCTCCCTTGACCCTCCCATAGGTGGGGTCATAGAGCTAGTCCATCCCCTCTTTTTAGTATAAGAGGGGGAACCTTGCCATTGCAAGGCAGATAACCCCTGGACGACGCTCTACAGAAGAATCCTGGCCCTTCGACGTTCCACTACCTTTGGAAGACAGAAGAATCTCCCTTGGAGTCAAGGAGTGACTCCCCTGCTTGGCAGGCACCAAAAACGACAACGACGGTCGCAAACTACGCCGCTCCCGCCGGAGTCCGAAGTCCCTGCAGCCCAGGAAGTGGATTTCCTGACCTCTCCCAGGCCATCGTGAGTCCCCAGCGAAGCTGAGGCAAGTGGACCCCACGAGTAACGAGGAACCGCGACCCCTGGGTACCGTGCACTATTGTCGAGTGCAACCCCTTCACAACGTTCCACGAACTTGTGCTTTGGACCACGTGTGGTCCCGACCTCCAGCAGGAATCCCTCCGAAGATCAGAGGCCTACACCGTCCCGAGTGACCGTGGGCCCCTGTTGAGTGATTCCGCCCGAGGTGTCTTCGCGATCCCTTGCCCGCTGGCTTGTGGGTCCCCAGAAGACTTCCTAAAGAAACCAAAGGGCTCCCCTGGTTGCTCCAGGCCTGCCCTGACTTACCCTCGCTGGGTGAGTTCCACAGACCTTGCTGGTCTGCGCCATCGACTTTTCTTCATCTCCCCGAGACTTGCGGCTGCCAAGGCTTGTTGGCTCCGATCGAGTTGCCGACACCGCAGTCAGCTGCAGACGTCGAGGGACACACCGAATCCAGCTCCTGGTCGTCGTCGACGCCTCCTGGACCACGTGGCTGAAGAGTCAAGGCACCTGCAACCGACCTGAAGCGACCGACGACGGTGGGCATCCATCTTCCTTGCCCCGGGTCACTGCCAAGTGACTTTGAACACTGTCCCCTCTGCTTTCAGGTCATCCTTCTTCAGAATCCAGGCTTGGATTCCACCGGACACTTCTTCAGCTCCCGCAAGCAGCAAGTCTTCTTTGTTCGCCATTGAAAACGACGCCGCGACCCGACACCAAAGGACACCTGTGCACCCGGCTTCCCTGGGTGAGGTAACTCCAGCACTACGGTGCTCCTGTGGGTGTGGGCCCTAGAACTACTTACCCTGTAAGTGACTTGCTTGTAGGTTCTCCCGAAGTATCCTAAAACTCTTTATTTCCAACCGCGACTTGCCCCATTGAAGTTAACGGCGATTCGCGCCTGTGTATCCACACTGCACGCGTCCCCGTGGGTCCTTTACTTACCTGCCTTGGGTGGTTTTGTGAGGCCCCAGCACTTCTGAAGGCCCTAGGCCTTGTCTCCTTGCAAGTCGTTGTTTCTAAGTCTCTTACTTAGTATATGGTCTGGTACGCCCCTAGGGCCCCAGCCATATTTTGTGCTTAACTTATTGAGAAACGTTGATTTGTGCATATGTTTGTCTTCTAATCTCATAAAGAGATTAGTAGAGAGTTATTTAGAAATAAATACATATATATTTGATATATATACCTGTGTGGTGTCTTTTCATTTGGTGATTCAAGAGATTATATGGTAAAACAAGCTGCTTTACATTCCTCCGAGACTTAGCCTGAAGGCTGCTCTCCACAGCTACCACTAGGATAGCTTTCTTTAAAAGGTTGTCTTAAACCTATCTACCATAAGAGTCGATTTGGACTGGTGCAAGGTGCCCACTATAATTAGTGGACAGCATATGCCAGGCCAACTTCTCACACCTATCTATAGTGAAAATCAATGCTTATGTACAGAGGGACAAATACATAGGGTGGGTATTAATGAATGGGAAAATGGGCAGCATTCCTGGCCCTGGGCCCGACCAGTTTCGAACAGGCTCAAACAGGCACTCACCCTTGTCCTCTCCACCCTTAACAGGCTCAAACAGGCACTCAACCTTGTCCTCTCCACCCTTAGCTGAGACGCCCGCGCTGAGACGCCCTAAGCCTTGGCCGTTTATAGCCCTAGTAGTCAAGTGACCCCTTCAGCCAATGGGAACCCTAGCCCTAACAATATCCAATCACAGTACTAGCCCTAAAATCTAGAACCAATAGGAGACGAGGACCTTACAGCCAATCTTAGCCCTAGTCCAAGCACCCAATCACTTTCAAAAACCCTTGATCTCTACGTCCAATAGAGGCCCTAGCCCTACCAGTAGTCTCAACCCTAGTCCAAGCAACCAATGGCACAGGAAGCCCTAGTCCCTACTTCCAATAGAAAGCCTAACCCTACTCTTAGTCCCACACCTAGTCCAGCAACCACTCACACCAGAAGCCCTAATCGCTACTTCCAATTAAAGGCCTAACCCTAGCCCTAGTCCCACCCTAGTCCCAACAACCAATAACACAGGAAGCCCTAGTCCCTACTTCCAATAGAAATACTAACCCTAGCCCTAGTCCCAACCCTACATTGATTGAATCACAGACCCAGAAACCAATCAGAACCCTCAAATACCCAACCAATGAGGACACTAACCCTAATCCAATAGAAACATCAGATACAACCACCAATCAGTGTACACATGTACCAAACAATATCAGACTATATAAGGTCCCAGCTACCTCAGACAAGGTTTGCTGGCCAGGGAGTTGGAAACTGCTTCTCTATTCAGAAATCTCCTAGGAGACAGACCGGCTCAATCCACACTTTGGACTTCTGCAGGTATGGCCCCAACAAACTTGTCCTCTAACAACACTATTTGTATAAAACTTTACTCCCTCTCCTGGCCTAAAAACGAAGTGCACAGTCCCTATTAAACACAGTTTAAACAGCTTACAGCACATTACTGCTGTCTCAGGGGGAATGGGGGCTGGTTTCACTGACTTGTTAACACAAGATGGTCGCTGGGGTGCACTGCTTAACATACAGGTCTTAGCACAGAGCAAAGGAGACATTTGGAGGGAAAAACTGATAGTCACAGGGAATGAGAGGGAAAAACTACAGAGTTTGGACTGCAAATCCCACAATTCAACAGGTTAAATGGAAGCAGTCACAGGCAGGAAAAACACAAGTTTAAACACAAAAACATGGGATAAATTATGCAATCACTGGCAGGTTAAAACTACAATTTTAAACTGTAGCAACCACAGGCAAAGACAGTTAAAGAAATGTAAAAAGAAAAAAATAAGATGATGCAATCACAGGTAGGGAAAATCGTTTTTTAAACTTTTTTAGGAAAGAGACAGCACTAGTCTGCCTCCTTACCACTTCCTGGACTCTGCTCACTGCAATCTGGGGCACAGGTAGGCTGCAACTCACTCTTGCTTTAATTGCTAATACACATCCTTTTTAACCGTAGCCGGGGACTCGTTCATTGATGTAGAGTATTTCCAAAATTCCCCACACCGGATCCTTTTGGTTCATTCCAGCTGGATTGATCTCTACAAAATCTGTATCCATTATGTACAAGCCGCCAGTTACATGTTTACACGGGTTTAAGGGTAATCTACCAGCACCAACTGTCCTCAGGCACGTTCAGGCCACCAACAACACCCGGTGCCATGTCTGAACTGCTGCTCACTAGACACAGAGAAAGGCTGCTGTGTGTCACACCCTGCTGCACCTGGCGTCAAGTGCCCATGTGCAACCGTGGGGCCCTTCGGATGATATCAATGAGTTGAAGTACGTGCACAGCTAGTTGTATATCGATTTACATGAAAAAATGTTTCACTTTGATCTGTGTGTTTAGTGCTCCTGGGGTGTCGCTCTCCGGACCAGAGCGTAGACAAAAACTGAAATCAATAGCACCTCCTTGAATTAGGGAGTGTCCCCCTAGGCACTAAGCGAAAATCCTTGACCGTGATCAAGGATATTTTTAATTTATGATTTGAATAACTACAGTAATCCAAATTCTTCGTTCGTTATTCCTTAGATTTATTCTCCAAGAAAATGAACTAAGTCAAGTCATAGTATTTAACCAGACGACTTCAATGTCCAGAATGCATTGCAACATAATCTTCTGTTTCAAGCATGAATTAAATCTCCCAAAGTTTTAACACATCCCTATGCATTTCGGGCATTCCGCCCTTCGTCAGGGGATCACTCTGTAATAAGAAATGAAAATACAGTGAGGAAACCTATGCAAAGGTATTAGAAAGAATAAGTAATGAACTTAATTTTGTCTGGTGCCGGTGCCCGTAAGTGAAAGAGAATACTAATTCAAGGGTGACTGTGGGATAAACGTGAGCTGATAACCTCTACATGGGGGTGAATACACCAGAGTGCTCATCTGTGTACTTAAGGAATGTCGACGAAAGAAAAACGAAGGTCATGTGGCTGGTGAGGCGAATAGCGTACTTCGTATTCAAGGTTAGACATAAGATGTGTGCATTCACTCGAATGTACACCTAACGAGAAAAACATCGGTGTGGTTAAAGTTTGTATCTCTGTGTAGTTGTGGGGTGATATCTAAAAGTGCCGGAAAGTCTCCATCACCAAGTCGGAAAAAAGTTCACCACGTATTAGAGCTTCCGTGTAAAGTATACTCACTCGAATCGTCGTGATGATTAGTTCGGACACTAAAGGTGTGTTTGTGACTCCGTTGGTGTCGAGGACGAGAATCTAAACATGCATGTACGTTAGTCCCTTATCGCGAATCACCCGGAAATTGGAATAAAGATAGGACTGTGTGTGAAGTGTAAAGCATTACTCAAGTGCCTGTAGATAAAAGCGGCCATCTTCAAATGTGTCTGTATACTAATAAACCTGTTGAAAAATCTCATGTATTATCCTAATGAATAAAAGTGTAAACCAAGTAAACTGATGTACATTCAAGAACCAAAGATATTAAGCATAAATGTAAAGTAAACAAAAGTCTAATCACAATTAAATGATTGAAAAGTCTGATAGGAACCAGCTCTCGTTTATAGATAACACAGGAATTCCATTCTATCGTTCAATCCTGATGGCTTAAGTGCATCCAGATGTCTGATCCAAACGTTTTCGCGTTGTAACAAGTAGTTATAATTTTGTCTTCCTTCTATTTTCTCGACTGTTTCCAAAATCTGAAATTTTAATTGGCTGATGTTGTGCCTGGCTTCCATGAAATGACAAGCAACTGTCGATTTTAACTGATGAGTTCTTATGTTGCTTTTATGCTCATTTATCCTGACTTTTATCTTCCTTTCAGTCTTGCCAATATAGATCTTACCACATGGACACTTTAATAAGTAAACAACATTAGTAGCATCACATGTTGCAGTTACTTTCAGTTTAATTTTGTGACCCTTCATGGGGTGTATGACTTAGGCTCCTGGTATTATATTATGACAATTGCTGCAATTCCAACAGGGTGTAGTTCCCTTGTATTCTTGTTGATCAATATATGTCAATGGATTTTTAAGTATTTCACCTAGGTTTTTGCTTCTCTTATATGCAAAGATCGGTTCTTTTTGTAAATAGATGATTGAAATCCGGTTCTAATCTCAAGATAGGCCAATGTCGTTTAATTATCCTTTTATATGAACTGCTAAGAGTTCAAAATTTGGATACTACAACCATGCGGTTGTGAGTAGATACCTCTTTGGTGGTTAGTAATTCCTCTTGTGTCTTCTGTTGACATCGTGTTCTTGCTTGATCAAGTATAGGTTTTGGGTAACCGCGTTCTTTGAATCTGATTAGCATTACTTCAGTACGTTCAATGGATGTTTCTGTATTGGATACAATCCTCCTTACTCTAAGTAACTGCGAATATGGAAGGTGGTTTTTAAAGATTGTTGGTGGAAACTGCTGAGGTGAAGCGTGTTATTTCTGTCAGTTTTCTTTCTATAGATGTCTGTTTCTAATCCTCTCTGAGTTTTTGTGATTTTAACATCCAAAAAGGTAATGGAATGCTCCTGGATTTCATGTGTAAATTGAATCCTGTCATCCACTTGATTGAGATTCACCAAGGCATCAGATAGTTCTGAGTGTGTACCGTTCCACAGGATGAAAATGTCGTCGATGTACCGTACGAATAATTTAGTGTGGAGTTTCCATGTAGATGATGATAAGATGTGTTCTTCCTCAAATCTACTCATAAAGAGATTCGCATATGCTGGAGCTGCACAGTTTCCCATGGAAGTCCCAGTTAATTGTGCATACCATTCATCTTCCCATCTGAAGTAGCTTTGATACAATGTAAATTGTAAAAGTTCCATGAGGAAGCTTTTAAGGTCATGATCCAGATCTGTTTGCAACAATGTATGTTCAATAGCTTCCATACCTAGTTGGTGCGGAATTGAGGTATATAGCGACCTCACATCAATTGTACATAACAAAATTGATTCTTCTTCAATGATGTTCACTTGATTTATTTTGGTCAAAAACTCTGTTGTGTCCTTTATGTAGGTGCTCATTTTTGTCACACTTGGTTGTAAATAGCGGTCTAAGAATTTCCCAATAGGTTCATGTAGGCTACCTTTCGTCGAAACTATTGGACGAAAAGGTGGATTGGATGCGTCCTTGTGTATTTTTGGGAGCATGTATATTACTGGACTCCTTGGGTGTGTATGTATCAGAAACCTTTTGACTTTCTCGTTAATCACACCATTGTTTACGGCTTTATTCACAATGGACTTTAGTATGTTCAGGAATTGATCTGTAGGATTGGTATCCAGTCTAGCATATGTGTGTTTATCTGCTAAATGAGCTTCCACTTGTGATTCATAATACGTCGTGTTCATCACAACAAGGGCACCTCCCTTGTCTGCCCTTTGACATGTGATCGCTGGATTTTTAGCTAGATTTAATAGAATTCCATATTCCTTTTGGGTGAAGTTTCTCGATTTTTGTCTCTTTTTAAAGTTCAATTTCAGTATGTCTTGTTTCACTAGGGATTCAAATATGTCAAAACGTTTGTGACTGACTGGTGCGATGTACAAACTCCTGGGTTTTAAACCTCGTAAAAGATCTTCTCCACTGTCATAACGTTCTGTAGCAACATTTTCAAAAAATGTCTCAGGCGTAAATTTCTCATAAGTTTAAAAAGGCTTATCTCTCATTCTAAACAGTTGGTATGACTGGTAGGTACGAACGACGTTCCTTTCTGTAAAGTTTTTAATTCGATGTTTGAGAATGTATAATCCGAGATGTTGATCACTAAGTTTTGTTCCATTAAGTTTTCTTGCCCTTCTCCTTTTTCCCTGTGGTTGTCCGAGTTTGTGGAGGCGCCTTTTCTTTTCCCTTTTCTTTTTCCGCTCCTGGGTCGTCTCTGTCTGTCTGACCTAATTCTAAAAAAGAAGAAACTCCAGATGTTTGAGGTCGTTCTGGGGGTGCTGGTGTTGGAATGTCTGGTCTCTTTTGCGGTTGACTGGAGATGTCACTCTCTGAAGATGAAGTTTCTGTATTCTGGGTATAGGGTTTATTCTGTCTGCTTCTTGCATATACTTCTGCCCAGCTATAAACTTCCCCCAGTTTATAATCCACAGTGTCTCTATGAAATTTTCGTATTTTTCTCTCATTTATTTCCTGAGTATGTTTTGCCATTTGATTGTTAATATCATCTAGTACTTTCGTCCAGTCCTCAGCCGACATTGATTTAATGAGTTCGGATTTGATGTTTGATATTTCTTTTGATAATTCATCTAGTATGTTTGACAATTCCTCTATTATCAATAAAATCAAGTCGAGAGAACATTTGTTTAATATAGCGTACCATCGGTCTTGGAATTTCTGTACATTTTTACATAATGAGGGTTTCAGCGGTATCCTTAATCCCCTAGGTATCCTTTGGACCCTGTGATATCTAATTAGAGTGCTGGCATGCAGCCGCTGGTTGATTTCTCATTTAGATAAGTAAATCAGTTGTTTAATGTTCTGTTCTTTATTGCGAGTTGTGGAGAATTGAGCGGTTTCCTCCTGTATGAGTGCACATATCCTGGTTGCTTCTTCACTTGCAAATGCAAAGGTATCTGCTCGTATGTCCGTTAGATTAGATATTTCATCATATGCCATTTTGGCTTTCAACGTGCGTGCTCCGTGCTAGGTTCGGAATGGGATAATATCAATGAGTTGAAGTACGTGCACAGCTAGTTATATATTGATTTACATGAAAAAATGTTTCACTTTGATCTGTGTGTTTAGTGCTCCCGGGGTGTCGCTGTCCGGACCAGAGCGTAGACAAAAACTGAAATCAATAGCACCTCCTTGAATTAGGAAGTGTCCCCCTAGGCACTAAGCGAAAATCCTGGACCGTGATCAAGGATATTTTTAATTTATGATTTGAATAACTACAGTAATCCAAATTCTTCGTTCGTTATTCCTTAGATTTATTCTCCAAGAAAATGAATTAAGTCAAGTCATAGTATTTAACCAGACGACTTCAATGTCCAGAATGCATTGCAACATAATCTTCTGTTTCAAGCATGAATTAAATCTCCCAAAGTTTTAACACATCCCTATGCATTTCGGGCATTCCGCCCTTCGTCAGGGGATCACTCTGTAATCAGAAATGAAAATACAGTGAGGAAACCTATGCAAAGGTATTAGAAAGAATAAGTAATTAACTTAATTTGGTCTGGTGCCGGTGCCCGTAAGTGAAAGAGAATACTAATTCAAGGGTGACTGTGGGATAAACGTGAGCTGATAACCTCTACATGGTGTTGAATACACCAGAGTGCTCATCTGTGTACTTAAGGAATGTCGACGAAAGAAAAACGAAGGTTATGTGGCTGGTGAGGCGAATAGCGTACTTCGTATTCAAAGTTAGACATAAGATGTGTGCATTCACTCGAATGTACACCTAACGAGAAAAACATCGGTGTGGTTAAAGTTTGTATCTCTTTGTAGTTGTGGGGTGATATCTAAAAGTGCCGGAAAGTCTCCATCACCAAGTCGGAAAAAAGTTCACCGCGTATTAGAGCTTCCGTGTCAAGTATACTCACTCGAATCGTCGTGATGATTAGTTCGGACACTAAAGGTGTGTTTGTGACTCCATTGGTGTCGAGGACGAGAATCTAAACATGCATGTACGTTAGTCCCTTATCGCGAATCACCCGGAAATTGGAATAAAGATAGGACTGTGTGTGAAGTGTAAAGCATTACTCAAGTGCCTGTAGATAAAAGCGGCCATCTTCAAATGTGTCTGTATACTAATAAACCTGTTGAAAAATCTCATGTATTATCCTAATGAATAAAAGTGTAAACCAAGTAAACTGATGTACATTCAAGAACCAAAGATATTAAGCATAAATGTAAAGTAAACAAAAAGTCTAATCACAATTAAATGATTGAAAAGTCTGATAGGAACCAGCTCTCGTTTATAGATAACACAGGAATTCCATTCTATCGTTCAATCCTGATGGCTTAAGTGCATCCAGATGTCTGATCCAAAAGTTTTCGCGTTGTAACAAGTAGTTATAATTTTGTCTTCCTTCTATTTTCTCGACTGTTTCCAAAATCTGAAATTTTAATTGGCTGATGTTGTGCCTGGCTTCCATGAAATGACAAGCAACTGTCGATTTTAACTGATGAGTTCTTATGTTGCTTTTATGCTCATTTATCCTGACTTTTATCTTCCTTTCAGTCTTGCCAATATAGATCTTACCACATGGACACTTTAATAAGTAAACAACATTAGTAGCATCACATGTTGCAGTTACTTTCAGTTTAATTTTGTGACCCTTCATGGGGTGTGTGACGTAGGCTCCTGGTATTATATTATGACAATTGCTGCAATTCCAACAGGGTGTAGTTCCCTTGTATTCTTGTTGATCAATATATGTCAATGGATTTTTAAGTATTTCACCTAGGTTTTTGCTTCTCTTATATGCAAAGATCGGTTCTTGTGTAAATAGATGATTGAAATCCGGTTCTAATCTCAAGATAGGCCAATGTCGTTTAATTATCCTTTTATATGAACTGCTAAGAGTTGAAAATTTGGATACTACAACCATGCGGTTGTGAGTAGATACCTCTTTGGTGGTTAGTAATTCCTCTCGTGTCTTCTGTTGACATCGTGTTCTTGCTTGATCAAGTATAGGTTTTGGGTAACCGCGTTCTTTGAATCTGATTAGCATTTCTTCAGTACGGTCAATGGATGTTTCTGTATTGGATACAATCCTCCTTACTCTAAGTAACTGCGAATATGGAAGGTGGTTTTTTAAAGATTGTTGGTGGAAACTGCTGAAGTGAAGCGTGTTATTTCTGTCAGTTTTCTTTCTATAGATGTCTGTTTCTAATCCTCTCTGAGTTTTTGTGATTTTAACATCCCAAAAAGTAATGGAATGCTCCTGGATTTCATGTGTAAATTGAATCCTGCCATCCACTTGATTGAGATTCACCAAGGCATCAGATAGTTCTGAGTGTGTACCGTTCCACAGGATGAAAATGTCGTCGATGTACCGTACGAATAATTTAGTGTGGAGTTTCCATGTAGATGATGATAAGATGTGTTCTTCCTCAAATCTACTCATAAAGAGATTTGCATATGCTGGAGCTGCACAGTTTCCCATGGAAGTCCCAGTTAATTGTGCATACCATTCATCTTCCCATCTGAAGTAGCTTTGATACAATGTAAATTGTAAAAGTTCCATGAGGAAGATTTTAAGGTCATGATCCAGATCTGTTTGCAACAATGTATGTTCAATAGCTTCCATACCTAGTTGGTGCGGAATTGAGGTATATAGCGACCTCACATCAATTGTACATAACAAAATTGATTCTTCTTCAATGATGTTCACTTGATTTATTTTGGTCAAAAACTCTGTTGTGTCCTTTATGTAGGTGCTCATTTTTGTCACACTTGGTTGTAAATAGCGGTCTAAGAACTTCCCAATAGGTTCATGTAGGCTACCTTTCGTCGAAACTATTGGACGAAAAGGTGGATTGGATGCGTTCTTGTGTATTTTTGGGAGCATGTATATTACTGGACTCCTTGGGTGTGTATGTATCAGAAACCTTTTGACTTTCTCGTTAATCACACCATTGTTTACAGCTTTATTCACAATGGACTTTAGTATGTTCAGGAATTGATCAGTAGGATTGGTATCCAGTCTAGCATATGTGTGTTTATCTGCTAAATGAGCTTCCACTTGTGATTCATAATACGTCGTGTTCATCACAACAAGGGCACCTCCCTTGTCTGCCCTTTGACATGTGATCGCTGGATTTTTAGCTAGATTTAATAGAATTCCATATTCCTTTTGGGTGAGGTTTCTCGATTTTTGTCTCTTTTTAAAGTTCAATTTCAGTATGTCTTACGTCAAAACTTTTGTGACTGACTGGTGCGATGTACAAACTCCTCGGTTTTAAACCTCGTAAAAGATCTTCTCCACTGTCATAACATTCTGTAGCAACATTTTCAAAAAAATGTCTCAGGCGTAAATTTCTCATAAGTTTAAAAAGGCTTATCTCTCATTCTAAACAGTTGGTATGACTGGTAGGTACGAAAGACGTTCCTTTCTGTAAAGTTTTTAATTCGATGTTTGAGAATGTATAATCCGAGATGTTGATCACTAAGTTTTGTTCCATTAAGTTTTCGTGCCCTTCTCCTTTTTAGGTCTCGCCTGGCGTTAGCAGCGCGCATGCGGTGCTCTCGCCATGCGAGGGCTTCTTGGAATCAATACGGTTCCAGAAGTTAGCTTTGTGCTCCGCCCGTGTTTTCCATTGGTGCGCGTCATTTTGCGTCACCAATTATGCTAAACGGGGTGTTATGATTGTCCCGGAGGCTTTTTAGTCCCTCCTGGTTACCACCCTGTCCACTTTTTACCCCGCCCACGTGGACTGGATCTTTTACGGGCGGCGTGACACAGTCTCCTTCATTAGTCAACACGCACTATTTCTTTTCACAATGCCGACAGCTTTTTGGAAAATGCGCCTCGGGCGGGCTCTCTACCTCGTCTTCAGACCGCAGGTGGCGCCGCGTCCTCCTGTTGCCATCTCCCTCGTGCGCCGCCAGGCCGTCCAACGTGTTGCCATTACTTCAGATAAATAATTCATCTGTGCGCATCCGGAGGGGCCGCCAGTGTCTCGCTGCCGGGCGCTTCCAGCATGGAAAGGAATCGCAGCTCCCGGGAAAGATGAGGAGAGAGAAAGGCTGCTGCTCACACCCAGAGGGGCCGGAGCAGGCACAGTGTGCCTAGTCGCGCTCGGCTCCCACAGTCAGGAGGGGTGTATGCTCGCCCGTTCCTCCCCACCACCTTCCATGAGTTAGGAGTTCCGGCGTCCGCCGCTTCTTTCCAAAACTCGGCGCTAAAGTGCGCGTGGTGAGGAGGTCCGCCCCGCCGCCAGAGAGACGCTTCTCTATCAAAGGAGCCTTTAGCAGAGGGAAGCACCACCCCAGCCTGAGAGCTCTTAAAGCAACAGGAGCCTCGCAGCCGGCAACAGACACCATTCCTCTGCGGCCCGCCAAAAAGTGAGGGAGGGATGCAGCGGCGGCGCGGCAGCCACACTTGTGTGGCCCAGCAGCAGCAGCCTGCACCACTTCACGTGCCTCCCCTCGGCAGCCCCGTCCGACCCATCCTCCCCGGCGCTCCGAGCGGATGAGGACATTGAATGGACTGCCGTGCATGCCTGTTACTGGGAAAGAAAAGGAAGGCAGCAGAGCTGGCAAATAGTACAACTATGTAAGCATGTGTTGGTACTTTTAATACGTTTATAGCGTTTTATTTAAAACTTTATTTCAGTACAAGGCGGTTTTGAAATTGCTGCGGCGTTTCGGTACTTTTAATAAATCCGCTTTCTGGATTAGATGCCAATTACCAGTTTATTTTATTAATACTAAAATCCGTGGCCTTAAAATACAACCTGGACCCTCTAATCATAGGCACGTTTTCCTAGTCGCCTCTGTTTTGAACCTGCGCTTTTAGTTTGTGTTTCAGACGGTCCTTTTGGAAGTTGTTATTTTATAAATAAGGCTTCCTGGTTTGGAAAGTAAGTAACTTTCCCAATTGCAGCTTGGTGGTGATGTCATCGCAGGCCTGGCCCTCATTAGTGCAGACAGTGTTACTTAAACAAATTAAGTTAGGGAGCTTCTACAAAGCAGCTATGCTGTGACTGCAATTACACGTTCTATAGAAGAGAGTTGCCTTCCTGTTTGGGGGACGCACTTGAACACGTGCCCTACGCAGACTCCAGGCCACACTGTACTGTGTTGGTTAGGGCTATTGTCTGACATGTACGCACTGACCGTGATCTCACAGGACCCTGAAAGGTCATTACATCCCCCCGACCCACATCAGTGACTAGTTTTCGACTTCTTAATATTGTAACTGGGTGTGTTTAGTTTTCTATTTCCAGTCCTAGCCATTTGGGTTGCTGCAGCTAAACCGAGGCAAGGGCACATCCAGGTCACATCCGAGGTCACTTGATGCTATTTTAAGGTATTTTTTAAGCGCTAGCCCTCAACATCAAAGTGGTCTCTTGGTGCTATACAGCGGGCACAGGGTGCAGTGCACCATTCCTTGCTCCTGTACAACTCTCTGTAGCCTTGAAACAAAGTTTGTGCTCTGTAAATCCACACAGACTCCCACACGAACTAAGATAAATATAATAGTAAGGAAGGGATTTATTCTGCTATGAAGGTTTTTACAGATATAAAAATAGTGTAATGGGGTTGAGGA
The DNA here is from genome assembly GCA_963921515.1 of Calotriton arnoldi. Lineage (NCBI taxonomy): Eukaryota > Metazoa > Chordata > Amphibia > Caudata > Salamandridae > Calotriton > Calotriton arnoldi. The sequence continues at coordinate 1,395,375 of CAWUFW010003522.1, forward strand.
GATGGCGGCGCACCCAGCACCACAAGTAGTGCCCATGGGATCCCTCCAGAGGTTGCACTAGTGCTTACTATCCATATGTCTCATACTACTCTCATTCACACTCACAAACCTTCTAGCACACACTGCTCTTCTCCGCAACACTCTCCATCCTTCTCACTAACACTGCTCTTATCCTCATCACTCTCAGTCCTTCTGCATCACACTGCTCTTCTCCTCCTCCTTCTCCTACAATCTCCCTCACACTGCTCTTCTACACACATCTACTTCCTTATGCCTAATACTAAGCAAATAATCTTACCTTCCTGCTACCTCACACTGCTCTTCTACTTCTCACACTCCTTTCATATCCCTCCTACTACTCTTCTACTCCTCTCTCCTTCCTTATGCCTCATACTGCTCTCTACACTTTCCTTACTTCAAAATCACGCTAATCTCCTCCACGCTTTCTTCCTTCTCCCTCATACTACTCTCCCCACTACACTTTCTTCTGCCTCATGCTACTCTCCTCCTCACTATACTTCATTAACCCTCATGCTATTCTTCTACTCACTCTCTGTCCCAAATCTTAAACAATGCTCTTCTCCTTCTAACGCTATGCGTTAAACAACTACACACATAACAATTACAATTCAACCAACATAAAGGCACAACATATCACATACAAACACTCAATAACACATAGCTAAAATACAATACCATTAGCAAAGCAAATAGCTTTAACTTAAACAAAGGCGAGACCTATTGCATTTCCAATGCTTGTTCCCTGTGGTTGTCCGAGTTTGTGGAGGCTCCTTTTCTTTTCCCTTTTCTTTTTCCCCTCCTGGGTCGTCTCTGTCTGTCTGACCTAATTCTAAAAAAGAAGAAACTCCAGATGTTTGAGGTCGTTCTGGGGGTGCTGGTGTTGGAATGTCTGGTCTCTTTCGCGGTTGACTGGAGATGTCACTCTCTGAAGATGAAGTTTCTGTGTTCTGGGTATAGGGTTTATTCTGTCTCCTTCTTGCATATACTTCTGCCCAGCTATAAACTACCCCCAGTTTATAATCCACAGTGTCTCTACGAAATTTTCGTATTTTTCTCTCATTTATTTCCTGAGTATGTTTTCCCATTTGATTGTTAATATCATCCAGTACTTTCGTCCAGTCCTCAGCCGACATTGATTTAATGAGTTCGGATTTGATGTTTGATATTTCTTTTGATAATTCATCTAGTATGTTTGACAATTCCTCTATTATCAATAAAATCAAGTTGAGAGAACATTTGTTTAATATAGCGTACCATCGGTCTTGGAAGTTCTGTACATTTTTACATAATGAGCGTTTCAGCGGTATCCTTAATCCCCTAGGTATCCTTTGGACCCTGTGGTATCTAATTAGAGTGCTGGCATGCAGCCGCTGGTTGATTTCTCATTTAGATAAGTAAATCAGTTGTTTAATGTTCTGTTCTTTATTGCGAGTTGTGGAGAATTGAGCGGTTTCCTCCTGTATGAGTGCATATATCCTGGTTGCTTCTTCACTTGCAAATGCAAAGGTATCTGCTCGTATGTCCGTTAGATTAGATATTTACTCATATACCATTTTGGCTTTCAACGTGCGTGCTCCGTGCTAGGTTCGGAATGGGATAATATCAATGAGTTGAAGTACATGCACAGCTAGTTGTATATCGATTTACATGAAAAAATGTTTCACTTTGATCTGTGTGTTTAGTGCTCCCGGGGTGTCGCTCTCCGGACTAGAGCGTAGACAAAAAGTGAAATCAATAGCACCTCCTTGAATTAGGGAGTGTCCCCCTAGGCACTAAGCGAAAATCCTTGACCGTGATCAAGGATATTTTTAATTTATGATTTGAATAACTACAGTAATCCAAATTCTTCGTTCGTTATTCCTTATATTTATTCTCCAAGAAAATGAATTGTCAAGTCATAGTATTTAACCAGACGACTTCAATGTCCAGAATGCATTGCAACATAATCTTCTGTTTCAAGCATGAATTAAATCTCCCAACGTTTTAACACATCCCTATGCATTTTGGGCATTCCGCCCTTCGTCAGGGGATCACTCTGTAATAAGAAATGAAAATACAGTGAGGAAACCTATGCAAAGGTATTAGAAAGAATAAGTAATGAACTTAATTTGGTCTGGTGCCGGTGCCCGTAAGTGAAAGAGAAGACTAATTCAAGGGTGACTGTGGGATAAACGTGAGCTGATAACCTCTACATGGGGTTGAATACACCAGAGTGCTCATCTGTGTACTTAAGGAATGTCGACGAAAGAAAAACGAAGGTCATGTGGCTGGTGAGGCGAATAGCGTACTTCGTATTCAAGGTTAGACATAAGATGTGTGCATTCACTCAAATGTACACCTTACGAGAAAAACATCGGTGTGGTTAAAGTTTGTATCTTTGTGTAGTTGTGGGGTGATATCTAAAAGTGCCGGAAAGTCTCCATCACCAAGTCGGAAAAAAGTTCACCGCGTATTAGAGCTTCCGTGTCAAGTATACTCACTCGAATCGTCGTGATGATTAGTTCGGACACTAAAGGTGTGTTTGTGACTCCGTTGGTGTCGAGGACGAGAATCTAAACATGCATGTACGTTAGTCCCTTATCGCGAATCACCCGGAAATCGGAATAAAGATAGGACTGTGTGTGAAGCGTAAAGCATTACTCAAGTGCCTGTAGATAAAAGCAGCCATCTTTAAATGTGTCTGTATACTAATAAACCTGTTGAAAAATCTCATGTATTATCCTAATGAATAAAAGTGTAAACCAAGTAAACTGATGTACATTCAAGAACCAAAGATATTAAGCATAAATGTAAAGTAAACAAAAGTCTAATCACAATTAAATGATTGAAAAGTCTGATAGGAACCAGCTCTCGTTTATAGATAACACAGGAATTCCTTTCTATTGTTCAATTCTGATGGCTTAAGTGCATCCAGATGTCTGATCCAAAAGTTTTCGCGTTGTAACAAGTAGTTATGATTTTGTCTTCCTTCTATTTTCTCGATTGTTTCCAAAATCTGAAATTTTAATTGGCTGATGTTGTGCCTGGCTTCCATGAAGTGACAAGCAACTGTCGATTTTAACTGATGAGTTCTTATGTTGCTATTATGCTCATTTATCCTGACTTTTATCTTCCTTTCAGTCTTGCCAATATAGATCTTACCACATGGACACTTTAATAAGTAAACAACATAAGTAGCATCACATGTTGCCGTTACTTTCAGTTTAATTTTGTGACCCTTCATGGGGTGTGTGACGTAGGCTCCTGGTATTATATTATGACAATTGCTGCAATTCCAACAGGGTGTAGTTCCCTTGTATTCTTATTAATCAATATATGTCAATGGATTTTTAAGTATTTCACCTAGGTTTTTGATTCTCTTATATGCAAAGATCAGTTCTTGTGTAAATAGACGATTGAAATCCGGTTCTAATCTCAAGATAGGCCAATGTCGTTTAATTATCTTTTTATATGAACTGCTAAGAGTTGAAAATTTGGATACTACAACATGAAGGATCACAAAATTAAACTGAAAGTAACGGCAACATGTGATGCTACTAATGTTGTTTACTTATTAAAGTGTCCATGTGGTAAGATCTATATAGGCAAGACTGAAAGGAAGATAAAAGTCAGGATAAATGAGCATAAAAGCAACATAAGAACTCATCAGTTAAAATCGACAGTTGCTTGTCATTTCATGGAAGCCAGGCACAACATCAGCCAATTAAAATTTCAGATTTTGGAAACAGTCGAGAAAATAGAAAGAAGACAAAATCATAACTACTTGTTACAACGCGAAAATTTTGGATCAGACATCTGGATGCACTTAAGCCATCAGGATTGAACGATAGAATGGAATTCCTGTGTTATCTACAAACGAGAGCTGGTTCCTGTCAGACTTTTCAATCATTTAATTGTGATTAGACTTTTGTTTACTTTATATTTATGCTTAATATCTTTGGTTCTTGAATGTACATCAGTTTACTTGGTTTACACTTTTATTCATTAGGATAATACATGAGATTTTTCAACAGGTTTATTAGTATACAGACACATTTAAAGATGGCCGCTTTTATCTACAGGAACTTGAGTAATGCTTTACACTTCACACACAGTCCTATCTTTATTCCGATTTCCGGGTGATTCGCGATAAGGGACTAACGTACATGCATGTTTAGATTCTCGTCCTCGACACCAACTGAGTCACAAACACACCTTTAGTGTCCGAACTAATCATCACGGCGATTCGAGTGAGTATAATTGGCACAGAAGCTCTAATACGCGGTGAACTTTTTTCCGACTTGGTGATGGAGACTTTCCGGCACTTTTAGATATCACCCCACAACTACACAGAGATACAAACTTTAACCACACCAATGTTTTTCTCGTTAGGTGTACATTCGAGTGAATGCACACATCTTATGTCTAACCTTGAATACGAAGTACGCTATTCGCCTCACCAGCCACATGACCTTCGTTTTTCTTTCGTCGACATTCCTTAAGTACACAGATGAGCACTGTGGTGTATTCAACACCATGTAGAGGTTATCAGCTCACGTTTATCCCACAGTCACCCTTGAATTACTATTCTCTTTCAGTTACGGGCACCGGCACCAGACCAAATTAAGTTCATTACTTATTCTTTCTAATACCTTTGCATAGGTTTCCTCACTGTATTTTCATTTCTTATTACAGAGTGATCCCCTGACGAAGGGCGGAATACCCAAAATGCATAGGGATGTGTTAAAACTTTGGGAGATTTAATTCATGCTTGAAACAGAAGATTATGTTGCAATGCATTCTGGACATTGAAGTCGTCTGGTTAAATACTATGACTTGACTTAATTCATTTATTTGGAGAATAAATCTAAGGAATAACGAACGAAGAATTTGGATTACTGTAGTTATTCAAATCATAAATTAAAAATATCCTTGATCACGGTCAAGGATTTTCGCTTAGTGCCTAGGGGGACACTCCCTAATTCAAGGAGGTGCTATTGATTTCAGCCCTTCGGATGATAACATAAGCCTGCAGTGAAGCCACAAAAGTCCCCTTCATAGCTAAGAAAAAAGCTGTCCCATCCTATCCTGTATGTCTTTATTTTTTTATAACTCTTTGTTTTTCTGTGTACTTGCTAATAGCGCAAGTTTATTGCAGGCACTTCTTGTCGTATTTGTTTGGTGTTGTTGACATTAAATCTGTATTCTGATTCATAGACATAGAGTCAGTCAGTGTGTACCCCAATCGGAGCTGAGGCGGCCCCTGCCATCTCAACCTACCTAGCTTGCAGCGACTGGCAGCAGGAGCAGCAGTTTTGTAGTCTAAGACATCCCCAGTGTCGACGTGCTGTTAGAGGTCCATTCAGTCCCCATAACTGGGGTGCTTTTCCTTCATGATATGTGGGATACGCATGAAGATGTGTGTGTGTTTCACAGATTACCTGGTGAACGGTGAGGTCTGTTTGGACTCCACGTCATTATGCACAAGATGGCAGCTTTCCTTTGGGAAAGCTGGCGACATCCAGGCCGGACATGCCGACCTGAATGTACTCCTTCGCAGATTCCCTTTCCTGATGGCTATCCTGCGTAGCTGATGGGTCCAGAGTAGCTTAACTTCTGCCCAGTGCTTTAAATGGGCCGGTACTGAGTACCGGCACTTTTTATTTTGAGACGAAGAGTACCTGCACTTCTTAAGAGAGGCGTAATACTTTTAATTTGAGAGTACCGGCACTTCTCAGAAACAACCAGGTACCTGCACCTCTATTTTTTCATTTCAAGCACTGCTTCTGCTGCAATAAAACAGGTCCATCCAGTTTCCTGCGCTGTCGTTGGTTCCCCAGGCAACAGGAACAGACGCAGGCTGTCCATAAATTCCTTGAGGCTAGTCCAAAATAGTCTGACCTGTGTGTCCTCGATTCAGAGCCCCCGAAAGCTGGATAAATGGAAGGCACATTTCTACAGGACTGGATCAGTGATTAAAGAGTTAGTGATTAAAGAGTTAACTCAAACCCTCTGGTTGGCTCGAGATTCCAAAGAGGCCACTAAAGGAGGGCAAGTACCGTCCGCCCCCCCCACCCCCACCGCACCTGGTATGTGGTAGATCGCCTGCTCACTGCACATCAGTGGTGGAAGATAACATCTGATCAGAAGTGAGACTTCTGCTGAGCTGCTGCTTTCCCTCCACACTGAGCCTTGGTCTGGGGATCCCCTGAACCCCGCTGCTGGGACTTGTGGAGAGACAGGGATCTCAACCGCCTGCACATGAGACTACACTGCCCCCGCAGGGAGGAGCCAACCTGAGCACTGCAAGACATGCACAGGGACTGGTAAAGCCAGTGACCGCAGCAGATGTCAACAGGCGCCCTTCGGGGATCTCTGGAGCAGGCGCTGGACTGTTACTTGAACTATCCTGTTAAAGAAGCGCAGCCGGCGGGGCCCTAAACAGGTCCTTAAACTCCTGTGACTTTGGACTGTCTCCTATGTGGACACCATGACTGCGCCCCGAGAACACCATTGACTTCATCACCACATTTCCAGAGGGCACTATTCAAGTCATTGGGGTGCTCGAGCTAGAAGCCCGGCTCTGGCTCAGCTCGCGCTCCTCTTGGAACCTCAAGCCCAAAACGAGTCGAGCTTTCATGTGGCTTCTGCCTGCCGCCCTCGCTCACCTTTTATGTACAAGTTAAAAATAAAGCATTAACACTCGAATTAAAAAAGATAGTCAAATATACATTTGATTTGAACAACGTAAAAATCAGAAAACCTGAAATGAATCCCGGCTTTCCCACTTAAACAAACTGAGTGATCTAGGCAATTATTTTATTTCTTGACAACAATTGTGAGAGCAAGGAGTTAGAGAGGGTTACGTCCGTCTCCCCAGAATATAGTCAATAAACAATGTGGACGTACCCAGTACCTGGATAAATACCACTGGGAACTCACAGTGCAGAGGAACCTTCAGGTTCTTTAAAAGACCCCTCACACACCAACCTAGTTGGTGTCATGCTTCATCATCGGGGTCCCAACCAGGAGGCCGAGTGCCGCCCGGTTGTGCTACAACGCCTGATTACAGCGGAGCTGGTGTGGTGTAAAAGTGTGATGAAGTGTGGTGCTAAATTAAGAATACCTCTGGGAATCCTTGCCTGGATGTTCAAAAAATTCAACCATAAGAGGGTAATTAGTCTCTGTTGTCAAAAAAGATGGTCTACATGTTTCAGCCCCAGAAGTAAATATGGAGGGGGCTTTCTTCAGGACCAGAGGTGAAGACTGTGAAATACAAAGTGAGTGGCAAAAATCAGGCCACGTGTCAATAAATAATCACAACCCACGCGCTAAGGTGGGGAGGAAAAACGATGGTCGCAGGTTGCGACTTAGACATAGAAACACTCGGTTTCAATGGAGACAGCTGATCGGGCCCGGGAGGGGGACCGGCGTTCCCAACACTAGTGGGAGGCGGTGTGCCCTCAGTGCACCTAAGATAGGCTCCGTGGGTCCCGGCTGCTTATTTTATTTCACCAATCTCCCTCTTTCTTCAATATCGCATATGAAAGCACCTTCAAATACATGCTTTCACACTACGAGCTGTACAAACGTATTGCGTTTCATTTATAAAAATAATGTTGCTCAATCTACAAGACTGTGGCCACATTCAGGATGCACTTAACAACGGACTTGCCTCTGCCTCTCCGTTCTCTAATGGCATTGTCGCCAGGGCTTGGGGGGTTGGGGAAATCTAGTAGGCATGGTTCTAAGTAAATGTTTAAAAAAACTCACTTTTAATAAGTACCTTTCAGTACAGTGCTATAATATATGACTTATTAATGTCAACGCTTCCGCTTGCTAAGGAAATGCGCTTTTTTGAATTTTAAAGATATTTTAAAATATTTTATGCGATGTTTGTTGCATGATTTACACGACAAACGTTTCCAGGACTCGGCTCGTGCACAGGCTCTCAGAGCCGAGCTTGACCGCTGGCTCGGCTCTGGCTCGGCTCTCCATGGTAATTTGTTGGCTCGCCACCTCTAGCACAAACCCAACATATCTTTCAAGAGAAAAGCTCTTGCAAAACTCTGAGTACTTCCAAAAATCCCTGAGACGATCCGAACACAGACCCAGGGAATATCAAGGTCCATGGGCCAATGATATAGAAAGTCGGACCACACTACAGAATTCTGCGTCGGTCCCTGAGGCCCATTGCATTCATGGGGCTTGATTCTCTGGCCAAAATGGCCTCCCTTACGCAGGCTAGATAGAAAGCGGTTGGTAGAGAGAAAGCAATTGTTAGAAGGTGGTTCTGACACTATGGGCCGCCCGGATTTTTCACTTTTTGAGCACCTAATTGTTGAGCTTTTACTGTGGGGGAGCCTTATAAGTTGGGACTCACCCACAGTGAACTCACAAATGAAAGAGACTGCATGGGGATTTTACTGGTGTCCCCCTGGCTTGACCAGGCCGCTGCGCAGCCGCAGGGGTAAGGGGCACCGGGCTATTTACGTGCAGACACATGTGTACATGCGTGTGCACACGTGTGCGGGCTGCGCAGAGGAGATACCTGGCGTGCGCAGCCCCAGAGCAGATACAAAGTGAATGGTGTGGCAGGACTTATGCAGAATTGGGTGGTGACATGGAATAGGCTTTATACACTGGGAAGAAACATGCCAGGGAAAGTCAGTGTGTTTTACTGTGTTTTTCACTTCATTATTCCCCTATGGGGAAGTGGAGCCCATGGGCTAGTGTCACTTTCCTAAGGCCTAAAAATTCCAGACACGCACTAAAGTCCACTGTAACGGGTGTGAGAAGAAGTATTCTGCAGAGTCCAAAGTCATACTTGTACTGCTTTTGGGTCATCCAGAAATGTCATATTTCTCTGAGTCAGCCACAACCAGGGCCTGGCTGGGGTCTGGCCCTGGCAGGTTAGATTAATGACCCTTTCTCCAAGAGCGACGGCCTCCTCTCCAGAGAAGAGAATATGGGTGGAGCTATAGGCTCATCCATCGGCAGCTGTCACTGGGTGCCAGGCACCAAGTTGCACCAGGGAAAAGGCGGCCCTGGGGGGAAGGGGCTCTCAGAGACCATGTGGCAGGAGACCCTGGACGACGCCATTTTGAACAAACTCAGAGGCCTGGGCAGGAAGGAGGGAGCAGGGGCAGAGAAGTGAGGTGTCGCTGTGTGATAGGGCAAACAGAGACTTCCTGCCAGCCCCCTCCCCAAATCTTTAAAAAGAACTTGCACAGGAAGAGGAGCTCTCTCTGGGGTGTGGTCTGCAGAGGCAGAAGGTGCTGGAGCCTGGCGCAATGGGCAGTTGGAAGGAGGAACCCCCTGACTGTCCCAGGATCCTGAACAGCGCCAGGAGAAGAGACCAGGACCAGTGCGCAGAAGCAGGGGCCTCTGCGCAGGGAGAAGAGAGGCCCAGGAGGAGAGCCAGGCGAAAGACTGGCGCAGGGAGCCAGTAAAGACAGCTCCCTGCTGAATCCCCCCTCCGTGTGACCCAGAGGGCGAAAGAGAGTGCTCCCAGTGGCTGGGGAGCGCCACCAGGAGCAAGAAGAGGCCAAGATCGCGAAGATCGGACCCCTGGGGGCCGAAATACGCCCACCAGAAGGTAGGCGACCTTTGACCCCTGGAAGGACCGACGACGAAGCGCGTGGGGCTCCGCCGCCGGTCCATGATGTGCCCCCGGGGTGGGTCAGGTCCCGGGGGGTGCCCCCAACAGAAGTAAAGGCGGGGAGCGCCGTCGCGCTCCCCGTGAAGAATGTGCCCCCGCGGGGTGCCAGGAGCCCACCCTGGCCCCCGCCGAAAATTAAGCCGGGGAGCGCCGGTGCGCTCCCCGTGAAGAGTTGCAGGGGGGAGGGGCCCGGGATCCCAACTCCGGGCCCCGTGTGAGGAAGGAGGCGGGGGCGCCGTCGCGCCCCCCCGCGAAGATGAAAGCCAGGGGGGAGCGCCGTTGCGCCCCCCCACGAAAATGTGCCCAAGGGGCCCGGGACCCCAACCCCGGGCCCCGAAGAAGAAGCGGAGTTTCCCGCGCGGTGCCAGGAGCCCACCCTGGCCCCCGCAGATAAGGCAAGTCAGGGAGCGCCGGCGCGCTCCCCGTGAAGCAGGCGAGGGGGCCCGGGACCCCATCTCCGGGCCCCAAGGTGGTGGAAGGCGTGGGGGGAGTGCCGTCGCACTCCCCCGAAGTACAGCCAGGGCCGGAGGAACCGGCAAAGTCCTGCGCGTCTGCCCGCCGGAGCGGGCAGGCCAGAACTACGTTGCCGGCTCCCGCGGCAGCACGCGAAGGTGCTGGCCGGGCGGGGAGCCGGCGGGGGCAGCCGGGGGTGGGCTCCCCGGGCTGCCCTCCAACGATGGAAGGAGGCGGGGTTCCCGGGTGGGACCGGGACCCCGCAAGTGCAAAGAAAAGGTGAGAGGGGCCCGGGTGGGACCGGGCCCCGAAAACGGGCAGATCGGCCGGGGGTGGGCTCCCCGAGGCATACCACTTACCTGGGGGTCCGGGTGGGACCGGACCCTCCAACGGAAAGCTAAAGCGGCCGGAGGCCCACGTCACGGCTCTCCCCGGAGCAGCGGGAGAGCCGCTGTTCTAAAATGCAAAAGTTCCCATAATGCCTTGCAGGCCAGGACCGGCCTGCAAGGGCAAACAGCGTTTTCTTGGCTTGTGGTGGCCCCAGGAGAACGGGGTCACCACCACATGTGTGACAAGGGGCAGGGGGAGCTGCTGGAGAAGCGCAGTTTCCCCCAGCCCGAAAATGGAAGTCCCTCCCTAAGTCTTATGGGGACTTAAAAAGGGTAACCCCTCAAGGGCTCTTTTAACACCTCCTGGGCTGGAACCTTTTGTTCTACAGCTGGGGGTGTATGGAGAAGTGCATCAAGGAGTGAAGGGCTGAGTTGGGTATGTCTGGAGAAGGACATCCCCTGGAGGTGAAGAGGTGTAATTGCACCAGAAATACATTTACTAAGGTTATTCTTTTTTAGAGGGACTGAAGGTCACATGTGTAATGTGAAGTACCTGTGTAAGGTGATGTCATAAGCAAAGTTGGGTTCTGTTGCCAGACCTTTCTGGCTTATATGCGTAATCCTGTGATTTCATCTGTGATGCCTTTAGGGGCTGTAATTGCAATGCATTCTAATGATCCACAAATGTGATGAGTACTGTCCATCTAAACTGATGCTTAAACATGTATTCTTGCTGCTGCGCTTAGGTGAAGAACCCAGACTGCTAGCCCTTAAGATGTAGAGGTGTATACTGCATGGTCAGTAGGAAATGCTTAGTCAGGGTTATGTGTCACCAAGGCAGGGTTACCTATTTTAAATGCTTGTTGAGATAATGGGGTGGGTCGCCACTGGGATGGTGCCAGTGCGCAGGGCCCTCGCTCCAGGTTATGTTCAACTAACTGCATTGGGGGCAAGATGATGTGCATACATGGGAGTGGTGGTACTAGGACTCCCACCCCCTGCGGGAGGGGTGGAGATGTTATGCAATGTCACAAAGTAATTCCAACAGCTTATGTATATTTGTAAATTGGTGCATAGTATTGAGTAGTGTGTGTGTTTAATAAATGTACTCTTACTTTTATAAAGCAAAGTACAGACTGGACAATCAATTATTGAGTGTTATTTCTGCGCACCTGCAAATGGCGATTACTAGCCCACACCACCTCCCTTGAGTAAGCCTCAGACTGCTCTGCAACGCTACCCTCTGAGAGTCAGGCGCTACAATTGAGTGTTTGGTTCCCAGTGAAGGACAAATGTAGTCATGTTATTTGTGCAGGCCTCACAGATACTGCCTCGTTTTCCAACAGCAATGAATGACAAAGATCAGAATATTTTACAAGTTTCTTTGAAGTGTATCTATAGCACAACTCATTTTAGAGTACAAGCTTCACTATCCAGTCTTTTTTTCCATCGGGCGACTGATTGGTTAACCTTCTGCCTTTCTCTTCTCAGGCTGTCACCGTGAGCATGTCTGCTGAGCCGGCATCCTGTCCAGCACCACCAGGGGGAGACAAAGACCACCTGTACAGGTAACAGCTGCCAGAGGTGGGATATGAAAGGGCTGAAGTGTTTCTACTGGGCCCGATTCACAGAACTAACTTAAGACAAAATCCTAAACTTACTACCATTTTGGTATTCACAGAAGGCACTTACTCATTTTGGTATTCACAGAAGGCACTTACTTATCTCATTTTGAGTAACTTACTCATTTTGAGTAACTTACTCATTTTGTGTAACTTACTCATTTTGGTATTCACAGAAGGCACTTACTCATTGATGAGTAAGTGCCTTCTGTGAATACCAAAATGAGTAACTTACTCATTTTGAGTAACTTACTCATTTTGTGTAACTTACTCATTTTGGTATTCACAGAAGGCACTTGCTCATCAATGAGTAAGTGCCTTCTGTGAATACTAAAATGAGTAACTTACTCATTTTGAGTAACTTACTCATTTTGTGTAACTTACTATTTTGGTATTCACAGAAGGCACTTACTCATCAATGAGTAAGTGCCTTCTGTGAATACCAAAATGAGTAAGTTACACAAAATGAGTAAGTTACTCAAAATGAGTAAGTTACTCAAAATGAGTAAGTAAGTGCCTTCTGCGAATACCAAAATGAGTAAGTACCTTCTGTGAATACTCAAAATGGTAGTAAGTTTAGGATTTTGTCTTAAGTTAGTTCTGTGAATCGGGCCCATAGAGTGTAACTAAAGATACCTAAACTAAAGATACCATAGCTGGATATATTGGACTGAAGCACATTGTTTCTGCATGACGCATGACGCAAATACAGATAATGGTTTGGGGGTATGCTTAGGGCGTCCAAACTAATTCATGAAACGCGAAATCCGCCTTTAAAAAATAAAAAAAACTCACACCTTGCATTTGTCTACGAAAACTGTTCAAATTTGCTTCGCAGGATTACGTGAATGGTCGAATTTTGTACTTCAATGTAGTTCTTGCTGTTCTTTCTGACAAAAATGAGGTCCGGGAAAAAACCACTGGAAATGCAAGAGCTGCCCACCGAGGGAGTATTTATCATGGTTTGTGTGGGTCTCAGTGGACCTCATTGCAGAACTGCTCATTTCTTGGTCTGTGGGCCCTTTTCCCGTTGTAGGCATACTCAAATCTAGGGGAATTTCGTTAGAATGTCCTTCTGCTTACAACCAAATAAAAATATACATATTTTGCCCAGCACTGCTTATGGCACAGCTGCCGCTGACAAGTCACACTCCAAACGGAGACTTGTTGACAGGTCCGGCGAATTAATGACTCACAACTTTCTTTCTCACATACTGTCTTTGTTTCCCCCTTTCGCTCTGTTTCTCACTGTCACAGACTCTCCCACGTGTGGGCGACTCACAATCATTTGTTCAAGCTCCACAGCCCCATTGCTCTTCTCTCAAAGACTATTTCTGCTGACTCACGGTCAGTTGCTTCGCTTTTCTCCTCAGGCGGACTCGCCATGACCCAGGAAGCTCAAATTCGTTTTTCTCGCCGTGCTTTCCACTCTCACTGACACGTCCTGCACTCGTTGGCTGAACGTGGCTCAATTTCACGTCCTAACGGAATGTCCCACGTGCAGGCCCCGCACAGTTTCTCTGGGGACAGGCTCTGTGCTGTCTGCCTCTCAGTGACTCGCCTCTTGGCGCGGACTGATATCTTCTCAGCTGTTCTCTCCCAGTTGGCTCATGGTCACTTTCATTTTGATTCCCAGAGACTCTCCCTTGTGCTGTAGATTCATTTATTATTTTTTCTCTGACAGACTTCACTTGGTGCTTATGTCGAACAGCTGCTCAGCGTTTCCCTTTAAGAGCCCCCCCCATCCCCTCCCTTGTGCTGTTGAATCACTCACTCTCTCTTCCTGTTTCCTCTGGGACGGTGACTCACTATTGCTCTATTTTCTCTCTTACAGATGTACTCCGGTTCCAGAGTGATTTATTTTTCCCTCTCAGACTTTCTGTTATGCTGTCGAATCACAACGTCTTTGCTTTGCCCCCCCCCCCCACACACAAACTCTTTCTGGTACTCATGACTAACGGCCCCTGCATTTCTCTTTCAATCTCGCCCTAGTGCCAGTGGCGCATAAGCTCTCACTCTTTCTCTCTCTCTCTCTCAGACTCTCCCTTGCTCTGATGCTGCACATTCACCCTGTCTTACTCTCATATAATTTCTCTTGCACACATAAGTCACTATCTCTGTTTTTCACAGAATGTCTTCTTGATATCTGTCGCTTTCTCTTTCACATACTCTCCCGTCTGCTGTTCCCTCACAATCGCTCTGTTTCCTCCGTCCCAGACTCTCCCTTCTGGAGTGATTTAGTCAGTCTTTGTTTCTCCTGCACTCTTCCTAGTTCTGTTGACTTGCAGTCTCTGCTGTTGTTGGTAGCAGTCTCCCAAGCAGCTTCTTATGCCGTATACCGCCAAACTCTTTTCCTTTCTCTCTCACACACTCTCTTTGATACTGGTGACTTAACAGTTTCTTTCCTATTCTCTCACAATCTCTTCACAATGCTGGTGTTTCAAATTTAGGGGAGTATTTACTAACATTTCACGCAACGCAGCGCAGAAAGTTAAGTTGCTGCACTGCGTTGCGTGAAAGGGAGAGAGCTGAACTGCTCCATATTTACAAAGATATGGTGCACTTTTGCTCTCTCCTAGCAGTGGCGCACTTGTGGCTGCCTAGTGCCAACGCAGGCACCCATGCGCCGTGGCACAAGGCAAAGGTGTTGGAGGCACATGTAGCCAGACATCTCTGTTCCTTTCTGGAGGAGTCTAAATTCTATGACCCCCAGCAAGCAGGCTTTCGCTCTTCCCATTCAACGGAAACAGTCATCCTCTCAGTCATTAATGACATGCGGAGGAGACAGACTAGCGCTAGTCATGCTAGATTTGTCAGCGACGTTTGACACAGTCGACCATGAGATTTTGGTGGACTGTGTCAATTCGGCATTGGCCTGGGTTACATCTTTTCTAAAGGATCGGTCACAGTCTGTCCGGCTATCCCCTTTCATTTCACCCAAAGTCCAGCTTACCTGTGGCGTTCCTCAGGGATCTTTGTCTCCTCATCTCTTTAATCTGTATATTCGACCCCTAGTGCACTCCTTGAAAAAGAGGCAAGTCATAGTTTACAATTATGCCCATGTTTGCAGTTACTATTCCCCATCAATCATTTCCCTGAATCCATGGAATTGTTTCAGAACACCATGTTGTTTATAAGAGATGGGATGAATAGCAACCATTGAAAGCTTAACTCTGATAAGACTGAGATTGTCATCACTCACAACAAACAGTGTTTGTGGAATCCGACTTTCTGGCCTCTATCGATGGGCGACCCTCCTAAACCCAAGAATTCTGTTAAGAGTCTCGGAATTATCATTGATAAGAATTTTTGTTGAAACTCATTTGGGAGCAGTCACTTCTGCCTGCTTCGCCCAACTACGAAGAATAAAGAAAATTGACAGATTTTTTACTTTCAATGCTCTAATTCAGATTGTGCTGGCCTTGTTAATCTCTAGATTAGAGTATGCCAATTCCCTTTATCTTGGCCTCCCTAAAGGACTTAATTAGAGATTGCAGTTGGCTCAAAATCAGGCAGCAAGGCGTATTTGTCAACAGCCTAGACACTGCCACATTACCCATCTATTGAAAAAATTCCACTGGTTACCACTGGAACAACAATCAATTTTCAAGTCAAGTTGTCTTATTTTTAAATTCCTAAATGGAACATGTCCTGTATTTCTATCATCTCGAGTTAAAAAATATGTACCTGACAGTAATCTCAGGTCTAGGCACAAAAAACACGTCCTCAGAATTCCCCCTTTCAAACGGAAGAGAATAGGTGGGTGTAGACTTGCTGTGTTGGCCCCTCGGACTTGGAATTCCATGCCCCCAGAGATTAGATCTACCACAAATTACATGCATTTCCACAAACTCTTGAAGACTTGGCTCTTTCAACAAGCCTATGATTAAATTTTCTGTATCTGTATGCTGTCTTCTACTGTCCAGCACCAAGGAACCTCCCTGGTGAACGAGCGCTTTATAAAACTCATATAACAAAACATAACAAGTATACCAGAGTTGCGGGCAGGATTGTATTTGTGCAGGAAACCTTTATGCACAAAACAATTCTTAGAGGCCCATTCCTCTTTCTCTGCATGCTGCAGAATGCAGGACACATGGAAAGAGGAAATAACAAGAAGAAATAAATGTATTTCTCCTCATTACACTTCTCTGTGGTAGGCACACCATTTCGGCACAATTCAAGGTTTACTGCCTCTGGAAAATTTGGGATTGCATCAAATTCCATGGGTGGATGCACAGGAATGCCCATGCTCCATCCATGGAATGCCTGCCACAATGAAATATAACTCAACGCAGTCCAAGCCGCTGTGTTGCGTTACATTTACTTGCAAATTGCCCCTCGCGTGGCTTTGTAAATCCCATATAAGGACTTGTGCTTCCATGCGATGACTTGTGGCACGCAAGGACAACGCACGTCCTTAGTAAATATGGCCCTTGGTGTTTTTCTTCTTCATCACATGCTTTTACTTAGATCTTTTTCTCACATGTCTGCTTTTCTTTCACACAGACTCTCCCTCCCAGTGGGAGTGACACTCAGTTGCTCTACTTTTCTGTCTCTGGAACTCTCTGAATTTTCTTTCTCACAGACACCCAGTTTTTCTTCCTCACTGACTCTCCTTAGTGCCGGTCTCTCACAGTTATTCCCATTTTCTCTCACAGTCTTCCTTGTAGTGTTTACTCACCGTATCGCTGTGTTTTTCCTTGACAAACTTTCTTTATTGATTTTGCCCCTGACTGCATGTGCTGTTGGCTTATAGTTTTGTCTCTCGCTGGCTCCCCTGGTACTTGTGCCTCACTGTCACTCTTGTGTCCTCTCTCACAGAATCTCCCCAGCCTCAGTGACTCACAGGGGCATATGTACAAGTCCCTATCGCCACCACAACGTCACCTATAGTGATGTTGTGGTGGCGATAGGGGCTGCGCCTTATGTACAAGGCAGCGTTACGCCACTTAACGTAGCTTAACGCTGCCTTGTACATAAGGCCCCCTTTCATGCTATGTTAGCGTGAAAGGGGTGGGCAGTGGGTGTTGCAGTGGGCGTTCCACCGCAACACCCATTCATTTTGACGCTGCCCTCTATGTACAAGGGTGGCGTACATAGGAGGCAGCTCCAAAATTAAGACCAGGGAAAACCTGGTCTTAAGTTGGCGAACGAGGAGAAATGCATTATTTCTCCTCGTGTTGCTTTTTCCATGTGTGCTGCCTTGTGCAGCACACATGGAAAAAGCAAAATGCCATTGTTTGTTTATGTACAAGGGGGCTTGCGTTGGCGCTAAGTTGCTAAATTTAGCGCCATCGCAGGGGGAAACGCAAGGCTGCACCACATTCTTGTAAATATGGTGCAGCCTTGCGTTTCAGAAGTGGAGGAGAGAGGCGTTAAGCCGGGAAGGCTAACGCCTCTCTCCTCCACTTCCTTGTACATATCCCCCACTGTCTCTTCGAAATTGCCTCTTGCTCACTCTCCTTGGTGTTGATGACTCAGTCGCTTTGCTTTTCTCTCAGGTGGACCCCCAAGGTGCTTTGCTTTTCAGTGTCACTGGCTGTTTCTGATCTCATTCGGTGCGCGTCAATACCTCACAAGATCATTAGCGTATATGATTCACAGTCTCTCTCCTGACAGATTATTTGATTTTTTTTCTCTTAAAGACTCTCCCTTTTGCTGTTGATTCACAATCTGTGTTCCTTTTTCTCTCACTGACTCTCCTGTGTGAAGATGGCTGCCAGTCGCATTGTTTATGCCTCTCACAGACTCCTCCTTGTGAAGATGGCTGCCAATCACTTTGTTTATGTCTCTCACAGACTCTCCCTTGTGAAGATGGCTGCCTGCCAGACACATTGTTTATGCCTCTCACAACCCCCCCCTTGTGAAGATGGCAGCCAATCACATTTTTTATTCCTCTCACAGACTCTCCCTTGTGAAGATGGCTGCCAATCACTTTGTTTATTCCTCTCACAGACTCTCCCTTGTGAAGAGGGCTCCTAGTCACTTTGTTTATGCCTCTCACAGACTCCCCCGTGTGAAGATGGCTGGCAATCACATGGTTTATGCCTCTCACAGACTCTCCCATGTGAAGTTGGCTGCCAGTCAATTTGTTTATGTATCTCACAGACTCTACCTTGTGAAGATGGCTGCCAGACACATTGTTTATGCCTCTCACAGACTCTCCCTTGTAAAGATGACTGCCAATCACTTTGTTTATGCCTCTCACAGACTCTCCCTTGTGAAGATGGCTGCCAGTCATTTTGTTTATGCCTCTCACAGACGTTCCCATGTGAAGATGGCTGCCAGACACATTGTTTATGCCTCTCACAAACTCTCCCTTGTGAAGATGGCTGTCAATCACATTGTTTATGCCTATCACAGACTCCCCCTTGTGAAGATGGCTGCCAGTCACTTTGTTTATGTCTCTCACAGACTCTCCCTTGTGCTGATGACTCACAGTGCTGTTCTTCCTCTCTTGTATTCTCCCTGGATGTTTGACTCAGTGATTCTCCTTTCGTCTCCTACATTCTCCCAGGTGCTAGTGGCTCATGTTTTCTCCGCTTTTCTTTTGTACAGACCTTCACTTGTATTGTTGACTAAGAACCCCTTTGCTTTTCTCTCCATTATTTTCTCTTCCAGTGTCTCACTGTATCCATCTTATTGCTTTCTTGCAGACTTTTCCTCATGCCCATTACTTAGAGATTCAACCTTTTTCTCTCAGACTCTCCCTTTTGCTGATGACCCATGAACCATTTTCTTTTTTCTTGCACAGACTCTTCCTAGACTCTTGATTCAGAGCTACTCTCCTTTCCTGTTTCTTGATGCAAGTTTCACTCTAGTGCTCTACTTTGTCTCACATATACTCTCCTGGATGCTTGGACTCCTAGTTGACTCCTTTTCTCTGCCACCTAGGTTTCACCTCTCAGACACTCTCCCTTGTGTATACCATTGACGCTCTTTTTTCCATCTCTCAAAGATTCTTCTCTGTGCTGATTATTTTCAGTCACCATCCTTTTCTCTCACAGACTCTCCCTGGCTTCACTGACTCCTGATCTCTCTAACTCTCCCATTCTCACAGATTCTCCCTGCGGGTCGCGTCTCATGGGCATTTTTTCTTCTCGGTCACAGAATCTCCTTGGTTCTGTTGTCTCACTGTCATCTTACTTGTTTCATAGATTCTCCCTGGTGCTTAATTTTTACAGTTCTTTTACCTCTCGCAGAGATTCACTTGCGGTGATGACTCATCATGCGCAGTGTTGTTTAGATGTAACTGCTGGTGCAGAGGACTGGCAAACACTGGCACAAATTAAGCACTGTCTCTGGAGCTGACATCTCAGGCGCTCTCTTTTCGTCTCTGGCACAGACTATTGCAGAACCTGTTGTGTACCTGACCACGTTATTTTCTCCCTCACAGACTACCCCTTATTCTCAAGCCACTCTGCCTTTCTTTCACAGGCTCTGCTTTCCATCAGTAACCCAGCTAGCATGCTTTTCTCTTTCACAGACTCCTTCAGGCGTTGATAACTCAGCCACTCTAGTTTAACCCATCGCAGACTCTCCCTAGAGGCGAACACTCCTCGTCCACCTCCATTTTGTCTTACAGATCCTGCTTGGCCTGGTGTTGGTGAGTTTTGGTGGCTCTCCCGTCCCACACACACTCCTCACTCTTGTTCTGCTGTTCTCTCTCCTGCAGCACTGTCTGTAAACCCAAGTCCCCCAAAGCCAAGGAGCCGCCCCCGTTCTCTTCATCCGTGCTCGGAGGGGGGCTGTGTGAACTGGACCGGCTCTTACAGGAACTGAATGCCACGCAGTTCAACATTACAGGTACGTGGGCCACAGAGCTCAAGGTCACGTGCACGGGTTATATCATAACTCCTGGGTGATGCATGGCTTCCTTAACAATAACGCAGGTTATAGGGAGCTACAGGCCACATTAAAAGTACACATGGACACAGAGCAATCCCAGATACTAGACACCTGCATCATAGATACTCACACACATTTTCAGAGGGGCCGCAAAGTATGGTCTGTGGTGAGCCTGAAGGTCGCATTGAAGCTAGCAGGATGGGAGTGGGGTTTTGTGGGTGGTTAAAGGTTCCAGGATACTTTATTAGATTATTTTCCATTACTTCAGTTATCTTGTAAATAAAAGCTTCCCAATTTCCTTGACCTCTTTCTTAATGTTAGTGCTCTCGGAAGTAAACAGCAGTTCAATGCAGCTGTTAACCCGGGGCCACATGTGAAGATCAGTGGCGCCGCAGGCGGCCCCCAGGCCTTACTTTGACTATCACTGCCCTACATGATATCAGAGGACAGGATGGCAGAGATTATGACATAAAGCTATACTGGATATATTTGCAAGAGTAATACTTGGATCTCTTAATAATGTAACAATGTCGCCAGTATAAAAAAAAAAAAACATACATCAAAGGTTCAGAGCAGTGATGTGTGACGTTGCAAAGTTATCGAAAATAAATATGGCCCAATACACATTAGAGCAAGTGCACTAACAAGCCAACATTTATTACTGTGGTGTGGCAACATTGACATTGCCCAGGAAAACATCTGTTGTAATAGTCAGGAGACCTCTTCAATGTGATTTTAACTCATTGCACAAATTTCACCTCTTGTATTCCACTTTTTTAAATGCCTTATTTGTAAACAAATACATATGAAAAACATCATGCATAAGCCATATATGGAGCTGCGTAATATGCCATTCATTATTATTGTTGAGGGAGGAGTGTGGCATCATGACCCACAAGTTGCCCAACAGCCATGAAAGCCTTGACTCACACACACAAAGTGCAATGCCAATGACCTCCGAATATTTATACCAATAAGTAAGAACACCTAAAAGCTTAACCCCATTAACAACAATAACAACACATGCTTAAACCAAAATTCTGGCTTCTGTCATATAAGGGTGAGTTCGTAAGCATTGCATTTGGAGTACGAGTTACAGTCTGTATGGCTGTTTTGTGAAGTATAGGTTGCGGAACTAACCATAACTTGAACATTTCAGTTTTAATTTGCAACTATAACTGTACTTAAAATGTGTTTCTAAAATAAAATGAATATATATATATATATATATATATATAACCCACCAAGTCAGTCCAAACGCAGTGCGCACTTTGCACAGCTGGTGCAGTCATCGGGGGAGGACTTCCCCCGAAATCAATCATCCAACAAGAGAAATTACGCTGCACTCTCAAAAGGAATATTCCAATTCAATTTATTGAGTCAATACAACTCACTCCATTACATGTTCACCAACGCGTTTCAACCAAACTGGTCTTGCTCATGGTGTATTCTTCAAATAAATTGAATTGGAATATTCCCTTTGAGAGTGCGGCATTACTTCTCTTGTTGGACGATATATATATATATATATATCCTCGTGAAATTTTCAAAACTAATGGGCCACTCAGTTCAACTGTTGTCTTGAAAGTTTCGGGGTGATCCGTCAAGCGGGGGCCGAGAAAAAGGGGGGGTCCCAAAACGCTTTTTCTCCATGTTAATTTCCATAGGAAACTTTAGACACGGCTACAGCCTGAACTGCTGAACGGAATTACACCAAATTTGGCAAAAAGGTAGCTCTTGGTTCAGAAAGAACTTTTTTAGTTAAATGGTGTAAATCCGTTCAGTAGTTCCTGAGAAATGTTAAGATTTCTCAGATATACAACTGTGGCCACGGTGGATCTGCAAACCCTCCCGATCTCGTGCCTGGGATCTGATTGGCTGCCAACACTTCAAACCAAGAAGTGTTGGCACCCATCTTCCGAGTCACAAGAAAAAAGGTTAAAAAACAAGAAAAGGGGACAGGGTAGAAATACCCTGAACCCCTAGGCCTGTTCAAGGGGTCCCACAGGAACCCCCAAGGCCCAAAAAAGCATTTTGATTCACGGTGGATCCGCAAATCCGGTTGAAAATTTAATAAAACAAAGCGCGGGCTCCAGTGCTTCATTTCCTTTAGGCCCCCGGGTGGGCCAGGTCCCGGGGACTATTACAAATAATGATGCAGGGGCCTCGCTATATGTACAAAATGTACAAAAAATGCGTGAGGGGGCTCCTGCCCCCCCCCCACGCAGTCCCAGGGACAGCCACCTCCCCGGGGCTATGATTAAAAAATAATGTGTGGGGGGGTCCAGCCCCCCCACACAGCTCCGGGGACCACCACCTCCCCTGGGCTAATTTCTGGAAATGCAGGGGGGGCCACGCGGCCCCCCGCAGCCCCAGGGACCGCCACCCCCGAGGCTCATAGTGTGAAATGCGAGGGGCCACACGGCCCCCACACAGCCCCGGGGCCACCACCTCCCCGGGGCTATTTCAAAGCTGGCCCGGCTCCAGCAATGTCCCGGGGTGCCCACCCCCGGGACATTGCGCTTTGCTATGGCTTGGCGGGAGCACTGCTCCCGCCAAGCCATAGCAAACATTGCTTTGCTTCATGGAAGCGAGAGCATTGAAAAATACTCTTGCTTCCATGAAGCGGAGCAGAATTGCTTTTGGGCAAAGGGAGCTGCATGTTTGCAGCGCCCTCTGTCCAAAAGCAATGCCGGGGCACTGCTGGTGGGGCGATGAGGTCCCCTCAGGACTAAAGTGGACTTCATCCCTCAAGCAGCAGTGCGCCAGGAGGTGTGTTTGCAGAGTGGTGGAGAAAGGGGGTGTGGCCTCTGACCACCTCTCAGCAATCACGCTGTGTGGTGCTTACTGGAGGTAACAGGAGGGCTAGTTGGCCCGAAGGGACTCTCAAAAGGCAAGGGTACTTCATACCCCAACTAGTAGTGCGCCAGGAGGCGCGTTTGCAGAGTGGTGGAGAAAGGGCGTGGCCTGCGACCACCTCTCAGCAATCACACTGTGTGGGGCTACTGGAGGTAACAGGTGAACTAGTTGGCCCCTAAGGACCCTCAACAGCGAAGGGGACTTCATCCCCCAACCAAGAGCGCGCCTGAAGGCTCGTTTTCAGAGTGGTGGAGAAAGGGGGTGCGGCCTGCTATCAGAACTCAGCAATCCTGCTGTGTGGGACTTACTGGAGGTAATAGGAGGGGTAGTTGGCCCCCAAGGACCTCCTTGGGGGCCAACTACCCCTCCTGTTACCTCCAGTAGGTCCCACACAGCAGGATTGCTTAGAAGTTGTCAGAGGCCATGCCCCCTTTCTCCACCACTCTGCAAATGTGCCTCCCCTTGCACTACTAGTTGGGGGATAAAGTCCCCTAGGCTCCAGAGGGACCTTGGGGGCCAAGAAGCCCTACTGGTACCTCCTGTAAGTCCTACGCAGCGGAATTTCTGAGAGCTGGGTGGAGGCCCAGCCCCCTTTCTCCACCACTCTGCAAACGTGACTGCTAGTTAAAAAACCTTTGAAATTCACTATAAAAAGCAAAGGTTACAGGGAAATTATAGTTAGCAAATAGAATTTAAAAAACCTTAGAAATTCACAAAAAAACCCAAAGGTTACAGGGATGTTATAGTTAGCAAATAGAATTTAAAAAACCTTAGAAATTCACAAAAAAAAACAAAGGTTATAATGATGTTATAGTTAGCAAATAGAATTCCAAAAATCTTAGAAATTCACAAAAAAAACAAAAGTTACAGAGACGTTATAGTTAGGGTCAGATTTTACTCATACAAAACCAGAGAAATTCAGCCGTTATAGTTAGCTGAGTTTACTATAACTCGCGCCCCCGCATTGCACTGCTTATGACCTCACATATTACACCACTCATGATATGGTCAGTGACATCACTGATGTCATTTGAGATGTCATCACTGATGACATCATCCACAGCATCTCTGACGCACCCCCTCACACCCCTATAGAATCTTTTATACACCCACTGCCACTCCCACACAAACTTTCACAAACCCATTCAGAGAGCCATACCAGTACTTACACACCCACTCACTGATTCATTGATCTACACACACATCCACTCGCTCACCCATACTGCCACTCATAGACCCACTCACTCACTAATACAGCCATTGACATATCTACTCATACACCCATACAGGCACTCACCCACTGAGTGAGTCATCCATAGAGCTACACGCACACCTAGACACTCACCCATACAGTCAATCACACAGCCACTTACTCACCCAGTTACACACCCACCCACTTACTTACTCATACAAATAGTAACACATACTCCCTCAGCTATACAGTCTCTGACAGAAGCATGCACTCATCCATATAGCCACTCTCACATTCACTCACTCACGCATAGTCACTCATGTATACTGCCTTTCACCTACTCAGTTACTCACTCATACTGACACTTGCACTCAATCACCGTCACAGCCATACGGACACTCATCCATACAACTTCTCACACACGCAACAGTACCCCATACAGCCACTGACTCACCCACTCACTC
The DNA here is from genome assembly GCA_963921515.1 of Calotriton arnoldi. Lineage (NCBI taxonomy): Eukaryota > Metazoa > Chordata > Amphibia > Caudata > Salamandridae > Calotriton > Calotriton arnoldi. The sequence goes on from CAWUFW010003522.1 coordinate 1,419,806, forward strand.
ATCCATACAGGCAGTCACACACCTCCTCACCCACAAACACAGCCACCCAAACAACCATAGAGATAGTCAGACAACCAATCAATCACCCATATAGCCATTCACGTACCCACTAACACACTCATACACCCATTTAGACATCAACTGACAGACAGATACACACATTCACACAACCAGTCACTCATCCATACATTCACTGAGACACCACATCACTCATGTATACAGTCAGTCATGCACCCACTGATTCACCAATACACCTTGGTATATATATATATTTAACACTCATAAACGTTTTAAAAACACTCACAGTCACTGGATGATGTCATCACTGATGTCATTTGAGATGTCATCAGTGATGTCATCAGTGATGTCATCAGTGATGTCATTGACCATGTCATGAGTGATGTAATATGTGAGGTCATAAGCAGTGCATTGCGGGGGCGTGACTTAGCTTACTATAACGGCTGAATTTCTCCGGTTTTGAATGAGTAAAATCTGACCCTAACTATAACGTCTCTGTAACCTTTGTTTTTTTTAGTGAATTTCTAAGATTTTTTTAATTCTATTTGCTAACTATAACGTCCTTGTAACCTTTGTTTTTTGTGTGAATATATAGTGTATATGTGTATGTATATATATATGTGTATGTATATATATATATATATATATATATAGATATACAGAGCGTCTATGCAATATATAAAATGTGCAGGGAATCCCAGATTATATTTCAGATGCGAGGCCACAGATAATGTGACAGGCGATATTATGCTAGCGATACAGGCAACCACACACTGCTGTCTAACACTGCTACAAGGACCCACCAATGAGATCGGAGGGTCACAGAAGTCACACATGACATCACAGGTTCAGACAGGTCATACATAGGGACAGGGAGATAAATACTTCTGATTCCTCTGTATTGCAGGTACATAAAGCCTCTGGTTGTAGCTTGTGCACAGGGTGCACCATCATTGCCAATTTAGGTATTTAGGTGAGATCTGGCTCCACATCTATTGGTCGCTCATCCACTTCCGCTTTTGACTGCAGATGAGATCATGTCGCAGTTCCCGAGCAGTAAAAGCAGCAATGCAGAGAAGAAGAGGGACGGATCATCCACAGCGGGCGTGACAGAGACGGGGAGAGGCAAAGGCGCAGAGGACGGAAGTCAGGCAACGTGAGTGTCGCCTCCATTTCGATTACTAATGTTTGACAGTAATATCCATAGAATAATAGGCAAGTGGGTGTTTAACACAAAACCAGGTTAAGAGTCCTTGATGAGCGTAATTTAAACTGTTTGGGAGTATGAACAGCAAATACAGACAGGCATACCCTCGTAGAGCAGAGTTATAGATCATTGTAGGAACCTGACATTTAAAAAGAACATGGGAGAAGAATAGTGGAGAGCGGATGAGAAAGTTATGCAAGAGAAGCTGAAGCAGTGAAATAATTACTAATCGGGTCTATGCACATTATCATCCTTATGCTCCATTATGTCATTAATGTTTGTGTGCTGTGACATCAGTACATCGCCACTGCTTGCTATGCCATGGGATCCAGGCTACACTCTACTGATGAGACCCCAAAAGACTGAAACAAGTCTGGGGTGGCTTGTGTTCTTGCACTAAGGTGACGTGGCATGGCAGTTCGGGCTGGGCTGTTTTTATTGGACAGGACCAAGATTCATTAGCATATGGTTGCTCCCCATCTACAGTGTCATTGTGGACAAAAACGTGATCTAGAATGCTGCACAAGTGATTGCTATTGGCTGAAACCTTTGCAACCATTCCACCCATCAACTTTTGCTGTTTTAATCTCTGCGTTGTTCATGTGGTGTGATGTCATCTCACAAACTATGTGTGCTCCATAATGCCATCAACTTGTCTTGTGCGCTCTGTGTAAAGTCACCTCATGGCATCCCTATCCTCTGCTCTGTCATCCCAAAGATTCTGAATGATGTTATGTTATTACACGGCCTCCATGAGTTCTATGATGTCATGTCAAGATTGCCTCTATTCTATTCTATTTAATGCGATTTATAGAGCGCACAGCTACCCAAATGGGCCTCCCAGCGCTATAAACAACCAGAATAGCTACAACCTTTCAAAGAACCATCTGCCCGGCTTACACCGGTTCGCCTAGTTTACAAACAGCCATGCTTTTAGCTGCTTCCTAAAACTAGCTTCATTTTCTATTTTGCGAACGACCGCAGAGACTTTTTCCTTGATTTTCTTCGTGTGATGTAGTCTACAAAAACTAGACTGAACATTGTTGTAGGAAGGTGGAATCTGACTATATGGTTGCCCCCACTTTTTTCCTGGTGTTTTGCTGGTTTATGACTTAGTTGGACTGGGACCCTGCTATTCAGGGCCCCAGTCTATCTGCTCTCTCTAAACGACATGGAGTGCACTCTAGGTGCACTAGTGATTGGATACTGTGGTGCCTTATGAGTCCCTAGTATATGGTACCTTAGGTGCCAAGGGCATAGGTACTTCACAGGCCTACCAGGGGCTGCAGCATGTATTATGCCACCCCTGGGAAGCAGTCTAAATCTGACACCACAGGCCTGCTACTGCAGCCTGGGTGAGGTGGTGCTAGCACCCCTCACTGAGATATAGGTTTCCTATATCTCTCCTGCACACACATATAAACCTATCAGTCACCCCTAAGGCAGGCCCTATCAATCCTGAGGGCAGGGTGCTTGGCTTCTATGTGAGGGGGTGCCTCTGCCTGAGCAGGGCCCCTCTGCAGCTCTCAGAGTCTATTCTCTGGTGCTGTTTGTGGATGCGGTTAAACCATATACTATTAAGTGCATTATATCCTCGCGGTAAATGCTAACTTTGGAATGGCTGCATCAAAACATGTCGTGTTTGGTGTCAAACATCTTGGAATACTACCCCCCGCCAATCTTGGCGGCGGGGGTAGCATTCCACCCTTCTAGAGGGATAAGACATGTACCTGCTGTGGAAACGCGGTAGAATCCTAAAGAGCCCTGGCATCACAAAATGGATGCCACCAGTCACAGACACTGGGCTGCCCTCCTGCTGATGACCGAAACTCGCAGTGGAGGAAGCCCAACAATAGGCATCCTGTCACAGGGAGGTGTAACCACCTCCCAGACAGGGTTTAGTGTATTGGGGCTGGGTGGGTGCACTCTTAGAGTGCTTTGAAGTCCTGCACTGGGGGAGCAGAAGGCTCCTCTGTGCATATGCCAGTTCAAACCGGCTCAGGGGCTACCTGCCCCTGCTCTGGCGCGAAACTGGACAAAGGGAAGTGGGTGTAGCCACCCCTCCCTTGACCCTCCCATAGGTGGGGTCATAGAGCTAGTCCATCCCCTCTTTTCAGTATAAGAAGGGGAACCCTTGAACTTGCTAGTTAGATAACCCCTGGACGATGCTCTACAGAAGAATCCTGGCCCTTCGACGTTCCACTACCTTTGGAAGACAGAAGAATCTCCCTTGGAGTCAAGGAGTGACTCCCTGCTTGGCAGGCACCAAAAATGACAACGACGGTCGCAAACTACGCCGCTCCCGCCGGAGTCCGAAGTCCCTGCAGCCCAAGAAGTGGATTTCCTGACTTCTCCAAGGCCATCGTGAGTCCCCAGCGAAGCTGAGGCAAGTGGACCCCACGAGTGACGAGGAACCGCGACCCCTGGGTACCGTGCACTATTGTCGAGTGCAACCCCTTCACAACGTTCCACGAACTTGTGCTTTGGACCACGTGTGGTCCCGACCTCTAGCAGGAATCCTCCGAAGATCAGAGGCCTACACCGTCCAGAGTGACCGTGGGCCCCTGTTGAGTGATTCCGCCCGAGGTGTCTTCGCGATCCCTTGCCAGCCGGCTCGTGGGTCCCCAGAAGACTTCTTAAAGAAACCAAAGGGCTCCCCTGGTTGCTCCAGGCCTGCCCTGATTTACCCTCGCTGGGTGAGTCCCTCAGACCTTGCTGGTCTGTGCCATCGACTTTTCTTCATCTCCCCGAGACTTGCTGTTGCCAAGGCTTGTTGGCTCCAATCGAGTGGCCGACACCGCAGTAAGCTGCAGACTTCGTGGGACCCACAGAATCCAGCTCCTGGTCGTCGTCGACGCCTCCTGGACCTCGTGGCTGAAGAGTCAAGGCACCCGCAACCGACCTGAATCAACCGACGACGGTGGGCATCCATCTTCCTTGCCCCGAGTCACTGCCAAGTGACTTTGAACACTGTCCCCTCTGCTTTCAGGTCATCCTTCTTCAGAATCCAGGCTTGGATTCCACCGGACACTTCTTCAGCTCCCGCAAGCAGCAAGTCTTCTTTGTTCGTCATTGAAAACGACGCCGCGACCCGACACCAAAGGACACCTCATGCACCCGGCTTCCCTGGGTGAGGTAACTCCAGCACTACGGTGCTCCTGTGGGTGTGGGCCCTAGAACTACTTACCCTGTAAGTGACTTGCTTGTAGGTTCTCCCGAAGTCTCCTAGAACTCTTAATTTCCAACCGCGACTTGCCCCATTGAAGTTAACGGCGATCCGCGCCTGTGTATCCACACTGCACGCGTCCCCCGTGGGTCCTTTACTTACCTGCCTTGGGTGGTTTCGTGAGGCCCCAGCACTTCTGAAGGCCCTAGGCCTTGTCTCCCTGCAAGTCGTTGTTGCTACGTCCCTTTTTTAGTATATGGTCTGGTACGCCCCTAGGGCCCCCGCCATATTTTGTGCTTAACTTATTGTGAAACGTTGATTTGTGCATATGTTTGTCTTCTAATCTCATAAAGAGATTAGTAGAGAGTTATTTAGAAATAAATACATATATATTTGATATATATACCTGTGTGGTGTCTTTTCATTTGGTGATTCAAGAGATTATATGGTAAAACAAGCTGCTTTACATTCCTTCAAGACTTAGCCTGAAGGCTGCTCTCCACAGCTACCACTAGGATAGCTTTCTTTAAAAGGTTGTCTTAAACCTATCTACCATAAGAGTCGATTTGCCCTGGTGCAAGGTGTCCACTTTAATTAGTGAACAGCATATACCAGGCCAACTTCTCACAATTGTCTATTCTGATTCCTTGCCTTGGGAAAGCCCTGGGCGTGCCAGCCACTTTCAGGTGAAGCACGTGTCGGCTGTGTTTCCTTTCACATCAGGCTCTAGATCTGGATGCTCTCAATAAAAAACAACCAAAGATACAGAGAACGTTTTGGCCATTTATTCCTAAGAAAAAAAAAAACACACACACACACAAAAAAAGCCCAGGTACTGCCTGTCTCTCTCATGCTCCCTAAAACGAACTTCTTTTTCCATTTTGTGAATTCTATCTGGTAGAAAGTTCCATCACCTTGTGGTCAAATAGGAAAAAGGGTGTCCTCCCCCCTGGAAGCGACCATCCCTTCATGGTAAACATGTATTTTGAGGCTTGAAACATAGCACTGAAGCAACACAACTTGTGGTCTTAGAGAATCTCTGATCCATTGTGGCTCTGCTGCTCTTATACTGCCCTTATGGTGCACTTATACTGTTGGACCAATAGACTGCGTTTAATATGGTCTCATATGCCATCCTCTTAAAGTATTTCTTCAACATCACGGTGTGTAAAGCCGCCCAGAAATGGCTGCATTTAGCTGACAGGTCACAATTGGTCTCTCAGCCGCCTCATAACTCTTTTTCCTTTCCTCTTTACTATGAGGTCCCTCTTAAAACCCCAAATTGTTCAATGTTTACCCACCACCTCTTGCTGAGTTAGTCCGGTCTTACGGATTTAACATCTTATTGAATGCTTACAATACTCAATTGATAGTATTGATATCAGTCTCCCTAATGGCCACACAGGAGACCTTCAGGGCATGTATGTCAGAGGTAGCAAAATGGATAAATGACAGCTGCCTCAAACTAAATAGCGAAAAAAATGAAGTATTGCCATCAGCACTGAGTCTGGTCTAAATAATGGAGATCTTCAGACCCTGGCCCTCATCCTGTTCCCTCAGTTGGAGCTACAAAGTTTTCTGCTACCAAGAGCTCTTAGGAAAGTTCTTCGTTTCTTGCTCATCGCTGTTCGTAAGGCAGTGTCTCATGCCTTAATCACCGAATGGTTGGATTACGACTATTCCCTTTGTTTGCTCTTCCAGGCCATGTGATGCATTGGCTCTAAATTGTCCAAAATTCAGCTGTAGGCCTTCCTCTCAAGCTTCCTCATAGGCACTCGGAAGCTTTCCACCTAAAAGAGCACCACTACTCATGCTCTAGCTTTACGTCAGCCTACTTCGTTTTCAAGGTCTTCTCCAATAGAGACCCGTCTTATATTCAGAACCTCTTTCTGTGGTATGCACCTTCTCATACCCTAGGATCATCCAGATCCAATTTTGTCTGTGTTCCCCGACGTTAAAAGGTGGAAGGTCCTTCGCTTTCGGGGCGTCTTCACTATGGAACTCAATTCAATTCAATTATGCTTTATTCAATTTCATTTAAAATCATAAATGCAAGATACAATACATCCAACAATATACTTAAAAACAATTATGCATACTTAACAAAATATATAAAATAATGTCGATTTATATAAATAAAATCACAAATCGCATGCATAAATAGGTTAAAAAACGTGCAAATAAAAAAGGTACCATAAAAACAGTGTTGCACATAGTTAAGGCTTTTTCCCTCACAATGATCACCGGCCACAAAATTGTTTGCCATACAACAACATATGTCCAAGCTAAATAAAGGACTCTCTTCCTCTTGATCTCTACCTCATGAAATTAGAATCCAATTTCAGGAAAATAATTTAAAACAAGCACCCTCAGAAAGAAAGAAGATGATTATACTCATACATACGTGTGCGAATACTTACACACACACATGCGCACAAGCCTGTACACACACTTGCATGCATGCACAAACACAGAACACACAGACACACACCCTTCGAAGATGAAGGACTCTGAGGTCATAAAATACACCTTATGGCCGTGAATAACTACCATCCATGCAGCGCAGTGCAGCACTGCATGAAAATCAGCAGTATTGTGTTGCATGAATGGGAGATATTGCACAGCGCTATATTTAGCAAAAGATTCACACCAATGATGTTATCGGCTGTGATTGCTCTAAAACTGTATTACCATGACACGTAGGGGGAGATTTACTAAGATTTTGTGGCGTGTTTGCGTCACAAAAGTGACGTAAATCGGCGCAAAATCTTTTTTTCCCAATTTACTTTCCAGCACTAAACTTGTTAAGCGCTGGAAATAACAGAAAAGTAACGAGAAGCAGCACATAGCGCTGCTTTGCATTACTTTGAGCCATGGGGGCGTACCAAGGGTGGTGCATTGGTGTTCCCATGCAACCACCCAAGGTTTCTCTCGCTAAACCCAATTTACTAAATAAAGTAGATTGGGTTTGCGTGAGAAAACTGCACCCTTTTCAAGTAGGCTCAGGGAAGGAGAAATGCTTTCATTTCTCCTTCCTTTTTCAACTTTGCATGTATGCTGCACTGTACAGCACACATACAAAGTGTGAAAATGGTTAAAGTGAGTCTGTGCATAGTATTTTGTACTGGAAGGGTTCCTTCCAGTACAAAACCTATGCTAGACTCACGGAGACATCCTTGCACCATGGTGCAAAGGTGTCTCCGTGGTGCACGACAGCTGATTTCAGCACCTGCGCTAGTGAGACGGGAGGAGAGTGCCTTATTTTAGTAAATAGGGTGCTCTCCTCCTCTCTCCTTTTCACGTAGTGCAGCGCAGCATTTGCTGCTGCTGCTGCAGTGCAGTGCGCTACGTTAAAAGATAGTACATCTGCCCCTAAGCATTGTAGTAAGTGACCTAGTGGCACCTTGTGTGAGATTTGTACTCGGGTTACACTCTCCGGTGTAAATTTCAACTCTCAGACAACTGTCCGAGGCTGAACTAAAGAGAAGGGGGACCCCTGACTAAATGGAGGCAGGTAAGCAGGGGAAATAAGGAACACCAAACACACAAGGAACTACCTGCCCCATATTATCAAAACAAGGCCCTAGAAGAAGGACCTAAAATTCATCCACTATCTCTGGAGCAGATCAAGAGCAAATATGAATAATCACATCAAGTTTTACAAAAATTATGATAGTTTTATTAATAGTACAGTCATTTCAACAATTTATAAATACAAATAATTATCACATCATATGATGGTTTATTAAAGCAAAATTCAAAAATTCAAAAAACTCAGTCCCACACATCAGACTTCAAACAACACACTCATACCATCAAGCATTCCCAGGATTCATCATAAAGACTCACGCATCATTCACACAGCTTCAAAGAACAATGTAGAATAAAAAATTGTGCATAACAGCCCCAAGATGGTCAGGTGACAGAATGGAAACAAGTCATCAGGGGGTAGGGAAGAGAATGATCCAGCTGCCCCCACACGAATAACGCCAACGCGCTTTTCGGTGTGTTGCCCCAGCCGGGGCTACACCTTCATCAGGGCAGAGATGGACAATGAGGGGTGGGACAAAGCACCCATGATAATGGAAGCAAAATGCGCCGTAAATAGTTTCTAAAATGAGGGCGAAGAGGAAAAACCCAGCAAAGAAGGCTTCTCCACAGGGTTCAAACAAAGAAAGATCACAATGGATTCTCTTCCACAGGATACAAGGAGATCCTTTTCTTGAAGCCAAACACGGAGTTATCTCATAAGGAGAGGCAGATCCAGCACATTTAGGCGGTTCACAGACATCAGAAAATTCATATATTGATTCATAGGCCGCGGATCGGTCAAGTACGTCTTTTCAGCAAACAAAGGGGGGGGGGGGCTCAACGGCGCACCTCCTCGTTTGCCCGACGAGTCTGGGAAAGAATCACCTTGTGTGAGATTTGTTCTCAGGTTACACTCTCCGGTGTAAATTTCAACTCTCAGACAACTGTCCAAGGCTGAGACACGTCCAATATGTAGTTTCAAAGTAATTTCATATCTTTTAGTTGCGAATGTCTCTCATTAATTTACTTGCCTCTTGTTTGCGCCCTGTTGCATTTGGTGTCAGGCTTTCACACAAAGCATGGTTATAATCTTTTGGTAGACCTGGCTTTTTACCTTTATTTAGTCACAAAATACTGGTTTCCTGTTATTCAGCCTACTAAGTACCACGCATCAGACGTTAGACTAACGCATTTCAGTGTGGTGGTCCGCATCACCGCACTGAAATGGAAAGACACCCATTTCAAGAGGAGCGCCTGCCTCGACTGTCGAGCCGTACTAGTGATTTTATACTGAGTAAAAGTAAAGCTGAAGTGCCAGCACGCTGCACTGCAGGCTGGCTGAGCTAGCGTTCCTAAGTGGCTCCAAATAACAAACATTGTATACATAGGATAGGAAGGATTTCGTGGCGTGGCATTACGTGATCTGGCTGATGTCACAGGCAGTGCCCAATGGCTACTACCGAGACATCAGCCGCCTGACTGAGGAAAGTGACACTGTGACTTTAATAATAGGCGCCGCAGGGCATCCTGCTGCCGCCGGCTGTTTTGAAAGTGTGTGAAAGCCACCCCTCCCCCTAAACTGTTCTCCCTACGAGGGTTTCAATGTCATGAATTTCTCCACTCATTGGCTCCCACCCTCCAATCCCTCCTATGTCCTTTAGCTCTCTCTTCCCATGACACAGTCCTCTCTAGCCAGCTGCCAGTTCACCTGCAGAGTCTGCCCAGTCATTGTTATCTCAGACAGAGCCGATACTTGAAGTAACCTCGGCTTAAGGCGATCACTTGGGTCCTCATTCCATTCCATTGTTTTTAATCCACATGCCACTCCAGACACAGACCCACAATATGCAAACCAGTCTAGGTCCTTCTCCACTATCTCAAGTTAAGTACATCAAGAGTTGGCCACAAGAATTCCAAACACATTTTCGGTCTTACTATATTTTGAGCAGAAAGTTGATTTTACAAATCATTAACATACATGGAGATGCAGTGAAATAAAGCTTCATGGTGTACAGTGACCTTCAGCTGCAGGCCAGGGGGGGGTGACGTCGGTCTGACTTTATTTGTATTGATTAGCAGTGTGCTGTCTTTTCTTCAGTTCACAGTTTGTGCTACCGCACATGTCCACCCAAGACTGATGCATGATGGATAGGCTGTTCTTTCGTTCTAAAAAATGGTGTTCTACCACTCTCTTATGCACCAAATTCAAATGCAGTCTTGGATGAGCCTTCTTCGCGATCGTGAAGGAGTGTATTTCTTCACACTGAGGAGCATATTTACAAGGAAATGACGGAGGGCGTAGCTGTGGCAAATTCTGCAGTGCCACGTTTCGCCATTTCCAAAACCCAGGGATGCGCCGTATTTAGAACAATGCAGCGCACCCCTGTGTTTTCCCTAGCGCTAAAAGTAGCTGCCTAGCGCCAACGCAGACACCCTTGCGCCATAGTGCAAGGGTGCCAGCGTTACAGGGAATGATTGTTTATCTGCAGGAAGGTGTCCCTTCCTGCAAATAGACAATAAAAATTGAATTTTGCACTTTCCATGTGTGCTGCAGCACACATGGATCAAAGCAGAAACGAGGAGAAATAAAAGTATTTCCCCTCGTTGCGCGATTCTAATGCCTGCTATTGCAAGGTATTCGTTTTTTTGCGCTGCCTCAGATTTGCACCTTCTTATAAATCTGGGGCAGCATCGAAAAGCAATGGGTGCTGTGGATGGAACAGTCACAGAAACACCCATTGCACGCCCCTTTCACACAGATACCTGCGTGAAAGGGTACCTAGGTTACAAAGCGGCGTTAAGCCACAAAAAGTGACTTAATGCCGCTTTGTAAATATGGTGCTGGGCATTGCGCTACTGGAACGTCAAAAAATGTGATGTTCCGGTGGCGCAATCCCCTTGTAAATATGCCCCTGTATCTTATGTCTACTTCCCAAGGACTGTTTTACCAGAGGCGCTCTGATGTATTGTGCGGGGTCACATGCAAAGAGCAGGTGTGATCTTCATCCAAATCTGCCCTCTTACAGAAATTCCCCCCAAATACTTCAAAGCTATCTCTTTAGTAATATTCAAGAAATCTACCTTTATTTAAAAAAAAAAAATCACTAGATGTTTTCCAAATGTCACATTATGCCACTTACTGTGCAGACATGATTATCTCATGTCACATGACCTCACTTCCTGTGATGTCATTGGAGACGTGTATCACTTCCTCTGATTTCAGGAGTAAACCCCGTGTTGTGTCGCTTTTGCTAATTTTGGCATTTACGTCAGTGCCGGACTGGCATTTATTCCATCTGATAATTCCCCGGTTGGCTGGAGTCTTTAAAGGCCAGTGTTTCAAGACAAGGGGCTGCTTGACGCCTCTGCTACTTCCTCCAGCTCCCCCAGGTTAACAGCTGGACAAGGGAGTGTTTTAGGATAGATATAGGATAAAGAGAGAGAAATGACAAAAGGAGAAAGAGAGAAATGACAGACGAGGAAGGAAGCATGGCTGGTTTGAACATTTTGCTTTTCGTTCCCACTCCGGCCCTGCTTTTGGTTGCTCAACATTAGTACGAGTTCTGCAGTCAGGAGTAACATTCGGAAGGGTTTCTTTTCTATGGCTTTGGATTTTTCCCCTTTTAATGCTATTGGCTCTGATGGCTAGAGGGCATTTCTGTAGTGGGTGTTGTCACCGGGACATGTGAAGAACTGACCCCCTTCCCATCTCTTGGCTCAACATCTAAGACCATCCAACTTCTGTTCACCAGTTTATTAGTGCACGCCCACCCACCCTCTGCACCAGGCTGGCAAAACTGCAGGAAATGCAGAGTTCCCGTAACTACTTAATTTGGAAGATGCATATTAAATGTGCATATTAATGAAGCCTTAACACAAAAGGGCTCTGCGATCATGGCCACGCTATCGTTTAGCATTCCTCTGGCTTGAAATGGGTGTTATTCAAGTCCCTTAAAAATACACGCAAACACTTTTTAGCCTTTTCTAAAACCTTTACTAGTGTAATGCAGATGGCAAAAAGTCACACATTAAAGTAACATAGCTCAGGGGGTTAATCAGGCCTAATTTGTGCCTGTGGCTTCCTGTGTTCAGCACCAGCACGTAATTCCTAACACCTTTTGTTTATGACAGTCCCCCACAAGGTGGCACTGTCTGACTATTTTTTAGCACAGGCACATTGGCTGAGGGTTCATCAATTCAATGTACTGTAAAAAAAAAACAATACATAATACCAGTGCGTCCAAGTCATTCTTACAACTTTGTGTGGCCTGGAATAGTCCAAATGGGCAAACACGAAGGAGAATGATATTATTCAGTGGCACTGGAGGGGCAGTGGGTGGTGCAAGTGGCAGTGGCTTAGTCAGAAATACCTTAAGCCCCAGTACTTGTTTTTCTACAAATTTAGCGCTGGATGTTTCTCTTTTGTCATTTCTTTTTGAACTTGTAGCTGTCATCACAGGGGGTTCAAATGCAAACAGCTCACACTAACAGCACAAAGAAGCTTCGAACCTGTGACAGGAAGCGCTATAAAGAAACACCATGGTTTCCCTGCATTGGACCCAAGGCACCCACAAATAAGACGGGTTATATTTTTTCAATGCTTCCATGGTAACACCTTACTCACCAGACAAGAAAAACATTATTTCCTGTCTCCTTAATCATAAGGATTCCCACTGTTTGTGTGATATGCTCGGATGTTTGCCCAGAGGAGCGCCTTGACATTGTGTAGTGGGCGCTAAGCAGATAATCATCACAAGCATAGAACCGCATAAAACATTTATTCTGAAGCACCTCTCTGTGTGGCCCATGATTCTGGTCTTTATCACTTTTGATCATTTTCAATTTTTAATGAATTAGTTTAATATGATTTTTGTTTAGCCCGTCCTCTTAAAAAAGGCACTAGCAAAAATATTAATTATAATTCCAGATTTGTAAAGCGCGACTTATCACCCCTAGGGGTATCCAGGCGCTGGGGGGCCGTTGGGGAGATTAAGTGACCTATTGCCCAGAGCCACATGGTACTGAGCTGAGCTGCCGCTGGCGATCGATTCGCGAGCCCCGCCCTCCGGAGTCAGCCGTCTGGCTGCTGCGCCATACCTCTCCCTACCATTAGATCTGACGTTTTGTTAGAAGTGCTTATTAACAGTTGGGTAACGTTGTGTGTGTTGCCTTTAGCTATCCTAGAAAGAAAAATCCCATACTGAAGCAAAATCTGGGACTACAAAAATGTGGAAGCTGTCAGTAGGCCCCATTGCTGATCAGACTGTATTAGCAGAGATAAGCTGCACCGTCATAGAAGAGTGCTATGAAAAGGAGCCAAAAGATGACATTTGCATGTTGTTAATCATACACAGTAGATACTTATGACAAATACCAGTATTTTTGTTGCTTCTTTAAGACAGCCTATGTGGGTGCGCCTCTTTACTTTGTCAACAAAACAAAAGCCACAAATCCACCATGTGAATGTGATGGCAAGGCAAAACATATGAACACTGAAGGGCAATTGGTGACCAGCACTCTATCCTTATAGCACTTCATCCAAACAGCACATTACTTAAACATTAGAGCAGTAAATGAGCAATTAAAATGTCATTGTGTAAGTAAAGTAAATACACTATATTTTGGTGGGTTGAGGAAAGTCAGGGCAATAAATAAACAGGCGTTTAAATTCTGTGTTTATCTTGTCACGTTTGCTGATGATTCAAAGACAGAGGTCAAATGTCAGGCTGCTTTATTCTTGTAACATGGAGGATTGGTGTTTACTTTTCTTTCACTGACTGCAAAGTGAGAGGGTTTTTGAAGTGAATTATGTAACAGTGCAGGATGTTGTTTATTACAACACATTGTAAATAAGTGTAAATGAACTGTATGTATCCAGCAGTTAGGAAAGCAAAAATGAGGCAATCTTTGTGTAATCCTGAAGTGTGCTGGAAACATAGATTTTAATAGGATCAAAACAAATCAAGACACTTACTTGGTGATGCGCTAATGATAAATATTCACTGAAACCCGGTTTCCACACATTATCATTTGTGTGTACGTAAGTTTTATCAGTAAAACTGAATGTCTGCAAATTTAGTGCCAATTTCAGTGAAAAATGTGCTGTCTGTAAATGGCAATGCGCTACCACACAATGCTTTAGTTACATTGAAAAATCGCCCCCACTCATGTCGATTAAAGGTAGGTGGGTTGCAAAACTTTGTTGTTCTAAAAAGTGGGTTGTGGTTCTAAAACGTTTGGGAACCACTGCACTATAGAACACTGGGTCTCAGTTACATGCAACATGTCATGTTGCATCTGTAGTCTGACTAGAGGACTACTTTGTGATGCCCTAGCACCAAAAACGAATGGGTGCACACAGGGGAGAAATGAACCATCTATGAAATGGATTTGACGCGATGGACAGTCCATCCACACAAACCACGAAAGTCTACGGCTAAAGGGGTGACCAAAAGCCCCCTCTCTCTATGCACTATTTCCTATTGTACTTTATAAATAATTGATGATATGATGTCTTCAAGACAAATGAAGCTGCTTGCAGCCAGACGTAAGCATTAAAGCATTCTCTGCATACACTTGATGATGAAAGGAATTTGTACAACTTTATTAATAGGACCGATAATACTTCAAGTACAGCAGGCCAGCTGTTCATAGCCTTTGGCCCATCTATGCATGGAAATCAGCTATCAAAGTCAAACCTTTCAAGATAGTTTATAGCAAGTGTCAGATATCAGTAACAAGTATCCATCATTCTCTAATGGCAACTGCTATTGAACTGTCAAACAAGTATTGGCAGAGCCAATAGATCTGGCATTGACTGCCAGCTTTTTGCCTTTGCCAGGGCCTTTGTCATGGTTTTTGTAAAACTTTATTATTGGGGAAGCTGAAAGACCCTCATCAACCTAACAAAAATGGTAAGAAACAAAAATATTTTTTTGTTTTCAAAAGCCTACTTTACTATAGAAATACCTGCCACTTAAGGGAACTAGTTTGTGTGTGGATATACTCCTTTTGAAAGGGGAGAAGGATGCCATCACTTCCAATGAATTTACTTTGCTGAAGTGGGCTGACACACATCACCTTGCTGTATGTTGTAGTGGGCAGAAAAAAAATGTGACTGACACAATAAAAGACGAATGGATGAAGAAGCTGGCTGAAAGCTCTTTTAATAAAATCAATCAATTAAACAGTGCTTGAAAAGCACAGATTATCACCCATGAGGGCATCCAGGCACTTGGTTGCTGGGCTTAGTCAAAAAGCCAGGTCTTGAGTCTCTTCCTGAAGTTCATCAGCAAGGGTGCGGTTCAGAGGTGGAGAGGGAGGGCGTTCCAAGACTTGGTGACGAGGTGGGAGAAGGGGAGTCCTCCGCTGTCGCTCCGGTGGATGTGCAGTGTCTGTGCAAGGGCAAGGGAGGCGGAGCGCAGGTTTCTGATTGGTTGGTAGAAGTTTAGGTGGTGGTTTATGAATGCTGGTCCTTGGTCGTGGAGAGCTTTGTAGGCATGTGTCAGTAGTTTGCATTGGCATCTTTTCTGGACGGGGAGCCAATGGAGGTTCCTCAGGTGTTGGGTAATGTGGGTCTGTTTGGGCAGGTTGAGTATCAGTCTGGCAACGGAATTCTGTATCGTCTAGAGCCTTCTCATGAGTTCGGTTGTGGTTCCTGCGTACAATGCGTTGCCGTAGTCCATATGGCTGGTGATTAGTGCGTGTGTGACTGTTTTTCTCGTGCTTGTGGGGAGCCATTTGAAGATTCTTTGGAGCATGCACAGAGTGTGGAAGCAGGCGGAGGTGACTGTGTCGATCTGTTGTTTCATGGTGAGTTTGCTGTCCAGGATGAGGCCGAGGTTGCGGGTGTGATTCTTGTGGATGGGGTTGTTTTGAGTTTGGCGGGCCACCAGGTGTCATTCCAGAGAGAGGCATGGTTGCCAAAGATCAGCACTTCGGTCTCGTCTGTGTTGAGCTTCAGACAGTTATCCTTCATCCAGGCTGTAACATTCTTCATGGAGTTGTGGAAGTTGGTCTTGGTGGAGGTGGGGTCTGCTGAGAGCATGAGGATGAGCTGTGTGTCGTCGGCGTAGGATATGATGTTGATATTGTGGGTTCTGACGATGTCAGCCATGGGTGTCATGTAGGCGTTGAAGAGTGTGTGGCTGAAGGATGAGCCTTGAGGTACCCCACAGACGGTGCTCGTGGGTTCCGAAGTGAAGGGGAGAGGTGGATTCTCTGCATGCATCCTGTAAGGAAAGATGCGATCCATCTGAGTGCGTCTCCCTTGATTCCGATCTGGTGCAGTCTCTGGATGAGTGTGTGGTGGAAAACGGTGTTGAAGGCTGTGAATAGGTCGAGAAGGATCAGGGCTGCAGATTCTCTTCTGTCGAGTAGGGTACGAATGTAGACTGTGGGAGCGATCAGGGCTGCCTCGGTGCCGTGGTTGGCTCAGAAACCAGATTGGGAGGCATCTAGCAGGTTGTTCCTCTCCAGATGTTTGGTGAGCTGACAGTTGATGGCTTTCTTCAGGACTTTGGCGAGAAACAGGAGCAGCAAGATGGGGCGGTAGTTCTGGAGTTCGCTGAGGTCTGCGGAGGGTTTCTTGAGGAGAAGTCTGACCTCTGCATGTTTGCATGCGTCGGGTAAGGTGGCTGTGGTGATGGATACTTTGAGGATGATTGTGAGTTGGTGGCTAATCTCGTTCCTTCCTAGGTTGAGGAGGCGGTGGAGGAGGTGGTTGGTGAGTGCTCCAGAGTGGATGGAGTTCATGATGACTGTAGTGTCCGGTGTGGTACGCTATTGTGAGAAATGACTGGGATGGGAAAATAGGTGGAGGAGTAAACATCATTTTTAAGGAAAAGATTGTGTGCAAAGCATCCCCATTGGAGATTGTAGGAGTTGAAAACCAACTTTTTCAATTAAACTGCCGCACTCATTTACTTTTACTGGTCTGCCCTTATATCGACCACCGGGGCCAGCTGCAGATTTTGTTAATGTCATACTAGAGATGATAGCGACATACAGCTTTCAGTCAGCAAATTTCACGCTGCTGGGGGACTTGAACATTCATGTAGATGACACCTCATGTACACAGGCATTTAACTTTTGCAAAGGCCTATCAGCGCTACAGATCACCCTACTGGTCCTGTCTTCCACCCATGTTAAAGGTCATATATTGAATCCTATCTGTTCAAATATGCCTAACATGAAGGTGGAGACCCAGTAATATGGTCGGATCACTTGATGGTGCAGTTCTCCATTTCTTGAAAAAAAGCAAACAACTCTAAGGGAGCTCTGGCAAATCCGACTAGACACTGGTCTAAGTTAGATGTTAAGAGTTGGGAGATGGCTCTTGCTAACACTATCCCAAGCCTGGAAGACGAAGTCTCCACCTCCTATTTTTCCTTTAAGGAGTGGATAAATTCGACATTAGAAAAGTTACTCCCTATGAAAGTAGGTAGGCGTCCCCTAGTTAGAGCCCGTGCTAAATGGTTCTCTCCAGAGCTAAAGGAACTAAGAAAGGAATGCAACAGATACGAGAGGATCTAGAGACGTCAATATGACGATGATAGCAAAACAATTTACAAGAAAGCTTTAAAGAAGTATCAGCAAGCAATCCACAGAGCTAGGTTACAAGACTTTGCGGATCGAATTATTCAGTCCTCCCAGCCTACTAGAGACATTTATTCCATTGTAAATTAATTCTTAAAACCCAAGGTCATCGGGCCCTCCCCTTCTCAAGCACAATGTGAAGAGCTGCCCAATTCCACTGTTGGAGCCTTTATAGTGATGGGCAGAATGGAACTTTCTACCTTTCCCCCACTAAGTAGAGATAAAAACTGACAACTACTAGCTCTGTAAATTCTGGCTCCCTTCTTGACCCTGCCCCCATAGAAATTCTGATGCAAGGAGGAGATGCCATCATCTTACCTCTAAGGACCATTTATAACCAGAAAATAGAAAGTGGCCATATTCCGGTTTCCTGAAAACATGCTATCATATGTCCACTGTTGAAGAAACCCTCCCTAGACCCTGATCGGGCAGAACAATATAGTCCAATATCACTACTCCCAGGGGGAGAAAAATATTGGAAAAGTTGATAAACGGGCATCTTACATCCTATCTGGAAACTAACAACTTACTACACCAGGCACAAATGGGGTTTCATCCTGGTTGCAGTATAGAGACAGACCTACTATTAGCTACAGAACATCTTAAAGAAATATTGGACCAGAGTGGCTTGGCTGTGCTTATTCTTCTAGACTTAAGCACAGCTTTCGATACGGTGGCCCATCCAATTCTATGCTAGAGGATGGAGGAGGTTGGTATCACCGGCAAGGCACTTAGGTGGCTGACCTCTTTTCTAGAGATCAGGAGTTTCCAGGTAAATGAAGGGCTTTTGTCATCTGAGACACATCAGTTAAAGTCTGGAGTGCCGCATGGCTCCTCCCTGAGCCCCACTCTTTTCAATGTGTATGTCCGCCCATTAGCTGACATAATTTGCGCTTCAGATTTCACCATGATGTCATATGCGGACGACACCCAGATCGTAGTTTCCTTGTCGCCTAACATTGAATTAACATCAGGAAAGTTTTCTACGTGCTTAGAACAGGTTTCCAGCTGGATGGCGGCCAATTGCCTCAAACTAAATGGGAACAAGATAGAGGTCATTGTTTTGGGAAACAATCCTTCCCTATGGGACCAGCTTTTGTGGCCCCTGCGACTAGGGGAGCGCCTTTTTTCAAAACCTGAAAAGCCTAGGGGTGGTTTTGGACAAAGATCTGTCCATGGCCTCTCAGGCTAAGAAAGTGGTAGGGACATGCTTCGGCTTTTTAAGAGCCCTTAGGAAAAGTATTAAGTGGCTCCCTATGGAAACCAGAAGGAAAATCATCCAAGAGCTCATTCTATCACGCTTGGACTATGGAAATTCTCTTTTTCTGGGAAGTCCTTCCTATGTCATAAAAATGTAAGTTCTTCAGAATGCCATGGCCTGTATTTTGTTAGATCTTTCCAAACAGGAATCAGTGCGTCCTGCCCTTGCTAAACTTCAACTGGCTGCCAATAATTAAAAGAATACAATTTAAAGCTTTGTATATTGCTTATGAGCTAAAATACACATCCTGCGCCAATATCCTTCAGCATCTCATCATTCCTCACAAAGTTGTCAGAGAACTGAAATCTAATGACCTCTCCCTGCTGACAGTCCCCAGAATTAGTAGAGCAAGGGATGGAGGTCATTCCTTTGCATATCAGGTCACAAAACTTTGGAATTCCCTCCCCCTCGGTCTCGGAGCGAATACAAATCTGTTAAGTTTTAGGAAACAGCTAAAGACACACCTGTATGACTAAAATTGTGTGTTTCACTGGGTTCTATCAGCGCTGGGAAGCTCGGTCTTGGGTAGCTATGCGCTCTATAAAAACCTAGACTTAGACACATAGCTGTTCTCATGCGGAGAGACGTTGGTCGGGAGAGGCTTCAGTTGGAGTGAGGAGGCTGAGGAGGTCGGTGGGTGGGGGCTCGAAGTTCCTGTAGATGGTGGATATCTTCTTGTGGTAGTGATTCGCTAGAGCATCACAGAGTTCTTGTGAGGGAGGGATTGTGTTCTCGGTGGCTGTTGGGCAGGAGAACTCTCTGACAATGGCAAAGAGTTCCTTGGTGTGGTTGGAGCTAACCTTGATGCAGTCTGCAAGGGCGTTAGTTTTTGCATCTTTGAGTCGTTGGTTGTATTTGTTGAGGGCTGACTTGATGGTGGCTTAGTCTGTATCATCTCTGCTGGTGCGCCTTCGTCTCTCCAGTTATTTGCATTCAACTTTCATTGTGCTGAGTGCCGGTGTGTACTATCTGGCTTGTTTGGTGGATCTGCAGGTTTTGGCTGGTTTGATGGGGACAACCCAGTCTGCGGCATTGGTGATCCAGGTGTTGGAGTTCTCGACTGCATACTTCAGGTTGGTTTAGGCATCTGGCTGGATGGTGTTGAGGGCATCCCTTCATTGGGTCTGTGTCAATTTGCTCCAGCTGCGGAAGGAGGTGCTGGGAAGGTTGGAGGTGGTGCAAAGTGATCCTCTGATGGTGAAGTGGACGATGGAGAAGTCAGTCCAGGTGAGTTCCATGGTGTGGCTGTATTTGACTCTGTTGCTGGATGTGAAGATAGGGTCCAGTGTGTGTCCTGCTCTGTGTGTGGGGTCTGTGACCAACTGGGTGAGGCCGATGTCCATTTGTTCCAAGAAGTTGGTGGAGTCCGTGTCTGTGGGGTCGTCCAGGTGGAAGTTGAGGCTCCAAGGACAATGTAGTGTTTGGATTTGATGGCGAGTGGGGTGATGAAGTCTGTGATGATGCCCCAGAGGTCGGTGCATGTACCTGGGGGTCTGTAGGCGAGGGTGCCTTTAATGGTTGTTTTGTCATCGGTGTGGAGTTGGAAATTCAGGTGTTTCCTGGTCAGTGTGGTGTCGTCTTCAGTGGTGGTGCAGCGGATTGATTCTTTGTGGATGATGGAGATGCCACCTCCGTGTTTGTTGGTGCGGTCCCGGTGTGTCATCTTGTAGCCATTAGGCATTGCTGTGGTGAAGGTTACGTCAGGGGCGAGGGTGGAGATGGTGTCCCAGACATCGGTGGTGTGTTTCCAGAGCGATCTGGCATTGATCAGGAGGCATTGGAGTGGTTCCTCTGTGGTCTTGGTCGGAAGAGTAGGAGTGGCACGGGTTTCTGTGAGGGTGAGTGGTCCTACATTGCAGGTGAAGAGACAGAAAATCAAAAGGCCATGGCTAACACCAGACCTAAAATAATTGAGGGCAGAAACGTTTGGAATAATGAAAAGTGCTACTTGGATGAAAGTGGCAATATGGCACACTGCACACAACTTTACAAGGCACTGTTATTTGTTTTTAGATGTTCACCCTTATGTAGAAATGAGTGCAATAGCTGTCTAACCCCAAGCTGTTGTTTAGCGCCTCTTTTGTGATTTAGTTCTTTTAGACAATGTGAATCTATAGAAAGAACATGCTGCAAAGGAAGGCATTGCTGACGTGCAGTACTAGTTTGCAGATTGGTTTGTGTTATAGATTCACATGCATCCTACCCAGCCTCTCTGTGAGGTGAAGTTGATTTGGAATAATGAGTTGCTCACAGTGCAATAGTTCACCAAAAATGATCTATAAATGAAAATTAATTCCCAAAATATTTGGACTTGACGTCTTAGGGCCTGGTCATGCATGCCACTTCTCTTGCCACCCACATACTGTTTTAAAGCCTTCTGGATTAAACAACAATATTGCAGGTTTGTCTAGAAATGTGAACCTATAACCAATAACATGCTGGAAAACATTATAATAGGTAAGAACATTCTTACAGATATTGTTGCTTGAGGGCTGCAGAGAGTATTGGCCGAGATATTTCCCACTTAAAGGTAAAACACTGCCCATTAAAACTGTATTTATGGCAGGTTGAAAGTGACTAGACATCTCAAGGACGCAAAATCAGGAGGTTTCCATCAAGCAACATTTATTCCTACCCCCATGTTATTGTTGTTAGCTCTAGGGTTTATAGGGTCTTCTCCTCTGTCTCTTTCTACAGCATATCAGGCACCTCTGAGCTCCATGGCTGAAAAAACAAATCTGAAGGCTTAGCCACACAAGGAGGGGTCTAATAGCCTATGCTCAAGGGGTCTAATTTCATCAGAGACACCCATCTCCAAGAAGAGAAAAAAAAGATTAAACCAAGGAGGACTTTCTAGCTCTAACCACTAGACAGCGGAATATGCACAGTATGTAAATCAAGAAGGACTTCAGGCTGCATAAGCATAGTTACAGGTGAGTAACTTGTTTCTACTATGTGATTGCTTGGATATGATCAGCCTGTTATTGATGCAAAGATTTCGCGTCTACCCTACACTGACAAAGTCAGGAGATTGACGGTACAGACTATCCATGTCACAACCTTTCCTTGGATCATAAGAGAATGTTAGCCACAACACAAAAATGGTCATGAGCACATTATCTATTGTAATGGCAGATCAATAACTAAATCTGTTCAATATTTACGATTAATTGGAGTGGTGCACTCATTAATTTGAGGATAGTTCTCATTATTTCACATGTGGCTTCAGGTCTACAGGATCGATGACTCCGTCAGCAACTTCGGCCACACTGGAGCTGGACAGACTCATGGCATCGCTCTCTGGTTTCAGGGTGCAGAGTAACGTAAGTTGACTGAGGGTGTTGTAAAGGGTGATGTACCCATAAAGGTGATGGACAGTGGCACATATTGTTAAGAAACGGTTTGCTGCTTCTGACACATCTCCATTTGTCATAACATACACTGAATGTAAAGATATTCATCAACTATCCTTATGTCCAGACATTCCCAAGAGGACCCAAGACTTCACTAATAGACCCAACTTTCCCTCATTCATCAGCTGAAAGAATCCAGTCATTCACCATCTTACCTAATGTAAGTCACTAGAGGTCCAGACATTCACCAGCTCGCCATCCTACATGCATTCATCAGATACAAAGCCCATGCATTCACTGACTCAGCAACCAGGCATTCAGTAGCTAGCACCAATATTCAGGCTTCCACTAACTAGCTGCCCATCCAGACATTCACCAACAGATCAAATGTCCCGGTAGTTGCCAACTGACTAACCTGCATGCCTGCACCAGATTTATGATTTCACCACTTCACACAACATCCAGGCATTCACCATCCAACTCAGCAGTACAATATATACTCAAGTAACAATATATACTAACGGGCACAACGAGCAGCCGTACTCCAAATGACCCTCTGTACGTGCAATCATCAAGCCTACACAAAGTCCAGCTGTCACTGTCCGAAGCAGCATGGAGGCATTTTTCCAAGTAACCCAATGCTCTGGCGTTTACTGTTTAACCCAACCTAGATACCTACCAACTGACTTGACACCCAGATATTTACATTGTAACTGAATGTTTCAAGCAGGCAACTGAAAAATGGCCACAAATGGATACAGTAGGCAAAAAAGTAAAACATTACTGCTTGTGCACACACACTAGAAGCTACCCTGAAATATTGGTCACTTTATATAATGTGACAGTATCCCTACAAAGCACTAAGATAGTAGAGTGCTGTGCATCTCAAAAATTGTTAAGGACTGTCCTCACGCACCACCAGGTGTCATACTTCATCATAGGCAGTCCTCGCTCTATAAAAACCAGGTTTGATAGAGAGCGGGCCTACACCTGGAGACAGGGAGCGTGAGGACAGTCCTTAACAATTTTTGAGATGCCCAGCACTCTACAATCTTAGTGCTTTGTAGGGATACAGTCACATTATATAAAGTGACCAATATTTCAGCGTAGCTTCTATTGTGTGTGCACTTGAAAGGTTGGAGGCCAGCTCACCCTGAAAACCCCGTAGCCTCTAGTTCCCTTCCTTGGATAATTCCAAAGGTTTTTGTGTTTATATAGTGGCATCACATACTGGCCACATGAAAACTGCACTTCACTCATGATAGATTGAATCTTTCCATCCATTAACTAATTACCCTGCCCCCACACAGCCACCTGTGGCAAGCACAATTCAAAACAACTACACAGCTTCTTCAACAGTACGCTGATGGGGAGAAATATTCTTCCTGAAATAGCTGTCTTCTGCCCTACATAGAACAACCAACCTAACATCCAGTCATTCACCAACTCACCAGCATACCTGCATTGCATTGTGATTGAACATTCAACCATGCGCTATTTGACTCAGTTTCAAGGCATTCGCTTAGTGATTCAACATGAGGCATTCGCAATTTGACCTACGACCCACATATTTACCAACTGAGACAATTTCTAGGCATTTGGATATCAGCCCATTGCCCAAGCATTTAGTATCTGATCCAACAACAACGCATTGTGACATAAAGTCCAAGCATTTACAACTGGCTCAGTGTCCAGATAATCGCAAAGTAACCCCATGTTCAGGCATTCAGCAGCTTATACAGTGTCCTGGCATGCATCAACTCATCCAAAGACCAATCAGTCATTGTGCCAAACTCCAGACATTCGCCAACCAAGACATTGGGCACCTAGCATATGAGATTTTCTTCCCCCTAATGCCCAGTGATTAGCAAATGTATCAAGTGCCAGTGTAACTAATACTTGATTCTTTATTTCTCTCAATGCAGATTCCTCCAAGCAATCCTCCTCAGACTCAGGTCAAAGTAGCCCCTCCCCTAACCCCAGTGACAGTGGCTCCCTCGCAGACACAGAATCAGCCTCAGCCTCAGGTAAAGGCTGCCCCTCCTCAGACTCAGGGGAAAGTGGCCTCGCCGCAGCCGGTTGTTCACAGCAGCGCTCCGCCGCAGAGTGAGAACTTGGACAGCATGATGGTGATGTTGCAGTCAGACCTCAGCCGGCAAGGCATCTCCACAGTGGCTAAGGGCTTATGCGCTTCCTGTCAGAAGCCCATTGCCGGACAGGTGAGTACAATGCTTAATTTGTAAAATAAAATAAAAACATAAGCGCTGGGGCCAAAGCTTTTACTTAGGAGTCTGCCTAGTGCCATACACACACACACACACACACACACACACTTTGCACCATGGAGGAGGACAAGCCATGCCTAATGCAGACTGAGGTATTCCCTCGCCAGGTGACAGCTGGGCATATCCAGAAGATGTAAGTGTCAAGGGAAACAGTGGGCGGGAAGGAATCCCATGGTATGGGCTCTGTTTAGTGTGTCAGTCTGCTTTGTTCTGGATCGGTCGTTGTCCATCTGGCTTTGTAGGCAGTGTTCACAGTGTTGCTCTACTGATGGAGGCAGTGTACTTGCTGTTGCTTTGGTGACTAAGACAGAGTACTCTCTGTTGCCGTCCCCATGGGCACAATGTACTTCCTGTTGCCCTGCCCATGGACTTAGTGTACCCACTTTTGCCCTGCACAAGAGCACAGTATCCTAGCTGTTGCCCTGCTGATGGAGGTGGCTCGCGGGAGGGGTTGCGGGTGTGGGGAGGGTGGGGGGGTCATGCGGGAGGGTCAATAATTTAAAAAAACGAATAATTTAAACCTACCTTTCCGCCAGCCTGGATCCCGCGTCTTCACTGCTCCTGCTCTTCTGCCTCCAGCAGGAACAGGAAGCAGGCAGCCAGGCTCCCTCCCCTAAGCCAATCACAACGCTCCAGTGGAGCATTGTGATTGGTCGGGACGCCACCCAGCCAGGGGCTGTAGGTGATTGCATGTCTCCATGCGAGAACGGCAGAGTGTGCATGACTGGTTTGGGCGGCCCGAGAGGGCCGACCAAACAGTCTTTGCGCACTCAAGAGTGGGCAAACCACTCCTGCCCTGCCCTGCTCAGAGAGCAGGGCAGCTCCGAAATATGCGCAAAGTTATTACCATTTTATGTTTTGGCTTTCTCTCACTACGAGAAAGCAGTGGGGCGACGCTCCTCCGCCCTAGTGGAGGAGCCTCCCCTGTGACAGAGGCAATGTACTTACTGTTGATTTGGTGACAGAGGCAGTGTGCTTGCTTTTGCATTGGTAGTGTTGCTCCAATATGAATTTATCTTGAAAAAATAAAGGCAAGAGGCGTTTGGCAAAACAGGAACAGTTGGTTTAATCAACCACTATGGCCGGGAATGCAGCATACAGAAACGGGTCTGAGGACTGACTCAAAGTACAATAGTTTTGAATGTCTTTTTATACATTTCTTGAAGCATCATAAAACAATTCATAGATCCTATTTTGGGACTGGAATGTGGGCCTTGTCATGAGGCCATAAATAACTCCCATCTTATGACAAATGCAGGTGGGTCCCAACCTTGCGTGGACACAATGGGGGCCAGTGGGTAACGTGTCCAGATGTCCGGCATGGGGAGCGCACGATCACTGTGTGTATAGTGTGTGCTGTGTCCTGATTGGCTGAGTGTTCCTAGCTTCATGGGCATCTAGCTTTATGGTGTTTTGGGAATGCGCCCCCCTCTGGCCATGTGCATTTTATTGGGGCCAATCTCCCAGGACCATTGTGGTGTCACCTATCTGTGGGACTAATCTGGGGTTTTCTTGTTCGCATGTTTGTCCTGCTGGTTATGTGCCACCCCACCTGTAATCTGTCAATCAGTAGCCTCAGGCCTAGGGCGCATGGCCTGCCTTACCACGTATTTCTGACTCGGGGTTGATGGTGAGGTCAAATCGGGGGATTTCGACAACAGTGATTCGATTCAGTTTTTGTACATACACGTATCATCGCGTACATCGACATCAATATTAACAGTAGTGCTGACAGTGTCTTTGCTGTTGACCTGCTGATGGATGCAGTTTACTTACTGTTGCTTTGGTGACAGAGGCAGGGTAATTACTGTTGCTTTGGCGACAGAGGTAGTTTACTTGTTGTTGCTTTGGTACCGGAGACAGTGTACTTACTGTTGTTAGGATGACAGATGCAATGTACTTACTGTTGTTTTTGCTGTGATCTGTACCTTCTTACCCTGAATCTGACTGTATTCTTTTTTCCCATTAGGTGGTAACGGCCCTTGGACAAACCTGGCACCCTGAACATTTTGTCTGTAGCCACTGCCAGAAAGAGATGGGTGGCAGCAACTTCTTCGAGAAGGATGGGCTGCCGTACTGTGAGCGAGACTACTTCACCCTCTTCTCCCCACGTTGCGGGCTGTGCAATGAACCTATCATAGACGTAAGTACATCTCTGCTATAGTGATTTCTATTTTGACATGAATTGTCTGTGATAAAGGTTACCTTTTCCCTCCTCTCAACACCACAGAGGCTTCTGTCTTCCCACTGGTAACTGCTTTAAACATGTTAGAATAACACTGGGCATTGAACTGTCCAAAATCTATGTTCCTGTTTAAGGCTTATATTTTCTTTCATTTGCTCCACACTAAGGGGCCAATTCACATAGGGCCTCTGCTCTCATGGCGGGGGCCCTGCAGTCGTGGCAGGGGCCCTGTAGTCATGGTGGGGCCCTGTACTCGTGGCAGGACCTCTGCAATTGGTAACTGCAGTATGGAGGTCTTGCCACGAGTGCGGGCCCTGCCATGACTGGGGGGCCTCCGCTACGCGTGCGGGGCCCTGCCATGACTTGGGGGCCTCCGCTACGAGTGCGGGGCCCTGCCATGACTGGGGGGCCTCCGCTACGAGTGTGGGGCCCTGCCATGACTGGGGGGCCTCCGCTACGAGTGCGGAGTCCCTTAGTAAATCGGCCCCTAAATATCGTAGCAATCCCACCTTGCCACGGCTTGATATTTTATAAACTGTTATTTTCTCTCCTGTGAGCTCCGCAGCCATCCCTGACAATCCGGCATAATCCAGGATGAAGGGGGCGCCATAACAGATGCGGTGGCCCACTGACATTCCCAGGCCTCCCGAGTTATGTGTATGGGGGCGTCAGCAGGAGACTGACTGGCGAACCAGGGCCATAGTGAACGTTAGTGCTCTGCAGCGGGAGGACTCACTGAGACGCAACAGTAGTGACGAGGGGCAGAGGACCTGGCCTGACAGTGGCCAAACGGTGTCCAGGGGCTGCCCCCGCAGAGGAGACGGGCGGGGGTACTGAGCAGTGGAGGTCTGTGGCAACATTCGCCCCTGGGAAGGCTTCCCGCCAGAAACTCGAGCAGATGCCCGCAGGGGCCCCGTGTGACCAGGTGAGGAAGTCGGGGGCCCCCAGGGAGCAGCAGGCGAGGTGAACCCGAGGTGTACGTTAGGGAGCGGCGTCTGTTGGATTGGCCGCTAGTCCAGACCACACTGTGGGGGGATGCGTGCAGGCACCCTACACCTCCAGCTGTGACAGTGCATGGAGCAGGCCTTGTGTTGCGGGGATATAAGACAGTTGCTGGCTTGAGGAAAGGGGCCTCCTGACACCAGTGGGGCACGATTGCCTTAATCCTTTCCTGGGCCACAGTGCTGCCTGCTGCATAGTGAGAGGACTCCATATGGCTGGGAGCTTACGCATGGCCCATGATTTAGTGAGAAGCCTGGAAGAGACCTGGTGCCCAGGACCCCCTGGCCTGGAATAGCTTTGACTAGTCTTGCAGGGTTGAGTGTAGTTCTGGCAGTGCCTGGGTGCATGTGTGGTGGCAGGCTCCAGCACTGGTGGCAATTTTGGGCAAAGACAGGCAGGCTCGGCCCCCTCACAGGGGAAGATTGACAAGTACACGAGGCAAGGCCCCTACTTTGTCGGGCAGGAGCAGCCAAATTTGCAGGACCCCTCAGGGCAGGAATTGTACAGCAGTGCCAAGAGAGTATCAAAAACCGAAACCCGCACCTCCGAGGCAGAGGACACTCTCCACATGTTCCAACCCAAGATTGTAGACCTCCAGAACGTTGTCGTTCAGTTAGAGTTACAGGCGGAGGATACGGAGAGGCGGTCCAGGAGGAACACATTAGAAACGTGGGGATCCCAGAGGAATAGGAGGGACTGACTCTCACGAAGTTCATCATGACCTGGCTAGGCCCCTAAGAAGGGTGTATTGCAGTGCTTCATAGTGGAAGAGGCCCATAGATACCTGGTCCACGTCCTTCGCCAGGGGCTCTGCCGAGACGATCATTGCCCAGATCCTCAAATACGCAGATAGAGACACAGTTCTACGAGTGGCTTGCAAGAAGGGATCACTGATGTGTGATGCGACACCAGTCATCATTTTCCCCAACTATACCCCTAAGGTACAAAATCAAAGGTGCTCCTTTCTAGAAGTGAAGCAGAAACCTCGAGCAATGCAGATACAATAAAAGCTTCTATTTCCAGTGTGCCTCTATGCGATTTACAAGGTTAAAACTCTTTTCTTTGACACCCCGCAAAGTGCTTAGAACTAGGTGGAGGAATGACCAAGCCTTTGGTGGAACAACACTCAGCTCCGGGGTCTCCCGGGAGGAAGCAAGAGGACAGGAACATATGGTGTCACTGGTCAGACGGAGCAGAGGTGGTGGGACAGAAACTCCAAGACCGACTTTGGAGAGCAACCTGTACGACGAGGAAGCTGTTAAAAAATGACATCCCCCCACGCCCCCCCCCCCCAACTGGCTTCCATGCAGTCAGCAGAAGGGCGACCCTGTGCACACGTTTTAGATTGATGAGTCTACATGGGGCTCATCATGCATGCTATGACTTTGTCCCACTGCTTACTCTTGTTTGCTTTATTGTTTTGGATCATATTTGGAGGGGGTAAGATTTGTTTTAGTCGTTGTTGGGTCAACAGATACTTCTACGAGGGAAGTGTATGGGGGATGGAGGTGGTGAAGCAAGTTGTTCAGGGATGTTACGCATAGCAAGTTGCACACACACATGCACCCATTGGTTGGGGCTCTTTCACAACACGGCATGGCTGAAGACCAAGGTGGGGTAGGCATCAGGGGGATAAATGCCTCTCATGGAATGTGAACAGCTTAAATAGCGATATCAAGTGGGGACGGTCATGCACTATGTAAAACGCCATATGCCACAGGTCTTGCTGCTTCACAAACCGCACCTGCTGGGGCTGAACTGCACCTCCCTGGGCAGGCATGGTTATAAAGCGAGTTCCATGTAGGATACTCTTCGGGCTCAAGCCATACTTCTCCATAAATCCTTCCCGCTGGACAACGCACAGGTGGTGACAGACAGTCTGGGCAGATACTGCTGCACCGGGGATAGGTGCAAAGGCAGGACTGGACCATACTCTATGTCTATGTCCTCCTCCACCCTGCTAGAAGGTATGTTAATGGACCTTACAGCCCTAATGGCCTGCACAGGGCTAGGGAAACTGGTAATAGGTGGAGACTTCAACGCAGTCATGAATCCATCACAGGACACCTGGCATCCACTTTCCCACAGCACACAACGAACACACAGAATCATGGACTGGGTGGCCTTAGTGGGGCTGGAAGGTGTCTGGTGCCACTGGCATGGTGGAGAGAGGGCTTTCTCCTTCTTCTTGGAGGGCCATGGGGGACATCCAGGGGATCGCAGGGGTGGATTTCGTGTCTCATGGGATCTCCAACCATTCTCCAATTTTACTTAGGCCCTATGGAGAAGGAGAGCATGCCAGGGGGATGTAGTGCATATTTGCTTGGTGGCTGACTGGCCAAGACCTTGAAGGCGACCTGCAGTAGGACTTGGCAGACATCATCATGACCAATACCCACTCAGTGGACATGACCTTGTGCCTATGGGGAACATTCACTGCAGTAATCAGAATGCGCACTATGGCATATGTCAAGGCATGGAAGAGACAGAGAGAAGCGGACATGGCCGTGACTGAAACTAAAATATCCCTGGACCATAAGATGCACAACTTAGGGCAGGTAGACTTGATGGACAAGGTGCAACTTGCCAGTGCTCACCTGCATGATATCTCCATGGGCACGACCAGAAGCTCGTGGATTGCCTCACGGGGTAGACTGTATGAAGTTTTGAACAGAGACATTAAGGGGATCACCGCAGGAATGGCGCAGGTTATCACAACTACAATGCTGCACAGATAGATTTCACTACTTGGGGGTTGCAGGACTCCCTAGAGAGGTTTCTGTGCTGGGATAACAATGTTGCTCCCCTGCTGACCAGGACAGATCGGAACCTCAAGCAATGGGTCTCACTCCCCGTGTGCATTCTTGGCAGAATTGCCCTATACATTGGCTATATATCTTCCAGAACTATCCCAACGAGATTTCCCTGCCAGTCCTTAGGAGGCTACAGTTCTCAAATAGATCGTACATCTGGGTGGGAGGACAACCACAGATCTCCTACGACAAATGCGCATGACATTCATATGAAAGGGGCATGAGAGCCACAGATCTACTGCTTTATTACTGGGCAGCCCACCTCCTGAAAATCAATGACTGCCTCTTTGGTGATTACCTCAATCCAGCCCACCGGCTGGAACTGGAAGAGTTTGGAGGGCACTATTACTTATTTACCACCAGTGCGTTGCCAGATTTGCCAGAAGTGATGAGGGTAACACTCGTGGCACAGCGCAATGTGTTGCACGTCAGATGGTATAGAACTCTCACACAGGAAATGGACTTTGGGTTGGGGACTAGGTGAAGACCTCGAGTAGGGCTTGTGAATTTAGAAAGTGAGACATCATAGGGCTATCCAAGCTTGGATGTATGGTCAGGGTCTCACGTGGTTCTTTGAGGATCTCAAGGAGGAGTATGAGCTGCATAATTCACAGTTTTATAGCTTCCTAGAACAGAGGAGCATGCTGCGTGGTCATTCCGATCCTCTCCCTGAATTCAGCCCACTTGAGCCAGATGGATACAAGAACGCACAATACCTTGGGCCTGTATCGATCCTTGGCGGTCAACACCCCTGACTCGATGACTAGCCTTAAAGAGGGGTGGCAGGAGAACGTGGACACCCTAGAGGATGATGAGTGGAGGAAAGCACTGATGGCACCCGAGCCCTGGCGATTTGGGCACATTTTCGCCTCATTCTGCTACATTATTGTATAGAGCCTATCAAACCTCGGAGCGGACGTGAGGATGGGCGGTGGGTTGGGACTGGCATGCCCTTGATGTTCTGGGGGTGTGGGTACCTTTTTCAATATGACATGGAAATGCCCTAGGGGTGCATAATACTGGGAGCAGATTAGCCGGGAACCAAGGCAGGTAATGGGCAGACTGGTGCAGCTCAACCTGAAACTGGCACTGTTGAGTCTGTCCAGGAGGAGGGAGGTCCTCGAGGTGAGTGGTTGCTGGAGGGGATTAGGTGGATGGTAGCTAAGCGTGACATAGCCAGCAGGTTGATTTCCAGGGAGACCTCGACCATCCAAGAATGGATGAAAGGTATGAACCATCGTGCCCTTATGGAGAGGGTGGTGTGCCGGGCGAGAGGTTGTCCCAAACAAACATTGCAAGATCTGGGGTGCCTGGCAGGAATAGCAAGAGGGGGAAGCAGACTGAAGTGGCTATCACGCCATCAAGGAGGGACGACGAATCACTAGGGGCAAGGGCACGAGAATGCTGTGGCAGGGCTGCACTTGGCTTCCCTCACAAGCTCACTGACCGCATCGAAAGTGGGAACAGGGGGCACTATACTCATGGGAAGGACTCTGATTGATCACTGACCCCATCTCACAAGGGAGTTGTGTTACTTAGGTGACCATGATAATGTCTTCCAACTTTTCATTATCTTTATAGATCTCACCTACAGACAGCTTTTAGAAGACCTATTGTGGACAATACCAATACTTACAGTGGGCTTTCGGTCAGCTCATTGCTTACCACTGGTTGGCTTTCTTTCCAATCTCATTTGGTTGCTTTTTAGTCAACGGCATTCATTCTTTTTGTGTTTGTCCCTTCCCTGGAGCATAGCTTCTTTACCATCATTTTGAGTGGGTGACATGTTTTCCTGCTCACATTTAGGGAGCTATTCTTTTCTTTTTCTTTCAGCACTCCATGGGAGTGCATGTATTTTCTTGCTCTTTGCCTTATGTGCCCCTCCCATTCTCAAAAACGCACCCCCTTGCTCTCTGTGCTGCTCCCTTCTTCCCCACTACTCGTCCGTTGCTTACCCCACCCCGCCTTGTGCAGCTTTTATTTGCCTTTTAGATCGAAGTCTACTAGATACTGTATGATGCGCTGTCTGTTCCGAGGCATATTGTTAGCTTTCAGTGGACCTATAGCCCACCCATTGCTTCCCATTGGTTGGCTTTATTGCCACTCTTAATGGCTTGCTTCTTCGTCACTGGATTGTGTGGACTTTCCTTCCTGTACGCACCCTGGAGCATGGACACGTTTTGGATCCTTTCACTGCTCACTTTTCAAGCGCTCCTTTTTTCTTTTTATTTAAGCACTCCACGAAAGTGCATGTGTTTTCTAGTTGTCACCCTTGTGTACTATTCTCCCCGTCATGGTCCGTGTTCCTCTCTCACCCATGTGCTTCTCCCTCACACCACTCTGCATTGCTTTCTCACCTATGTGCTTCTGCCTGCGAGCTCCATGTATCTCCATGTATCTATTTCACTTGTTTGCTCTTCCAGCCCACACTCGCTTATGGTCCCCCCCCACCTGCGCCCTCAGGGGTGCTTCTGCCCACATCCCTCACGTCCCTCCTTTTTCTTCCACCCTGCACCCGAGCTCCCTATGTTGCTACTGCCCCCATCCCCGTGTTGCTTCATCCCCACACCCGTGCATCCTGTGTTGTTTCTTCCCCCTATTGCTTTTGTACCCCCTGTTCCTTTCCATCCTACTAAAAAAAATACACTTTGCACGTTGTTTTTCTTTTTTAGTTACAAAACCAACACGGAGTGGTAACTAAGAAGAAAAAAAAGTGGCTGCATCATTTTATAAGTGTGCTCGTGAGTGGTGCGCATGCCTACAAAGTGGCCTGCCGTGTCAAAAGTTTCTATTTTTTTATACTTTAGCCATGCTGCACCGCATCAGGATTGTTGCACCGCATGGCTAAAGACCATTGGTAAAGCCAATAGATACCAAACGCAAGACCTATCAGCTGTGCCAATGCTTGTTATTTTTTTCCTCCTCCCCAACAAGCACTGCTGCTATCCCGCCCCCTCTCCACCCCTGTTGTTTGCTGTAGAGTGGTAGTTTACTTTGTACTCTTGCAGTGAACTTTGTACCATTTCAGTACTGTTATAGACTTTAAGTACTTCTTTGCGCTTTGGAAAGTTTCGATGCTCGTTGTAAGTATGCTGGATCCTCATCAAGGGTCCCTAGAGAATACCACATCCGTATTCCCACACTAGAAATGACAGGTGCTGCAGGGATCAGTCATTTTGGAACACAAGAAAGCTGCTGGATTGCAAGCTTTCCCTCGCTTCCCCAGACAAATGGGAAATTGCTATGATAATTGGGAATACCTCACCGAATTCATGTGTAAAATTTCCTATTTTTTTCTGCCCGTTTTTTGCATCTGGTCACTTCGCTAGATTTCTGGTGGTGAATTATCCGGGGGAGAGAGGAATTTCCAGAAATTCAGTGTCCTTGCTTTCCTTGTAAGTCCCAGTTCAGCTAGAAACACACTTTTGGGCAGAATTTGAAATTACACTGGACCATCAAAGGCAACCTAGGTAGAAAGTGAATGTTTTTTCTACTTTCCAGGGCGTTTAGAAAGGGCCACTGGCTTTTCTAAAGTTTGAAAGGCCTTAAATTCAAACATGTTTTGATGATCGGATAAGTTTTTATCCAATCTTTCCAATATTTAAATGCTCCTTATGTAATTTGAATGCTTGTTCTAGTTACACTGCACCTTGTAAACTTTTAATGATCTTTGTAATGTCACAACTCACAATACTTTTTGTAGAGTGTCAGTGCACTTTGTTAGTTCGGTACTTTTTGTAAAGTTATGAGGCTCTTTGTACATCTCTAAGTGCTTTCCAATGTTTTCATGAGATATGCAATTATCAAGGAGAGAGAGAGGACTGGGTAGCCAGTCCGTATCCCCGGGTTAATTATATGTAATCAAAAAGGACTGACCTATTTGTGACTGGTTTAGGACTCAGGACTGTATGAAGAAAAGGAAAAAACATATAGTTTTTTGTTAAGCCCTCACCCACCAACCTAGTTGGTGGCATGCTTCATCATCGGGCCCACCCAGTGACACCAAATGCGTCCCGGGTGTGCTACAACGCCTGTATTTACAGCGCAGCTGGTATATTGCTGAGTGTGCAGTGTGAGTGACGTGAAGGTCGAAGGTTAAAAGCTATACAGCGGTCCCAGTACCCGAAGGGCTTAGTATTTAATATCTGGGCCTCTGTTAGCGTTTAAAAACAAGGCAGTGGATGCTGGTGGAGCGAGTGTTAAGAACTCCTACATCCAGGGTGTGGTCTACATGTTTCAGCTAGGCCTATCAATAATACTGGCTTTCCTCAGGACCGAAAGGTATGTGTAAGTGCGTATTGTACTTATTGTGAGTGTGATTTAAAATGTGTTGCACCCGCTAAGGTGCCTTATATGTGGGAGGGGGATTCCCTCTCCAAGCAATACTGGACGTACAACATATAACAAACAAACATACAGAGGAGAGTGTGAGCATATTAGCATAAGTCACAAAAATACATCTTGGCCGGTAATAAAGTGCCTAGCTGGCGGATAAAACACGGCAAAAGTGGAACCGTACTGGTGGTGCGGTTTGAGTGACTTATCATAATATGCGCTAAAACGTGTGGTGAACTAGGAGGCGGAAATACACATGTGTGTAAAATGTGGTCACGCTCCAGAAATAACCTCACGCTAGCGTTTTGTAGCATATGCCCCTGTGGAGAAATCCGGCAGAGATTCTGACCCTGTAAAGATAAAGGGCAGGGGCCCATGGGCCATAAGGAAACTGAAAGGGGAGAGCTTACCCGGTGATGGTGAAGTTACATGATTACTCACGCCTTTGTGGATCAGGACCTGTAGGAAACCTGTTCTGCTGTCGCGGATCTCCGGAAATGAAGATCCTTGCCGTGTTGGACTTTTAAGGGGCCATTACGGCGTGCTCAGGTGTAGCTGGTTGATCCTCTACTGTGAGTAGCGTACATGTGTATTTCCGCCTCCTAGTTCACCACACGTTTTAGCGCATATTATGATAATTCACTCAAACCGCACCACCAGTACGGTTCCACTTTTGCCGTGTTTTATCCGCCAGCTAGGCACTTTATTACCGGCCAAGATGTATTTTTGTGACTTATGCTAATATGCTCACACTCTCCTCTGTATGTTTGTTTGTTATATGTTGTACGTCCAGTATTGCTTGGAGAGGGAATCCCCCTCCCACATATAAGGCACCTTAGCGCATGCAACACATTTTAAATCACACTCACAATAAGTACAATACGCACTTACACATACCTTTCGGTCCTGAGGAAAGCCAGTATTATTGATAGGCCTGGCTGAAACATGTAGACCACACCCTGGATGTAGGAGTTCTTAACACTCGCTCCACCAGCATCCACTGCCTTGTTTTTAAACGCTAACAGAGGCCCAGATATTAAATACTAAGCCCTTCGGGTACTGGGACCGCTGTATAGCTTTTAACCTTCGACCTTCACGTCACTCACACTGCATACTCAGCAATATACCAGCTGCGCTGTAAATACAGGCGTTGTAGCACACCCGGGACGCATTTGGTGTCACTGGGTGGGCCCGATGATGAAGCATGCCACCAACTAGGTTGGTGGGTGAGGGCTTAACAAAAACTATATGTTTTTCCTTTTCTTCATACAGTCCTGAGTCCTAAACCAGTCACAAATAGGTCAGTCCTTTTTGATTACATATATTCATGAGATATGCATCATTCTTGTGCTTCTTGTAGAGTTTAACGTATATTTGTATATTTTATTTGTTGAGTGCGGTAAATTTGAAAATCTTTTTAAACATTTCAATGCTGTTTGTTATGTTTCTATGAACCTTAGGCATGATTTAGAGTTTGGCAGAGAGGCGACTCCATTGCCACGGCGACTAGGTACCAATGGAGTACACTCTCCTAAGTATGTCGAAGATGGAGCCTACTTTTACTCCGTCGCCAACATACGCCTCTGATGGCCCGACAGAATAAGGGTCATCGCAGGTCAGCCATCCAATCACACACTTAATTTAGAGTGGGCAGTTGGATGGCTTTGTTTTGCTCTCTTCACGGCCTGGTAAAATTCAGGTGAGGGACAGTATAAAAAGAAAAATGTCCCCCACAGCATGGAAGAAAACTCCAATGGTGTGGGGGATCATTAATTATTCATTTTTCAAAATCAAACTCTACCTTTGAGAGTTTGGTGTTGAAAAATGAAAGACTGTAAAAGTTTGACGGACAGCTGTCAGGTTTGATGGAGCCAAACATCAAGTTCTTACAACACTTCTTCAACAAAGCAAGCTCCATCATCGCACCCCAACTCCGTAAGGTCTTCAACAGCTCATTCGAGACCGCCACCTTCCCGGAAAGCTGGAAACACACAGAGATCAACGCCCTACTCAAGAAACCCAAGGCAGACCCAAAGGACCTCAAGAACTTCCGACCCATCTCCCTGCTCCCGTTCCCGGCGAACGTCATCGAGAAGATCGTCAACAGACAACTGACCCAATTCCTCGAAGAGAACAACACCCTGGACTCATCCCAATCCGGATTCCGCAGCAACCACAGCACCGAAACCGCCCTCATCGCCGCCACCGACGACATCAGGGCCCTGCTGGACAACAGCGAAACCGCGGCTCTCATCCTCCTGGACCTCTCGGCCGCCTTCGACACCGTCTGCCACCACACCATGCGCACACGACTCTACAACGCGGGGATCCGCGACAAAGCCATGGACTGGATCACCTCCTTCCTCACCGACAGAACCCAGAGAGTCCGCCTCCCTCCATTCCGATCCGAAGCCACCAAGATCACCTGCGGCGTACCCCAAGGATCATCCCTCAGCCCGACCCTCTTCAACGTCTACATGACACCGCTCGCCAACATCGTCCGATCACACGACCTCAACATAGTCTCATACGCCAACGACACCCAGCTAATCCTCTCCCTCACCAAAGACCCCGCCACCGCCAAAAACAACTTCCACGCAGGGATGAAGGCCGTCGCCGAATGGATGAAGAGCAGTCGCCTGAAACTGAACTCGGACAAGACGGAGGTCCTCATCCTCGGCTCCACCCCTTCCGCCTGGGACGACTCCTGGTGGCCAGCCTCGCTGGGAACTGCGCCGACACCCACCGACCACGCACGCAACCTGGGGTTCATCCTGGACTCAACGCTCTCAATGGCCCAACAAGTCAACGCCGTCTCCTCCTCCTGCTTCAACACCCTCCGTATGCTTCGCAAGATCTACAGATGGATCCCCACCGAAACCAGAAGGACGGTCACCCAGGCCCTCGTCACCAGCAGGCTGGACTACGGCAACGCCCTCTACCCGGGAACGACGGCCAAACTCCAGAAGAGACTCCAACGCATACAAAACGCCTCCGCACGCCCCATCCTCGACATCCCCCGCCACAGCCACATCACCGCCCACCTGAAGGACCTGCACTGGCTTCCCGTCAACAAGAGGATCACCTTCAAGCTCCTCACCCACGCTCACAAAGCACTCCACAACGCAGGACCAGCATACCTCAAAGCGACTCACCTTCTACACCCCCAACCGCCAGCTCCGCTCCGCTGACCTCGCCCTCACCACCGTCCCACGCATCCACCGAACAACCACCGGCGGCAGATCCTTCTCCCACCTCGCCGCCAAGAGATGGAACATCCTCCCCATCCACCTACGACAGACCCAGGACCTGCTGACCTTCAGGAGACTCCTCAAGACCTGGCTGTTTGATCAGTAGCTGCTCCCCCACACCCCCCCCAGCGCCTTGAGACCCTCACGGGTGAGTAGCGCGCTTTACAAATGTTTGATTGATTGATTGATTGACTGACAGGAACCGCCGTGACAGCGGTTCTTCCCAATGTTTGGAGTTGCCCGCGAGGCTGGTGGACAACTCGAAATATGTTGGGAGGAGGTCTCTCGGGATGGAAACGGGCAATGTCCTCTGCCATTTCAACAGAGTAGCCTCCACCCACCACACTCAAAATCAGCCCCTTAGTTGTGTGCTCTTTGCAAAGTTTTAATGGCCTTTGTAAGTCTGTTATCACAATTTCAAAGCTACATCAAGTTTCAATGGTTTAAGCAAGATACAGTGCTTCTTGTAATGTTTCTGTGCTCTTTTTATATTTCAATACACCTTGTAAACTTTTAATGTTTCTATGCTATTTGTAATATTTCAGTACTCTCTGTAAAGTTTCGATGCTCTTTGTAGTGTCTTATACACTTTGTAGAGCTTGACCCTTGATATGATTCGAAACTCAGTGTAATAATGTGGTGCTCTCTGCAAAGCTTCAATGCTCTCTGGCAAGTATTATGCTTTTTGTACGTGTCGATACTCTTTGTAAAGCATCGGTGCTATTTGTGAAGTCTGATGTTATTTGTAAAGTTTGATGTTCTTTGTAATGTTGATGCTCTTCATAAAGTTTGACACTCTTAGTAACTTTCAAAACTTGGTGTAATAGTTTGGTGTTCTTTGCAGAGTTTCAATGCTGTCTGTAAGCCTGATGCTGGTTGTAAGCATTAATTATTTTTGTCATGTTTCAGTTCAATTGGTGAAGTTAGATGTTATTTGGACAGTTTGATCCTCTTTGTGAAGTTTGACACTCTACAAGTTTAGAATCTTGTGTGATAGTTTGGTGCTCTTCACAGAGTTTCAATGTTCTCTGTAAAGTGTGATGCTCTTTGTCATCGTGGAAGCTCTTTGTAAACTTTCAGTGTTTTGCTGGGGGTTGGTCACCAAACTGTTTACATGGCAGCTTGTGGTGTCTTGCCGAATCGTGACACCTTGTCCTCAGATTTGCATTATGCCCCTGTCCATGTTCTCAGCACTGTCTTGTGAAAGAGGCCTTTGTGCATTGATCATGGGAGGCTGCCTTGCATAACTGATGTCTCCACTTCATACGTTTTTTCATTTGATACGCTTTTTGATGAACTATTTTTATGTTTCTTTTAGAAAATGGTGACAGCTCTGGACAAGAACTGGCATCCAGAGCACTTCTGCTGCGTTAAATGTGGAAGACCCTTTGGGGAAGACGGTATGGTCTGGGGACAGACTCTTAACTTTCTCTGCCCTTTTATGAGTAAATGAATAAATGAATGCGTGAGTGTAAATGTTGTACAGGAGTGAATGAAGCTGTGCTCATCCGACGTGGTGAGGCTACAGTAAAGGGGCATGGGGTAATGTGATGTGGTTGCAGAATTAGCACGTGTAGGAAAGTGGATCATTATTTGGGGTGGGCAAGTGTCTACCTCAAAGGATAACACCATCAACTGCTCAGGTTTTTAAAAAAAGGAGTCACTTTGCAACACAAGATTATCTGCTCCTGAGGTCAATGGTCAGTGAAGCAGAATTCTTGGGGGTGGAGGTAAAAGGTAAAACGTCAAATTGCTCTTTACCAGGGTGAAATGAGTGACAGGTGAAAGGTGAGACAGCTCTCTGCAGGCAGCATTGATTCTTTCTACAGGGAAATGTTAGATTGTATCAATCAAGATGGAAGTGGTGCTGCCCCTGAGGTTGAAGGGAAAAGTGAGAGGCTTGGATTCCCATGTGTGGAAGAGTTGTGCTATGTAAAAGGTCAGACTGTGC
The DNA here is from genome assembly GCA_963921515.1 of Calotriton arnoldi. Classification (NCBI taxonomy): domain Eukaryota; kingdom Metazoa; phylum Chordata; class Amphibia; order Caudata; family Salamandridae; genus Calotriton; species Calotriton arnoldi. The sequence goes on from CAWUFW010003522.1 coordinate 1,459,761, forward strand.
CTGGCAGGATGTGGAAAGTGAAAGTTCCAACTTACCTCTTTACAGTAGGAAGGGCGAAAAGCCAGACCACCCTCCGTGAGCTTGAGAAAGGTGGTCTGCTTCCTGCTGGTTGCTGATGTACCCTATGTTTCTTGCCGCCATGCAGGGTTTCATGAGAAGGATGGGAAGCAGTACTGCCGCCAGGACTTCCACGAGCTGTTCGCCACTCGCTGCCATGGCTGTGCCCAGGCCATCTTAGAAAACTACATCTCTGCCCTCAACGCCCTCTGGCATCCTGAATGCTTCGTCTGCAGAGTAAGTGGCACCTAATGTATAGGGGGCTGTAAAGTGGGTATACCTATCCTGGCGATCAGATCCTGTGGAGTCCTCCATACATATGGCTTAATGTACAGGGGTATGTGCTATGCCCAGCACCCCGAGCACATAGAAACCCTCACATTTATAAAATGATGTGCAATTGTGCTGCAAGATGGGAAAGATGGTATGCACAGACTTCAGAGGGGAAGTTACCCTCAATAAGTTTCCCTGATTTTTGAATGGCGCACAACTCAAAATTCAAGAATAACCCTGTGACTTAATTTTTTCCAGTGTAATTTCTGTAACTTTTTTCCAACATTAACAGCTGAAATTGAATACGTGTCAGCCGCCATCTTCCTCCCCATTGAAATTCTCTGACTGATTTGAAGTGGAAAAGAGACACTTCACTCTGTAACTGTGTGTGTGTGCATCAGAACGTGGGAGTGTAGCACAGTACTCTATCCCAGAGTCCTTCCACTGATGAGAATGTGACAGACAGCTATCTCTGAGCTCCATAATTAGGTCAGGGTGTAACACAAGGAGGTATCCATTATTACCTACACTGTGCTACCCCGCCGTACCTAGGTGCTCCTTCATTGGGGAAAGTGTAACACGAGGAGGTATCCATGAGTTCCTACTCTGTGCTGCCACACCCATACCCAGTCACCCAGGAGCGCCTTCCCTGAGTGAGAGTGTAACATGAAGAGATGTCCATGAGGTCCTACACTGTGCTCCCACAACTGTACCCAGTCTCTCAGGAGCTCCTTCCTTGGGTGAGAGTGTAACACAAGGAGGTATCCATGAGTTCCTACATTGTACTACCATACCTGCACTCAGGGACCCGTGAGCTCCATCCTTGGGTGAGTGTGTAACACGAGGAGGTATCCATGAGTTCCTACATTGTGCTCCCACACCTGCACCCAGTCTCTCAGGAGCTCCTTCCTTGGGTGAGAGTGTAACACAAGGAGGTATCCATGAGTTCCTACATTGTACTACCATACCTGCACTCAGGGACCCGTGAGCTCCATCCTTGGGTGAGTGTGTAACACGAGGAGGTATCCATGAGTTCCTACATTGTGCTACCACACCTGTACCCAGTCTCTCAGGAGCTCCTTCCTTGGGTGAGAGTGTAACACAAGGAGGTATCCATGAGTTCCTACATTGTGCTGCCACACCCATACCCAGTCACCCAGGAGCGCCTTCCTTGAGTGAGTGTGTAACACAAGGAGGTATCCATGAGTTCCTACATTCTGCTGCCACACCCATACCCAGTCACACAGGAGCTCCTTCCTTGGGTGAGAGTGTAACACGAGGTGGTATCCATGAGTTCCTACATTGTGCTGCCACACCCATACCCAGTCACACAGGAGCGCCTTCCTTGGGTGAGTGTGTAACACGAGGAGGTATCCATGAGTTCCTACATTGTGCTACCACACCTGTACCCAGTCTCTCAGGAGCTCCTTCCTTGGGTGAGAGTGTAACACAAGGAGGTATCCATGAGTTCCTACATTGTGCTGCCACACCCATACCCAGTCACACAGGAGCTCCTTCCTTGGGTGAGAGTGTAACACGAGGAGGTATCCATGAGTTCCTACATTGTGCTGCCACACCCATACACAGTCACCCAGGAGCGACTTCCTTGGGTGAGTGTGTAACACAAGGAGGTATCCATGAGTTCCTACATTGTGCTACCACACCTGTACCCAGTCTCTCAGGAGCTCCTTCCTTGGGTGAGAGTGTAACACAAGGAGGTATCCATGAGTTCCTACATTGTACTACCATACCTGCACTCAGGGACCCGTGAGCTCCATCCTTGGGTGAGTATGTAACACGAGGAGGTATCCATGAGTTCCTACATTGTGCTACCACACCTGTACCCAGTCTCTCAGGAGCTCCTTCCTTGGGTGAGAGTGTAACACAAGGAGGTATCCATGAGTTCCTACATTGTGCTACCACACCTGTACCCAGTCTATCAGGAGCTCCTTCCTTGGGTGAGAGTGTAACACAAGGAGGTATCCATGAGTTCCTACATTGTGCTGCCACACCCATACCCAGTCACACAGGAGCTCCTTCCTTGGGTGAGAGTGTAACACGAGGAGGTATCCATGAGTTCCTAGACTGTGCTGCCACACCCGTACCCAGTCACCCAGGAGCGCCTTCCTTGGGTGAGAGTGTAACACACGGAGGTATCCATGAGTTCCTACATTGTGCTACCATACCTGCACTCAGGCACCCATGAGCTCCATCCTTGGGTGAGTGTGTAACACGAGGAGGTATCCATGAGTTCCTACATTGTACTACCATACCTGCACTCAGGCACCCATGAGCTCCATCCTTGGGTGAGTGTGTAACACAAGGAGGTATCCATGAGTTCCTACATTGTGCTACCACACCCGTACCCAGTCACCCAGGAGCGCCTTCCTTGGGTGAGAGTGTAACACACGGAGGTATCCATGAGTTCCTACATTGTGCTACCATACCTGCACTCAGGCACCCATGAGCTCCATCCTTGGGTGAGTGTGTAACACAAGGAGGTATCCATGAGTTCCTACATTGTGCTACCACACCCGTACCCAGTCACCCAGGAGCGCCTTCCTTGGGTGAGAGTGTAACACACGGAGGTATCCATGAGTTCCTACATTGTGCTACCATACCTGCACTCAGGGACCCGTGAGCTCCATCCTTGGGTGAGTGTGTAACACGAGGAGGTATCCATGAGTTCCTACATTGTGCTACCATACCTGCACTCAGGCACCCATGAGCTCCATCCTTGGGTGAGTGTGTAACACGAGGAGGTATCCATGAGTTCCTACATTGTACTACCATACCTGCACTCAGGCACCCATGAGCTCCATCCTTGGGTGAGTGTGTACCAATATAAACTATTGTGCAGTTCCTTCACCGGTTACAGTGTGCACACTTTATGAGTTCTACCATCAGCAAGAGTTTAACACACTGAGCTGTACACGAGTTCTGTCGCCAACAAGAGTACAAGGCACATTTATATCTGTGCTCCTTCACTGGGTGAGAGTGTAACACACTGTGCTATCCCCGACTACTTTCAGTGGGTGATAGTGTAACACACTTAGCTATCCATCTGGCTTTTACTACCGATGGTATAAAACAGCTATCTTTGAGCTCCTTCTTTAGGTGAGAATGTGACACAATGAGTTATCTGAGTTCCTTCACTTGTGAAAATGTAGCAGAATGAGCTATTCCTGAATTTTTCACTATCAAGTGTTAACCACAATGAGCTATACCTGTGTTTTTTAACTAACGAGTGCCAAAACACGGATTTATTTGAGATCATTTACTAGGTAAGAATGGAACTCACTGAGGCATATATAGTGATTTTAGTGAGTGAAAGTATAACACTGAGTTCTTTCACTGGGTGAGGCTATAACAAATGTAGTTGTACCTAAGTTGATTCCCTGAGTGAGAGTGTTGAATAATCAACCATCCCTGAGTGCCTTTACCAATGAAAAAGTAACATTTTGAGTGATCGCCCGCTCCTTATCCGGTGAGAGTGTAACAAGCTTAGCCATCCCATAATCGCCTTCACTTGGATAGATTGTAATAACTCAGATATCTCTCCACTCTTTCACTGGCAACTCTGTAAAACAGGGAGTTGTTGCTCAACTCCATTGACTAGTGAGATTGTAACACACGGAGTAGCTCCTTAATACCTTTGCTGGGGGAGAATATACTTTGCCAAGCTGTCTGTGAGATCCTTCACTGGTAAAAGTGAAACACTAAGAGGTACCTCTGACCTCTATCACTGCGTGAGAGTGTAACACATTGAGCTATTCCCGAGCTTCTTTATTAGGTGAGAGTGTAACACACTCAGCACTCCCTGAGCTGTTACACTGCATGAGTAACATGTCAATCTATCCAGATGCTCTTTCACTAGGTGAGAGTTTCTATCACACTGAGATGCTGAACTCCATCACTGTGGTAATGAACAGTGCACTTTAGCAATCTATGAATTATGAATTCTTTGCATTTTCCACTGGGGTAGACATATAGCCATTGACATTAATGGTCCTGGGGTTTTAGACTGACCCACTTCAATCTGTTCATCTACTTCTCCCCAATCAGTTCCACCCATTATATTGCTGCCTGAGTGTTAAACCTCTCAACATTAGACAGCCACAACATCACCCACTGACCTATGTCTCTTTTTTTCCAGGAATGTTACACACCTTTTGTCAACGGAAGCTTCTTTGAGCACGAGGGTCAACCGTACTGCGAGATTCATTACCACAAGAACCGGGGATCCCTCTGTTCTGGCTGCGAGAAGCCAATCACTGGCCGCTGCATAACCGCCATGGGCAAGAAATTCCACCCTGAGCACTTTGTGTGCGCCTTCTGCCTGAAGCAGCTCAACAAAGGGACATTCAAAGAGCAGACCGAGAAGCCGTACTGCCACCCCTGCTTCATTAAGCTTTTCGGCTAAGCCATAGTCACCAGCGCCAAAGAGCTCTCGCCATGTGTTTTATTTGCGTATTCATGTAAATCACAACCACCAGCACCAGAGACCTGCTGACACCCTTGCTTCTTTACACGTATCGGCAAAATTATAAACACCAGCTCCATCAACAACCGCTGCCAGGTCTGTGTCCTCAAACCTATCAGCTTTTCCTCGTGCCCCAGATGCCTACTAACTGCCATGGTTCCTGTAAGACATTAGCTAATTGATTAGCACCCACCTTAAAGTGTCCTTCATCCACCACAACTCATGGGCTAGACCATTATCAGCAGCTTTAAAGTGTCCTTCTGCCATTGTGGCTTCTTAAACAACTGAGCTGAATCATTGCCACCAGCCTTAAAGAGTTATTCTGCCTACCTGTCTGCTTGAACTCATGGACTAAGCCTTGAAAAGAAGTCTTAAAGGGGCCTAACACCAACTCAGTGTTTGGGCTTCTCCGTCTAAACCAACCCCAAATGATGTCGCTGTCAGGTTTTTAAAAATCATGGGTGAAACCTTCATCACCAGCTCAAAAGTGCCCAACCTCTACCCAACTTCTTGATCCATAGTCACAAGGAACAGTGAGATCTACTCGCAGCTCTGTGATGTTGACCCTTTGGCTGTACCACAATCTCAACGAGCAATAAGTCAGAATATTGCGCTTGCTTTATTGCATTCCTTGTGGAAGGTCATCATCTTCCCATGGGTGTCCTAGGGCCTCTCTAGGTTCATTCAAAACCTAACTGGCATCCCCACCAAATGAAATCCTTAGTCCAGACATTAATATTTTCTACCTATAGTTAAATCAACATTTTCGCCAAATTCTCCTGCAGTGAAATCAATATCATAAAAAAGAGTTTAGTAGCAAATTGGTTGTAGCTGTTACCAGAGACTCAGTGAGATATAAATCGTCATATCCTTCCCAAATATTCCGCAACAAAACCAACATCCCAAGGAGCCTACAGCAAATTAGTTCACATTGCCTCAAAAGAGCCTTTAGAAGCGGCATTGTATCACCATCACCAAATAATTCTAGCATGAAGGCATTAGCATTCTCACAATAGACTCCAACTGCATGGCCTTACACAGATTCCTAAATATTCATATAGCAACACCATCAGCCTTGTCACCAAAGAGTTCTAACCCATTTGAGCCAAAGAGAAGTGTATAAAAAATATTGACAGTTGTGTCCTTCAGTAAACCCATAAACAGTCATGGGAGTCCAATAAATAAACCATCAACCTCGTCATCAAAAGGTCTAGCAGGCAGCCATTAAAATCTTCACCAATGTGCCTCTAATCTAAATCATAACCACTTTCCACAGAGTCTCACAGTGAAATCAAAAATATAATTGTTCAATAAAGCTGCATGTAAACCACCTGAAGGACTGCCAAATACAACTAACTGATCACTCATCATGGTCTCTATAGTGCCAAAGAACAGTCATCAATATCTTCCCCAAAGTGTCATTTAAACCCTGAATGATGACATCAAATATTTCTTTGTCAAACCATTAACATTTCCACCTACTTTAGCGGCATCTAAGTCATCCACGTCACCGCCTCATGCTTCTACAACCGGATGATTGACATCTTCGCCAAAAGGAATGCCATTCAATGTGGCTAAAATCAGACTGTGGTGTGGAGAGTCCTACTACAACCTTTACCTGATGAACTATGTCACTGCACCGCGTGCCATCATCAAGGACCTTTCTTGTCTGTTCTTTCTTAGCTTTGGCCTGAGAAGGCGTGTTCCTTTCAGTATTGCTGAGCAGGAAGCTCCGGCGGGGCCTTAAGGTTGGCCTGTTGCCAAGGTTCATCTATTGTGAGCAGTGTGACGTCACTCGGCTTGGGGCCCTCTCCTGACTCTGGTGTTCTGGTTAATGTGCTGTGTTCAGCGGTGTCGAGCCTGGACTGCTCTGCTGCTTTTGGCAGTGTGGTCTCCATAGGATTTGTTACCTTTTATGGTGCTGCGTTGTAAGGTAACATGCTAGGGGGCCTGCTGTACATGAATGTGCTCTGCACTCTTCTGCCATCTAGTGTTGGTTCCAGAAGACTGCATTGTATTTTTTCCTAGGCTTTTATTTCGACTTTAGGCACAATCTGACTGACTTGTGGCCATGTCACGCTGCACGCTGCACAGGACACAGACTCTGCCTTAATTTATTCTTTAACATTTTCCTTCTCTTTGAGTGTTCTAAGACCTGTGACGTGTGCTCAGGATAGACGTTTTCTTCAGCTTAACACCTGTAAGTTATTCTCATCTTTCTCAGGTTCGGTGCATTCTCAGTTTACAAATGGTGGGTAAAAAAGACTCGAGGAGGGGCCCCCATTTTCTAGGTGTGATAGACGTCATGAGTAATCCTATCAGGATGGGCAGATAAAGACCCCGGGGATTTAAAAAGGTGTTTATTGGGGACAACAGCTCAGTCGGGTAGAGGACGGAAGTGACGTCAGGGGTCAATAAGAGGTCAGAGGGAGGAGGGGGGTAGCCTTTGGAGGAGGGTAGAGACCTTGAGCAGTGAGAGCCTGTGTGCGAAGAGAGAGCTTTCTCTAAGAGGCTGGAGGGCCCTCTGGGCCACAAAGAGGTTTGTTAAAGGGGGAGCAATCTCGGGTGCAGGAAGAGCTTTGTTGAGGGAGATTTGTCAAGGCTTGGAGACATCTTGTGGGCTGGTAGAATGCAAAAGCAGGGATGGGTCATGCGGGGAGAGCTTGTGTTTTGGGGAAAGCAAAATAATCCAGTGAGGCTAAGTTAAGGAGAGCTGTCTCATAGATGGTGACCCCAGTCAACTGCAGGGTCTTAGGGAGGCCTGTTTGGCCAAAGTCATAGATTACTTCCCTTGACCAGACCAGCATTGATATGACCCCCCTAACCTCAGATATGTCTTTCAAATGTGGTATCTGTACATCCAGTGGTGGTGGCTGGGTGATCCTCGGCCCAGATAGAGGTAACAGGTGCTCAGGCTCTGGCAGGAACCATCCCAAAAGTTCAAGCTCTCTGTCAACAGTCTTCTGTCATGGAAATAAAACTGTTGAGTGTGGTGGGTTACCTCAGAAGACCCAAGCAGTCTCCTGTTTTGGTTTCGGCACACTCAATGCCGCCTTCCTGTTTGGGGAGCCACGTACCTGCCTGCAGGGCTTTCCTGTGTCCAGAGCAAGACTCAACGTGGAGCAAGGCAATGAGTGGTTGATGGTTAGAAGGTGGCATGGGTGAGTAATCCACACAGAGTCCTTTTATACTATTTATGTACAGGAAGAGGACAGTAGTGGTATAGGTATAGGGGGTCGGATGTAGTTTTTGAAAAGAGGTGAATTTTGGAATCTACTATTCCCGCATTGTGTTTGTTCTAAAGTTCAGGACATTCCCCGCTGGGATTGACAGACCTGGTGTAAGGTGCTTATACGTGGGATTTTCTGCCTTTGAAGATCCACCGAATGTGAACCTGTGCCCCCCATATTCTACTGCCAATGCTAAGCGACTAAGTCCTATGGACTGAGGGTGGCACTAAGTGGTGGCCACTTGTGTAGGCTTGTAGAACGCTTAAGCAGCCTGGAAGGGCACCTGCTCCCTAACTGAGACAGCACATCTGGCGCTCATTTACAAAAAAGGAGCTGGTTCGATGATAGGGCAATAGCGTAGTTGCCTGGGTATTTTACTGGTTTTCTGCCCACAGTACCAGCTCCAAGTCTTGTCGTGGGGCGATGGGAGCTCACCCTGACATCCATTTCCCCACACAGGAGCAGGCGCACGAGCAGCGAGCTAGCCAAGCTGGCACTGATCATTGCCACCAACTCCCCTGTCTTGTGGCCATGCGACCACTTCGAGTCCAAAACTGCATACAGTATTGGATGTGGTGAACAGACAAGGCCCAGAGGGGCAACAGTTACCAGTTGGAACTGGGCAGCAATGTCACGGTCTCTAAACCCTTTGTGTCTCCCTTTCACTCTCTCTTTTTTGTCCTCCTTACTTTTCCCTCTGTCTCTCCCCCTCCTCATTTATGGAGTCTCCCCTCGAGCCTCAGCATGGCATTGCCAGACAGTATTAATGTTTGTGGAACTCAGGTATTTTAAAGCTTCAGGCCCAGCACCAGAAGCGGTGCTTAGAAGTATGTGCTTAAAGGCATGTGGAAATATATAGATCTATGCCCAGGTGCTTAGAAGTATGGTTCTGTATATAAAGGCACCCTCTGTGGTCAGACACTAGGAAATATGTTTGTCTATCCCCATTCACTTAGAAATAGATATTTGTATGCCAAAGCACTCAGAAATGTGTCTCTGTACACCCAAGAGCTTCGAAATATATAATTATACTATCAAGCACCTAGAAGTGTCTATGCGGCCCCTATGGCACTTAAAGATATGTCTTCATGCAGTGAGGTACTGAGAAAAAGTATGCCTGTGTAAACTCAGGTGCTTGGAAATATATGCTTATGCAAACTTGGTCAATTAGACGTATGCGTTTGTACATTTACTTACTCGGCTGTGGACTCGGATGCACTTGTGTGTGCACTTTGAAACTTGGCTCTTCATGCTTAAGTCTTTTCTTTTCAAGCACTTACAACACGTCTGCTTATGCTCAAGGACTAAGAAATATGCCTGTGTGCTCTGGGACACACAGAAACATGTCCCTATGTGTTCAGACACGTGCAAATATACATTTTGGAAATTCATATACTTAAAATGTGTGCATTAAGCCAATTAGAAATATATCTTTGTACATCAGTTCATTCGGAAAAATGTATGTGTACACAAGGGCACTCTGAAATATGCCAGGGTACACCGGGGCAATTAATACTAAGTTTGTGTACACCGAGGCACTCTGATAAAAGCGCTATTCCCACTAGCAATGTGTGTACACCCAGGAACTCAGAAATATGGCTGTATAAACTTGGATCCTTAGAAATATGTTTGTGTCTGTGCAGAGTTTCAAAACATAGCTGTGCTCAGCCAGGCACTCAGAAATATGGGTGTACTCTAAGCGATGCGACATATGGGCCCAGCTTGCTAATAAGTCTATGTACATTGGCGCACTATGATAATGTGTCTGCATTCCTGCCTTCCATGCACAGAATCGATGAAACATTGCCATGTGTACATGTGTTGCATCAGTGTCTTTTACCATAAAATAATACTCCAGAATGTGGCTGTGTGCACATGGCTGCTTGTAAACCTATCCCTGCACCATGTCTATGCCTAGAGTGTCTGTACTGTAGGGGGGGAGAAGGGTACAGGACATCGGGGTACAAGAAGGATGGTGTAAATGAAGGGAAGGACTAAGGACGCCAGAGGGAGCTATAGGTGTACCCCTGGCAGGGGTGCACGGTTTGGCAGTGGCGGCTCCTCCGCTAAGGCGGAGGAGCGTCGCCTCACTGCTTCAGCTGCAAGCTGAATGCAAAAAATAAAATGATAATAACGTTCGTTATTATCATTTTGTTTTTTGCATTCAGTTTGCATTCAGCTTGCAGCTGAAGGCGGGCGGGGCTGGGCTCCCCGCGCGTCACAGGGGTAGGAGTGGTGGCAGCACCTAAAGTGCGCATGACGCTTTGGCCGGCCAAAGCGCCATGCGCATTTTGCATGTTCTCCGAGCGGGCTGTATTATAGCCTGCATGGAGAACATGCACAGCCTGTCAGCCCCTGTCTGAGCGCTGAACCACGACGCTCAGACCAATCACAACGCTGCTAAGGCAGCGTTGTGATTGGTCAGGGGATTCTAGGAGGATGTGTGCGTCCTGCGGTACAGAGAGGAGGACGGAGAAAGAAGAGGCGGCGGTCGGCAGTGAAAAGGTAAGTCTGTTTTTTTTTAATTATTTCCCTCCCTCCGTCCCCCAGCCCCTCCGCCACCCCTCCACTTGTCGGTAGCAGCCGTTACTGGTTTGGGGGTGAACTGTGCTGATGTTGGAGGGATGGGACATACCAGTCTTGATGAAGGGGATGGCTGCAGGTATAAACATTCCTGTATTTAGGCAGGGATGGTCATGGAGTACATCTATGTTCCAAGAATCTGGAACAACACTCCATCAACATCAGTACCACCCCATCCTGCCTGCAGGTCAGAAAGGAGCTGAAGACCCTCCTTTTCAGCGAACACTAGCTCTCCTTACAGAAGGTTTCACCCAGTGCTTAATTTGTGGGAAAATAAGTGCTAGGGCCCTCGCCAGGAGGCCAGTGCAGCTTGCACGATCCTTTGCCCTGCAGCACTGCCAATGACAGTACCAACACAACTATTTAGCCATCACACTCTTACAAGTTTGACAATTTATACTATTCCAAGCCCCCAAAGCTATAAGAATGGCTTGGATGGCAGCTATTAGTCAATGTTAATGTGTATTGAATTAATAAACAGCTGTTATGCTCATAACTATAATAGGCAGGCAGCGCCACCATGTGGAAGACTGTCATAAGCGCGGGTGCTGACAATTAAGGGCCAGTGCCGAGCACCGGAAACCAGAGGTTCAAATTAAGCACTGGTTTCACCACCCACAAACATCGTGCTTCATTGTAAACCATGCTGAATTGTAACTTCGGGCCCCCGCCCTTGGTTAGTGGTTCATTGTTCTATAGCTAGGCTGGAACTCCATAAATACCTGTACATATATACATGGAATTGGGGTGCTGATGGAGGGAAGGACATAGGACATGAAAGGGAACCGTACATGTAGTGATGGAAAAGATACATATGAGAAGATACCGAAGAAACTGTAAAAACTTGGCTCAGTGGCATAAACCTTGATGGCTTTGAACCCCAACTTTTACCGAATACCAACTCACTTGGATTCACCCAGGACAGAAACCTCACCATCAAGGAAAATATTACCAAACAAGCATTGGCATAGCCAATAGGTCTCGCCTTTGGGGCGTTATAAGTGTTTAGACAGAGCTATTGGCTTTGTTAACGTTTGCAGTGGGGTGAAGGAAACACGCACCACAGCTGTGCACTGTGCAGTGGGGTGAAAGGAAGCACGCACCACAGCTGTGCAATGTGCAATAAGGTGAAAGGAAGCATGCACCACAGCTGTGCACTGGGGTGAAAGGAGGCACACACCACATATCTGCACTGTGCAGTGTTGTGAAAGGAAGCACGCGCCACTACTTTGCAGTGGGGTGAAAGGAAGCACTCGCCACAGCTGTGTACTGTGCAATGGGGGGAAAGGAAGCACGCACCACAGCTGTGCACTGTGCAGAGATGTCAAAGGTAGCACGCACCACAGCTGCGCAGAGATGTGAAAGGAAGCACGCACCACGGTGATGAAAAAACGTGAATGTTAAAAGGTGCGGTCCATTTTTATGCTGTGTACTGTGCAATGGGGGGAAAGGAAGCACGCGCCACAGCTGTGCACTGTGCAGAGATGTCAAAGGTAGCATGCACCACAGCTGCGCAGAGGTGTGAAAGGAAGCGCGCACCACGGTGCTGTAAAAACATGAATGTTAAAAGGTGCGGTCAATTTTTAAGCTGTGCACTGTGCAGTGGGGTGAAAGGAAGCACGCACCACAGCTGTGCAATGTGCAATAAGGTGAAAGGAAGCACGCACCACAGCTGTGCACTGGGGTGAAAGGAAGCACACACCACATATCTGCACTGTGCAGTGTTGTGAAAGGAAGCACGCGCCACTACTGTGCAGTGGGGTGAAAGGAAGCACTCGCCACAGCTGTGTACTGTGCAATGGGGGAAAGGAAGCACGCACCACAGCTGTGCATTGTGCAGAGATGTCAAAGGTAGCACGTACCACAGCTGCGCAGAGATGTGAAAGGAAGCACCCACCACAGTGATGAAAAAACGCGAATGTTAAAAGGTGCGGTCCATTTTGAAGCTGTGTACTGTGCAATGGGGGGAAAGGAAGCACGCACCACAGCTGTGTACTGTGCAGAGATGTGAAAGGGAGCACGCACCACAGCTGCGCAGAGGCATTATATAGCAGCCGGTGCCAGCAAGCACGCACAAAAAGCAAGTGCTAATAATTAAGTGCCCATGTGCGCACCGGCAGACACCGGCTCAAATTAAGCCCCCAGCAAGGGCCTGCGTTACGCCCCTGGATCGAGCGAGTCCGAAAAGCAATGTGGGGAAAGGAAGCACGCACCACAGCTGTGCACTATGCAGAGATGTCAAAGGTAGCACGCACCACAGCTGCGCAGACGTGTAAAAGGAAGCGCGCACTGCGGTGCTGAAAAAACGCGAATGTTAAAAGGTGCGGTCAATTTTGAAGCTGTGTACTGTGCAATGGGGAAAGGAAGCACGCACCACAGCTGTGCACTGTAGAGAGCCCCTGGATCGAGCGAGCACCAAAAGCAATGTGGGGAAAGGAAACACGCACCACAGCTGTGCACTATGCAGAGATGTCAAAGGTAGCACGCACCACAGCTGCGCAGAGGTGTAAAAGGAAGCGCACACCATGGTGATGAAAAAACGCTAATGTTAAAAGGTGCGGTCAATTTTTAAGATGGTACCGAAAAAGAGGCGACTATAGAGGCCAACTACAGAGTACAGCAAATGTCTTGACAATAACATACTAATACAAAGATAACGGTGCAGGAAGAGAGTGCTGACATAGATGAAATGCAAGTGCTGGAAAAATAAGCGCGCACTCTTGTGGCGGTGGGGTCTGTCCCTTGGCCGGGGTGGCGGGGACGCGCCTTGTTAGTATCTTATTGTCATGAATGCGAGTGCTGGAAAAGAAGCGCGCACTCTTGTGGCGGTGGGGTCTGCCCCTTGGCCGGGGTGTGGGGGACGCGCCTTGTAAGGAAAGCTGCAAGGTCTTGAAATGAAACATGATCCACAACAGATGGCACGCTGCGCGCCGCTGCTCGCTCCCGACAGCTGAACGCTGTGGGAGTAAACATTTTCAGAAAAGGTGGGACATGCACCCGCCTTTGGCCAATTGCGTGCTTTCATTTTTGAAAGCCACACGCAAAGGCCAATAGCATGTGTGGAAAATCGAACACCACACGCACGAGTTTGCAGAAAGTCTGAAGTGATTCCAAGAGGCCTTCTCCTAGAGCAGCGCATGCGCGCTGCGCTAAGCTCGACCTAAAAACAAAAATGGCCTGGTACTAGCTTCCAGTTCTAAAGAAAGTGAACATTTTTCTTCCAGAAAGCAACTTCAAAACTGCTGTTAAATCCCTCGTACTCTTGCATCTGTATGGTGGTAACACCAAGCTCCCTGGACTTCCAGACTCCACCAGGCATCCCTTAAGGGCACCGTACTTGCTCAAGCATTTCTCATACAGGGCCTAAAAAAATGTGATCACAACAACCCCATCCTGATGGAACTCCACTGGCTTCCCTTGCCAGCCAACAACTTTTTCAAAACCAGCTATGTCATTTACAAAACCATTATGGCCACCAGCCCTGCTTATCTCAGATTAACCTAACGGATATGGCCTAATGGCTGGAGCGGTCGACCTTGAAGCTGGGGAACCAGGTTTGAGTCTCTGCAGGGACGCTCAACATCCTGTGATTTGAAGCAAATCACTTAATCTCCCTGTGCCTACCAAAAATGAATGTGTTCGTCTGTAACGTAACTGGTGCTCATGTAAAGCACTCTGATACCTTCGGGCCGAGTTCACGCCACATAAAACTCTTAGAAAAAAAAAAAATCACCATCTCTGTTGGCTCTCAATGACCCGTTAGCCAGGACAACATCCGTCTGCAAACTAAAAAGTGTAAAAAAGAGAAAACAAGGCAACAGATCATTTCCATTTGCACCCACGATCTGGAACAACATCCCCATATCCATCAGGACTGCCAAAACGCTGCTCCAGTTTAGGATAGAGGTGAAGACTCTCTTCTTTAAAGAACACTACATCACAATGCATCAACTGTACAGCGCTCCACTGCCTTTAGGCTAGGTTTCCTGGGGTGGGGTGTTGTACTAAAGAGGGAATGAGCCAGGGCTCAGGAGTTCTGGTGATGGAGAGAGGGGTGCAGGGCATAGGGGTGTCCTAAAGGTAAATGGAAGATGGATGGCAGGTACTTATGGAACAGAGAGGGATGCAAGGCATCAAAGTTCAAGTGTGATAAATGGCAGTGGTTATCTGTACTGATACACAGGATGGCCACAGGTGAGATAAGACATTGGTGGTTGTCGGATTCCTAAATCACACACTCTCCATTGAGGGACACTTTATGTCGCTGCTGTACAGTTCATATTGTTATGCTATTGTGTACCACGTTGTTCCCTGTACCTGTACTGATACAGGGGGTGCTGTTTAGATATCCAAGTGCAGGCATTGTGTGAGGATCAAACACCAGGGACTTACAGAATAAAGCGCCCTGAAGACTGCTGTCTGTAATAGACCCTACTTTCTCAATACACAAGGGTCCAACTCATACCCTTGTGCTAGGCAATGCCAGGGCCCACAATGCCACACTCCGCCACTCTTGCAACACAAAAGAATCACAACACAGAAAAAGAACTATACACGCTTGTGGCACACTGCCACATACATCCTAGAGTCACAAATCACGTGCAATACTGAGAAACAAAAAGCACACACCTTACACGAAAAGCAATGGGGTACAGATACAAAACATTTACCTAGCAATAAATACACATGACACAGAGATACACAAACGGAACAATCGAACGATGAACCGACACAAACCTGCGATATGCAGCACTGTTACATACAACTCAGTCAGACATAACAAAAGCGCTCAACAGTGAAATAAACAATGCTGTTCCACACAAGCAAGACACACACACACACACGCACCAGGATGGGGAATCAGTGGCCCTGCCATCGTGATTTCAAGTTCAGGGCTAAATTCTGACCCCTGTGCAATCAGAATTCAGCACAGGGATTGGAATTTCGAGTTGTGTGATAATTATCACATCTGCTGTTTTCATCTGGCACATTTCTGCAGGTCAGGGCAAAGTTTGAGGAATTTGATGCTTAATTTTTAACTTTACGACTCGTTTCCATGTTTAAAACTCAGAATAGGAGGTGTTTACCACACCAGGTAGATACCTCACCCTGTGGTAATATTCACAGGGTGAGGTAAATGCCCCACCCTATTCCACATAACTCGCAATCGGGGCCTAAGGCTCTGACTAGGTGGGGGATAACATTTCGATCCATGCAAAAATCATAATTCAGAGATTAGCAGGAATCAACACAGTTCTGTAATTTCCCCAGAGTAAATATCAACAGGTCAAATCTGCCAAAATTACTCCAGGAGACCACATGTGGTAAATACAAAACATGTGGGATTCAGTGTAGAAATCACCAATTCTGAATGTAATGCCTCATTTTTCAGAGGAAAGTTGGCATAGGTGGTATTTACTGCACCCGGTAAATACCACCCCCATGATATATGTATTCAAAGGGTCGGGTATATTTCTCATCCTAACTCGCTCATTTGGAATAATGGCCTCAGAGAGAAACACACACCCAACACTGAGCCACACAATACCGTGACACTCAATGCTGAGAAAAACTCACCACAGGCAAAACACAGCGTAGATACACACCAGTGAAAGACACATCAGTGCAACATTGAGAAGCACACATAACACAGAGAAGCCCTGAAACACAACTCCACGTCTTGTAGAACCACAAACAACACAAGCACACACAACAGAGAAACAACACTCAGCTATTCAACAATGACATAGTACAACTATGAAACACATTATGTAAGTAACAATTTTCTGAGATCACCTTCACAGACACACACACACACATACATGCACTCACGCACACACACACACACTCTCACACACACCAGCAAACAAACACACACTGAGGCAGAGAACTACCCAACGCTGAAACAGACACAATGGACACATTCTCTAACCCATGACTACCTTGAAGGAACCCATAATGATGGCGCATACACAACGCACATCAACACCACAAAACGAAAACCAAAAGCAAGAGAAACTCAACAAAACAAAGGCGCGACTTTGGGACACAGCATCAGTACTTGTTCCTAGAAAAATGACACAACCGCCCACCCGCGGGTTTAATGTCAACTGTGTGGTTCGTATTCTCTGCTGACAAGGTCCATTGTGTTATTTCCATAAATAATGAGCATCTGCAGGGTTTGGCCACTTCTGCGATTGCTTATTAAATGAAGTAATCCAAAAATGTTATCAAATGAAGTATTACAAAATCCAAGGTCTCTCACGCTTTCTGAGGAGATCAAGGCTGCTCTCAGGAGCTCTGGTGACAAACACATGGTAAGATTTTGGCACGTTTTTTCCCATTCAACATTCCCTCTGTTTCAGCTCAATTTTAAGGCCAACATATTACTAAGCTTCATCTACCCTTGCAAACCAGCGAAGTCTTAGGGGCCTATCCACTCAGACTGCCTGCTGGGGGCCATTCGCATATAATAGCGGGTGACCCTTTCTATGCTGAAGGGTGCAGAGACTATTGTCCCACTTTTAACTCCGCCCATGGGATTAGTATATAATAGTTTCAGCCAAAGCTGAATTTTTGGTCCAAATCCCATCGTTATTAAGACCTCAGAAATGGAATCTGTAGTTTAGGGAATCAAGCGCCTTTTGCATGTCAGTTGCAGTCACTAAACCAGTGATACTCAAAGTACGGCCCTCTTGACCTTTACATGCGGCCCTCTTGACCTTTACATGCGGCCCTCTTGACCTTTACATGCGGCCCTCTTGACCTTTACATGCGGCCCTCTTGACCTTTACATGCGGCCATCTTGACCTTTACATGCGGCCCTCTTGGCCTTTACATGCGGCCCTCTTGGCCTTTACATGCGGCCCTCTTGACCTTTACATGTGGCCCTCTTGGCCTTTACATGCGGCCCTCTTGGCCTTTACATGCAGCCCTCTTGGCCTTTACATGCGGCCCTCTTGGCCTTTACATGCGGCCCCCCTGGTGAACAGCAGCACAAGCTGCTGTTTAATTGCTGAGCACTCATATTCAGAAAAAAATGTTAAATAAACGGGCAAGCATTTATTAATCTGCAAATAAATGCTTGCCCATTTATTTAACATTTATTTAGGCCTCCTTACACAATCCCTGACCCACCCAGACTCCCTACCACCACCCTGCTGGCATCTGCACGGCCCTCGGTCACACCACAGACCGTACTTTGTGGCCTCTGGGCAAATGTTTGTTAGTACCCATGCACTAAAGGAACTCCATAAATGATTCACAGTTTCCCATCACATGGAAGAGGCGACTTATATTTAGTGCGGTGTTCCTGTGGGGAATAAACCCAAATTGGTCCGGCTATGAAGTCCCTCAGGAGGGGCATAATCCTATTTCTTAGTATTTTCCTCAGTATTTTACAGTCAGTGGTTAGAATTTTGAGTGGGAGATATCATGAGACATCGAAGGAGTCTGCTGGTTTCGTGAAGGGAACCAATAATACTTCTCTACACATCTGTGGTAAAGTCCGTATCAGACTAAAAATAACTGGAGTAACCTAGGTATCAAGGTGCCAACATGTGTCTTGTATAATTCAGGTGGAAATCCGTCTGTGCCCGGAGTTTTGCCTGACATAGGGGGACTTATTTACAAGCCCATTGTGCAGCCGGTGCGTCACTTTTATTGATGCATCAGCAACGCAGTCGGCTTCCCCATATTTACGAGGCCACGTAAAGTCACCCTGCGTGACTTTTCATGGCCTTGTAAATATGTTTCCCTTTCATGCATAACTCTGCGTGAAAGGGGCCTTCCATGGGTGTTGCTGTGGGTGTTCCCACGCAACATCCATGGAACTTGACGCATTCCCAGATTTACAATGTTTTGTAAACCTGGGAACGCGTCAGAATCCTGCGCCTCCCAAGGGTAGGCATAGGAGTGGCGCAACAAGGAGAAATACTTTTATTTTTCCTTGTTTTTTCCTCTTTCTATGTGTGCTGCATTCTGCAGCACGCATTGAAAGAGGAAAATGCCTTTACTTATTGTTTTTGTGCAGGAAGGTCTCCCTTCATGCACAAAAACAATCATCCCCTCAGTGCAGACATCCTTGCAAAGTGACACAAGGGTGTCTGCGCTGGTGCACGGCTGCTGTTTATGCGTCAGTGCAGGGGAGAAGGACAGGAATGCACTGTATCTTGTAGATACAGCACATTCCTGCCCTTTTATTTTGACGCACGGCAGGAAGACTAATTTCTTCTGATCTCCAGGGGTTCGTCCAATTCAAAAGTTCAAGTCACTGATAAATTCCATGATTTTAGTCTGCCCAAATACTGTTGTATGTCATCTGGGTTAATATCTTTATGTGGAGCCGTGTATAATTCTTGGTAATATTTTCGGAATGCTGTGCTTATCCTAAATATGTATTAATGATCTCACCGGTTTGGGTGCGTAACAGCGTGATGGGATGTTGAGGGTTTTTATTTCTTGCTAGCCTGGCTAGCAGTCTGCCCATTTGTTGGCCTCTCCATGTCTCCTAGCTAAGTATTCTATGTAGTGATGTTTACCAAACTTATCAGCTGCTTCTATATGTGTAGCTGTGGGGAAGTTTTCAGATATATTCTCTGTTATTTCTCATGGCCAAATTTCGTCTTCCAGTGTATTGTCAGCTTTCTTAAGTGTAGTTCTGAAACCATATGATTTTTTAATACAAATGCCCCTCAGAAACACTTTAAACACATCTCATTCTGTAAGAGCATTGCTGGCTGACCCTGCGTTATCATGAAAGAATTGTTATGCATAAGTCTTAGTCGCCTCTTTGTAGGCAGCATCCATTAGAGCCCCCGGCTGTAATCTCTGAACAGGGGTGCTAGTGTGTTGTCTGCCCCCATTATAAATGGAATTGCACCAGGTTATGATCCGCTTGTGTGCACCCCAGATGCTCAGCACATAAATGGTCAGAATGCAGAATCAAGTCTATTCTTGTGTGTAAGTATGTGGCTAGTGAGTCTATTCTAGGTCTGTCAGATGCAGTTCCCACCAGCTGTCCACTAAATTCCAGTGCCAAAGCCATGCTGAAAGCCCTTCTGCATTCATTGCAGCTTGGGTGCCCATCGGGGGGTTGTGGCCTATCTTTAATTGGATCTCGAACACAATGAAATTGCCTCCAGTTATAACCAGTGCTTAATTTGAGCCTGTGGTTTCTGGTGCTCGGCACCAGCACTTAATTGTCAACACCGTGACTTATGACAGCCAACCACATGGTGGCACTGCTTGTCCAATTTTGTGCTGAACACAACAGTTGTTTAATAATTCTATATACATTAAAATGACTAATTCGTGCCACCCAAAGCCATAAAAATAGCTTGGGTGGCAGGTATTAGTCATTTTTATTGTATAAAAAGTCTAAATTGTCATTAGTAGCGCAATGGGTGGTGCAAGCTGCTGTGGTCTGCTGACAAGGGCCCTGGCACTTATTTCTTTACAAATTAAGTCCTGGTTACAACTATAGGGAATATCTACCAGTTGTGCTGTCAGGGTCTGAGTAGTCTGTGACTAATTATTGTGATGGGTGTTCTCTCTATTGCTGTCAAATGTCTACCCTCACGGTCTGTCAAGGAATTTCCAAGCACAAATAGAACACTATATCTTAACCAAACCAGAGCCTCTGTTGCATATGTTGAGTATGTCGTAAAGTATATTTTCTCCATCCAATGATTATGCAGTTTTAGGCTCTTTGTTTTTGTTGGGTGGATTTCTTGCAAAAGTGAAATATCAATATCACACCTACGAAGATATGAACAGATTCTGTGTCTATTCAGGACATTTACCATTCCCCTAATGTTCCAAGTAAAATAGCACGTATGTCAATAATGTCATGCATGTTAGCTAATGTAGATGCTTCAAAACGGATTGGTAACTTACCAGTCATCCCTAGAGGGCAAACTTGTTGATAGCAATGTGGTGTATGGCGTCTGCATTTGCTTAGATTTTGCTCAGATGTGCACAACTTGAAACTAATTAACCGAAAGTGAACCTTTCCCTGGACCTGGTTCAGAACTGTCCAAGTCTACTCCATGCCTCCACCTCTTCTGAGACCTTCCCAGGCATTTGGAAACATGCAACTGCTCTCCCATTGCTGAAGAAACCCTCCCTGACCCTTCAACGCTTGCCAACTAAAGACCAATCTCCCTACTACCATTCCTGGCCAAGGTCTTACAGAAAGTCATCAACATTTGCCTCAATGAATACCTCAATGACCACCAACTTCTTGACACCACTCAGTCTTGTTTCAGACCACAGTACCGAAACTGCACTCATTGCCGTCACGGATGACATCTGCGTGACTCTGGACAGAGACACAGTGGCCCTTCTCCTCCTGAACCTCTATGAAGCATTTGACATGGTCTCACACCCCATCTTCATCCAATGTCCACATGACATCGGAATCCAAGGACACAAGGTGGAGGCAATGGATCTTCTCCTTTCTGATTGAAAGGACCCAGTCAGTCAGCCTGACACTACACCTCTGTCACCCGTGACCTCATCTGCGGAGTTCCACAAGGATCCTCCCTGAGCCCGACCCTCTTCAATGCATACATGATCCCTCTAGCCAGCATCATCAGCTCTCACTTCATCAATGTCCTCTCCTAAGTCGATGACACACAACTCATCCTCTGTCTCCCGGACAAGATGCCCAGTACCCGGATCAAGTTCAATGCCTGCATGACTGATATCATCCACTGGAGGAATACCAACAGTCTAAAGCTTAACACCGACAAGGCGAAACTCGTGATAGTCAGCAAGAGCACTTCACCGTGGGCCTCCACCTGGTGGCCAACAGAACTAGGAACGACCCCACCCCCACGACCCACATCAAGAACCTGAGGATCATCATCGACAGTAAACTCTACATGACCGCCCAAGTCACCGATCTCACCGCTTCATGCTTCCATACCTTGAAGATGCTTAGAAAGATTTTCAAATGGCTCCCAATCAGCACCCAGAAAACCATCAGGCACATACTGGTCACAGGCAATCTGGACTATGGGAATACCTTCTATGCTGGGATCAGCAAAAGAACTCACCAAAAGGCTGAAGATCATTCAGAACTCGGTGGTTGGAACCACTCTCAGCGACCCACACTTCATTCACATCACAACCGCACCTGAAGGAGCTCCACTGACTTCCCCATACACAAACGAGCACCATTCAAAATCCTCACCCACACTTTCAAAGCATTACTTAAGTACATAACACTGACCCAGCATACCTCATAAACTTCATCTGCTTTCACAAACCTTCCAGATACCTCTCTTAATCCAGACTTCTATATGCACACATCCCGTGAATACTAAAAACCAGATCCTGCGGCCGATCCTTCTCCTACATCGCTCCCTAAAACATGGAACAACCTGCCACTACACAGAAGAGCATCCTCCTTACTTCTTCAGTTGCGCAAGTAGCTGAAGACCTGGCTTTTCAAGTAGTCCCACTGGGCCCTAGATTTGGATAGGCTCACACCTGCTCATTGCAAGGAACCCTCTCAGGTGATAGTGCACTCTACAAAGTATAACATAGCATAGCATAACACAACACAACATATAACATAAAATAATACATAACATATAACATAGCATATAACATAACACATAACATAACATATAGCATACCATAGCATTTAACATAACACATTACATAACATAACATATAACATAACACATACCATAGTACCTAACATAATACATAACATATTACATAACACAAAACATAAGATATAACATAACACATAACATATAACATAACAAAGCATAGCATAGTATAACACATAACAACACAATATAATACGTAACATAACATAAAACATAACATGTAACATAGCATAACATAATAAAATAACACATAACAGTATAACACATAATATAATACGTTACATAACACATACCATAACACATGACATTAACATAACATGACACAGCACATGACACAACCCAACACAACATAACAAAACACAATTAACTATCCTGCAATCGATATGGTGTGAAGTGGGGGTTGACCTTTGGGTACAAGACGGTGCCTCCCCATCAGCAATTCTACTCACGTATGCGGGTGGTGTGGGACAATGCCGGGTTCTTGTTGGGTCTAGTAGGTGTCCGTGCGACCGGGGGAGGGGGGGGTTTCTAAAGGGTAGTCTTCATATGTATTGCTTTTTCTGTATCCTTGCTTCGTTCTTGAAAAGTCAAAGTCATGATGCTTTGTACTGATTGTGCAGAGGTCGCTGGGTTACAGTGCCCTGCTCTACATTTGTCATTTGATGAATAAAATCTGATATAATAAAAAAAAAAAGACTATAATGTTACTCCATCCATAGCAACTCCCTAGGCGGCCACGTACAGGGGCAAAAGACAACTGACTTTCCTCTTGGTTTGCAAATAGAATTGTTGTCAGGGCAGTGGGAATAGGGGCATGTATATGTTTAAGTTCATGATTAGAATCTGTCACTTCTAACAATTGTTACTCAATGCAGTGGTATATTTTAATATAATGAAATGCAGTGCAACGGTTGCATTATAAATAAATACACTCTTTTGAATTTTGAATAGTCTTCATCACATATGTATTGGGCTTTCTAAGTCAAGCAGACCCCCAACCCCTGCCGCCTAAAGCTCTTAAGGTTAGTTCACCTTGTCACTGTTTTCTGATCCTTCTCTTCTTCTTCCACACTTTTCTGCCTTTCTTTCTCTTGCCTTGAGTCAAAATCTGATGAGGAAAAATAATACCCAGTCCCCAAAATAGAATGGTGGTGCCCTGCACCTACACCCGCTACTTGTGAACAGTATTGGCTTTAGTGCAGGGGCGGCTCCTCCGTAATGGCAGAGGAGCGTCACCCCACTGAGTCAGTCAGCGAAAAATAAAATGATAATATAACAAAATTATCATTTTTTTCCTGCTGACTGACTGAGCCAGGGAGTCTTGGGTAGGGCAGGGCTTTGCCAGACATGGCACGGAGGAGGGGGTAGTGTGCACTGTCAAGTGCACATGTCGGTTTGGACAGCCGTCGTATGCGGGCCAAACAGACATGCCCACTTAGGTTTCTCCAACCCCGCTGTGTTGCACAGCCGGGTTGGAGAATTACCACAGACAATAAGGCACTGTCTGAGCGGGAAACAAGGCCGATCATACCAATCCTGGGACTGCTCTCATGCTATCAGAGCAGCGTCTGGATTGGCGGGAAGCCAGTGCTGGTGTCCCAGGGACTGCTGGGACACCATCAGGAGTGAAGAGGAGCACCAACGCGTCGGCGGCAGGACAGGTACGTTTTTTTATTTTTATTATATCTCCCTTACTGCCCCCCCTCCACTTCCCCACTGGAGTTTTGTGGCGGCCAAAAGGGAAATCGAATTAATCAAATTTTGAGGGTTACGCAATAGCAACGTTGTTTCAGGAGCACTGACGTGGCTAGGCAAAACTTAGGGCAGCGATGGAATGGGGGACACAGGAATCTGTCTTTGTGTCACGGATAATAGTGTTCTAGGAGCCAGAGAGCTCTGAGGTGGTGAGATGCGCAGGAGTGACCGATCCTATCGGGAATGGATAACGCGAGTCTCATGAGCTTGTGGTGGCCCTCTGTGTTTATGATGAGTCACTGCCCCCTAGCGGTATTAGTGTTGTATAAAAAAAAGTGTTTTGCCAGCCCTCTCTCGAAGGGACAGACAAAAACATAATTGTTAAATTGGAAAGCCTGCCAGGAAAAGAAAGGTACAGGGGTTTCGTTTCCATCGTCCGTTCAGAGGACACCGCACACCTATTGCTGGACACGTTATTGTTGATTCTGTTTTCTATGCGGTATACGGAAGAAGGGCCAAAGTCACAAAGAATTAGGTTGGCGGTCTGAAACGTCTGAATTATAAACTTACTTGCACCACTTGCAAAGATTCCAAGACGTCAGGGGATTCACAGGAGTAAGCATTTAAATCTTTGAAAAACTGGTGAAATTTCCACTGGTGCAAAAGGTAGTATGACAGAGGCATAGCTGTCAAGGTTTCAGATTGCAATGTGTGACATTTTCATAATTTCAGTGTAATAATAAGTGCCATTTCAGCAACTATGAGTGACCCTTTCTCGCAAGCAAAATCAAGCAATGAAGATGAGGGAAACATATACATATCACAAATTACACCCATTAGAGCAACAAGAAACTCTAAGAAGTTAACTGATGCAAAGCACCAGCAATGGAAGGGCCCACTAACCCAGTGCCTTTGTAACGTGATCGTACTGTTAGGGGGCAAGCCTCAGGAGAGACTGACTGGGTCACACGTTAGCCTAGGTCACTGCCTGGCTGTGCAGGGCCCCTCCGGCTGTACATCATTTCAAAAGGACACTGACATCTGCAGTATGAAAATCAATAGCTGAGCGGCCGACCGCCCTGGCACATCCACTATAACATGAGAGTCAGTTGGGTACTGGCGTCATGATGGCTCAGTCTAACACAAGCAATTTTTGTCACAGTCAGAGACGTGTTTACTTTAATAACGATACAGACTCACTCTCAGGCACTTACTGGTGATTCATGATGCAGATGACTCCTTGGTGGCCAGGCTGCTAGTGTCGCGGCCCAGTGGGCTGGGATCAGGCCCTGCCGCTCGCGTTATGTGATACCGAAGGGTTGTCGCGGCCCATCATGAGTCCAGCGAACAGCTTAGAGCTATATTTGCTGCACCCACTCTGTTCACGGTGCCTAGCCTGCCTCAGTAATTCCGACTGAGTCAGCCTCTCTGGGCCTGGGTCGAGTCGTGCAGGCAAGACGTACAACGTAGGGTTTTTTTATAGAAGAAGGACGGCGAGGAGCAGGAAGGAGAGCTGCCAGGCAGAGGAGGAGGCAGCCATGCAGGTAAGTGCCTTCTTTTTTAATTATTTTGGGAGGGTGGAGGGCTGGCTAACTCCTCTCCGCCACGGAGGGGAGTTTTGCCTAAACTCCGCGTTCGCAATGGAGCGCGGAGTAGGCAAAAATCAGCAAACTCCGCTGGCGGAGCGGAATTACCCGCCCGGGGTTAGCCTTTACCACAAAATTGAGTGGTAAAGGCATGACTGGTAAACGGGTATGTATGGTAAAGATCATACCCCAGCCCCCCTCCCTCAGCCCTAAAAACTACCACAACCCCTTGAGTCCTAAAAGCTATCCTGACTCCCCCCGAGCACTAAAAACTACCCGACTCCCCAAACTCTAAAAATTACCCTAACCCCCCTGAGCTCTAAAGCTACCCCACCCCCCAGCCCAAAAAACGACTCCAACCCCCAGTCCTAAAAACAACCCCCACCCCGAGCCCTAAAAACAACCTCGCCCCTCCAAGCCCTGAAAACAACCCTGACACCCCCTGAGCCCTAAAAACTACCCACAACCCTGAGCCCTAAAAACTACCCCAACCCTTAAAAGCTACCCACAAAACCCGGCCCCACTTATCAGACTATGTCCTCTCCCAATCCTTCATCTTCCTGGGCCCGCTCATCCCAGCATCTAGACCGCCCACTGACTTAACCACGCATATGCGTTTTTTAAGGCATAGGCGCGGTTAAGGCAAGTGTGGTTTCGCTTGCGGGGAAAAGACACGCGTGCCTCAGCCAGCGTTGTAAATGTCGTTTCCCGTGCAAAATCTTCAATTTATGGTCACATATAAAGTGGAACTTTAACTTGTATTTTTACCCTCTAAAATGTTTTCCATGTGAAGAAACACTTTCCAAGGCTTTCCCCCACATCCAAGCCTCTTTTTTACATATGCTCCCCCTTAAACTCCATACCATGACAATAAATTCCTGTACTGTACCAGATTAAAAGGAAGCCATCATGGGGTTAAGCCTCTTCACTTCCTGTGCCTAGGGTGAGGCGCTACAGAAAGTAACGCTGACTGGTAGTTTCATTGAATTGTGTGTTTTTCAATCTCTGTCCGGTACTCTTGGCGGGGCTCAAGTTATAACTTAAGGACTGTGACTAAAAAGACGGACAAAGAGGTAATGTCCACACATCATTATTGTGTGACTCAGGATCCTGAAAACTGCATTCGCTGATGCTTTAGGCATGTGTGTTCAAATTAGATCATAAGAAAAGTTAGTGAATTGCACCCTGAGGGGCTTATTTACAAGGCCCTTGCACCGCCGGTGCATCACTTTTTATAACGCTCCGGCGTCGCAGAGTCCAGACCCATATTTACGAGACCACGCAAAGCCACTTCATGGCCTCGTAGATATGATGTAAGGCAACACAGCGCAAGTAGCTGCGTTGCCTTACACTGCGACAGGGGGGCATTCCATGGGCTTTGCAGTGGGTTTTCCCATGCAACACACACAGGTTTAGACACATTCCCTGATTTACAAGGATCTGTAAACCTGGGAATGCGTAAAAACTGTACGCCTCCCCAGCACAGGTATCACACATAGAAAGAGAAAAAAGCCTCCATGGATTGTTTTTGTGCAAAAAAACACAATCCTGCCAACAACGCAGACACCCTTGCACCATGGTGCAAGGGTGCCTGCGTTGGCGCTAGGCACCAAATCTTGTAAATACAGTGTTTTCCTGCCTTTCGAATTGGCGTGGGGCAGCACAGCAAAAAGACTTGCCGCACTGCCCTATGTCAATACATTGTAAACGAGGCCCTTTGTTTTCAGGAGCTGGTTGGGAGGAGACTGACGAAACCACATAGTACCCTACATAATCCACCCTTCACAATGCTACTCGTCACTGGCCCCACTGAAGAGCACTGGGAGTGATTGACCTGGTCTGCGACTGAAAAATAATTTATTGGCTTGCAAGATTGTTCTATAGTTCAGAGGCCTTCCTAGCCTAGTTGGTGCTTGGTTTCCAGCTAGGACTCTGCGCAACCCCCACCTGCTGCGCTTCCTGTTCACTGCAGCGGTTGACCCGCGTCCTCTGCAGAACTTTGAGAGGGAGACATACCAGCCTGCTGGATCCGCAGCCAGGTGGAGTGAGGGCCTGGTTTGCAGCTGCTGGAACAGTAGGGTGGTGGCTGTATGGCGGCAATGGTGGAGGCCTATTGTTGATGTGGCGCAGTTCCACCTGGGCGCTGGCTCCTGAAATGGAAGTGCGACTTAGTGGCCGCAGCAGCTGCAGCTGGAGAAATGGCGGATGGTGGCCAGGCCATACCTCCTTGGACATGCTTAGCCTGCTGGGTCCGGATTGCGCTTACGCGGCATTCTGGTGGGTGGTTGGCAGTTGTCCCGCCTGGAGTTTGACTTCACAGGGAAAAAATGTCAACTAAGATGACAAACTCTGAAACCTAACTAGCATTTTCCGAAGCAAACAATGCTAACTCTCACCAAGATAAATTGGACATCACCCTAAAAGCAATCACTGACACCCATGAGACAATAAATAGAGCATTAGATAGACACAGTGGCAACTGATCTTAGCATTCTTCGGCTGATCAGCAAAATCTATCCACCAGTGTCAAAGACAATGAAACTACTATGACTGAAGTTTAGCCAGAGGTCAGAGACTTCCAAGCACAAACGATCAGCATGATAGAGCGCATAGGATTTTTAGAATAAAGGACTGAGGAACAGGATGCCAAGGGCCATTCCAGGAGGAACAATGTCCATATAGTACATCTTATGGATAAAATAGAGGGAAACAGCATGGAACTGTTCCTAGAGCACTGGCTAACCACAGCAGTAGCATCAATGGGTCTGTCAAAGTACTTTTCTATCAAAAGGGCCCATTGTGTCCCATCAACACCGCCAATACCGGTAAACCCTCCAAGAACAGTGGTGGTCCTCTTCCTTAACTATAGAGACAGAGACCATCTATTGTAGACAGCAGAGAATAAAGACCCATACAAGCTGAAGGCACAAGGTGTTTTTGGTTCCAGGCTTTAGAGCTGCAGTGAAACAGCAAAGGAATAAATTACTGGAGGTGAAACTAGAACTGAAGGACATGTTGATGGTCTCCACCAAGCTGAAGATCGTAGAATTGCACTGAAACCCACTTCTTCGAGGATCTCTCGGAGGCTGAAGAGGAATGGGAGGCGAATTATCAGAATCAGTTCCCCTCCCTTGCAGACCCAGATGCGGGTGAACACTTATAAACAGGGGGTCTGCTCCAAGGCCTAAATAATCAGCAGATCAAGGTATGCAGGACTGCAAGGATGTTATCGCTAAAAGGACTGTAATGCAAAATTCAGCACAAAAAACTAACACATGAACTTCCAATTCAGAAGGATAATCTCAAGTGACAATGGAGGACACTAAATCGCATGAAGAAGATGAACTCCTCCTCCCAAGTGTTACACTGGAAACCATGGATGACTTACTGTAACTAGAGGATGAACCTTAATGCTCCAAGAGTGAACCTCTGATAGTTAGATACACATTTAACACATAAAGGGCGGTGGTGGTTTGAAGTACCTAGCAGAAGCTAGGAACGTGAGTAGGTGTTTCTACTAAACTTGAGAACTATCTGCCAATCTGGCAATGTTGAGGTAGATTGGCAGATTGGCTATGTCTCTTTTTGCCAACGTGAACCCCAACAACATAAGATGGCGTTTATAAATGTTGCCCCCAATCCCTTCCATGACATGTAGCAATACTAATTTCGGCGACCGGGGCAGATCCCAGCCCAGCACCTCTGAGAGGCAGGACATCACCCCTCTCCAGAACCGTGCCAGGGAAGAACAATGCCAAACAGTATGTATCAGGGTCCCTTCCTCCCGTTCACATCTCAGGCATACCGGGGAAGCCACCATACCCGCCCTCCACAACCGGACTCTGGTAAAGTAGACCCGATGGAGATATTTGAACTGGATTTGACGTAGGCGTACCGCTATAGCCGCCCCCCCTGGGGAGGCCAGCGCCTCCGTCCAGTCCTCCTCATCTAGCAAGCCAACATCCCCCTCCCAGGCCTCTCTAAGTTTTTGCAATGTGGGGGAGCTGTGCGTTACTAGGGACTGATAAATCTTAGATATTTTGTGGTCCTGAAGATCCCCCATAAACACCTTGGCTTCTACCGGACTGAATTCCGCCAGTGACTCTAGGCCCACTAAACTGGGGGAGAGGGCGTGGCGAAACTGGAGGTATTTATAGAATTGGGATCGAGGCATGTGAAATTCGTTTTGTAGGTCCTGAAACGACTTAAGGATTAGCCCCCTCATGACATCCCCAAGGGTAGAGATCCTGATCCTGTCCCAGCCCTGAAACCCTGATAGAGCTGCTAGTTGTGGCAAACGACCATTGTTCCACAAGGGGGTCTCCCGGGTCAGAGTGTTCCACCACCCCATCCGCCGCAAGGCTTGTTGCCAAATCTGGAAGACCACCTGGGTCGCCGACGGCAGGGCCCTACGTATTGGTGCAGAATACAGAGTCGTGTGGAGAGAACGATCCCCCATGAGATGCCGCTCAACCGCGTAGGCCGGGTCCTCCCTACCCCCATACCACCACTCATTTAAGATGAGTAGATGTGAGGCCATGTAATAGGATAAAATATCAGAGGTCGCCAAGCCGCCACAATACGTAGAGATGAAACATGTTCGTAGGGCGACTCTCACCGCACCTCCTGTCCATAGGAATTGCCCCAAGGCTGAATTAACCTGCCTGAACCATCTAGGGGGGATCGGGTAGGGATGATTCTGCAACTGGTACAGTAAACGAGGAAGCGCGACCATCTTAAATATGGCCGATCGGCCATAAATAGACAAAGGCATGCGCGACCACACCTTCAAATCCTCCCGAGTGCGTTCCCATACCGGAGCTAGATTCTTCTCCCAGGCCGCCGTGGAAGAGTCCGATAGGAATACCCCAAGGTATCTCATGCCATCAGTAACCACCCGAACCGACGCAGCCCAGTCGCCCACTCCCGCCGTATTCCCCAGAAGCCATAACGTAGATTTGCTGGGATTCAGATAGAGGCCAGATGATTCCCCAAAGATCTGCATGATGTGAAGCAGCCGCGGGCCAGTCTGATCTACATTTGTAAGCAAGAACAATACTTCATCGGCATATAATGCAATACGGTCTGACAACCCGTGCGCCCACTCAAAGCCTGTCACTTGCGCATCCATACGTACCCAGGCAGCCAACGGCTCGACCGCCAAAGCAAACAGATACGGAGACAGCGGGCAGCCCTGCCGGGTGCCCCGCCCAAGAGAGAAAGTAGAGGAAGTAGAGCCAGCGACCCGTACCGACGCAGTAAGATCAGTATAGAGCAGGAACAGGTAGGACAGAAAACGCGGGCCGAGATTCAATCTACGGAGAAGAGCGAAGAGATACACCCAACTAAGGGAATCGAATGCCCGGTCCATATCCGCTAACAGCAGTGCCGCCCGGTCGCAACGTCCCCGTATGAACATTATAGTCTTTTGCTTTTGTGCAGCATCAACCTGAACTGATTTCAAGGGGCTCTCATTGATGATGAAGGAAAAAGAGGCACTGTGAAAAAAGAATTGCCTAGGATAACACAATGTGATTAAGTGGAAGCCGGGATTGAGGCAGGTTTCCTGTTTTCTCACTGTGCAGTTCAGCCACTACATGGTTATCTCTTTCTCTCTCCAGTTTTAAATCAAAGCATAATGCGTTGTGTTTAATTCTTTGATGTGCTAATCAGAGCACTTTGTTAAATACTTCCGGGCTATGCATGTTTCACAAGGACTGGTGGTGGTAGTGTTTGGCGAGAGTGATGTTTTAATGCAGAAGCCATAATGAAAACCAGAGAACCCTCCTTTGGTCAGTGCATTGAGACCATTTGCGTCACATAGCTAAAAGCCTATATTCAGTGTCATTCAATCTTGAATTAATTCACAGTGGCGGCTGCCACAAATCCAAAGTGGTGAGCCAGGGTGGAGGAGGGGGTGTTGGGGGAATAATAATTACAAAAAACATACCTGTCCTGCCGCTGACTCTGATGCTGCCAGCCGCATCGGTGCTCCTCTCCTCCCAGCAGTCACTGGGGCACAAAGCACAGACAATGCTCTCATGCTATACCAAGCATGAGAGCAGCGCCGGGATTGGCCAGAGCAGGCTAGAATGGTGCTACCTCAGGCACAGGGAGCCTGTGCCATTTCTCCACCCGTCTGTGCAACACATATGGGTTGCAGAAATGTAAGCGTGCATGTCGGTTTGGCCGTCCTAAGACGGTTGTCCAAACCTACACGTGCACTTACGGTGCACTACTCTCTTCCTCCCTGCCATGGCCCGGCCCCGCCTTGCCCCACCCTAGATTCCATGGCTGAGTCAGTCAGCGGAAAATAAAATGATAATATTGTTTTACTATCATTTTATTTTTTGCTGACTGGCCAGTGAAGCGACGCTCCTCCGCCATTACGGAGGAGCCACCCCTGGTAATTCATCCCTCCACTCCTCATCCATCCAATTATTCGTTCATTCACTGACCATGTCTCCAACCTCTATCCATCCATTCAATAAGTGGACAAGGCTCTATCGTGAAAAATGTGTTGTAAAACATACAATATTTGAATTTTTTTCAAAAATGTCTTTGAGAGGGAGAACCCCTATACTCCCCTTGTAGTGGTCGGGCTCGCTTGCTGATCCTGTTCACTACTCCCGCTCATTACGTGCAGTATAAAGGTTGAGCTAACAACATTTGCCAGGGCTGCTTTTGGTTCCCAGTCCAGCCCTTGTGTAGGGTGGTGAAAAAGGCATGAGGTTGAATCAAAGTTAGGCACACTTGGGATTTGGCATTCCCAGTGTTCGGCGGTGCTGGCAGCGCACTCCTAAGAAAAACGCTTGCCCCCCTACACTTTTATTGTCTTACAATTTAAGCACAAAACCTCCAGCACTAGCACTGAATCTCCTGAAGACTGGTCTCCTGACAGGTTATTGCATGCCATGATAGAGAAATGTTTACATTGGCTTAGTTGTGAGTGGTTGCAGCAGGTTTGGAGATATACATTTTTCAGGCAAAAGTGGAATTTTCTAAATTTGATTGTAAAGGATGCCATCTTGGTATAGCTTTAGCCTTAAGACAAACAATCTCTCAGGTAATAATGGCAAGATGCTTTCTCATAAAGTGAGAGGAACCTGGACATGTAGAAGAAGGCTGCGTCTTCAAAAGAGGAGAGTAGTCTTCCAAGATGGCTGATAGTAGGGACCGCACCATTTTGGTGTTCAGCACCACATGCGACCAAGCAGATATAACATGGCTTTGCAGACCACTATGGGGTATTGAGCGCAGTTAAAGTCACTTTACACTACCCATGCAATGCATTAGACAGTCCTGGATCTGTGCACTAGAGTCTGACTCAAATATTCTTTAAACATTACACATTCTACAAGGACATATTAGGGGAGTGTCTCTTGTAGTTCCATATCAAAGTATTAGCGCAGACAGGGGCAGAGTCATGACACACTTAACGCACACAGATGGGTGAGAGATCAGGTCCTGTTCAGGTAACAAACAATCAATGGCATAATGGAAAGTGATGGGGCCTCCTTGCAGAAGGCGTTGAGGGCCCCTTAAGTCTCCTATATCTCACAAATATACATTGGCCTTTAGATGAATGGGAGCCACTTGAAGGATTGGGGGGCCCTTTAAGGTCTGGATCCCCCCTGCACGTCAAGCGCTGCAGGGACTTGTGTTATGCCCCTGCAAATATCGTTCTGCTAGTTGAATTTATTTGTAAACACACAAATGCATCGCTTTTTGGCACTAAGAAAATATTGCTTGACAATGTCTAAATTCGGTGTCGTAGCACTGTTAAGGATCGCAACTTCAAACGTCCACTGTCCTTTGGTGTACAAGATGGTGGTCTCCCTGAAGGCTGTTCTGTGTCCATGGTGGGCATGGCAGCCCACACAACCCTTTGGCTCAGGATTCTTTTCAGGAGGGGGTGGCCATCAATCCCATTCCTTGATTTAATATAAAATGACCCTGCCTGAGTTTAAATTCATCCTCAGTGTGTGGTGCTGGCGTTTGCCTGGTAATGGTAGCATGGTCTTCACCTTTGTCCGCCCTAGACCCACAAATCACAAGATGAGTTCACACTGGCCACAAAGAGGGAAGATGTATGTCTCCCTGGTTGGGAGAAAACTTTGAATTTCATGGAATGCAGAACTTTGGTTGGCTCAGGCTTCCTCCCTTGTTACTAGTATTAATGCTGGCACTCACACCACTGACTTGTAAATCATCTAAACTTCATCAAGCAACAGCCCAAAACAAGCATTCTGTCAGAGACACAACCTAGGCTAGGTTTCCATCTTCCCACTCAGGTTGGTGGCATGTCTGCATTCCTGGAGACCTTTGTGCTGTGATCTGTGTCAAAGAGAAGTTGGTCTGAACTGCAAGGACAGGAGCTGTCCTCACCACTTCAAGAGCTGCACAAGGTCCATCTGGCTGAAGATCCTACATGGAGAATGTCTCAGGGAACTGAGATCGCCCAAGATTCAAGAGATCCCAGCATCCATTCAGACCTAAATGCAAGACAATGTCCTAAACAAACTTTGCCTAGGTTGTGGAGCTGTAATTATGATTTCCGGCATCACCACTAGTGACCTACAATGCCCTTGGCCCTGCCTGCCTTCCTAGAGTGTGCGAATCTGCTCTTTATAACCCCAGAGAGTTGGAGTCTGATCTCAGTGGCTGGAGCCAACTGTCATGATTTTGCAACTGCTTGAGTCATCTCTCTTGCCTTTACTGTACTGGAGCTATAACTTTAAAGAGCGGTGGTTGATGCTAACCGTAAAGCCCATTTCCCACCATGAACTGGACAAGTTGTCAAGTTCAGTGGATGTTCCCATTTAAATGGATCCCCCTGCCACCGGGTATACCAGCCTGCAACAAGCTATTATTGTGATATGAGCCCCAAGATTTGGTGTCCCGCTGTGCTATTCCACTACTACGTCTGCCCCTGTGAAAACACTGAGATCAGTTGGCACCATCACTGCTCTGTAAAAACTTTAACTGTGTCCCACCTGCACACCCGTTTCTGGCCCTTTCTCAGGGCTTAATTTGAGCCAGTGGTTTCCAGTGCTCGGCACCAGCACTCAATTGTTAGCACCGGCGCTTATGACAGTCTGCCATATGGTGGCGCTGTTTGTCTAATTTATAGATGAGCACAAGAACAGTTGTTTATTAATTCAATAAACATTCAAAATTACTAATACCTGCCACCCAAACCAGCCACCCAAACCATTCTTATGGCTTTGGGCGGCTTGGATAGTCTGCATTGTCACAATCGTAGGAGTGTGATGGTTAGTAGTTGTGTAGTGTGTCATTGGCAGCGCTTGCAGGAGCAACGGGTGGTGCAAGCTGCAGTGGCCTCCTGGCGAGGGACCTGGCACTTACTATTGTTTTACAAATTAAGCACTGCGTTTGGTCACCATTGAACTGGACACCAAGGCCCTCTTTACGAGAGGCCTGGTAAAATGTGATATCTGCTGTAACTCATGCTACTACACATATCTCAATTAAGAGTTTGGCGGCTAACTCCGCACTCCCCCAGTTTTCCCCCTAAAAAAAATCGCCAGGGCAAACCCATCAAAATGTATTGAGTGAACAAGGCCCAATAACTATGGAGACAGCAGATTTTGGTGTGTTAAGACCAAAATATGCATGTTTCCCCCCTTTCTCTGGGACACACTCCTAACTGGGAGTTATTTATTGAACCCAATAAATTCCAACCCAGTAGAGTCGGATTTTGTCTGGTCTGGAAAATATTGCCTCAAACACGGGGCTACTCGTAATAAGGGCCTTCAACTTTTGTTACTCAAACTCTACCATTGACATGACTTGGGTGAAACCATTGCTGATTGGATGGCGGGATTTTGGAACCAGGAACGTTTACTGATTTTGACTAGAAACTGAGCACGGGAGATTTCAGCCCTCTTAGCTCTGGAGTTGTGAAACCAGAGCCAGACACTATTGAAGCAGAGGACCGGACATGTCACAGCAAGGTCGCTGCATTGTATTCACCTTGAGTGCACCTCTGTCCCATTGACTGAGATCTTGTTTATAACAAGCATTTGCAATGCAATAGGTCTCGCATTTGCGAGAGTTTAAGCCATTGACATTGTAAATGACAATGCCTTTTATTTATGTTTTCAAAACCAATACGTAAATAAAAGGCATTGCCATTTACAATGCCAATAGCTCAAACTCTCGCAAATGCGAGACCTATTGCATTGCAAACTGCTTGTTCTGTGTTGTCTTCATGTCAGGAAACCAAGTCCCGCCGCTCCCGATCATCTTTACTCTCGTCATTAATGGTCCCATGATCACAACCTATTGCTAACGCCATCGACTGAAGAGGAAGCTATGAAACGAAACTCCTGGCTGTATTTTCGGATTCCTCCTCTGGTTCTTCTGTAAAATGAAGGGAGGCCAATCTGTGTGCAGCCTGAGGGTGAAGAGGGAAGGCACAGATTGAACTCCCTTCATTTTACAGAACAATCAGAGAAGGAAGCCGAAAATACAGCCAGGTCAGTTACGTGGACACCAGACAAGCCCTTCCGGCTGTGCTGATACATTACTGAGATCCATAAAGGTAGAACTCGACTGAAGCACTGGGTAGGTCTGCTGTTAACATGCCTCTGTGAGCTGGTGGGTGCCTAGGGCCATAAGCAGGAGAGGAATCAACGCTCGGAATTAGCGATTAGGCCCCAGAGGCTTAGAAACAGCACGACAGCAGGATAGCCAGGGCTCGAGTCAAGAGTAGGCGCGGTAACCTGCAGCTGTCTGCACAATTTTATCCTACAGACAAGCTTCCCCTTGCACACTCTACAGCCCTTTGCAAACATTCAGCACTATTGCTATTACGTTTCTGACTGATGTTGGTGGATTTTGAGCAGTTTGAAGACATTTTAGTGCTTTGCATTGACAAAAGGCTGTAATTTCTAATATTTATCTCTTTCCATCATTGCTTATTTTGCTCACGATAAAGTGTCACTCATAGTCGTTGAATGTCACTCATAATTCCACTGAAATTATGGAAATGTCACACGTAAGCAACCTGAAACCTTGGCAGCTATGCATATCCCTACTTTAGGTCGCACTGCGTGACACCGGGGCATCTACCACGCTGGACCACTACATTGGCGACGAGGCGGGTCTTACCTAAGCCTTCACCGCAGCCAGCAACTGCGACATCCCGGCAGCCCCAGAAGAGCTCCTGTCTGCTGCCTTTGTGGCCGCCCCCTGTGTTCTCGAAAGCCCGCCGCAACGCACCTGGCACTGCGACCTAAGCTGTGCCCAGCCGCCTGCTCCCATCCGGAGAAGCGACCAGGTTGGTCAGACGTGCTCCACGGCCGGTGGCGTGTCCCATGAGCGGGCGCATGCACGGCGAAGATCCTGTCGGTGCTGCCCTGCGGAGACGTGCCCTGCATCCCCGAGGTCAGTGGGGAGGGAAAAAAGACACAAACGAGCATAGCGTGCGCACACGCAGCAGCCGCCAGCACCCAACCTTGTGCACTCTCTCTCTCCCTCGCTCGCCCCCACCCAGGCCCCGTGAGGCGCCATACCAACTGAAAACAAGAGGAGCGCTGGGCGTCTGAAGAGTAGGGGCAGCCTCATATTTTGCGGCTGGCGAGGACGGAAGGGGGACAGGAGATGTGCAGATCGCGTGTCTGTACGTGCGTGTTCACGTTCACGGGCGCGTTCACAATTGCAGTCCGTTCTGCGCGTGCACATCTCCTGTCTCCCTTCCGAAGCAAGTCGACGACAATAAGTCTCGCTAGCGACAGCGCTTCGCGCTGCGTCGCTAGGTCGAGACCTAAAAATGTTGTAAAACCAAGGTGTCCCAAAATCCTCTGAGTCAGCCCAAGTGCAGCCTCTTCTCATAGCATCAGTCAAAAGGACAATGTTATAAAAAAAATCCCTCAGCTCGGGTTATAAAAACATTTGGAGTACTAATTCGGGCCCTGAAGGGGATAGCATCTCCTGGTTTTCAATGTTTATCATATTTTTAACTGCTCTTTTTGTTTATGTGTAAATTAAAGCTCATTCTTGTTTGAAGATTTAGCACTGACTGGACATTCATACAAAGGGATGCCAAGCAATGCAAAGTCTTGCAGTGGTATTTACTTTCCCGTGCAAAATTTATTTTGCACCGAAAAGTTGTCCTTTCCTCGGCACAAATAGTACTTTGCACACCTTTGCGTGGTGTTACCTGGCGACACTTGGGCAGATCTGGATCCATAGTTTTTGACTAAAAGCACTATCTTCAAAGATTGCCAGACCCGGCTTTGCGTCAAAAACCTGCAAAGTACATGGAGGCAGGGATATCTTAAGGAGTTCGGGGGTCCTGGGCCAAACATATTTTGGGGACCCCTGTTCGAACCAGCTTTGAATTTATGATCCAGTTTCAGCTCTTTCATGCCCTCTTTGCCCACTGCACAGGCCCACTGGTCCAAATTACAAATCTGTTTACATCTAATATTCAGGGATAGTGACATGTTTTTCGGTATTATAAGGCAGCAACTGCTCACTAATATTTTTGCAAATAATCTTTGTGACGCCCTCCCATTTCTCAAATGTGAAGTCCTGTTTT
Organism: Calotriton arnoldi; assembly: GCA_963921515.1. Taxonomy (NCBI): domain Eukaryota; kingdom Metazoa; phylum Chordata; class Amphibia; order Caudata; family Salamandridae; genus Calotriton; species Calotriton arnoldi. The sequence goes on from CAWUFW010003522.1 coordinate 1,497,860, forward strand.
GATCTAAAACAAGCTTTTTATAGATGTTGCATGGTTTTTAAAAAACAAACTTTTCTCTGCAAAATGTCAGTAATAGACTCCCATACAGCACTCACACTAAAAATAAATTGAAAAAAAAATGGTATGTAAAAAAATCTGTTTAAGAATTATTCAAAGTCATCAAGACAAGATTCGCTGCAATGCAGAGCTGGCTCTATCTGGGGACCCCCTGAAAGGCTCAGGAACTGGGCCAGGACCCACTTTGCCCAGGCCTTAAAACGTCTCTGCATGGAGGGGCCCCCCTCCGGACTCAGTCAGGAGCTCTCAGGCCAGCATACTGTGCTGAGGGGGCCCCTAGCGCTCTCCCCCCCCACCCCCGCACTGCGGGGGCCTTTGTTATGCCACTGCAGATCCTATGGTAGACATCAAACACAGGCCAGCCCAGGGGATCACAGCAGCACCGAGCCACTTTTATTAAATATGGGTCTACACTGCTTTCTCCCCCTTGCCCAACACAATCTGCGTTGCACTAAAATGTGGGGTAGGTGACATTTTTAAAGGGGGCTGGAACATTTCCGAGTTAGAGTATCTGTGAATTCTCTCTTCTGTTCAGAGTTGAGTAAACCACACAAGGAACGGCTTGTTTTAAAAGTGTAAAATATTTTATTAATGTCAGAACACATTGAAAACCCAATGTCCACAGACCTCACTGCCCTCTGCACACAGCGCCTCTAGTGGTAGTGCTTGGACAGTGCAGCACAGGTCACTGCCAGGAACTTCTCCCAGGCCGCGTGGTACTGAACAGTGCAGCGGGCTCCCAGCTTGCGCGCCAAGACAATCACCAGACAGTTTGCCAGGAGCTGGGTGGGAAATAAAAAGAGTTAGTGAACATGTCAACGCCTGAGAAACCACCACATCCAACGTTTGCTTGAAAAGAAGAACTTCTCAATAGAGATTATTACTAAGAATAAATAGGTTTAGGAGCTTTAAAGACAGACACCATTCACTCATCTCTATAAACCACAAGAGCCTAAAAGAATTGCTTCTGTACTTTGGGTGACTTCTCAGTGGAGGTGGGGTCTCTCGCTCTCTAAATATATATGTATATATGAGCATGGCTGACGTGCTGAAAAATAAATGAAGAATGGAGAATCGCATTTGAAGTTGGCACCGTTTGTCCTAAAGGATTTTTTGCCAAGCGTTTAAGTGATATATATATACCATAACAGAACCCATTAGGACATCGCCCACGGTATCCAGCCAATCTCTTTAAAATTCCCACTGCAGAGATGTACAAGTACCTCTTGTAAAAGTATCATTCCACTCTATACGGAATTTAGTTTTTAAGAAAAACTCGACTACATACACACTAATTTTATTCACAATTCACCACTACACTAAGCACTTTAATAGTTTAAGAAATTGAGAACTTTCATAAGAGGATTATATATACACAGACCAGTAATGCCGTATAAGTGGATTTAACCTTATAATTTGATATGGATGTACGGTTTTGTCAATTGAAAGGCATTAGGCAATTATTCAATTTTGTATTCAGGATACAACAAACGTATCACGAGCAATTTAGAGGGCAACTGTTTCATCAACAAGCATGTATGTAAGACATTGAAGACAGACTGTCTTAAAATATCAAGTTTTGACAATTATTTCAAAAGGTATTACTGTTGCAAATTCTACTGTCACACAACATCAATATAAGGTGTTTAAGTGTATAACATATTTCTGTGCAATACTCCTCTATGTCTATGATTTTAAATGTCACGTGATATTTGTTCACAATGCACCTGTCACTTTAAAAATGTTCCCAAACGGATCCTACCATGCCATGTGATCAAGGCTCGGACGAGCCGAAACGCGTTATGGCGACGGAGCAATAAAGCAACACTAAGCACTGAAACTGGGTCCGTGTTTGGAGCACTCCAGGGAATAACGGAATGAAGCTATATATATGTATATATATATATATATATATGTGTGTGTATATATATATATATATATATATATACCTACAAACCTACACGGAGGCTGTTGATGGCTGTAAGCGGTATCCGTCCATACCATGGAAAGAGAGTTCTCTTGCTGCTGCTGGCCGAGTGCGACTCAACTGATGGACACATCTTGGAGCTGTATATAAATATATATATATATATTCATATATATATATATATATATATATACACACACACAAACAATTCCACCCTGGTCCTGCCGAACACACGGATGGGTGCCTCCACACCGTGAGGGTGGCTTCACTGAAAATATTTCTATTAAGTTTCAAAGAAGCGATTGGAGCACTCTTGGAGTTTTCAGGAAATCCTTCATTAAACAGCAGACGCGTTTCGACGAGTATGCCTTTCTCAATGATGTTCATGAAATGGAGCCTGCCTCAGACATGCTGATTTTAAAGTCACAATGTTCAATCCCATTGAGGTTTTTAAAGCATGGCAAGCAAAGAAGGACTGCTATTGTATTGGTATCAATACTTCCTTTCAGCGGCCACTGGAAAAGAGAAGTATTGACATCAATAAAATCAGCATGTCTGAGGCACGCTCCATTTCATGAACATATATATATATATAGCCTCACTCTCTAATTTAGCTCCTTTCTCACTCGCTCTCTGTCTTGCACTCTGTTCCACTCTGAATCCACATCAGTCTCTCTCCCTGTCTCTTTCTCCCTTACTCTCTCTGTATACTCCTCTCTCTCGCATGCTTTTTTAAACTTTATTTAATTTAAAGGTTTTATAAGGCACAGGGACAGTCTCATTCTCTGTCTCGTCCATCGTCTGTCTCTCTCACTGTCTGTTTCTAGCTGACTTTGCCCATCTCTTTATCTTCATGACTTTAGCCCCCTCCTCTCTCCCTCTTTATTTTTATTCTCCCCGTCTCCCTACAAGCCTTTGTGGTTCTCACTCCCATTCAGGGCGTCAGACCCCATGACGGGTGATTCCTCTCTCACTAGATGTATTCTCATGGAGGGGGGGGGGGCTGTCTTGCTTGGTCAGTCAAAGCTCGTAGGACATCAATTCTTTCCATGATGTCATTTCTCAGTGACTACTCCTGCCGTCTGTGTGTCCTTGCGTAGTTTGTCACTTTGCCGCCCCCTGTGGACAAGATCCTTGGGGGATCTCCATCTAAGACTGAGTTTCAGTCCTCGGGACACGCCCCCTCCTTGGGGGATAGTCCTCTGGGTGTGTTCTGAATCTTGATCTCCCTGTGGGTGGTTTTCAGGGGGTCCACTCTCTCTCCTAAGATCCCCATAGGGCTATTTTGTTACTCTATGAGTGAGTTCATCCCAAAATAGGGTGCAGAACTGTGATCTCTAAAGGATGTTATTCACACAGGGGTGCTCACTCTTTCCACAGGGCTTAGGCGTAAGGAACAGTCCCCTCGCTTCAGTGAAGGAGGTATCTTCTCCATCTATGAGTCGAACCTCTAGTGGGGTGCTTTCTCCATCCATGAAGTCAGTCCTCAGGGGGGGTGCCCTCCCTCCCTTAGGTCCCACTCGATAAATGGGTGCATTGGTCCTCCCTTAGACCACTTCGAGGAGGGATTCAATCCTTCCCGGGCTTATTCCTTTAGCGGGTGTGCGCGGGGGTCAGGTTGCCCTCTAACTTCACGTGGGGTGTAGGGTATCCTCATGAAGTTGCTCCCTTCCCTCGTTGAGGTAAATATCTGGTTGGAGTTGTGGGGGTCCTCCCTCCTTCCCTCTGTTCCTTCCTGAAAGATCAGTTTAGAGTGACTACAGTGGGGGTCGAGGTTGGACATTTCTCCCTACCGCAGGGCAGGGTCCTCGAGCAGTCTTTTCCCTCACAGCGGTGATATTTCCGAGCCCTTCTCTCCTTACCGTGAAGTTCTGGGGGTCCACATGGAGTACGTCTGCGTGCACCTCGCTCAGGTGAGCCAGTGTCTTCTTGATGTCATCAATGTGTTTGACGGCCTCTCCGAGGGCAGACAGGACCTTCTTGCCGTGGGCCTTGACCTTGGGATTGGCAAGGATGGCGGCTGCGTTGGACAGGTCCCCGAAGGTCGAGAAGTACCTCTGGGTCCAGGGGAAGACGATCAGCACCCTGCCAGAAGGAGAAAAAGTCGGGTCAATAGATGGGGTTAATCCCGTAGAAGATTTAATATGTAGTGATTACTAGTGACTAAACGAAAAATAAATAAAAAATAATATGCCATCAGAGACAAAAGTATAGAAATAAAAGAACAGAGATACACTGTGAGTATGAACAGCTCTTTTCTTAGGTTCTAAGGCGCTGCAGTTCAGGGAGAGGGAAGGGGGAAGGTTTTTCTCAGAAGCCTGGAGCAGACGCTGCAGAATATTGAAGTTTCCAAATACCAATGATGTCTAGTCTTATTCCACCTCATGCCTCTTTTCATCCATACACTTCCTGACCCTCTTTCTCATTCTTACAGGTTCTTTTTCATCCCTGCTGTCTCCCTTTATCACTGTTTTTCTGACATTCTCTTCCTTTCCCCCTTTTCTGCCACTCTCACTTTTTTTGGGCCAAAGTCTAATGATGGGAAACGATGGAATAATAATAAAAAGCTAAGTAAATATTTAAAATAATAATACAAATAAGTCCGGTTTCGAAATAAGAGTGTCCGTGGGTCCCAGCTGCAAACACCGCCTCAAATTAAGCACTGGTCTGGCAAGAGCAAGGGCCTTAATGAACAAAGACTAAGCCCCCGCATGGTTCCCTGGTTGTACGGTCTGGCATGAACCATCATACGGTGTTATCGCGAGACTTGCAGAAGGTAACCCCGTATTATTGAATTTGGTGCGATCTGCGAGGGTGAGTGAACAGGGATCAATTGAAGGCCTGGGAGAGGACGGACAGGAAGAACAAGCAGAGATATTAACCAGTTGCAAAAAATATTACAATGTGGAAGTGGAAACAATGGAAAAGGTTGTAAATTTGAAAGCAGAGGGAGAGAAAGCATAGTTGGGTCACGCGTGCCGAGGGATGGCGTAAAAACGTAACCTGTTGTTTGTAGCAAGACTGGTTGTGTGGCGAAAAGAAGACAAAAAGTAGTTGCTCATATTGTTAGTACCTGGCTAGGGTTTCATGGCCATCCGCCTCCACGTCCACCTCCTTCCATACGGAAGCGATGGCGGCCTTCTCTTCGGCTGTCCAGTGAACCATCTTTACTTCCGCTGCTGGGCGCGCGAGGGGCTGGCGGAGTCAGATTCGGCTTCTGGGAGCTGCGTCTGCTGGGTGGCTGGGAGACCCTCAGAGATTTAGAGGGACCGCTGCCAGGCCCACCCTGGGCCCTCGTTCTGCCGAGTCATGCCGAACCCACTTATCGGTCTTTCCAGTCCCCTCACCCATCCCTTCCTGACGTCGCTTGCCAACCGCAGGCCTTTAAAAAAAAATGTTTTATCGTCACATCACAAACCTCCAGCATGCAGAACCTATTAAGATACTACTTCTTCAGGTGGGGAGTCTGCTGTGTGCCCTCTTGAAAGATAAGCCGCTCTATTCTTGTCCAAAACGGCTTGTGCACCCTTGGGTGCTCCCTCCATCAGTATGTTTTGACTTGTTTGCAATGGACTGAAGTACAGTTTGCAGTTTCAGGTGCCCGCCTCACTTGCCTACGGTGGGCCTTCCCTCATGGTAATACCTCATGGGTAGGTGGTAGTGGTGAGCGCTTCCATCATCAGTAGATCACAAACCGTACCATTCGCTCAGGCAGTTTGAGCGTGTTACATGAGCAGTCCAAACCAGATGGTATAAAACACCAAATACAAAAATTAAGTACCATTTAGCCTAACAGCTGTAATACACTGCTCTAAAGAATAATACATGCTGATCATGATTTTGACAAACAGATTATTCGGAGCACTTGAGACATATTTACCATCAATGAAATACATAAGTAGGCTCTGAAAACACTCTGTACCACGTGGCCTTAGGAAATTTCAGCTAAACAGGGACAACAGATAGGCTCCGGCACCGAAGTATTAAGTGAATTAGAAAGCTAAAAAAGTGGCCCATGTTTGCAAATTGGGGCAGTGTTGAATATGTAATAACATGCTGTGTAAGAGTTTTGCAAGGTATGGAAGACTGCATGGATTTGAGCTGGCTGCAGGCAATGGTTGTTTTAATATCAGGAAAAACAACAGTAAAAACCGGCCCAGCAAATGAACAGGCCGAGAAACAACCAAAAGAAACGACCCACACACCGGCCTGTCAGACACTAGCCCATCGGGAATTGCCTGATTGCCCAATAGTCCAGTCCGAACCGTCAACTGAACATTATTAGACCTACGTAAACCAGTAAGAAACTGATGGATTCCTAATCAGTGGATGAGTGTGCCTGCCACTGGTTCCTGCACAGTGCCGGTGAGTGTGGAAGGTTTAATCACATCACCTTGGTACTCAGCGATTTCCAAGTGTTAATGTCAAAGGTGGACCTTTTCACAGCCTGTCTGATTAACAGAGCTTCTCAGTTGCACCAGCTGCAGATTGAGCGCAGAAAGTAATAATGGAGTGCTGAATGATGCTGGAGTGTGGCCACCAGAGTGCTGACAAGCTACAAAGACTTGTAAGCTTTGTATGCAGCAAATATTGCCTCACTGTCTCCTGGCTAGCCTACACTCTGCATCTCTTTCCTGATAGGAATCAGGGTTTTCTCAAACTACTTGACTTTTACAAGTAAATGAAATCTATTTTCTTTGTTTCACATTTGAGTTCAAAATGTTCAATTTTTGCAGGCCTGCTGCTAGCCTAGATCTTTTGATTTTAGTAAAATTGTATACATAGTATACTAACTTATCGGAGCTAGCCCTCTTCATCCACAGGTCTGTTGTGCTTTCACATTTTTCTTCTGTCCACTGCAGCAGGAGGCAAAGGGTCAGGCCGCTTCAGCCATTGGCTTACTTCTCTGTGAGTGCCAGCATTCTGTGCTTGGAGAACCTGCAGTTACACACAAGAGGTTGTTCCAGTGGTTAATTTGAGGTAGTGGTTTCCGGTGCTCAGCACCGGCACTTAATTGTTAACACTGGCACTTATGACAGTCTGCCACATGGTGGCACTGTTTGTGTAAATTAGAGATGAGCAAAACAACAGTTGTTTATTACTTCAAAATACATTAAAAACAACTAATACCTCCCACCCAAGCCATTCATATAGCTTTAGAGGCCTGAAATAGTCTGAATTATTAGACTTGTAGGAGTGTGATAGTTAGTAGTTGTGTAGTTACTATCTTTGGCAGAGCTGGCAGGGGCCATGGGTGGTGCAGGCTGCAGTGGCCTCCTGACAGGGCCCTGGCATGTATTTTTTTTTTTTTTTTAAATAAATTAAGCACTGGGTTGTTCTCTTGTACAGTGTCACAAAAACCATTCACAAACATTGGCAAAGCCAAAAGGAAGCAGCCAACACCAGACCAATGAACTTTGTCAATGCTTGTTTTAATTGGTACTCCAAAAGAAACCCCAATAAACGTTTAATTCTGTATCCAAATCTATTTTTGCAAAGCTTAACATTTTTACATTATATTCACGAAATTTTTTGTAGCTTAATAGAAAAGAAAATAATGGCGTTTCAAACAAAAAAAACAAATGTCAATCACAGTCTAGCAGCTTCCACACCTTTACGCCTCCTAGTATGTAAAGCTGGCCTCCCCATATAAGATATTGTTTAAACACGAGTAAAACAAAAGTTTTTGCCTCAAGGTTGGTTTTAGAAAGATTGTCCATGACGAATTGGGAAGTCCATGATAGGGACTTAGGTCCGTAGGTTCATTTCTGAAAGTGCCTTTAAGGCATGAAAATGGTTATTTATAATGGGATGTGTTATATTGTACTCTAAGGCCCTCATTATGAGTTGACATGACTTGGTGTGGAGATACTGGAGGGCGGAATATACTTTATTGCCCAGTATTTCGCAGTAAATTACAGCCATTATGAGTTGTTTCTCCACAGTAGGGAATAACTGCTCGGATCAAGCATTACAGGATGCCTTACTGAGCACTTTTCCCTTATTTCAGTGAAAAAAACACACTGTCACTTTCCACCAGTTGTGAGCAGGTGGAAAGTGTCAGTGGAAGTGCCGGTGGCCTGTGGGGTGGGGTGGTGAAAGTAGGGGTGCAGGGTACGCTTGTGCCTGTCTGGGGGAGCATTGTTTGCTCCATCCAAACTGCTGCAGGAAGTGGGCAGAGATCGGGCAGTACTGTTCTTCTCAGACCCTACCCTGCAGCAGCTGTGACAGGCCTTATCAGGGCCACCTTTAGTGCTGGTGGCGCCCAGTGCGACAATCTCTTTTGACTCCCCCCTCATGACCTCCTCCTCGGATTCCCTCACTACCACCCTGCAAAAGTCTCTCCATAGCCTCTTTCTCAGATACATTTCATTTGTTTTAAAGCGCTGGTAAAGGTTGGCTTTACTAATCCACTCAGCTATCAACATAAAATACAGATCAGTTCTTTGCAGCAGGCATATTAACCCTCTGCGCTACTTTATGGCGAGTCAAAACTGCCCCTAGACAAAACTTCTATCTCTTGCTGTACCGGCAACATTACTCAGAAGAGTTATCTTGACATTTTTATTGCTGCCTGAAAGCTGAATGCACAAGGAACTCTGCAGCAGGTGCTTTTAAATTCTTCCGGACTTGTTAGTCTTACCAAGTCTACTGTATCCATCCCCTTGAAAAATTCCTCTCTGCCAAAAAATGAAAAAAATCTGGGCTTACATACTACAACATCACTATGGAAAAGAGGCAAGCACTAACCAGTTTACAAAGTAATATATTGGAGATTCTCCTTTTGTTGCGTTTGCAATTCGTTTTGTATTCTTTTCATGGTCTTCAATTTTCATGTGGCTAAGTGTGTCTTTGACTTGTGAATATGCTGACCTTCCTTTGGATTTTGTTGGCCATTTGTGTGATGTAGTAAACCCCATAATCTATGCAGCTTTGCAGATTGCTTGATGTTGCCAGGAAAAAGTAAAAATTAAGTGGAGGCAGGGCTCTTAAAATTGCTGGGAACAATGAAATACTTATTAAACTTCACACAAAAATAACTGTTTAAAACTATCTGAATGGTATGTGCATGTTTCGACCACTGAATGGTTAAATTTGGCCTTCTTCTGGATCTAGAGTTGTTTTCTTTTCTTGCTATTCTAATTATTGTAAACTCCGGCTTGTTTATTTGGTTTAGTTTTTATTCTCCATATGCTAATAGAGCCACTCAGCTGCTGTGAATGGGACAAAGCAGTAACCAAAAAGGAAAAGACATTCTATCTGTGTGTTTGTGGCAAATATGACCACCACTGCTCTGAATTCGCCCAGTCACTGTTTTGACTTTGAACTGGAAGTGATCTATTCAAATCCCTGCAATGCAGAACTCATAACAGTGAACTCCTAAGAGCCTCCTATGTCTGAGAATGTAACCCGAGGCTTAGAACATTTCCTCAATCCCCTTTATGTCTGAGGGCCTTATTATGACTTTGGCGGTCCTCCAGCTGTGCCGCCACCACGCCATCTGCTGGAGTACCGCAGTGTACCTGCCTGCCGGATTACATGTGTAATCCGTGTCGGGCGCACAGTGCTGTGGTGGTTTCACAGAAGTGTGCTGTTAGGTTCATAAGAGAGCCTAATATGCAGCACACCACTGTGACAGGTCCTGCAGCACATTCCTGCATGTGTGGCATGTATGCCACACCGTGCAGGAACTGGGGTGCAATTACAGGGGGGTGCAACCTGTGCACCCGCATGCATGCCCAGGCCCAAATTCGGCCTCTCTGCCACCCTTTTCATGGCAGACTCACCGCCATAAAAATGGCGGTGAAAAAGAAACTCAGAATATGCTTGGCGGTGCCTGCAACGGCACCGCCACCATATTCGTGCTGGTTTGAGACCGCCAGCCCAGTGGGATCCTTGATCCCTGCTGAGCTGGCAGTCTCGTGGCAGTCCGACCGCCACACTCGTAATACTGTGGGTGGACCTGCAGTGTGGTGGTGGTCATCGGGCCCTGAGACAAAAAACTCAAAGCCAGTGAATGTTCTCTCCCCCTCTCTACCTAAGAGGACAATTTTGGAGGTCAATGAACTTTCTCTAGTCTCCTCCCTTGTCTCCCATGCCGAGAAAAACAAACTCTAGGAAAACAAACTCTAGGTCACTGACCTCTTATCTCCAAGGCTGAGTCTCACTGGTCTCAACTGAGCATCCTCGTGTCAGTGGGAGGCCGTGCTGATGGCCAAAACCTCTTCTACAGGCTGCTGAAAAGAAAAAAGGCGCACCAATCATCAAGGCAAACCATACATCCGTTTTGCCAAACACAATCCATATATCACACCATATGCCATCTTTTGCAATGTCTTGTGACTGGCGTAAGTGAAATGTAAAAGCAATGTTTTCAGTGCTGTAATACCAGTCCCTATATTTTTTAGCTATAGGAAGTGAAAAGAGACTTGTATCTAAATCTGTGAAAGCTAACATTAAATATTGAGTGTGACCTCCGAATTACTCCTACACGCTACGGCGGAGGCCGAAACCCGGCGCTTGGCACTATTGGTAGACTTCCGGGAAGCCGCGGACAGGGAAATGCTATACTTGGGCAAATATCAAACCGCCAGGATATATGGCGAGGGCGAGAGACCCGGAAGGGTATTGGCATGACTGCTCTGCCCCCCGTACAGTAGAGCATGCATAACAGAAGTGTGTACCCCCCCAGATCAGCCGGTCACCTCTACGTCGGGAATCCGTGACACTTTTGTAGCCTATTTTAAGTCGTTATACAGCTCTAAGATTGGGCCAGACCTCAATGACCAAGAAAAATACTTGTCTGAAATCGCACTGGTATACCTTGAAAAGCACATGCAGGATTTCCTGGCTGAGCCTATATCAGTGGCAGATGTGATGGGAGCGATAGAGACACTCCGTGGGTCTTCGGCCCCCGGATTAGACGGATTCACGGGTGACTTTTACAAGGCCTATAAAGACATCCTTGCACCACGGTTGATCAAGGTCTATGCCGAGGCGCTTGAGAGGCAAGTACTCCCCCCCACGCTTAAGGAGGCGGTTATTATTCTTCTTCCCAAGCCCGACAAGGACCCCACACTGTGTAGTTCTTATAGACCTCTATCGCTGCTAAATTTGGACTATAAAATACTGGCTAAGGTGATTGCCAACAGGCTCTCCCAATTAATGGAATATATTATATCCCCGGCACAGTCCGGATTTGTCCCACACCGCTCCACTTCTCTTAATCTCCGGACCCTCTTCACTGTCATTCACAGAATCGATCCTGGGGTGCCTGCTGCGGCGGTGCTGCTGGACGCCGAGAAGGCTTTTGATTCTTTAGAATGGCCTTTCTTCCTATCTGTAATGCGCCGAATGGGGATGCCTCTGGGCTTCGTGGCCACCACTGCTCTGTTGTATACCAACCCGATGGCTAGACTCCGTATTAATGGCACGCTTTCACTCCCCTTTTCGCTAGCACGTGGCACACGACAGGGCTGTCCCCTTTCCCCCCTGTTATTTATATTATCGATGGATCCACTAATCAGACATTTTCAAGAGCGACACCTCCACCGAGGTCTACAGTTCCATACTGGACCGTTGTTAGTCTCACTCTATGCAGACGACACAATTTTGTATGTGCGCCACCCGCAGGAAAATCTTGAACCAATAATACGGGAAATTCTCCGGTTTGGCCGCTATTCGGGGCTAGGTATCAACTGGCATTAATCTGTAATTTTCCCTTTGACAGAGAGCGCCGTCCCTTGGGACTGTGGATTTCCTCTGGAGTGGTGTCGCGAGTCTGTCAAATACCTGGGCATCCACATACACCTGGACTCGGCCAGTGTTATTAGTTTAAATTACGGACGAGCGATACATAAGCTGGAGACGCAGGTAGAACACTGGCTTCGCCTCCCGTTATCAATGGCGGGTAGGGTCGCCTTAATCAAAATGGTTGTACTCCCCAAATTTTTGTATCTATTTAATAACATTCCCATCCCTCTCACTAAAACTTTTTTTTTACATTTACGTACGCATTTGATAAGACTGGTCTGGGGAGGGAAGAGACCCCGTGTCCGTTGGCAGATACTTACTCTTCCGAGTGACAGAGGGGGCTACGGAGTACCCGACCCCTATTTATATTACTTGGTAGCTCAGTGTAGTTACGCATATGCCTGGTACCACCCAGATGCTCGTATCCCGTTTTTGAGACCGGAGGCCGATTTCGTATTACCTCTGAAACTATCCATGGTACTTCCGACGGGCTTTCCTAGAGATCCGCGCGATATACAAACTGTCTCCACCACTAGTTGGGCCTGGGACAGACTGCGGAGACTGCTGGGACTTAACATAGCATACTCTCCTTCTCTGCCACTTCCGAACCCCCGGTGGCTACCCATTACAGATGAAACATTGGTGCAGCACACATTAACCAAATTTAATATCATGACGGTAGGGGATTTTTATCCCAACAAACATATGGTTACAGTATCAGAAGACGTTCGCTTCCAAGATAGATCTGTCATGGACACCTTTGTATTACAACGTATGCGCTCGGCGTTGAAAGCAGCATTGCCTACCTATCCGGTTGCACCTCCACCAATGGTCCCTTTAACATTGATTATTGAAAGCGACGCGGGCACTCACCTCATTTCTAAAATGTATAGCTCCTGCTCCAGTATGCGTCCAGTGACCGACGTTAAAATACGTACTGCATGGGAGCAAGACCTAGGCCATCCCATCACGGACGATCAGTGGGAGGACTGCTGCAGGGCGACGAGAGAGGTCTCCTTAAACAGTAGGCACAAACTTATCCAATTCAAATTCCTCCGCCGATTGTACCACACACCGGCCCAGGCACACAGGATAGACCCCTCAAGGCCTCATCACTGCTTGAAATGCGCCGCTCCGCAAGCGGATTTCGCACTCCTGACATGGACATGTCCCAGACTACAGGCTTTCTGGGAACAAATACATCAAACACTAGGCGACATGATAGAGCTACCACTTATTCCCACTCCGGAAATCGCACTTTTGGGCTATACAGTTCAGTTCCCCAAGAAGGTCAGGAGATTTGCAGCACTTGGGTTGTTATTGGCGAAACGGGAAATTGCGCTGCTTTGGGGTCAACGCACTGTCCCCACCCTTCAGAAATGGCTATGTAGTTTGTCATATTGCAATGTTAATTATGATTTATATTCCTCTCTATTGCCCAGCTCGTCCCGCCCAAGGGACATATGGGGGCCATATAAGGCATACCTTGATCGCAGACGCCAGAGGGCTGCCTCCCAAACGGAAAATGGTATAACACCAGAGGGGGTGGGGTGATTGGGGGGCGTTATTGTAGTGTCATTGTTTTTTTTTTTAGCCCTTCCCCTGATGTGTACAATTGGGGATACGTGTGGGAAATGTGCTGTGTTGGAGCCTCTCTTCCTTTTGTTGCCCACCCTCCTCCATGTGGTGGAACGGGGCGGGGGCGGGAATGCTCGTGGTGGCCTGGGGGCCACGATCAGGCGACACAATGGGTCCGTTACGAACCAACTGTATTATTATGACTGCTGCAACTGCACCTAGACTGTAGCCGTATCACTTGGGCATCTATGTATGAGACGAAAGTTATGAGATTTGCTGCTCGTGAATGTACCACTATACATCATTTGTGTTTCTGAGATGTACCAAAAACTTGAAAATAAAGTTTAAAAATAAATAAATAAATATTGAGTGTGACCATCAATCCAGGCAATGGTTGTGTCACCATCTCGGATTGGGAACTGAATTTATATATATCTAGTATACAGGCTTTTAGTCTGCGCAAGAATCTTGATGTCACACGGGGGTTAACTTAGCTTAGTTGATGCGAGTGTGCAAGTGTGAAGACGGTGTGTCTTTTGTAATGTAATGTAACTAGGTACTTGTAAAGCGCACGGCTACTCCACAGAGTGTCCCGGCGCTGAAAGGACCACGAGATAGGCAGTGTGCACAAAAGCCGACGGCCAAGAACTAATGTTGGAATAACCATGTTTTTAGTTTCCTCCTAAAGGCGAGGAGATCCTGCATCTGTCTAAGGGAGAGTTTCTGAGAACAGCTTAAACGTGCAGCGTTTACTAACATATATTATCAATGCAAGCTAAAAATATTGTTGGGGTTTCTTTAGTTAGTCGATCAAGGTTGAGAGCATTTCCTGGGGGAGACAGCACACCCTGCCATGTTATGAGCTAATACTTCATTAATAAGAATTTAACTTCTGATGGGAAGTTGGCAACATTGAATGGATTCAAAGGGACAGGTGGCGGAGACGAACATCTGCTGTACATGGACAAACAGACACATTATTGGAAAATGATCCAGACAGCTGGATTACACAAATGTCTGCCCATTGGATCCATGCGAATGATTACCAGCCAATTAGTCATAAAAAGCTGTAGCAACTGACATTGGTGAGATTTTTAGTGCTTGCCACTGTGCAGTCCGAATACTGTCTGTCCTTCTCTCGTGTCGGTAGGTGTGAAAGCTACCTAGAGGTCTCCATCATGGCTTACAAGGGATGGAAGAGATCTTATTTGTATTGTCTGCTCTCTCTTGTTAATGTTTGGTTATTCTCCCATTCCATGTAACTGCTATACTAGATCACCTGATCTTTTTAAACATTGTTGTTATTTCATGAATTATTGCTGCTGCCAGTTAAATTGCATTAGAACTTCATTTGGAGTGTCTGTTTTGTGTTATTTCTACATCGGTTATATTCACACTTCCCTGCATCTAAAAGAACATATTGTGCTAGGTGTTGCTACCTGTGCACACCTGTCCTAGACAGTATGTATTAGTTGTTTCTCCATCTTGGAATGATGAGAGGTACACATTGGTCATTCTGACATGGTAATGACTACTCAATCCACAACCGATGTCTTGAGGTTTGGTGCATTCAAGGAAAATACTCTTACCTACCAATGCCAAAAAATGAGTTGGTACATGCCAGACTGCACACTATGGTAATGACAGGGTCATGTATTAAATCCAGCTTCGGGGGCCCACAGGCGAATAGGCAAACCTGACAAGGAGGTAATGTAACTGATGGTGCTACCACAGGGACATAAAACCATGACTCTGAGTTTGATCACCATTGGACTTTGAACCGTGACATCCATCTTCTCTGAATTTGGACAACACATTCTCTAATTTTGTATAAGTCACAGATCATGAGTTTGCACAATCAGCGACATTGACCTTTGTCATCCATGCACCATGACTTTGACAGTTATTAATACTGGATGGGGAAAGCCACAGCCAGAATTCTTGCATTAAAGCAGTGCACCAGGCCAGGGGTCTCTCTATGTCCCCTCTAGAATCCAGGATCTCAGAACTCTCCAAATTCTCCTGCTGTTCATGGCAAAGAAAATGCTGCACCACAAACCTTTTATTGTAAACCCATCTCATCTGAGCAGGTGAGTGCAGGATACGAGAGGGAAGTGGGGGATTTCATTTGGGAGGTTTTCACTGGTTGCCTCCATTCAAAGTGGGTATGTGGCGCACCATTGAGTAAGATGCTCTAATCAACATTTTCAGAATACTTAAATAATAAGGGTCTATCGGGCAAAATGGCCCATAGAAGTTGGACAGATATTTCTAACAGAACCATTGCAGACAACAATATAAAAGCATGACCTACAATCCACATGAAATCAATATTGCAAAATGTTGAAGCATTGAAGAAATATTACAGATCACAACATAGCATTTTAGTTTTTGGGGGCATACCTCATGAAAAGTTTCAGTGCAAAGGTGGATGCAGCTGATTGCTAGGCACATTTACTATTATATTTAATTTTCCATAAATTAAATGTGAAATTTACAACGCAGTATTCATTTTGGTGCTGGCACTTTCAAGTGTTAATGCTATGCAGTCTCAATAAAGTTTGTAGCTTCCTAAATGGAAGAAAATCAGGACACCTGACAACCTTACACTTCTGTTGTCACTCCATGCAATATGCAGAAAACTCATCAAATACTATAGCAGCAGCATCAATGAAGCTGCCAACAGAAGCAGAAATCTATTCAAAATAATCAAGCACTGCATCAACTCCATGCCTCATTCTCCTATCCCACCCACCACAGACAAGTGCAATGCCTTCTACGACTTCAGCAATGAAAGAAACAGGAGATACTACAGCACATCAACAACACCAAATCTGCTTCTCCTCTGACACCCCTCCTCCACTGCATCCCACAATAGCCATCCTTGAAACCTCTGTCTCTGAAAGACTGCTGCCTTTAAAGATATGACTCGCCCTCATCCTTTATTAAAGCCCAATCTGAAAAGGCTGTCTTACCCCTACTCAGCATTGTTAATGCCTCCCTCACTCAAAAAATCTTAACTAAAACACTCAAGACAGGCCAGATCCTCCCGCTCCTGAGTAAATTCACACTAGACCCTTACAACCTCCCAAACTCTTGACCCATCGCTCATCTCCCTTTCAGCTGCAAGATCATAAAAAAACAGTCTATGCACAACTTGAAAATCACATCAACACCATCCGTCTCCTCAATGACTTTCAGTCTGACTTTAAATCAAGCTGTAACACAGAGGCAGCTTCCTTACACTCTTCCGACCACAGATAAAGATGAACCCTGTCTCCTGCTATTACTGGACCTCTCAGCTGCCTTTGACGCAGTCTCCCACTTAACACTAATTCACAACCTAACTATCCAACCATCAATAGTTCAGTCGCATGGGCCCCTTGAGGTCCCATAACATCTCCACTCATCTTCGAACTCTACATTGAGCCTTGTGCAACGCAATCAAAATTCACCAATACAATGGTGACAATCAACAGTATTTTAAATTCTCCTCTGATCCCGACATCCAATGCCTCAAACACTGTCTGCACATCATCCACACCTAAATGACTAGCAAAAACCTGAAGCTCAGCCCAACCAAAACAAAACTCCTGTTATTCACAAAGAACAATAAGTAACAATAGTCCAAACCTGGCTCAATGACATGAATATGGATGGAAACAAACTCTATCAGCCAATTCCAAGTCACTCGGGCTCACCGAGGACACTGATCTCTCACTCCGCTGAACACATTGCTGTTGGATTAGGCCTTCTCTGCAGGGTCACCCCAAGCATTTTGCCTTCACCTCTCCTTTTTTCTAATTTTGTTTTTGTTGGCCTTTGGACTCTGTACATTTTACCACTGCTAACGAGTGCTAAAGGGCCCGATTTTGATCTTGGTGGACATGCTACTCCGTCACAAAGGTGACGGTTATCCCGTCCACCGAAATGTAAATCCCATTATATTCTGTTAGAGTTATATTTCGGCAGGCGAGATGTCCGTCACCGTTGTGACGGAATAACGCGTCCGCCAAGATCTAAATCAGGCCCAGAGAGTTTGTGTTCTCTCCCTTAAACATGGTAAAAGTTGGCCTACACCTGCTTAGCACATTTAATTTACTTGTATGTCCTTAGTAAAATGGTACTACATGTACCCAATCCCTGTAAATTAAATGCTACTAGTGGATCTGCAGCACTCATTGTGCCACCCACTAAAGTAGCACTTCAAAACATGTCTCAGACCTGCCATTACTGCCTGTAGGGCAGTTTTAAACTGCTATTTCGACCTCACACAATAAACCTTTTTGCAGGCCTAAACCTTCCTTTTTAATACATATAAGTCAGCCCTAAGGTAGGCCCTAAACAGTCCACAGGCCAGGGTGCATTGTGTTTAAAATGTCCTGGTAGTGAAAACTCCTGAATCCATTTTTTACTACTGGAAGGCCTATCTCTCCCATTGGATAACATTGGGTTACCTTATTACATTTTAATAAGTGCACATTTTTTATTGGGAACAGATAGCGATTCAAATGAATTGTAATTTAAAACCCTCTTTAATGGTAAAGTCAGATTTTAAGTCACAATTCTGAAAATGTCACTTTTAGAAAGTTCAAGAATTCTAATAAGGGAAGGAGTGCATTCTATTATTTGTCTTTTGCTATATAATTACAGTCCCACGAGTTTGCACCCCATGGATGAGAACAGCTTCTTGAAATTTAAGACCAAGATTGTTGCTGCACTACGGAGACAGCGAAGAACTGGAGTGGATTCTATGCTATTATAAACTGCACATCTGACATTCTGAATAATAAGTTGGTTCATGGATAGTTGACTTTTGAATGTTTAAGCAGTGATTATTATTGTATTTTTTTTCAAGGATGCAGTTGAGTGTATTTATTTATGGAATCATGGACTATATTTTTCTGCACGTGTTAAGAACACTTTATGTTATGCATCAATTTTATTATTATCAGAGTAGTTGTGTTTGATTTACGTTGGTAATAGGTGGGTGGAGTAAGGGGAGAGTGGGATTTGTTGCTAGCAGTTTCATTTTCGTATGGTTTACTTTATTTTATCGTGGCATACTGGGGGCACTGTGGGATTTGTAGTTTCGGTAGCAGTTTTAGATTCATTTTTTGCAGCTGGGGGTTTGTAGGTCATGGGGTCGGATACGCCGAGTTCATTGGGTGGAAGCAGGTGAGGACCTGGATTAAATCAGTGGAATGAAAGCTAGTGGTCACGAATGACTAACAAAGACATGGGAAAGGTCGACGAGGAGATTAGGCTGCTGGCTCCGTTTCCAGCAAGGTATTTTGTTACAATTTTTAAAGGTGGGGGCACAGGGAAGTTGGGTTTGCAGCACACATTTCAAAGTTTTACGGGGAGGATTTGAGTAGCAGTTTGGATTTAAATTCAGCAGATTGGGGATGAGTCACGTTTTGTATTTGATTTTGGCAGCGCGCATGGTAGATGTTTGTATGCGGAGGAGAAGGGGGTTGAGTGGTGGGAGGCTGCATGTTGTTTGAAGAGATGGGTTATTTAATCAGATAGACATGGGAGTTGTGGGGGAGCGCGAGTGTGGGTGAATGTGGGTACACTGTTTAGCATTAATAACCATCATGTAGGTCAGCAGTGAACAGTCAGTTGAGTCGTGTTTTTTCATCTGTTGCAGAAACCCCTGATGAAGAGCCTTTTAGGCTCGAAATGCATTGGGCATAAAGTGAAGAGTTTACTCTGTCGCACGTTTTACCTTCTGGTTGTACATGATGCTGTGAAAAAGCCTTGATGGGCGCTCAGTAGTCATTTGAAGAAATTACAATAAAGAAAGAAGGTGAATGACGCTGTCTCCGCAGTGATTTAATAAGCTTTGAAAAATGACGTGAGAAGGAACAGTATGATCATTGATAGTGCCATTATCGGCAACTTCTCCCACCCCCAGTCTGAGCATGCAAGAATGAATAAATACACAAGACAACTTTTGTTATGGGAAAATATTGCTGCAGGTTTATTCCATACAAGAGTATGCAATATGTGGGTTATCTTACGGGCGATCCAAGGGCGGGCAGCTGTGCCAACCTATGCTGCCCCCGCCCGCCTGGTGAGCCAGCACTGTGGGTCACGCCGTCAGTGCTACCTTTGATGATCCTCTTCCGGATCACGTGACACGTTGGTCTCTTCTACTCACGCCCTTTTCAGGGCGGAGCGTATCAGGGCAAACCCCTGGTTGGTCAGGCCCCCAACCGCCCGAAGGACTAACGGGGCGCCGTCGCGGTTTTCCAGGAACCTGCCCTGAGGCTCCTGGTCTTTGGCTCTGGCACCCCTACTGTGCCGCGCAGAGGTACCCTTACTGTACCGGTCTGCCGCAGAGGTACCCTTACTGTACCAGTCTGCTTCCAGATCGCCCTGTAACTCCGCCTGCAACACAAAAGGAAAACATTAAAACATTCAGAGTACCCTGTCCACCAGCCAGGACGCCGGGTAAGAGGTGGGGTGGGAGACGGCGTGGCTGGCGAACAGAGACCGCCAGGAGGGGCGGGGGAGGCTTATATGCCCTCCTCCCACCTGGCGCACCGGAAGGACGCCACAGTGGCGACCTGGCTAGAGGGCTCCTACAGAACCCCCCAACGACTAGAGCGGGTGGGCGGTGCCCAAAATGGCACTAAAGGGCCGCCCTGCTGAATTGGCCCCCTGCGGGGGCCGCGGACAGCCACATAGTGCCATTATCGGCAACTTCTCCCTCCCCCAGTCTGAGCATGCAAGAATGAATAAATACACAAGACAACTTTTGTTATGGGAAAATATTGCTGCAGGTTTATTCCATACAAGAGTATGCAATATGTGGGTTATCTTACGGGCGATCCAAGGGCGGGCAGCTGTGCCAACCTATGCTGCCCCCGCCCGCCTGGTGAGCCAGCACTGTGGGACACGCCGTCAGTGCTACCTTTGATGATCCTCTTCCGGATCACGTGACACGTTGGTCTCTTTCTACTCACGCCCTTTTCAGGGCGGAGCGTATCAGGGCAAACCCCGGTTGGTCAGGCCCCCAACCGCCCGAAGGACTAACGGGGCGCCGTCGCGTTTTCCAGGAACCTGCCCTGAGGCTCCTGGTCTTTGGCTCTGGCACCCCTACTGTGCCGCGCAGAGGTACCCTTACTGTACCGGTCTGCCGCAGAGGTACCCTTACTGTACCAGTCTGCTTCCAGATCGCCCTGTAACTCCGCCACAGCTCTGGAGGCGGCTCCCGTCGTCGCCAGAGCCCCCCACATGCGAGCTATACTGTCACCTACAGCCTGCTATTTCCAGTGCCTCCTGCAGGTCAAGCAGGAACAGGTCCATCCCCACCGGAGATAAGTGGACCCCATCATTCTCAAAGTATCCCTCTACTCTGGACTGAATCAGCTCGTGCCTGATGAAACCCAGGCCCCTCTGGGCTGTGAACTTGCGCATGGCACCATTGACCCTTTTACGCGAATGTTCGGCCGCCACGCTAGACCTGGCCCCGCGCCAGTTTCTGCGAGGGATGATTTCCGACCACCAGAGTTCGCATTGACCCATGCGATTGCTGATTTCACCCAAGTCATACTTCATGGTTTGTAATAGTGCCCTCCTCCCCATGGGAATAAGGTCGTTGCCCCATTACTTGGGACGGCAGCACACTGTTGGCTGACAGCGTCACCACCCAGCGAGGCATCTATTACTCACCGGGCGGGCGTTTGCGCCTAACTGCAGGATCATATCACCTGCCCTTGGTTCTGGGGTGCACTTATTTCGCCCCGTTGCCCAGACGGATGCACAAACCCCTTTGCTTGCTACCCTGGTGAACACCTTAATGGTATCAAAGCTGGTTTGAAACAATATATGCCTTGCGCCCACTACTGGAGCCACCTCACCCTTTCGTGCAATTACAACTTACGCAGCGCACCCCGCTTGCCTAACTGCCGTCGGATCACAGATGCACAGTACCTACTGTCCATCTCCGACCCTGGATGCTTTAAACCTGCCAAAGGGTGACCTTAAACAATCGGCTTGGTGTGGATGGGTGCTAACATTACCTGGCTTAAGTGCCATCCCTTTGACAGTCACTCCTGACAAGATGTGCCAATGCAGGTAGAAGCAAGAGTTATCCAGCCCGCCTTACTTCCTGTCCCAGTTGTCTGAGGAAATTAGTGAAAGATGCACGTTTGAACTGGCAGCTGATACTGTTACTTATGCCTGCAAATGCCCTGCTCAGAGCAGCCCACTAGACAATGGCTTCCCTTGAAATGCGGTGCCAACAGACCTCCCAGCACTTAAGGCGGTCCCTCTGAGTAGGGCTCTAATCTAACAGCTGCCCCTTGCATCGGATATCGCCTCCTGGCTGTAAGCCGCTCCGTGCTACTGATGCCTGGCAGTCATATTTAACCTTGATATCCTTACAGCATAGCAACACTCACCGCTGCCAAATGCCTTGGCGTGAGAACGTCCGCTGGTCGTACTAGTCAATACATCTATTATTTAAATTAATAATACTGTGCATATGAATAAAACTATGCACCGGCAGCTGAAATTTTCACACGTTAGTAAATGTGAAACCTTTGGATTTGCCCATCGAATTAAGCCAGTCACCACCCTAGGTGAAGTCTAGCCCTCCTGAACTTCTGCTAGTATACCAGGGAGCATACAAGACCGTGGGAACATGAGGGGACAATATGTATCAATCCCTGCCCTTTCTTGAATACTGGGAATGCCAAATGTTCCTTAATACATTGTAGCCGGTTTGTGCTTTGACTTTAACTTTACTGCTCCAACCCAGTTTGACCCCAAAACTTCGGAACACCCTTCGCAGTAACCTGCCCTTTCGTAGAACATGCCCTTAATGGTACATGACCTTCTACAAGCACTGCGCAGAAATCCCCCTCTGACCTGCTCGAGCCTGCAGCCATTCTGCTGAAAGCCCTGTGTGCCTGGGGGAGGGGAGTGCTACTAACCCTCAAGTCCTCAGGAAGCTCCCTCACTGCTGCAAGTGCCCCAAAGCATTTATTATAAAACATTTAATGGATAACAACCCGCTTGCGCCCACCTTAATGTGCCAGGCTGTGAGCAATTAGGTACCTCACATATCACTTCCCTATGAAAAGATGAAACAAACCGGCCAAAGCACAATGCACAGGCAGTGAGTGTGCCCAATGAGACACCCCCAGTTCTGTGTGATACAAACCCTAACGCACCGTGTGCCAGTTTGTGCATATCATTCTGGGGTGACTAAGCCCTAATGTGCCCCTTTACCTGGATGATCCCCAGTACGAGGGTACAGAGTGATGACCAAGTGCTGCACCAGCCAATAACATGTAGACATGGAGTGAATTTACGCTATCTCATGCCCTACAAGGCCGCTCGGTGTGCCACCTCGCCTAAACCAAGACATGGGTGGATCACCATGCCCTTATAGCCTGCAAACCCATCCGTCATCTGCACTGACGGATGCTGTGCCGCCATGCTGGCGTCCCTCCCCCAGCATATGTATCCCATAACAGTGCCAAGGTATCCCAGCGTGCCAAAAAGTTAGCCAATGTATTTGGATATGAGGACATGGAGTACAACCTGAGCAACTATGCCTGCCCCATCTGAAATAAAATGCCAACTGCACTGGTGATTGTCGGCATTTGTGCCCCAACCACATCTTCCCAGGCTGTTGAAAGACTGCACACCTTTTATGAAGCTCCTGGGATGGTGAGAACGGAAGTATATCCCCATAACATGTTTATTGATACTCAACTTAATGGTGATCGACCTCAGGAGGATGAGAAGCTAGGTGAGCCTGCCGGGAATGACCTGTGACCATGGGTAAAACACGTACCCCTACAGGGGGTGCCCTGACCCGCTAGCCACTAGATTCATGTCTGCCTTTTATACAGGCGACTAGTGTTTTTTGTATTTTTGCACAGGAATATCCACGCATGCCACGCTCCATTATTACTGAATAATTATCTACACTGGCAAGTTATAACCGGGAGGTATTGCCTGCAAAATGCTGTTGTTCCATGTGAGGCTAACCTCGGTGTCATGAAGTGCTCATGAGAAAATCAGAAATTTGTGCATTCATGGACACTAGCTTTAAACGCATCTGTGCCGTAAGAATCCCCGAAATCAGTGCCATATGGTGGCCTAAACACCTACGGCACCATAGAGGGTAAAGAATCTGATAGGTCCGTGCTTTCCTTGGAACACAATAAAACCAGCGGAGGTGTTCTCTTTCCATCATTCCGAAACTTACAATGCGACTTTATTTAGAACCAACTAATTAATATACAGTGATGGTAATTTGGCAGTTTACTCCTTGCTGAGCCGTCTCCCTGTACACTATGCCACATTTGGCCCAAGAGCCTACTCCGCATTTTCCATACGGAATGCCTATTTTTATAATGCCAGGTTCAAGCATCATAAAATATAACTAGCGTGCTTGCTGGTAGTTGTAGGTTAAACATAGTGGCGTAAAGGAATGCATATGTGGGCGAGGGATCAACGCAAATGAGAGTCAAAGACAACGCGGCATAAGGAATATCGTAAGCAAGCGCGCATGGGACCAACGGAGGGCGTGGGTACCAAGCAAAACCGATGTGATATGTCCCCAGCCAGACAATAGACTTCTTGGAGTAGGCACTAGTTATTTTCAATGTACACTGAATTAACAACAACCTTGTGCTCCATCTTCAAATCACACAAACAAATCGCACAAACCGCGCCACCATGTGGCCACATTCATAAGTGCCTGCGACCGTGCCAAGCGCTACCAAACCATCGGCTCGAATTAAGTGCTGCGAAAATACCGGCGAGGCAGATGAGGGCCATTGTCTATCTGATGGCGACATGTGCCCCAGCACACCCCAGGGGATAAGCATAAGATACCAGGACAGCCCAACAACCCAAACATCGATCAGCAACTACATCAGACACGGAGTGCCCTGCTTTGTTTCGGCTGGGTTAAACTTGTTGCCTGCGCCACCCATCCGGCCTATGGAAATTGTGCAAAACTGTCGCTTACTACACTGCTGAGTGAGCCCACAGCGTTTCACAAAATTCCTTTAAAATTTCCCTTTCTGACTAATTGTGAATACGTTCACCCCATGGTATCTTGGCGCTGAATAACATGGTTATTGTTACCCAACTCAATGGTACTTGTTTTATCGACCTCTGAAGGATGAAATGCTAAGTGGACCTACCAGGCTCTGAACCTGTGACCAGGAGAACGAACACAAGCCCCCTTCTGTTCTCCCACTCCACAGACCTGTGAAATTGTATCCCAGTGCCGACTTCTGGCACTTGAACCCTTGCTTGGACAGGCCCGAGTTAGAAACCTATATCTAGAAGGCCTGCCAGCTGGCTGACCGCCTCCAACACCAGAGTGTCACTCAGCCACCCCTTAGCCTGGATACTAAACCAGATATAGATGATCTTATAATTAACAATGGCACCTTACAAAACTTTACTCACTATGGGCAGGGTCGAGCACCATGCCCCCCTGGTTTTGGGGACATACCTACAGAGCTGAGACTAACATAGCATACTATCTGAATATACCTTGCGTATACCTGTTAGTTTGTCGTAAGTGCAGCTGAATGTTAATTGTTTTCCAATTATTCAATTAGCGCCTGTGTTTGCAACCCCCTGTTAGCTCTGCCATACCTGAGCAACAGACCTCCCACCGCGTTTTCCAGAGGGGGGAGGCAGACGCTGTGTACCCCTAATTGGGGAGAGTTAAAAACAGTGCGCTATGAGAATGTCTGGAGAAAAGGAGCCCAAAACAGGGGTGTGGGCAAGTGAGCTGTACGATCTATCCGTGAGGGCCCGGGCACCCGACACCGGCCGCGCCTGACCTGAGCTAGCCGCCCCCATCCATAGCTGTCAAGGTTTCTGATAGCTATGTGTGGCATTTTCATAATTTCAGTGCAACTATGGATGGCATTTCAAAGACTATGAGAGACACTTTCTAGCGAGCGAAATCAAACAAAGACGATGGGGGAAACATATCAATATCAGTACTTACACCCATAGAGCAACGAAAATTCTAATAAGACCAGGTTTTAGGGCTGCTTTTTGTGAAACATTTCCGGGCTTATCGTGTTCCTATGTGTGATTATACATATATAGAGAAATGAAATGGGGGGAAAAAAAAACGGCGGTAAATTGCTCCTTTAAGTGGCAATCCCATAAGAAAATAGTGCTCAGATTAGCGTTGCGCCGTTCTTCCTAAATAAACTACTTCCGCATGCCTGCCACTTGGAAGAGGCCAATGCTTCTCAAATTAAGTGAGTAGTCAGTGGGCCACCCTCTAACTATAAGAAATCGCACCTTGGAGACATTCACTGTAAACAGCAGTGATTGGCAATGGACATTTACAACCGTTAAATTGCATCTGTATTTCATGTGCGCCTCATGCCATGATTTCTTTTAAGGACGGTAAACCGACATTAAATTACAACATCTTGCCCCTGTGAGGAACGGTGAACTGTGGGGGCTTACAACTGACATCAACTCTCTTGCCCCGTCAATGAAAGATTTCCAAACATGAAACAGGACTTCCGTCAAAGGATGTCGCCCAGCTGGGGGAACATGCCCATGCCCGACTGGTCTATGTGCCAGGCCAGCTGTTGGGCCGAATCCAATTCCATTGCTGAGGCCCCCACCTGGCGGGGCTTGCGCGACCGCTGGCGCACAACCCGAACACTAGGGGCTGCTCAGATGTTGGCATGCAGAAAAGGGGGCTGGTCTGAAACCTCAACCACCCCCGGTGTCTGCACTGAATGATATTCACGTGACGACACCGCGGACTGAGCTCACACAGAACAGGAACAAAAACACCCATTTGACTAGACATGGCTGTACAATGAACCCAAACAACGAAGGGCATCTGATATGTGCACCATCATACGGCGAATCTTGATGATGCACGACCCAAACTGCAGATTGAACTGTGTCCCGTCACCTAAACAGTAAGCGTATATCCATGCGTTGTGCCTGTTCACATTTGACCACACTGTTATGGCCTCGAGCCGGAAGCAGAGTGAACCATGTGCCCATGGATAGCTCAGTCGGACCATGCGCGGCACCAGGAGTTATGGGCAGTCGGCGGGTGCCAGGCTGAGTACACTTTCGTCTCCAAGGTATACAACCTGAGCACCAAAGTGGTGGCCTAACCGTGGTCCTTATTACCAATCACACTTACGACAACACTACTACAATCAGGGTTCAACTATTGAAATCCCACCAAAAGACCAGGCGCGGTTTGAGCGAGTTGGGGTGTGGGGGAGGAGAGGGTACCCAGCTAGGCTCACCGCAAATCCTAAAGATAGAGCCCGACGCTCCTCCGCTCCCTCTGCTGTGGTCTCCCGCTCACACCAGAAGCAGAGCGGTGAGTGCACAACACCTCGGAGGATGCAGACGTCCCTCACAAACACACGGCTGGCCCAAAAGAATCAATCAACAAGCCATGACCGCACAGGCTGACACACTCCTCTCACTGCGCCATCGACGGGACTCTGAACTGGGCCCGCAGCCCTACCACGGTGGCAAGCAGAAACAAATTACAGCTCACAAGTGCATGTGCCTTACATTATATGTGCAGTTAGAGTCAACGCCACCTCTCTGTCGCCAAACCACTGTTACCTTACAATGTACGAAAACACTGCCCGATCGTCGCTCTTCCACCGGGGTAGCGACCGAACCCCTAGCTCCAGGCCATAGCGAGAACGAGTGCCATGAAGTACTGCCCCTCACAGAAACACTCGCGGGATCATGCCGGGACCCAGCGCACCGCGGCCGGGGGTGCTCCCCGGACAGCAACCACTCGAGAAAGAGAAAAAAAAACAAAAAACCTTGCACGAGGAGTGACCAAACGACCCAGACGATGGATGTCAGTAAGGCTTACTTACCCGGCCGGCCACAAACATAGCAACCGCGGGATTCTACACCTCCCCTCTGGGCCGACCTCACCCCTGGCCCCAGGCCAGAGCGGAGAAGCGAGTGCCCTGCAGCACCGCCCTTCCCAGAACCACACTCGCGGGATCACGCCGGGACCCAGTGCAACCGCGGCCGGGGGTGCTCCCAGGGAGAAGGCATCCTACAAACAATCCAAGCCGCTGTTCATTGGCCACCTGATGCGATTCCTTGCTCCCCATTTGTGCACAGCTGCTCACTCACTACAGAGGGTGGGGGGAGGATCTTTCCAACACAAATGCCTCCCCATTCGGCCTCATGGCCTCAGCGCCCGCCACAACAAAAAAGAGGGGGGGGGCTGGCCGGCCCAGACAAAACGGCCCCTCCTAGCCTATCCAGACCCGCACTCACCGCCTAATTCGACGACGCGACACGATAACAACCTCGGCGAACCTGTACAGACGGCGTGGCTGGCGAACAGAGACTGCCAGGAGGGGCGGGGGAGGCTTATATGCCCTCCTCCCACCTGGCGCACCGGAAGGACGCCACAGTGGCGACCTGGCTAGAGGGCTCCTACAGAACCCCCCAACGACTAGAGCGGGTGGGCGGTGCCCAAAATGGCACTAAAGGGCCGCCCTGCTGAATTGGCCCCCTGCGGGGGCCGCGGACAGCCGCATTACATTGATGACTATGGATAAAATTGGATCAAGTGGTTAAAAGAGAGGGATGTTTTTCCCATTTCACAGTGCGACAGATGGGGCGCGACAATGTGCCCTTAGGTATACACTTTTAGAAAGTTGGCATTTTCTGATCCCAACCATTTGGTGCCTGCAGCTGGTGTCCTGGGTCACATGACTGTGAATAGCTTTGCAGTTGGTCTTTGTGTATTCCTCCCAGACAGTGAGACAAAGGGGACTAGGTTTTGGCAGAATGGGCCATCCTGTCAGGATAAGGGGGTCAGAGCTATTCCTTGCCCACTTATATTTCAAAAGATTGCCTCCAGCACACTCACAACGGAACTGGACACCAGATTTTTAGCACTCCAGACTACTTGGAGCCTTGGCAGAGGAAGGGAAGCACTTTACAGAACCGAATATGGGGATAGCCAGAATGTCACCCGCACTTCAAAGGCTGGGCCCAGATATAAATAGTGGCCCTCCTGAGCCGCCTCTTCAGTACACTCCTGGACCTGTGGAAAATTCAGAAGGGCTGCCTACTGCCTTGCTGCCAGAAGGACTGCCCTGATGCTTTGTGAACTGCCTTGCTGCCCTGCTGACTGAAGGAGGACTGATCCTGCTCCTAGGAGCCAAAACCATCAGAGTGACTCCAAGGGCTATTTGGCTGCCCTCCTGTTTGAGCCAGAGAGACACAACAAGCTCCAGAGTCCTTCAACCTTGCACCTGACCTGTGCCGGGAGTGAATCCTAACCCAAAGTGGTCTCCCCAGGTCCTGGACCTTTGGTAGTGGTGTTTAAGGTGCTGCTCCTGCCTAACCATAAAACTTGGGACTTAGAAGAAAATCCAGCAAACTGTGCCAGAAGAACCGACAGAAGACAGGGACTTACCTACCATCCGATCTGCCCAGTTGCTCACCAACGATTACTTAGGCATTGCCTCTATGTTAAGCCCAAATGATTTTGTGCCAAGCTACCAGAGGGTTTTTTTAACACATTTTATTGATTTTTGCAGTTAAGAAAGGAAAAAAAGCTACCGCTGACCTGTGAGGCACAGGTGGTTGCGGATGGTTTCCGTTACTTGGGTATCTTTGTCACAACTGATCAGGCCCGGTTCCATGCCTGCAATCTTCTGCCCCCTCTGGAGAGACTCAGGGGTGATGTCCGCCACTGGCGAGCCCTTCCGCTTTCACTTCTTGGCAGGGAGGCACTGTTTAAAATGATGGCCCTGCTGAGATTTTTATATGTACTGCAGAATACGCCCTTTTTGGTTCAAGACTCATATTTCACCTCAATAAATAGTGAGGTGCGCTCGCTGCTGTGGGATGGTGGCCCGCCAAGTATTGCACTTAATAAACTGACCCGTGGATGGTACGATGGTGGGATCGCATTGCCACATATCAAGATGTACTATAGGGCAGCTCAGATTGCAACCGTCAATCAATGGGTCCATCAGCCGTCAACAGAACCAGCGTACCAAATGGATAGGCTGGTAACGCAACCGAGAGGGTATCTTCATGCACTATATACTGACCCACGAAGACTCACGGTCGAGGGTCCCACAGTGGTGACGATTCGTCAATGGCATGAGTCTCTCTCCAAATTAGGATGGAAAAATAAATTCACCAAAGCTACATCACTCTGGGAAGCACAGCAACTTGGGACAGCAGGCATTAGAAAGAGTTTCACTCAATGGGATTTAATCGGAATTTCCAGATTGGGTGATCTATACACAAGTAGGGGAATGATCTCCTTCGAAAACATATGATCTGGCCAAGACGGAATATTTCCGATATCTGCAGATCTGTCATGCTATACAGGCGGCAGTGCCCAAGGGAACTGAACTCCCGGAGTCGTCACCTGTGGAGTGTAGACTCCTGGAGGAACATCTCTCCCAAAAAGCGATCGCACTAACGTATAAAAAGCTAATCAACAACTTACCCTACTCACTCGTAGTGTTGAGGGATCGCTGGAGTGTGGACATCCCAGACTTGCAGGAGGAGGAATGGCCAGAGGCACTGGCCTCTCCGAGGGAGGTAGCGATAAGGGCCTGTTTCGACTAGTCCAAATCAAAATATTACGTAGAACATACATTTCATGCACCACACTTGTGAAGAGGGGTCGTAGGGCGGAAGCCACCTGTAATAGGGGATGCGGAGTGACAGGATCATTCTTCCATATTATATGGCAATGTCGAGAGATTCAGCTCTATTGGCAGGCAGTGGGCGACTGTATGTCGGGGGTGGTGGGAGAATTGCTCTAGATATCGTCTAAGTGGTGCCTTTTGAATGTGTGGGAGAACACAGACCTAGGGAGGGCAGACCAAACCTGGGTAACTCTGGGCTTTATGCTGGCCAAAAGAAACATAGCGCGTCATTGGGGGGCCTCTCCCCCCCCCTCTATTGCGGGGCTGGAAAAAAGACAGGGACTGGTGCATGGTGGTGGAGAAAACGGTTTATACGCAAAGAGGCTGCCCGAAAAAATGGGGAAAAATCTGGGACAAATGGAATGTATTTAGGGGGGAGTCCGTGTGCGCCGCCGGTGGGAGTTACTCCCCTGGCCTCAAACAGAAACAATTTGATGCTGTCAGTATTCCAGGTAATAAGAAGGGTGACGGCCCTGCGTGGCCCAGGAGTAATGTACGGGGGTGGAAGTGCTGCCAACGATTAATGATGCTTGTAAGTTTCATGATGTACTGCCATAATTTGTGTCATGTTACAATAAAAAGATAATCTAAAAAAAAGAAAGAAGAAAAAAAGGCAGTACATTTGTGCATAGTTCACAAAGATGCACATGGTATAACTGTACTTATGGCAAACAATACAGTGAGTGTCCCTCCATAGCTACCATATCTCAGTACATTCCATCCAAAGTGTTAACTATATTGAACATTACAATCGGATTACATATATAGTGAAAAAAAAGAAAGAAAAAAAGGACAATAAATTGGAAAGGGGGATTATACCTAATCTAGTTGTGGATCAAGTGCCTTAAAAGATTCCAGCATTGCGTTCCACTCCAAGGATATTGGTGTCTTCCGCAGCCCCCTGTACTCCTCTCTGTGAAGAGAATCACTCTCGGCCCTCCCCCACATAATGACATCCTCCCGCCAGACTTGTATATTGGGTGGGGTGGGTGGCTTCCATTGTCTCGTTATAAGCCGCTTCGCTAACAGCAATGCTAAATCAGCAAATCTTACTTGTACTTTTTGAGTTTTGTGTCTGCGGTAAACCCCCAGCATGCAACTTTCAGGTGAGCCCAGCCTTGTTCCCCCCACCACTTGGTTAATATCCCCGATTATTCGCATCCAGTACCCTGAGAGAGTTGGGCACGACTACATCATATGTATCAGTGTTGCATCTGGGTCTGTGCACTTGGGGCACTGAGCTGATACTCCCTGGTACATCTCATGTAGCCTATGCGGTGTGAGGTACGCCCTCTGCAATACCATGTATTGTATGAATTTAAATTTCGTGTTCCTGGATACTTTTTTAGGGTAGGC
Source organism: Calotriton arnoldi (assembly GCA_963921515.1). Lineage (NCBI taxonomy): Eukaryota > Metazoa > Chordata > Amphibia > Caudata > Salamandridae > Calotriton > Calotriton arnoldi. The sequence goes on from CAWUFW010003522.1 coordinate 1,529,243, forward strand.
TATCATTCCCTCCCAGTCCTTGTCTTCGAGTTCTTTTCCTAGTTCCCACTCCCATTTACCCCTTAGTGGTGTGAGGGATATCGCTGCATGCATACATATGCCTCTGTACAGCCACCTAATTAAGTGTCTTCCATTACCCATCAGGTGTAAGGCATGCACCAGCTCATGTGTTGGTGGTTCTGCATTCTCTGGAGCCCAGTGTTTTCTGACCCATCCCGTCACATGTGCTTGCAGTAGGAACAGCGACTCCGGGAGCCCCTGCTCGTGCAAAGTCCGTATGGCTAAGCAATACTCCGTTCCCGAACAGCGCTCCCATCGTCGCTACCCCCGCCTCCTCCCACAGTCGTATGCTACGATTCGTAACTATGCCATTGGGAGTGGGTATACTCTGCAGCGGTATATTTGGGGCATATGGTACTGTATGCCTTGTATATTGCGTTGCCCGTTTCCAATACGTGAGAGCAATTCGAAGCAGCAGTGGCGCATCAGATTGAACCCGCACAGGTGGCAACAGTAGTGTCTGTAGTGTGCCTCTTATGATTGCGGAGACGTCATAGCCTATTTCATGGAGGTTGCGGCCTGCCAGCCAGTTTGACAACCATTGCAGCTGACTGGCGAAGCAATACGCCCGGAAGTCCGGTGCCCCCAGACCGCCCTTATCTGTTGGGAGCTGTAGTTTCGTCAGTCCAACCCTCCTAAGGCCCTTCCCCCATATCAAGTCTATCAGTAGTGTATTGAGCATTGTAAAATAGTGTGTAGGAATCATGACCGGGATATTAACAAAGTAGTACAGTACGCGAGGAAGCATCACCATTTTGGATATTGCTATCCAGGCCGCTACTGTGAGTGGAAGGGATGTCCAAAAAATAACCTGGGATCGCAAGGAGGACCGCTTTATGTAGATTGCCTTCAAGTAGGTCCAGAGCAGACCTATAAATCTGGATCCCGAGATATTTAAAGTTGTGCTGCGCTATCGGGAGTGTCTGGTCGCCAAACGTTATATCTTGGATCTGTTGGTCGTCTTGGAATAAATACGCGTATGATTTATTTGCATTAATCGTTAGACCTGATACCCTCTCCAAATGGGCAAAAGTGTTAGCTATGGGGGCCAGGGTCTCATGCAAGTCCCTAACATAGACAATGATGTCATCCGCATATAGCGACAGCGCTTGCATTCCACTTCTTGTTGGGATGCCCCATTCTAGTGCTCCCTTGCGTAAGTCAATCAATCAATCACAGAATTTGTAGAGCGCACTACTTACCCGCGAGGGTCTCAAGGCGCTGGGGAGAAAAAAAGGGGGGGGGGTGCTGCTACTGGTCGAACAGCCAGGTCTTGAGTAGCCTCCTGAAGGTCAGCAGGTCTTGGGTCTGTCGTAGGCTTAGTGAAAGGGTGTTCCAGGTCTTGGCGGCGAGGTGTGAGAAGGATCTGCCGCCGGTGGTTGTTCTTCGAATGCGAGTGACGGTGGCGAGGGAGAGGTCGGCGGAGCGGAGCTGGCGGTTGGGGACGTAGAAGAAGAGTCGTCTGTTGAGGTAGGCTGGGCCAGTCTTGTGGAGTGCCTTGTGTGCGTGGATGAGGAGTTTGAAGGAGATTCTCCTGTTGACGGGGAGCCAGTGCAGGTTCCTCAGGTGGGGGTGATGTGGCTGTGGCATGGTACGTCGAGGATCAGGCATGCAGAGGCGTTTTGTATGCGTTGCAGTCGCTTGATGAGCTTGGCCGGGGCTCCGCGTAGAGGGCGTTCCCATAGTCGAGTCTGCTACTGACGAGGGCCTGGGTGACTGTTCTTCTTGTATCTGTCGGGATCCACCTGTAGATCTTGCGAAGCATGCGGAGGGTGTTGAAGCAGGAGGAGGAGACTGCGTTGACTTGCTTGGCCATGGAGAGCGTTGAGTCGAGGATGACTCCCAGGTTGCGTGCGTGGTCGGTGGGTGTCGGGGCTGCTCCCAGCGTCGTTGGCCACCAGGAGTCGTCCCAGGCTGAGGGTTGGAGCCGAGGATGAGGACCTCTGTCTTGTCCGTGTTCAGCTTTAGTCGGCTGATCTTCATCCAATCGGCGACGGCCTTCATTCCTTCATGGAGATTGGATTTGGCGGCGAGGGGGTCCTTGGTGAGGGAGAGGATCAGTTGAGTGTCGTCGGCGTAGGAGATAATGTTGAGGTCGTGCTGTCTGGCGATGCGTGCGAGCGGGGCCATGTAGATGTTGAACAGTGTTGGGCTGAGGGAAGATCCCTGGGGTACGCCGCAGATGATCTCGGAGGCTTCGGATCGGAAAGGTGGGAGGCGGACTCTCTGGCTTCTGCCGTTGAGGAAGGAGGTGGTCCATTCCAGGGCCTTGTCTCGGATCCCTGCGTCGTGGAGGCGTGGGCGTAGAGTGCGGTGGCAGACAGTGTCGAAGGCGGCGGAGAGGTCCAGCAGGATGAGGGCTGCGGTCTCACCGTTGTCCAGCAGGGTCCTGATGTCGTCGGTGGCGGCGATGAGGGCAGTCTCAGTGCTATGGTTGCTGCGGAACCCTGATTGGGATGGGTCCAGGATGCTGTTTTCTTCGAGGTATCGGGTTAGCTGTTGGTTGACGATCTTCTCGATGACCTTGGCTGGGAACGGAAGCAGGGAGATGGGCCGGAAGTTCTTGAGGTCTCTCGGGTCCGCCTTGGGTTTTTTGAGTAGGGCGTTGATCTCTGCGTGTTTCCAGCTCTCTGGGAAGGTCGCGGTCTCGAAGGAGAGATTGATAACGTTGCACAGGTGGGGTGCGATGGAGCTGCTGGCTTTGTTGAAGACTAAGTGTAGTGCTAGTGGCTCCAAAGCCAACACAAATAATATTGGAGACAAAGGGCATCCCTGCCTTGTGCCTCTACGTACTGGGTATGCGCAGGAAATGTATCTACCAGTCCGAACCCTTGCCGTAGGTCGAGTGTATAACAGTTGGATCCATGTAAGATATTCCGGGGGGATGCAAAATCTGCTGATGGTTGCTAGCATGAACTTCCACCCCACTGGGTCAAATGCTTGTCGCATGTCTAGTGAGATACATCCCGCTCTCCTCAGCTCAGCAGGAACCATATCCATTACGTGGTATAGTCATCTAATATTTAGGGACATGCTGCGGCCCGGTACGAAACCGCATTGGTCCATATGGATTAACCGGGGTAACAGAGGGAGCAATCGTCGCTCTAGCACTTTACTGAGCAGTTTATACTCAGTATTTAATAACGACAAGGGGCGGTATCCCGTAATGTCCTTATGGTCCCTACGGGGCTTCGGGAGAGAAGTCACTAGTGCCTGCATCGTGGTATCTGGTAGGTGACCGGTTTCAAGAGCCGTACTGTATAATTTTTCTAGGTGCGGCACCAACAGTGTCGAAAAAGTGGCATAAAACTCCACTGGGAGCCCATCTAGACCAGGGGCCTGATTCTGATGCGGTTAGGAAAGCATTCCCACCTAGGGCCTGATTCTGATGCGGTTAGGAAGGCCACCTAATGGCATTTGCTCCTTCCAAATCGGATCGGGAACGTGTCTTCCCGACCCAGGGCCCAATTATGATGCGGTTAGGAACATATGCTCCCATTGAAGTCAATGGGAGTCCAACCAAATCGTATCTGGAAGCATCCGGATGCATCGTACTCCGTCGGTCGGACTCTCCCGATCCGAGTGGGTCGGAAATCATTTCCAAACCGATTCGGTCGGGAAGCTTTCCAACCCGCATCAGAATCAGGCTCCAGGTGTTTTATTGTGGGGTCAATCAATCAATCAATCACAGAATTTGTAGAGCGCACTACTTACCCGCGAGGGTCTCAAGGCGCTGGGGGAAAAAAAGGGAGGGGGGGGGTGCCGCTACTGGTCGAACAGCCAGGTCTTGAGTAGCCTCCTGAAGGTCAGCAGGTCTTGGGTCTGTCGTAGGCTGAGTGGAAGGGTGTTCCAGGTCTTGGTGGCGAGGTGGGAGAAGGATCTGCCGCCGGTGGTTGTTCTTCGGATGCGAGGGACGGTGGCGAGGGAGAGGTCGGCGGAGCGGAGCTGGCGGTTGGGGACGTAGAAGAAGAGTCGTCTGTTGAGGTAGGCTGGGCCGGTCTTGTGGAGTGCCTTGTGTGCGTGGATGAGGAAGGAGATGAAGGAGATTCTCCTGTCAACTGGGAGCCAGTGCAGGTTCCTCAGGTGGGGGGTGATGTGGCTGTGGCGTGGTACGTCGAGGATCAGGCGTGCGGAGGCGTTTTGTATGCGTTGCAGTCGCTTGATGAGCTTGGCCGGGGCTCCCGCGTAGAGGGCGTTCCCATAGTCGAGTCTGCTACTGACGAGGGCCTGGGTGACTATTCTTCTTGTATCTGTCGGGATCCACCTGTAGATCTTGCGAAGCATGCAGAGGGTGCTGAAGCAGGAGGAGGAGACCGCGTTGACTTGTTTGGCCATGGAGAGCGTTGAGTCGAGGATGACTCCCAGGTTGCGTGCGTGGTCGGTGGGTGTCAGGGCTGCTTCAGTAATAGCTTCTTTTATTTCTGTGCGCGTGATTGGCGAAGCTAACACTTCTCTGTCTGAGTCTTCTAGCTGGGGGAAGGGGAGTCGAGATAAAAATTCAACCATGTCCTGATTTTCAGGGTCCGGGGGGGCGTCATATAGGGGCTTGTAGTAGCCACAGAAGGCTGCATTAATCTCAGTTTGTGTGTTAACGGTGACGTTATTTGACGTTGTGACTTCGAGTATTGCGGTCGGGGGTGTCCATCCCGTATTATTTGCGCTAAAAGTGTACCTGCTCTGTCCGCCTTAGCGTGTGACTTCTGTGTGTACGCTTGGCCGTCTATAGTTCGGAGTCGCTCCAGTAAATTAGCATAATTAATACGCGCCTCCTGCAGTGTCGTTGATTGGGCGGGGTCGTGTAAAGCCGCCTTCTCCAATTCTCCAAGCATCTCTTCCACCTGTTGCAGCTCCCTGTAGACTGTTTGTCTTGCCCCCGCTATCGCACTTATTTCCGCCCCCCTAATCACTATCTTGAAGGCCTTCCATTCGACCATTCTTGTGGATGCTGTATTTGCGTTCTCATTAAAGTAATTACTGATAGTGGATGCTAGCGTGTCCCGGAAGACAGAGTCCTCCAGCGCACGCGGGTTCAGTCTCCACGTGGGGACCGGCGTTGGGGCGCGCCCCCAAGACAGTGTAAGTTCCAGCGAATTGTGATCAGATATCGTCTTCCCTAGATAAGTGGCCTGTGTGACTCACTATAAGAGTCCGCTGGTGCAGAAAATATGATCTATTCGTGTGTGCAGTGAGTGGGGTGGGGAGTAGAATGAATAATCCCTGTGACCTCCGTGTTTGGATCTCCAGGCTTCCCCTAATGTCCAGCCACGCGCCCAAATGTCCAACACCTTGGGTTGTCAGGCTGCCATCATTCTCTGAAGTGGGGGGTGTGAGCGGTCAAGGTTGGTATCCAATACTGCATTATAGTCGCCCCCCAGTACCCATGGGTATCCCACCCAGTCTGCCAGAACCATATTTAATCTTTGTAAAAATGTGTCCTGTTCCGTATTTGGTGCATATACACTACCCAATACTACATGTTGGCCATCTAGAGTGCCTAATAAAATGACATACCGGCCGTCTGAATCCACATGTCATGTCAGTTCCTTGAAGGGGGTGCCACTCCTAATCCAAATAGCTGCCCCTCGTGCGAATGCCGAATATCATGTATGGCATACTTGCCCCCTCCATTTTTTCTGTACTTTAATCCCCTCCGCATTAGTGAGGTGTATTTCCTGCAAGAATTCTATTTGTATTTGTCGCCTGCGGAGCTGGGCATATATCTCTTGTATACCGACCCCATCCCCCTGCCATTCCAGGTAGTTACATTATACAACCCTGGAGCAGTCATGCGCATCTGAGTGTGAACAGTGTTTCGCACTTTGTACTATTGTTGTAAACGTGGCAGATCTACATCCAACCCCTCCGACATGGCGTGTACCAGCTAAGTACCAATACCCCACGCAAACCTCCCAATACAGGGTCCGACACCAGAACTGTGTCCGACCAAACTAACCAAACCAACTTCAGCCATAAGGGCTGAAAACTACAATGTGCTATCGCTGTCGGGGACTCAGCCATATTACCTCACCGGGCTGTCCTCACCCGTCAGGCTACACGCCCAAACCTTGGCGCGTACTAGCTCTAGTGTGGTGTCTAGTGTTAGATAAGGGATGACAGTGCTGTGAAGTGAGGGAGGTGCCCGTTTTATTGCTATATCCTGTCTGGACCCATGCCCCCGGCCGCCCGACAAACCAGTGTATTAGAGTGTCACCATAATTGGGAAATGTTTTTCAGCCCGGCATAACAGATAATCATGATATACACGTCAAAATTAGTACTTGTCGACAATTGTCCGTTCTCGTATCCTAAGAGAGATATATATATACCATACATTATACATTACCACCCAATGTTACAGATGAACGAGAACCTCTCCGCCTCTATCCATCAACCCAGGAAGTCATCTGCCGTCTGTGGGGTGACAGTGGGGAACAGGGTCAAACTACTTTCAGAGTCCGATTGCTGTGGCGTATCCTCTGAAGAAGTCGATGACGCCTGGTATCTCGCATCTTTAAACGCCGCCGCCGTCTCTATAGTTGTTCATTGACTTTCCTGGACTTGCTTTATTGACGGGGTTTTACTGGAGTCATCCCGCTTGTCTGGAAGTTGCCTCCGTCGCTGTTTTCCGGAGAGGGTCTCACATCCAGTCCCACCTTGCTGCTGATCAGGAAAGGTTTTGTCCAACCAGGTGTAGGCTTCTTCCGGGTCGTTGAAAAAGTGACTCTTCTGGTCGTGGGTACCTTCAGGCGAGCTGGGAAGAGCAGTGCGTATTTGAGATTCAACTTTCTGAGTTCCGCCTTTACATGTAGGTATGAAGCTCTTTGGCGCTGTACCAGCATAGTGTAATCAGGGAAGAGGGAAACCCTTTTGTTTTCGTGCTGTGTAGGGAAGCGTTCTCTGGCACTGCGAAGCAGGGTGTCTCGGTCTTTGTAATTCAATATTTTTGCCACTATAGGTCGAGGCGGCGCACCAGGCACCAGTTTTCTAGCGGGTACTCTGTGCGCTCTCTCCACGCAAAACATTGTCGAGAGCCCTTCTGGAGCCACTACTTGCTGCAGCCAATCTTCTATATACTTGGTCGCGTTGTGTCCATCACAATCTGCTGGCAGGCCAACAATACGGATGTTACTGCGTCTAGAACGCCCTTCCACATCCTCAACGCGCTCCTGCAGTGTAATCACTTGTTGTTGTAACTTCTTAATTGACCTGGCCTGCTCCTTCTGGCGCGGGCCATGTCCGCCAGTACAGTCTTGTGGTCTTTCACAGTATCGGCTAGCTTAGAGTGGTCAGCTTTAAGTAGTAGGAAATCCGTAGACAGTGCCCCCAGCTGTTGTTCTATAGCATGCCTAGAGTCACGTATTTCATGTAGAATTACATCTAATTTATCCGGGGAGGATTCCAGCATTGTAGGTGGCACGCAGCTCAGAGATTGTGTGTGCGCTTGGTCGTCCGGTGAGTCCTGCGGCGGTGAATTAGTATCCACTTGTTCCTTGGTCTTCCCTCTCGTTCAGCCCATGGCCTCGGCTATAACCGGCAGATGCCTATTACACAGTTAGTAGGGTGTGGCACTCTATATTGGCCCCCTGATGGCCGTCTTACTGGACCAGGTGCAGCCGCCCCCCCAATAGGTAATGGCTCCGTATTGTATTCGTGGTGCGGGCAATGGATAACTAGCCTGAAGGGTCAGCCGGTCCTGTCACGCCTTGATCCCAAGATCACTCCCTCCTCTTTTGCGGTGCTTCTCGGATAAGCTGGTAGGGCCCACAGTCGCTCACTGCTCTGCTGCAAGGTGCCTGCGATGTGTACTACAGATGTGTGGTTTACGGGCCTGTCTCGCAATCTGGCCCGCACTTCAGGCCTTGCCCCACTTACAGACGCACTCACTGGGCTTTCAACAGGTCTCACACTCCACGCTCGGGGGGGCTTCTCGGCCGCAGCAGGTCTCTTCCCGTGCCTCAGCACGCCCAGAGCACCCGGCCCACCACTCCCAGCCAGCTGCCCTGGGGGACGGACCAGAACAAGCTCGCCTCTCCCTTACGTGCGAGCCGAGCAGGCAGGCCCAACACTCCAGGCCCCAGCCCCTTTGGATGCCTTTCAAGGGTCCAACAGTGTTCCTGGCCCCTGCAGTCGCCAGTCGCTCACTCGCCAGTCCACCATGGGCCCCCGCGAGTTTTCAAGTGGTGTACTGACCACCACTAGGCAGTCAGCGCCCCCAGGCCAGTGCTTCAATAGTAGGGGAGGGCTGATAGAAACAGAGCGCCCCCCTGCCCTGCGTGTGCTTCCCAGGAGGGAGCGCTCCGTGTGCTGTTTAATCAGTTGTTCTGACCTTACTTTGCTATGCGTGCCTCTCCCTTCGAGTTCGGCCTCTGCACTCCAAGGTCGTCACTGCTGCAGCTCCAGGGTCTGTGCCGGTCCTACGGGCGTCACCACAGCAGTCCAGGCTCCTGCTGCCTATTTTTCCAGGCTCACCGGCCAGTGTCGGAGCTCTCCCCCGCCTTATTAATGCACCACCGGGGGTGCGCGCAGTGTGTAGCGTGAGCGGCCGCTCCATCTCTGCTGCACTGTGCGGACTGCCCTTACCGGATTCGGCCACTTCTCTTTCAGGCCTGCTCCGCTGCAGCTCCGAGGTCCGCGCCGGTCCTCCAGACAGCTCCGCTGTTGGCCAGGCCCCTGCTTCTTTCAACGTCGGATTCACCGGCCGCGCTCAGGGTCTCCAGGGTGTCGCTGCCGATCCTCCCCTCAGTCGCTCACCGCAGCGCCGCTCCCTCGCAGGCCCTCGCGAGCAGCAGGCAGTAGCATAAGATGGCGGCCATGGTCCGGTGCGGGTCCCCATCTCCTGTTCTCCGGTCTTACTCGGTCACAGCCCTCGTGTCTGCCAGGCTTCCGAACGTTCCCAGGGCAGCCGGCAGCACGGGTGCATAATTTTACGTGTGGGTGCACCCCCGCATCTGGATAACATACAGGATTGCGTAGCTCGCCCCGGGAGCTCTCTCAGGACACGTCCGCCATTGCCGGCTGCTGGCCACGCCCCCCCAAGCTACAAGAGGGTTAAGCACATGTTAATTTAGTACCCTTTTATGATTCACCCTGACAAGGCTTGTGGCTATTGCTCAAGAAGGGTTTTCACCCCCTCAATCAAAAACCCAATTTCTTACAACTGCCAGCAATATCAAGACTGCCTGGTATCAGCTCTCTCCGCTAAAGGCAAAAGTGAAGCCATTCCTCTAAGAAAGCAACTTCAGCACTGTTGTTTTAGCCAATGTACTTTGCTTGGGATGATAGCAATGGCCTGCACTACAGCTTCCCATATGCCTCACTGGGCCCTTTAATGGCACCATACAGGCTGCAAAAGGCCTCATTATGGATTTGCAGAAATAGGACTACATCACCGCCACCATGATGGAACTTCACTGGCTCCACTTGATAACCCACAAAATCTTCAAAACAAGCAATGTAATGTACAAAGCAATCATGAACAGCCTCTTACCTACTCAGCTGACAAGCTCACCATTTCTGGTGGCTTTCGACACACTTGCAGCCAGAGCATCATCAGAGTGAAGACCAAGGCCCTCATTACGAGTGGCCTGGTAACTGGTATGATATTACTCCGCTAAGTAGAAATTTATTGGGTACGATAAATACCACCCAATTAAGAGTTTTTAAGGAATAACATGCAGCTTTTGGTGCTTTCCACACCAAAATCGGCATCTTCCGGGAAATACCAGTCATTTGTGTGCCGATTTTCAAGAAAGGTGATTGGAATCTTCCAGCTTGCTATCGCCCTATTTTGTTACTAGACTCCTCTGTTAAAATCCTAGGGCGGGTCATGTTGGCCAAACTAGAAGAATGGGCTGAGGCCAATTCATTTTCTCAGAAGCCCAATTTGGGTTCCGTCTTGCTTCGGCACAGTTGAACAAGTGCTTAATCTTTCTCTAATCCTAGGAAAATACGTCAAGGCCAGGAGAGGGGTCATGCATATTGCTTTTATGGACCTCTCCTGCGCTTTTTGATCTAGTTGATAGGGGGAAATTATGGGAGTTTATTGAACAAGGAGGTATTGACCCCCCTTACTTGATCTCTTAAGGCGACTCCATTGGGACAAAACTACGCAAGTGCATTATACTCAACCTGGTGATTGTACTCACCCCAGACGGGTCACACGAGGGGTAAGACAGGGCTGTGTACTGGCACCCTTCTTATTTTTATTTTACATTAACGCTCTACACCCAGTTTTAGTTTCCCGCATCAAAGATGTTCCCAAAATTGGTACTCGTCCGGTTCATGTACTTGTGTACACAGACAACGCAGTCCTTATCGCGCGCACAGCCAATGGACTATAGGCCCTTTTAGACCGTTTTAACGATTTTACGAGTATTTAAATTTAAAGGTCAATCATAAAAAATCTTTTATTCTGGCCTGTTGTCCAAAAAATACCCGCTCCAAAAGTTTTTTTATTGGAAGAGGGTGGTCTATTACCAAGATATCAAATTTTAATTATTTGGGCATTTTGTTCGATGCCATCTCGACTTGGGATACGTTAATCACCTAGAGAATCCAGATAATAGCGGCATCTTGTCGATTGATTTTCAGCTTCGTGAAAAAGATGGTCCATAAGCCACTTAGGGAGATGTCCATGTTACATAGGAGTAAATGTCTTTCAGCTGGTCCATATGGAGCAGGAGTATGGGGATATGCAGGACTGGGTACTCTGCAGGCAGTCGAAAATACATTGTTGTGTAGACTCCTGGCAATCCCTAAAATCACAACAAGTTTTATTTCACACCATGAATTGGGTTTGGGGTGCTTGGAAGATGACGTAAGTTTGGCCCCCATTTTATTATGGTTGAAATTATGGGTTACACCTGGGATGAGTTTCTCCCACAAGGTTTTAGAAGACTGCCTTAACCCAAGTAATATGTTAGCTATCCCCTGGCATGCATATGTCAAGAACATTCTCCGAGATCTGGATTTGAATCCTCTTTTTGATTCCCCAGGCAGAATTGGCTCCTACGCTAAGGAGCTGGTTAAACAAATGTTTTTTGCCTACAGGAAGAAAGCTAGACTAGTATAGTCCCTTGACATGGTTTAAATTCTTCAATATGTGCCAATTTCAACCACCTCAGGGATGGAACTGTACTTATCTTGGATAGAGATCCATGAGCAAAGACTTTACCTCACTCGCCTAATATTTAGTGCAATCCACTTTTTAGTAGCATTTCCCCAGACAGGCACTTGGTTTGCCTCAGCCCCTTGCTGCCCTTGTGCTGCTGTTTCTACCCAATCTACGAAGCACTTTATGCTTTTTTGCACATTGTATAGCACGTTAAGATCTCATTTTTTATGCCCGATTTTATGACATATGAATTTTAACACACATCAAGAAGGGTTGCACTTTTTACAATGTATAGATTCTTTCACAACTTGTTTCTCGATCATAAACTTTATCTCTTCTGCTTTAAAACTGAGAAGGAAATACGCCTCATGACTATGGCTATCAGTAGACTCTTGCATGGATGCAATGTACATATTTTAACAAGTACATTTTTCACAGCATGCTTGTTTGTACTGTAGTATTTTCTGTATTCAACCATTCCGATCGAATGTATTCGAATTTAAAGCTTTTGTCTTATGGCTCCCATTGGGATGGTCTATTACTAAGTTTCATCTTGGTTTTATTAGGAAGGCATGTCTTTTGTGTTTTTTAGCTGAAATGCTAACTTGTTTTTTTATAGTAAGTTTTATGTCTGATTCTTATTGTGCTATGTTTGAGTGGTAATAATGACATTTTATCATGTGCTTTTATGGTCATATCCTGGCTGAATAAAGATTTTGACTGACCTGGCTGACAGGTCCTTTTTCCTCTGATAAATATCAGCAGGTTTGAGCTGCCTTTATTCATCACAAAACTCATAATTACAAATGTACTGTAACAGTAGGTAACGCACCTATCACAATGAACTAGGCCAAGGAAGTGTTAAAAAGAAAAAGCAAGGCAACAGACCTTTGTCATTTATGCACCCAGGAAATGGAACAAAATCACTTTATCCATCAGGACAGCCCCAACTACGCTCCAGTTCAGGGGAGCGTTGTAGACGCACCTCTTTGAAGAACGCTACGTCATAATGCATAATGCAGTCCATAAACTATCTACATCTTAAATCACTTGTTGGCTGGAGACATGTCAAGAACTTCAGGGATGAAGGACAAAACGGCGAGGATGGCATAGCTGGGCAATGTGTCTGGTACTTTCGTACTTACATCTTTCCAGTCAAGACAAGTGTGATGAGCGGGGTGGCAATAACAAACTAAGGCTAGCTTGGAAGAGATAGGCCTGGCCAGCTGATGAGGGGAATAGAAGGTCTAAAGTTGAAGGCCAAAGAACACTGAAACAGGACATTGTCAAGGGTGATATGAAATATTCAGTCAGAAATAAAGCTCCAGCTCGGGTTTGAACCTACCTCTGATGTCAGTGATGGACAGGTTGGCGATGAGCTCGAGGGTAAACTCCACGTACAGGTGTGGAGATGCTACCATAGAATCATCAACTCACTGTGCTATATATTACTTGCTATATAGTTTGTTTAAGCATCTCCTGCATTTCAATAGAATTAGGTCTGTAAAGCAGGCCATGTTGCTACTAGAAGTCTCAAGAAGCATATCTACATTTGCGGTAGTGGCCCTCTTTAGCAGCAGGACATGGGAGCAATGACTGAGGTCTGGCCGGACATAACTAGTGGAGGGAGCTGATTTACAAATAGGGGTGGCTGTTTGTGCTAACTAGACCACGTCTACTGAACCTATTTTGCATTTTTTTAAATCCCTTCCATCTGCCTCTGGGAGAGGGAATGTACCCTAGTGGGTAGAGCTCCTGACATTGGAACCTAGGGAATCAGCCTCGGTTCAAAAGCCTGTGATTCTGCGAAAATCATTTAATCTCCCTGTGCTTAAAACAGGAAACAAAATGTGTGGGATAGACTGGTTCTGTTGCAAAGTGCTCTCATGCCCCCTAACCAGGTTTATGCTATAGAAAAACTGCAAAAAACATCATAGCTCGGTACAAGTAAATTATACCTCAAAACTTTATGATATTCTTTTTATGTTTGCTTCGATTGTATTTTTTTTTTTTTTTTAAATATGCCTTTTATGGAATATGATTTCCTGATCTGCTATGAGTGAATGGCATATCTTTTACTAAATCGTAAAACCCTATTTTCTTTATGTGCCACATTCAGGGATCTGTTTGCCAGTTCAGCATCCCATCCAAGATCTAATACAGGCCAGGTGCTCAAATTTTTTTCTAAGGAAACGTCATATACTATAAAGGTCCTATTTGAGCCTTTCTTATGACTTGAGGTCATGGCTTCCATGCTTACGGTATTCACTGTCAAACTCTTTCTTCGACAATAGATTTCAGATGCATTTAGCAAATAAAAGTGGATCATTTCCCCAATTCAGATTTGGCGAATCAAATTTATTTTAGAACATTCTGTGACCACATTATTAAGAGAAAATTCAAACAAATCAGAAGCAAGTACATATCCCCGCCTTCCACTGTGGATCACAGGAAATGTATTTGTTAGTCCTCCTACACTTACTTGCTTATAGTTAGATACGAACATACAAGTGAGTACATCTTAAGGAAAACAATAGATTTTGTCTTCTGTGCTGATATTGTATGGAAGGCAGCTTGTACTTTTAAGAGAACATAATGCTTAGATCTTTGCTAGGATGCTAATGTGGGAAATGGAACAGTGAAAGAGAACAGGGGAATCCAAGGCACATTTTCTGGAACATTCTCTTCATTCAATGTCACTGAGCAGGTACCAGTCAAGCTTCCCAGGTACAACTAAATATTAAATATACAGACCACTGAAAGAACAAGTACATGTATTTTTAACCCTGAAGAGCCTAAAAATATAATGCACATTTTGATTTTTGTCCCCTATATCGGGGGTTCAGGAGAGATGTTTGTAGGAAGTTCAGCAATAATTCATATCAGGATACTACTACATTATATTACGCGCCCAAACTTAAGCCTGTACAATAGGCTTTTTTCAACTTTATTAGAAGAGCTTGAGATCCTAGAACAAGGAGTCTAGTTTGGCTGGATGTTTTGAATAATATGCAGCTAAATTATTGGAACTAATATGCTGGTTGAAGGTTTATGCCCTGTCCATAATGAAATTTAATAGCTTCTCAGATTGAAATGAAATTGGACATGATTTTTTCCCCTATATGTCATTATCTAATATGTGTCTCATATAGCTTGTAGTTTGTATTCTAATTTATGATTCTTTGCATATTTATAAAAGTAACGATTCTGATAAAGATTGTTGATAATTAAACATTTGGGAGCTCTGTGCTGACCTTGGCCTTCCTCAAAGGTGCAGAAGTGAAACAGTGGGGTGTTCAGTAGCTTGGGCAACAAAGTACAACAGTAGGTGCTCTCATCCCACTTAAATAAGCTGCTGTTAGCCAGAAACAAAACTCCTCATGTCGCAGCCATGTTGGAAAGGTGACACATGCCAATGGATAAGGACTGTAAACAGTTGCGGCTCCTACCTGGAAGCAGCAGTGGGGCAGGTGGGAGGGAAGAGGCGGGGGGGGGAGATTGGGTTAAAAAAAAAAACAATTACCTCCCAGCCGACCTCATCTAAAACTGTGAGGCTATGTGAAAACAAATAAGGTTCGTCCCTGTGAGAATAAACAAGTGCAAACGTGGGCACATCTAGGACTCACACAGAACGAAACCAAGTGTCATGCACTCTGGACACCACACACAAACACACATAGGGCTTCATCTACAAGAAAATGAAGCAATGCGGTGCCACAAGCCATTTTGCTGCCCTGTGCTGCGTCATTTTCAAAGCACAGGGATGCGTCTTATTGACAACAATATGACGCATCCCTGTGCGTTCCCCTGCGCTGGCGCACAATTGGCTGCCATGCGCCAGCGCAGGCACCCTTGCGGCATTTCGCAAGGGTGCCTGCGCTGCAGGGATGATTGTTTTGTGCAGGAAGAGACACCTTCCTGCACAAGAACAATCATTTATGGCATTATCCTCTTTCTATGTGTGCTGCAGAATGCAGCACACATAGAAAGAGGAAAAAACAAGAAGAAAAAAAAGAATTTCTCCTGGTTGCGCCATTCCGACGCCTTCCCTAGGGAGGCCTAGGATTCTGACGCATTCCCAGATTTACAAAATGTTGTAAATTTTGGAATGCGTCAATTTCCATGGATGTTGCATGGGAACACCCACAGCAACACCCATGGAACGCCCCATTCATGCAGAGTAATGCGTGAGAGTGGCCCATATTTACAATGCCACAAAAAGTCACGTAGGGTGACTTTACGTGGCCTTGTAAATATGGGCAAGACCATTGCACCCCCAGTGCATCAAAATAAGTGATGCACCGGCAGCGCAATGGGCTTGTAAATAGGCCCCCTAGTGGGTACATAAATATTAAGGCACTTAATAGTGCTCCATAGGTACACGGAGGAGAGGTGTGCCCGTTATCACACCCTGGATTGCGGAAGGAAAAAGAGAGGAAAGTATTAAGCATCAGGATCCTCTAGTGAATTAAAGTCTCCACCCTACAAGCAGCGATACCGTACTTACAACTCCAAGGCCCCCTCCTGGCCTCTTGCCTAAAGTACTTCCTTCCATTACTGCATCTTGAGGCAACTGAGCAGCCGGAGCAGTTTAAATACGCTTCTTCTGACAGCTGCATCTTGTAATTAAACGCACCTGACTTTTCTCCCGTGCCTCAGGGCCTTGAGAGAGGAAGACTAGAGCATATCTGAAACAAAATACCTAATGATAGTGGCACTACTTCCTGATTCATGCAACTTCTTAATTGTTACATTGAAACAAGAGCTTGTTGAAATTCCAGTGTGAGGTAATCTTTTCCAATATATGTTTATAGGCAGAAACACCCACAGTTTCTGAATAGGTGCAGATTACCATATGTTCAAAAATAGGTGATGAAATCAAATATTAAAAACAGGTATTAAAAAACTGACTATGGATAACAGTACTAGAGAATGGCTGAAAAGATGCATTATGCCTGAGTGAACTGTTCCCACTGGATATTGTCATTCAGTCCTGATATGTGAGTTGAAAGGCTAAAAAAACGATTGCTGTTCCTTCTCGAACAGGGCTCTTTCATAGTTAACAGGGGTTGGTAGGTGTTCTAATACCACTCAGTTGAAGTCAGTCAATTTGTGACTCTTTTCAATATAATGTGTTGACATTTTGGTCATGCTGTGGCTACATCTTAAGTTACTTCTGTGTTCGCATATTCTGGTTTCGATTTTGAGATGTGTCATCCTGATATATCATAGTTTGAATGGACAGGTTATCATGTAGACCACCCTGTAGGTGTTACAGTTGGTGAATTGTCTAAGTTCCCATGGGTGGTTGGTCCCCAAATCCACACTCTTGGTACCTTTTGTCATTGGACAGATGCTACAATTCATAGGAGTCTAGTATGTACTAGTGAGTCCCTAAGACTTGATCCTCCCTTCTGGGAGAACAGCGGTTTCTCAAGATTCAGGGAGCCGCCATTCAAGATTTGCCAGTTTTTATTTATGATTTTGCTGACCATGTTAGATGCAATGTTATAGGTTGTTACACAGATGGGACGCTCTTTTGTTCGTTTCTATGGGGTATGGTCAAAAATGGCATCTCTATTGTTAAGGGCTCTTTTCATGGCTTTTGAGCTACATTTTCAGGGTATTTCATTTCCCTAAATTTTTGAGCTAGGGAATTAGCTTGGATTCTGAAGTCCATCTGGTCGCTGCAATTTCTTCTCATCCTCAGAAACTGCCTAAAGGGTAAATTTCCCTAAGGTGCATGGAGTGGAAGCTGTTGAAATTGTAGGAGTCAGTTACAAGCTGTTGGTTTCTCATGTGCAACTGTTTGGAGTTTTTCCTGTTCCGCTATGCCATGTAGGTCCAGAAAGATTAAATCAGTGTTGCTCATTGAGTGGGTGAATCTCAATAACTGATTTTTGGTATTGAGCCCACCCATGAACTCTATGGCTAGGGTCGCATCGCCATACCAGATGATAAAAACATCCTCAATGTAACATTTCCAAAGTTTGATATTAGTCATAATTGGTATGTGCTAAGATTTTGTGAGTTTCTAGGTGATGGACATACAGACCCGCTATACTAGGAGCAAATGTGCTTCTCTTTCTGGTGCCATGTTTTTGAAGGAACAGAGACCCATCAAACTCAAAACACACTCGAGTATAAAATGTCTAGGGGTCTTGTACTCCGAATCGGTCTCGAACAGAACCTCAGTTACATCCAACGTTTCCATCTGAGGGAGGCTGATGAAGAGGCTTTCAATGTCGAGGTCCATCAGTATGTTTTGTGAAGAGTCAAATTCCACGTCACATAGTATACAGAGGACATACTCCTTGTCTTTCAGGTAGGTGCTAGTCTTTTGTACTATTGGTCTCAAAAAGGCATTACAGAAGAAGAAGAGAGCCAATTCCACAAGCTGGATTAGAAATGCTTTTGTGCACCTTAGGCAGGGTATAGCAGCAAGGTGTTACCGGTTTGCTGTTCTTAAGGAAATCACCGTCTTTCTTAGATATCCAATCATTCACCAAAGCATGTTCTGTCATTATCTCAATCTTTCTCATGAGTGGTCCCCTGAGTGTTGTTCATAATTTCTGGGGTCATCTAGTATTCGGAGGCACTCTTTCTGATAGTTCTTTGTGCTCTTAAGCACAATCCCACCGCCCTTATCGCTGGGTTTTATAGTGATCTCACTGTCCAAACATAGTTCCATTATGGCTTTGGGGCTTCCTTAGTGACATTATGAAAAGTTTTGCAGAGTTTGGGGGTCAGTGTTCCCCACCTCTTCATGACTGCCTGTTCGAAAGCTAATACCCCCACTGGGACTGTTGTGGCGGGAGGGGTGAAGGTAGACTTCAATTTCAGGCCAGTGCCATCTTGGTTATTATCACTTTGAGGTTTTCCCTCAAAGAATGCCCTAAGTTTAATCTTCCGCATGAACTCCATTAGTTTACAGTGAAGTTTAAATTTATTAAGGGTAAGTGTGGGAACAAACCCTAACCCTTTCTCCAGAACACTCATTTGGGGAGCTGTGAGAGTTTTCTCAGTTAGGTTCATAATCAGGCTATGTTGTTGCTCGTGCTCATGGCTGGGTCTCTGGACATGCTCCTGGTGACTAATCTCTGTTGGCCTGGTAGTTCCTCCCACTGTACCTGTCCCTGTTTCTTCCACCTACATTTCTGTTGCGATTGGCCTGTCCCTAAAAAAGGACGTTGTTTATTGTACTGTGGTTGTGTAAAATGCCTCTGTTGGAGGCCCCAGGCATCAAGTGGGACATGGTGCAGGTATGGTGGAGGGTGAGGGTAAGGATATGGTGGGAAGTGCATCACTGCTGCATTACAGGGGCCCCCTGGTCCCCTCTCCCACGCACACGTATGTATCCCTTGTGACACCCCCTTCTTCCTGACTCGTTCCCACTACTGCTCCCAATCTCTAAGTTTGTGAATATCTCATCTGATGTGCCTTTGTTGTATCTGTCTCAGGAGTTACCTCTAGTGCTAGTATAATCTTGCCTAGTTTAGGGGTATACCCACTCATGTGAGAAGCGTTGTACATCCTTTTAAGTTTTGTAAATTTCGATTGTTTCCAAATTGGCCTGAAGTTCAGCCATTGTTTTATTAAGTTAGTCCAACACCTTCTTGATGGTTGCTAGTGGCTGGCTAGAACTGAGTCTTTCTTCGATAATATATATTTCTCCCAGTAGCTCATCCGATAGACAAGTCACTGTCTTCATGATTAAAATCAGCCAATCCCTAGTATCATTCCATGAAATCAGTGCCCAATCCTTCTTAAATGAAGGGTCTTACTGGAAAATAAATGGTTCGTTTCTAACTATCAGCCCTTGAGGGTCTGCATTCTCTCTCAAGAAGCCCGCCATTGTCGTACCATCCACAAAGTTTTAATCTGAATTTTCTTCAGATCACTTAGACTCTCCCTGTCCTTGGTATTTGATGTTGGTTTTGAACTGATGGTACTATAAAGAGGGGGCAAATGCTAAGATTATTTCTACATCCTTTACTTTGAATGTGAGTCCCGTAATTTCTGCCATATTGGCAATTCTGAAAATTTGAACCAAGCACTTGTCACAATTTACTATGTAGAGCAGATGAGTTATTCTCTATCCACTGCAGTACTTTCCTATATACTTGAGGGTAAATACCTCAGGTACTTCCCACACGGGGAATAAAACTTCCACAGCTGTGTGCTATGAAGTATCCATAAATAAATCCACACCCCTTAATTTGTTTATGCCTGCTCCAATGAGAACAATCCAGCCCAAACTGCCAGGCCAGGTCCTCCCTGAACCAGAACACAAGCAATTCAAGACCGGTTTCAGCCTTATTAGGGCTCACCAGTCGAGTATAGCCTGGTTCTAGTGGCACAATGGGTATACCCGGCCCACTTAGGGTGTTACACTGAAGTACACAAAAAAGTTATGGCTGGAGTGCTTGAATTATTCGCAGTCACTGGTAATTATGCAGAGCTGCATCCTAGTCCGTCATTATTTTGCACGCAATGCCAACTCAGTATTGAGCTGGCCATATGCATATCAGTCTTGACCCTGCTCCAATGGGAACCGTCCATTCTGAACTGCCAGGCCAGGTCCTCCCTGAACTGGAACACATGCAACCCAAGACCAGTTGAACCCTTATAACCAGTCTTGGCCCTGCTCCAATTTAGGGCACACCGCTATCCTGTAGCTTTTTAAAGTCATAAGCAGATCTCAAGGTTATCAAACCACAGTGCTCATTCCATTACACTGGAAATCCTTAAGAGATGCCAACAAAACAAATTGGGGTTATTCCTTAAAAAATACTAAATCATTATGTTCTTATTTTACAAAGAAAATCATTATGTAAGACTCCTAAAAATCTGTGAATATGTTTCCACCACAGGGTAATTAATTATGGCATTCTTCAGGACCCAAACTATTTAATTCTTATGTCAATTCCAACTATCAGAACATTTAAAGATAATTGTCTGGATCTCCCTCGTTTTATATGGACATATGGAATTAAAGACAGTGCAACGTCTACACGGGTAAACACGAACATGCCAACTTCAGTTGAACTGCCACTGACTTTAAAAAGTCCCTGAATTTGGACAACTACTTCCCCTTAATTTGGACAGCCCTGATTCTGAACTTGTACAGACAATAACCTTGAACTGTGACAGTCCCAACACTGTACTTGGATACCCACCGAGCCTGGATGTAGGCAACTGTAGGGCTTCATTTAATAACATCATGTCTTTGAAACGGATGCCAGGTCTGGGACCTTTCTACATTCCTCGTGTTTTATTGAAATGGACAGTTGCACCATTACATGACAGCACTCAAACATGTATGCAGGGATTGGTGATTAATGTGACTTAGCAAGCACATTCTGCAAAAGCTAGATTTCAGCACCTCCGGAGAGCAGTTCAGAATGTGAAACGCGTGCCAGGGGATTTAAATTGTTCATTAATGCCTGCGATGAAAATATGAAAAGCCAAATTTGAAGAGGAAATATACCACCACACATGGGTGGTACCTTAAATGTCAACACTTGTGAATTATTCGAGAGCTGTCTTGTGTGAATGGAAGCCCCCACTCAAAAAGCACGCCCCTCTCTGAGATTAGAACCACATATGATTGGCCCTTTGGATCACTTTGTTTCTGAGAGCTAAATCTTTAGTCACTGATTCCGCTACGGGCCTTCTTTCGTGTAAGTTCTCATCCCTCATCTCCCCATTGCCATGGCAGCAGTAGGAATGGAACCTGGGCAGCAGACAAGCCAATGCTAAGAATGACACAGATTGTGAGCGTATACAACATTGAAACACACTAGTGTCCTCAGTTTCCTCAGATACAGAGCACAGTGCGTTTTCAATTCATTTCTTTTCTTTGTCTCTGGTTTAGTCTTATTTGTAGATGTTTTTGTTTTGGGATATGAAAATGGCAATAAAGTTATACATAATACATCAAGAAATGTCAATGGGGCAGCAGTGGTGTAGAATAGGTCCCATAGGTCCTAATACAAGCAAGGAAAATAGGTCTGAAGCACCGTGACTGGGTAGTAAAATGCAGCCATTACTAAGGTACTCTGGGCGCCCCACAGGATTCTATCCTGATGCTACCCTTACCACCTATGCCCCTGGTCAGTGTGTGTCCCACAGGTAGCAGTATTTATAGTAGGGTGACCAGGGCCTGGCACTTCAGTTGGACCGCCCCGGGATGCTAGTGAGAAGCACTGCTGCTGCTTTTGTTACAGGGAACTGGCCCCCAGTAACAAAAACGGCCCTCACCACTCAAAAACTGGTCCCCACCCTTCTGGCCTATTGGGAAAACGCCGGTGCCAGCTACGGCCAGTCCGGCCCTGATGGTAACCAATCTGATGGCACCAAGTAAGATATCTGAGGAGGACAAGAATGGTGCTGATCAGCAAGAGCCTGCCAGAGCCCACCCTTTTTCAACTCCCCAACAAGTTTTGAAGACTGCAATGTACAATTACAGCTTCATGCTGCTTCTTGCTATGGAGGGCAAGTATTGCCCACCCTTTTAGGTTAGCCTTCAACTTAACATATTTGCCAGTGTCATGTCCTGACTCCTTAACAGATTTCCCACCTCAGCGCTTCATTCGGGTTCACCCATTCAGGTGCTTTCCATCCATACCCGATATGTCAACAAGTCAACCCTATGGCTTGACCACACATTCTGCAGACACCTGTGTACAAACTGCAAGTTGCGGTGTCAAGTCCCAGAAAGTCTGTCTCAGCCATTCATCTTTCAAAGGTGGATTAATTAAGCACTAGTGACTTAGGTACCCAAAGCACCTATTCCAACTAAGCCTAGAAATAATTCAGGTTGTGGTCTGCGCTATGTAAATGTCCAATATTACTTTTAATTACTTCATCTACATTGTAGGAAATTGGGTTATTAGTTGTGCAGGATGTGAGGTATGTCCAGGTATTAGGTCCATAATTATCTCTTCACAGGCAACCATAGCTGCCAAGGTTTGAGATTGCCAAGTGTGACATTTTCATAATTGCAGTGTAATTATGAGTGACATTCCAACGACTATGAGTGACACTTTTTCGCGAGCAAAATCAAGCAATGAAGACTAGGAAAACATATAAATATCAGCAATTACACCCATTTGAGCAACATGACACTCTAACAAGATGTTAAAACTGCTGGAAAGCACCAGAAACTGAAGCATCTAGTGCCCTTCTAAGCTGATCGTACAACCAAAACGAGGACTCAGATCTGCACCACTCTCATTGACAGTGCGCGCCGTGCCACTAATAACACAAGCATTTGCAATGCAATAGGTCTCGCATTTGCGAGAGTTTAAACTATTTGCATTGTAAATGACAATGCCTTTTATTTATCCGTTTTGATAATTAACACATTAATAAAAGGCATTGTCATTTACAATGCCAATAGCTGAAACTCTTGTAAATGAGAGACCTATTTCATTTAAAAAGCGGCCGCCATTGTCCAGGGCTGCTCGGAAAGTGAAAGCGTGCATGGTGCGCTGAATGTATCAGGAAAGCATGTCCTGCCTGCAGTAGGAGAAACTCATTAAAGAAAATAGTGCGTACAGACTAAATAAGACATACCGTGTAACAACAGAAGTAAAAGGGCCAGTCCCAATGGGAGGTTACAACTGAAGACAAGGTGGTACTAAGGAGGGACTAACAAGCCTATTAATGAATCAGAAGTCAGCATTTACGAAAGACAATGACACAAGACAATGACAAATATGGGAGGAGAGTGGGCAGGGCTTCAAGTACATACTCGAATACAGCATGCCTCGCAGAGTAGCGCATGCACTGCCCAGGCTCGACCTAAAAAGGGAAGGCAACCATGCCATGAGCAGCAGGGCCATTTTAGAGCTCATGGAACATAACATGTTCACTGACTGGATGGCGTGATTGCAGCCCATAGTACAAGGCGTACTGGACCACTGAGCATAATGTGCTTTAAGAGGTACACTTGAGAATGTCACCGAATGTACTTGCTACCTCATATTATGTTTCATACAATTAGAATTAAGGCTATCTTAGAGCTTGCGCACATGAGACCATGAACGTGTTTTATTTTCAAAAGAAATTTGCACAAACAGTTGTGATAAAACAACTGCTGGGATATTTTGAGGTAGAATATTTCAGAATCATGCTTTCTCGAAAACTGGTACAGCATCAAAAAGGAGGTAAGTAGGAATGCCGGTCATCAGAATTAAAACATGCTACAACTTTTATGAAACAATAATGCACTACTGCTGCCTGATTCACTGCACTTAATGGGATTATCCCATTGAGGATGCCACAACAGATCTTAAAACCCATGCTGACATCATCAAACAAAGACACATTCTGGAATGTTGCTGACTGTTCAAGATGCAGGACTGGATATATCGACTGGTCCGAGTTAAATGCCGGAATCCTACACCTTGAGTGAGACCTACTGAAGTCCTCATCTTTGGTTTCTGTGCCGTTAGTTCATGTTTCCAATACCTCAAATACGTTAGCTCACTGTGAAGCCTAAATCACACCTGGAAATCACAGAAAAATCCCAAACTACAATGCTGTAATGGACCTTCGGTTTAATGAGTGATCGCTGGAAGCCAACGGCGCTCTATGCTAGGCTGGGTGAGCTTGTGACCGCTCCTGATGGTTGTGTTTGCAGAGTCTCCGTGCGAGCACAGAGCTAACCAAAATGGCACGAACACTGTTGAGCACCGCAAAGCCAGACTCCTGCTAGACACATCAAAGCCCTATGAATCTACTACGACTTCACTTGTGAGTCTCCCAACAGCATTTCTAGCTTCGTTTTTGCAACCTCTGCTTATGCATGGCACCCCTGGGCTAAACATGCAGGAGGATCGGATACTCTGCGCGGAGACGAATCACTGTGTGACAGTCTCACAGTGACTTACTGCAGCGCTTTGCCTGATATTTGGCAGAGATCTGGCGCAAAATTCGCACAGCAGATCCAAACTCGTCTAAGGTGAATATCTGGGATCTTACATAGCTTACCTACCATTGCTTCACCGCATGGCAGCCATTTTAGCTCTGCCCCTTATAGCTCTAACTCTTTTGATGGACAATACAGCCCTATCATATGAGGCAAGAAACCAGAGCTGCCTCTAAAAAGTATATGCTTAATACCTCCTGAGTTGACGAGAAACACATACCTCCATTTCAATACAGGGCTGAATAGTCATCACAACTTACTTTCATTAAGGTGTCAAATCTAGTGTGCCTGATTACTACTATTTTTGTCACTACTACCCTCTCTTAGACTCGATACTGCCTCTTCACATACTTGCGCCTAGTGCTAAACAACCTACATGATGGTAGACTCCAAAGAAAAAGACTTGCGAAACTGCTTTGCATAATGCAACTATGAAACCTGGACTCTGCATATTATTTCAAGTTGCCATCAATTCATACAAAGTAATCGTGAGTGTCTTCAGGAGGGGAAAATTTCAAGTCAGCATGTGGAAATTAAGTGGATATTGAAGCAATCGATACTTCGGAAATCTACATACTGTGTGCATTCATTACAAAGACTGCATGAAATCCTGGTTCCCATTACATGATCTGAGTAAAACATCTGACCTTGTTTCTATTACATGATCAAAGTAAAACATCTGACATCAGAACTATAAGGAATGCTGCCTGACCTAGAGAAGGAGACGGAGACATGACAGTCACCTAGGAAGTCTGCAGTGCCAGTGCAATCGATCCCAAATAAAACAAGCTGAACAACGGAGGCGACATCGCGGGGCGCACTCCCTGCCTCCGGTGCAGATGGCGGCAAAACCGGAAGTCAGGCAGCCTTCGTTGGGACGTGGGCGGGGCCTGCCAAAGAAACAGGAAGGATTCGCCGGAGAGGACGTCCGGAACCCTGCAGTCTCCATGCTGAAGTCCCGGCCCCATCAGAGGGACAGGGCGAAGAGCGAGGCAGACTGCATGGCACCAGAGGCAAGACGGGGCTCCCGAGTGGTGAGGAGAGCCCCGCGGCGTGCCGAGGAGACAGCCAGGGAACCTGCAGACCGAGGAGAGACGCCGGAGT
The DNA here is from genome assembly GCA_963921515.1 of Calotriton arnoldi. NCBI lineage: Eukaryota > Metazoa > Chordata > Amphibia > Caudata > Salamandridae > Calotriton > Calotriton arnoldi. The sequence goes on from CAWUFW010003522.1 coordinate 1,554,457, forward strand.
CCTGAACCAGCCGGTGAGTGAGGGCTTGGCTGGGTGCATTGCCGGCTGAAGGACACGCCATGAGCGTGCACATCGGCTGTCTGAAAGAGACGCCGTGAGCGTGCACATGGCCTGTCCGGGTGCCGTGAGATGTGCACGCGTATGGTGCAGGAGTTGTGAGAATGCCGCGAGCCGTACGCGTGCACATCTCCTGTCTTGCCATACGCGTGCACATCTCCTGTCCCGCTTCCGACCCAAGTCGGCAACAATAGATCTCGCATAGCGAGCAGCGCTTTGCGCTGCGTCGCTAGGCGAGACCTAAAAAGGACGTTTCTGTAAATTTCAGCAAAGTCAGTTATTGTAGTAGGGTCAGATTATCTGTTGCGAAAACCGGCGCAGTGTGCCTGCCACTTGATCACCTGGGGTACAGAGAATAACATAATGACTGCTGTGGGGGTGCGGGGGGAGATAAGGAGGCGGATGAGGACTGTTTTCAAGATTGGGTGTCCTCAATTGAAAGCGCACATCATCGTTTGTTGGGGTACTGAAGGTATCCGAGGTGCAGACTCCACTACCAAAATTTGGAGCAGGTGTTCTGCTTTAATTTCTTCTGCTACGACAAAACGAAAATAAAAAGCTTTACCTAATTACTTTCCTGACTGCTCGTCGACCGCTATAAATCTGTCCATACAAATGAGAACAGGGACATCCAGATCCCCTCGCTCTTCTGCCTTGGCTCTCGTGCTCCTTTCTCCCTCTCTCGTCCCGCGCTCACCACCGATCTGATCACACTGGCATCTCCCTGTGCCCCCCACTTCCCAATTGCGCACAACCATGCCCAAGGCCAATGACATAATTCGAAAAGGCTGCAAATGCCTTGTGCAAGTAGGCCACATGGACTGTGAATTGCCTCTACCCCGCACAGCACAAAAACCTGAAGCCTCACACCCCTGCCGGCCTCTTTTAATGACTTAGTGGAGCCTCCTATTTACTCCCTCTCTAATCCCGTTTATGGCGCAGCGAATGCCCCGGCACCCCCCTTCAGGGGGGTGAAAGGGGGCACACCCTGGTGAAAAAACCCCACCCCGGCATCCCCTCGGTGCTCCTCCACACACCCACTGCGCCCCCTGCTCTTAATACCATTACCGCATTGTGCTTCTGAAAAGGGGGGAGGGTCTCCCCCGGGACCCCACACATAAGGCAAACACCACGGTCCCATCTCCAACATCCCCCGCTTTTTCTTGACCCCAACAATCAGAGTAAACTGGCCACCCGTTTTTTTTTTTTTTTTTTTAAGAAACTTTAGGCCTCACACCTATTATTTATCAAGTTAAGTGCTTCCGAACTGGTAAAGAGCGCTTAACTATGGCCGCCAGAGATTGTCATATATAATTCATTATAGAGCTTGTCAGAGAATCCGATGCCTCATGTCCTATTGCAAGGATAAATGGAAATAACGCTCTCCTGAAAAGCACCGAGGCCAATCGAGTGATCAGTGGAGAGCCGTCTGCGCTGACAGAACATTTGACGTCACAGTTGGCCTGCTGTGCACAAGTCTTCGGCAGGGGCAGGGCACCCGTGCCGCTTCTGAAGAGGAGGGGCCCGAGTGAATGAAACTCTATGGCCCGGGTGGAGGGGTGCAATCACTCTCCCAATTTAAATTGAAACTTACTTCTAGGCTGGGTTTTCACTACAGCCGAATGTCTTTTAAACCTGGCAGCCGCTCCTGTCCGACATCCTCCCAAACAGAATAAACATTCAGATAAAGTGCGGAATACCAAACAAGTGAGCTAAAATCACATTAAGTGATTCTGGAGATGTTTCTCACTGACTCGTCCCCCGCCCGGCCGCACTTTGCGCCCGCGATCATCACCAAGATGTCGATGCCTCTGGTGCGCGGCGTCACCCGCAAGCAAACCACTGACTGAGCTGCTGCTGCCTTCATACTCCTGGACCCCACGGCGCACAGCCTAGCAGGAGACAGGACGTGATGTCCCCTCGCAGTGCCACGTGATGTCAGTCTGTCTCGGAGCTGCGTAGGCAGCGAGCACGGCACCCGTGAAATCTAATTGAATAAGTATTTGTAGTACTGACAGCGCGGCCTTATCTCTCAGCTGCTGGCAGTCCTACGAAGTATCACAGAGTCCCAGGCCTGCGAGAGCAGCTGGCACAGCCACAGGCGGCGCGCTGCCTGCTGCTACACACAAGTTTGCAGGTTTCAGTGCCAGCAATCATAGCATGCAAATATGCGTGACAATGCATTTCAGTGCGGTGATGCGGAGCACCACACTGAAATGCGTTAGTGTCACGTCTGATGCGTGATACTTGGCAGGACTGGGCAACCAAGCACCCCATTGTAGCGCTTGACTCTCTCAAGGTAGCAATGCAGAGCAGTCCAAGGCTTACTCAGTGGAGGTGGTGTGGGCTAAGAATCGCCATTTGTTGGCACACAATAACAACACTCAATAAATGATTGTCCAGTCTGTGCTTTTTCTTTGAAAAAGGAAAAGTACGTTTATTACACACACTACTCAATACTATGCACTAATTTACAAATATATACATAAGGTAGATGGAAATACCTTTAGTGACATTCTGAAATCACATTTGACCCCTAATGGGTCATGCCCCCTAAAAATCAAACTACCCCCCTCCATACCAGACAACACATCACAATGTAGGGAGATATCACTTTTAAAGGAAGCAGACCTCTTGACTTTATCAGGGGGTCACCACATCAACATAACAGGCAAGCCTTTTGGCTTTGTCAGAGTAACCACATTAAAAGACCATTAACCACATGTTAAATATAACCATCCATTCTATTACTGAATTCCCTAACCATGTTTTACATGTAATCATTACTTTCAATAAGGCATTACAATGTTTAGCCAAAATCACTGTCGGCTGTATATTTTTAACAAACCATTTTTTTATCAACTTAACATGTCTGTGTCTTTCTTGAACCAATTTGAGCCACATAGAATGCAGCCATAGGACCAACGACTAGAGCTCCCTGCAATCCCAGCCTGCAGAACAAACGCTCCAGCCTTGGGAATACTTTAAAAGCCTGGGAAAATCTCCCCAGCCCATGCCTTCTCAGACTTGGGAGACATAGGGTTACTTTGTAAGTTACTTCTCGGGGACTGCTGTGCCTCTTGCAGCCCCACAACATCCGTTGGGGATGCTCCTGCTCTCCTGTGAGCACCACAAAGCGAGAATTGTCAGCATTTCCAAGTCCTGCAGGGCATTATTGGGCGCTCCCTTCAAGGAGTTTGACGTGTTTTATGAGTGGCTTTCACCTCTTTGTTTTTGTGCGTCTGGCCTTCCGCCTCCTTTTTCCTTATTGTTCTTTTTTTACCAATTCCTGGGTGTCCATGCCCACCGGACACCTGGATGCTCCTCATGTTGGGGGCAGCTTGGGAAGCCAACTCCCTGCTACCCCAGCCGGCTCCTCGTCTGGCTGGCCCTGCTGTCTGTTTTCTCCCTGCCCTCTCTGTGCCGGCAGCCACCCGCTCCCCCTAAACATGGGCATGGGGAGTGGGGGCAAGCCCACCATCTCTGGAAGGCCACAACGGCATTCCCACTCCTCTCATTAAATTGAGGGCCCAGTTTGGGGCCTTTCCTTCATGCTCATGGCCTGGGAACATGGTCCTGGGGCCCATTTATGAATGCACCGGACTGTGGGATGGGATCCAGTGGCCTCAAAGAGCTCTGGGAAGGGAACCCCATGCACTCACCCCTCCCTAGACATCAGTAATTAATTAATTGGGCACTGGCCCACCACGGGGGGGGGTACTTTTGAAACTTGCGACGGAGCCCCATGCGCCCCATCAAGCTAGCTGGGCGTCAAAGGTCAAATTCTTTCCCCTTCAATACTTCGGCCCCCTATAGGATGATTCCTAGGCTCATTTTGCTCCTGGTAGCAAGCCTCCTGGCCTCTAAAGTGGCACACTTTGCAGGGAGCTGGTTTCACTCGCTACCTGCACCAGAATTTCTCCTTTGCCTCACCCGTGGTGTTCCTCTGCTCCTGCTGGGGCACAGAAGTCCAGGTCTTCCCTCAGCTGGTCCTCAGGGGCTGTAAGGGGCCAGCCTCACTGGCCCTGGAGAGACCCACTGGCCCTGGGGTCACCTGCAGACAGAGTCCTTAGTCCATAAGGGGCTTGTCCTTCCAGCTGTCCATAGCGTTGCAACTGTCCAATTCCAGGGTCCAACTCCTTGTCTCTCCCTTTTGCAAAAGATTTTAAGTGTGGGTGGTATATTCTACATTCCAGGTACACCTGGCCAATCCTGGACTGCCACATCACCCCTCCAGTCCTGTCCCAACCCTCCTGCACAGCATGCTGGGACAGTGTGGCAGCTAATTACCAGGTGCCTATTTTCCTCCCCACCCCTTCCTCCTCAGGAGCTGAGTAAAGCACTGATATTTGCTCCTTTTGTATGGGGAGGCCTTTTTTCCCTCTGCTGGGGAGCAAAGTAATTTACTTGGCTTAGCAGGGTGACAAAAGGCCTGGAATCTGATCTTGAGCTTAGCCAGAGAAATATGACATTTCTGTATGACCCATAAGGTGAACATGTAGGTTCTTGGGACATGCATATTCAACCTTGGCCTCAATGTTTCACCCCAGTTTGATACCTCATTGGACTGTGTAGGCCTAAGGGAAGTGAAACTGCAATTTAAGGCAGATTTCCCCGTATATGTATCATACAGTGACACAGCAGGTAAACCAGCAAACCCTATTTACCTTACCTATGAGTCCCCCCTAATATTATAAGGCCTATTCCAGGTCAACACCTATCCCTGCAGAGTGCCCCTGCACCAGGCTACCTTTGCGCAATTACCGGGCTGCACACACCGTTAGTCTCTCATGTGTAGCCCACACATGTGTACATATGCTTGTGCACACATGTTCACGTGTAATCAGTCCAGTGCACCTTACCCTAGCTGTGTCGCAGCTGCCTTATCTTAAAAGGTGTACACTGGTGGTAAACATGCGCAGTCCAATTACCATATGATTACCATGAGTGAGACTCGAGGAGTAAGATTCATCCATAGAAAAGGTCCAAAAACTGGGTGATCAAAAAGCGAAAAATGTGGGTGGATTAAATGGTCGAAGTCATTTTGCTGCATGCACAATCACTGCTGTTCTCCGATACCAATCCACACAAGAATAACAATTATACAAAAAGAAAACAAGCAATGGCAAAACTAACAGGTCTCTACATAATGTGCTAACATATGTAGACACGTGTTAGCACATTAAATCCAGACAAATCTAGGAAATGAAAGTTGGTCTATATTGAAAGCAGCTTTGCCTTCAATTTGATCCTTTTTTGTTTCTATGTGAAATAAAGTTCATATGGCAAGTGGTCCTTCACTGTAGTCCTTTTTTTCCTTTCTATGATGTAGGAAGAAAAGAACACATATGATGAATACTCTCTTACCATCTGCATTTAATTTCACATAGAAACAAAAACAGTACTGCATTGAGGCAATGGGGCCTTTAATGTAAAATGCTTTTGTTTCTATGAAATACACAGATGGAATGGCAAAGGAGCTTAAGAAAGAAACAGGAACATAATGAATATTGCTTTGCCATTCACTTAGAAAAGAACCTCCCTCTGCAGTTCTGATGAGAAGTAACCAGGAGCTTTAGTTAGGATGCCAAGGGAGTGAGGGGAGCAACAACAGAGAAGTGTGTGTGGGAGGCATGAACCTGTGAACAAGGTGGTTTGTAATTAAGAGTGAAATCTGATATTTAAAAGGATGATCCCATTAAAGTAAATGAAAGATAGACCATTTTAAAATGGTGACTCAAGTTTGCAAAGAGGGTCAATCTATTGACACCGGGGAAGCTTGTTGTTTTGGAGAATAAATCTATTTTGAAATGTGGTGAGTTGACTGGTATGAGAGCAACACACATAGGAAAGAGAGATGAGTGCGGGCGATGAGGAACCAACACAGGGAAAAGGGAGGAGCTGGAGTGAGCAAAGGGAAGCAGATACACAAGTGGAACGTGGAAGAAGTGGGAAGGAACAAGTAATGAGGGACTGACAGAGGGAGAGGCCAGTAGTTGTAAAATAGTCCCTGTTTCTTTGCAATACCCACGATAAAGGCGGACATCTCCTGTTATCATGGGACCTCTCAGCTGCCTTTGACGCCGTTGACCACTCAACCCTTATCCCCACCCTGAAGACTTGAATGGTAGTCACTGGAAATGTCTTTTACTGGTTTGCTTCCTACCTATCCAGCCAACACCAGTTCGGTCACCTGGGCACCTCCAGGCCCCAGAAGATCTCACTGACCCCCAAATTTCCATTTTATCCCTACTCACCTTCAGCCTCCACACTGAGCCCTTCCGCAACACAATCAAAATTCACCAATACACCAGTGACACACATTAATATTTGAAACTTCCCTCTGATCCAGACAACAAGTGCCTCAACCACTGTCTGCATGTTATCATGAGGCGAGAGAGAGGTACACTCCAGAAAGCTGACCTGGGATATAGTTGACAAAATACCTAACCAATGGCAGAAAAAAAGTTGGTAAAAAAACACAATAGCTGAGGGGCATACCCAAAGATGTGTTGTCAAATCCAAGACCAAAAAAGTAGTGAAGTATGTAAAGTTTGTGGTGTTAGTATCATACTATAAAGAGAGGAACATATCAGCATTGACTGGTTATTTTATTATTATACATCAACACAAACCGAATAATGTAGCTACTTAATTTCATTTATGGCCCTTTTTTCATGTGGTTCTTTAATGGGACTTGAAATTCCCCCTGGGTTATAGTTACCAGCTGGTAAAGTAACATTGGTGGTTGAAAAAACCACACCATTATGAGTTAGAGTCCCAGGCTCCACTAAGAAGTTGGAAATTACACGGGGAATCGAATTTACCACATCTGTTCCCCAGTAATTTCTCATTCTTAGCTACATTACTTAATATCCTGATAGGCCCAGTAAATTGTTTTACTGGCCCCATTGGACTTGACAAAAAAAATCGAAATGGGGCACTGCGGGCTCAATTTAGAGTTTGGTGGAAAGAGCACTCCCTAGCAAATGCAACGAAGTACACAAATTACCACTCCCTCGGTCTGCCCACCTCATTTAGAGATGGGTGGACCTTAAGCTTTCTCTTGATGAAGCCCCCATTGGCTCCATCAATAGAAAACTTCCTCTGATGACCCTACAGATTAGGGGTCATTGGAAGAAGGACATTGCACCGCCCAGCCTATTTAGGAAGACCATGCAATGTCCTTTTTTAGGTCTCGCCTAGGCAGCGCGCATGCGTTGCTCTAGGAGATGACCTTTAGAAATTGGTCAGCTCTTTTGCACACACTCGTGCATGGCGGCATCCACCTTGCGGGAGCGAGCCGTGGCGCGTGCACTAATTGAAAACAGCTGCTCGCTCCTGCAAGGGGGATGTCTCTCAACTCCTCCCCTAGCTCTGGGATCACTGCAAGGCTCAGAGGGCTTGATCGCGTGATGACAGCTCTCGACTCCTCCCCTAGCTCCGGGATCGCTTCAAGGTTCTTAGAGCTGTTTGAAAATAAATGCAAAGAAATTGGCTGTTTTTCATCCGTATTCATGTGTAAAAATCAGCAGGACGGAACCGTTCTTATATTTAAATACATGTAATCCCCAAGAGTTTTTTTTAATTAAAGTGGTTCCTGGCCGATGTTGGTGCTTGATTCGCTGGTTTTAACACGAGACTCTAGTAATAGTTTCCTGCTAATAGCACTCCACTAACACGGGTTTAATCTGTTTTTTTTAGCATGCGCACCGGCGTGCTAGTTACTGTCTAATTGCTTGGAGCCGGTATTTTCCTGTTCCGGGTACTCTGCCGCATTTGTCGCCTGTGATTTCCAAAGCATCGTTGACTACGTCACGCAACTCATTAAAGAAAAATGTGTCTATTTTTATGTACGCCTCTTTAAATAGCCTTGCACAAGAAAATGCTTTTAGTGCTACATTTAAAGACCATAAATTCATGTCCATTTAAAATTGATGGCAAAGCTGATGAATGACTGATTAGCTCTCGGCATATATTTTCTAGTTTCTAAACCTTAGAATGTGGCTTCCTCTCCCACATATAGAGCACGGCAGCAGCAATTTTCCAAGGAATGCGCTGACGCTGTTCTGTGGGTGACATCCTTTCAAAAGGGGACCTCGAAGTTGGAATAGAGAGCCACAGTGTGTGTTTTCTACGGGACTTAAAGAGAAAAAAAGAGAGACCGAGATAGAGAGTTCCGAAGCAGGTGCGGTGCACTGGTTGAGTGCTGGCTGCGGTGTGTATAATAAAAAACGTTTCTGGCCTCTTTCTCGTAGGACTATCGCAGCATCCGCAGAAACAGTCATATAATATAGTGTACGTATGACACTTCTAAACATATAAAGTTATCACTTATGAAAGCGCAATCAATAAATAATGGAACAATCAACTCGTGAATCAGGACCGCGAAAACACCAAAGAGTCTCAGTGTACAGCCATAGTTCACTAATTGTTACTAACATTAACAGGGTCATCCAGCAGAGAAAGCAATTCTCTTTACACAGTCCTGCGTCACTAACAGTCGCCGACAATAGGCGTGTAGAATGTCGCTTCCTATAACGAGGTCTGCTTGGGTTTTGAGATGTATTGTGACATCATTCACTGGATGCCCCTTTAAATCGAATGGGTAGTCTCAACAAGCAGCCCAACTGAGTAAACCAGAAGAATTAGTCAGTATCATAAACTACAATGTATGTGTGGATGCACAATGTGGCGTGGGGTGCTGTGAGGTTACAGGGGTATCATTACACACTCCCCCAAAAAAACCAATGAACATGGCCAGGTATAAAACAACAAGCGTGGTTTTTTTCTCAAGTTATTTATAACTTAAGAACCAGTGACCACACAGGGATCTTTGCAGGTGTCAGTATGGCACCACTGGCAATACTGATGGATCTGTTTATGATAGCACAACTTCTTTACTCCAAATAGCATGTATAATTATTGCTACATGCATATTCAGCATCTAGCTTTTTACCACTTTGCCTTCCTCTTTTCATCTTCTAAAGCTGCAAAGTGTCTTGGCCTGGAAAGGAATGCCCACCCTATTATGCTGATGAAATAACTTTCTCCTTGCTTTTACGTTTTAAAACATGCTCATTTTTCCATCCAGTATTTTTCCCATGAATGTAGCATTTGTAAAAGTTTTGCAAGACTTTCTGTACATGTTTTATTATGTTTTGCCTCAGGATTCTAAACGTCTAAGAGTTTTCTCTGGGATTGTGTCGACATATAACGGGGCTTTTCACTGAGGCTTGGGAGACGGAGGGTAAGTTTGACTCCTAATCCATACTCGAAACTGGCTTTTTCATTACTATACTAACACGTTTAACCTGCCATTTGAGTCAAAAATATTGAACTTTAAGTCTGAAATAGTGGGAAACTCAGAGAAGGTGGCCAGGGAAGACACAACATGGTTCCAGGCCACAACCTGGGGGGCTGAAGCAACAATTATCACACAATTTCCATCAAATGATTAAATACCCCAAAGCTTTGTGCTTGATGAGGATCACCCATCAGGATTTGATTTGTATCAAGATAAAATGTCTTGATTTTTTAAATCACGTTAAAAAATACCTGCAATCACGCTACATATTTTGCATTAAGTGTCTGCAGACAATGTCATTTTATCGGCCATTGCCTATCTCATAGTACATTTGTTTCCTTGCTAGACAACGTGAGCAAACAAGCATTGGCATAGCCAATAGGTCTCGCCTTTGGGACCTTATAAGTGTTTAGCCATGCAACAGTTGATGTTGCACCAAGGATATTGTGCTGCATAACTAAATACTTATAAGGCCCAAAAGGCGAGACCTATTGTCTATGCCAATGCTTGTTTCTGTCTGTCACCGCCAGGAAAAACCTCATAGGGAGGGACAGAAAAAAGCATTAGTTTGTTTCATAAAAACAAAACACAAATAACCCCCACACCTTAGTAGGAAACCCCTAAGGTGTGGGGGGTTCATTAGTGTTTTGTTTGTATGAAACAAGCTTCTGCTTTTGGAGTTTGTTTCTGAACAAAAAAAAATCTTAAAGTTTGGCCAATGACCATCAAAACTGATTGCGGCAAATCACCAAACGTCTTGTACACTGAAAGAAATTGCCATGATGGTGGCTCCTTTCAATGTACAGAGATGACTGCTGGGCAGGCGGCAATCTCTAAATTTGATGGACAGACGTCTATCTCGTTAGTGGAAGTAATATCCTCCACCTCCTGACGGACAGTGCCGTCAGACTGTAAATCAGGCCCTATGTATTTAATTGAGCTATATAGAAGTAAAGAGCACAGCAAGCTAATTGTTGCATTTTTTTTTAAATCAAGAAGTGATCACAAATTGTCAAAAAATAACCTTTGTGCAATACATGTTTAATCTTAAACAGCAATGACATCATAGCTACCGCTGTAAAAGGGAAAAAAGAAGTTGAGGGAGAGGGATATCTAAAAGGAAGTAAGAGTAAGAAAATACACCTTTTAAATGTTATTGACAAAATTTCTGTCTAAGACTATATAAAAAAGCTTTTACATGTTTCAACCTTTAGGCGATTAATTGTTAATTGATTATGGATCTAAAATTATTTTATCGTTTTTTTTCTTATTATTATTACAGCATTCCGAGGTGTTTGTCTACTTGTTGTTGTCCTTATGCGGAAAAAGTCAAAGGGGAGCAAACTTGCTCTCTGTAGGTGTTTGCGACAAAAACAACAATCACTGTCCTGAATGTGCACTGTCACTGATCCTGGCATTGGGTAGCAACAGACCCCCCCCTACATCCCACCTAAGTCTGAGGGTAGAGCCCGGGGTCAGTGACCTCTCAGTAACCCTGGCATGTCTGAGAGACAGCCCAGAGAGTCCAAGTCCAGGGCACAGAAATCCTTACATGCCTGATTTGCAGAGTTTTTTTCTATGTTTTACCATGACTTATTCCCAGCAAAGGTGGAACATTATTTTTGAAATTCTGGGAGTCAGCCACACTTACTAGCAGAGAATGGTTCTGTGCAGTGCTTTAAATGGGAAAAAATAAGTGCAGGTACTCATTAAATGAGCATGAGGTGTCGTGAGGGGGCGGGGCTAGGGGCGGGGCTAATGGCAAGACATGATGATACTTAACTTCTATATTAGTTGCAGCACATACCAAAACACATGAGAAATGTGTTTATATAAAAAAGCAGGTTAACTCATTACACAAAATGAAAGAGAAATGCGATAATATGTTAACATTTCCTTTTTTTGCAATAGTTGCACCTTCTTAATGTCATACTGTTAATTGCTGTTTGGCACAATACTATATATTTTTGAGCATGCGAGTAGGAAGAAACTGAAAATACCCCCACATCGAACCAAAGCTCTTATGGCACCAAGCAAATGAAGCAACTCATCATGACCCTCCCCAGAAGATATCTCTTGTCTTTTCCATTGATCTATCCATTCATCCTTTCATCCTACCATTTACCTGCTGATGTCCACCATTTAACCTTTACATTCTATCGTCTTTTCAGTCTTTCATCAATCATTCAGTTTTTCACCATTCCATCTATCCACCCTTCATATCCAAACCTATCCATCTCCAAACCTATCCATTCATCCTTTCACTCATCCATCTCTTTAGCCACCCTTTCCCTCATCCATCAATCCTTTCGCTCATCCATCTATCAACCCTTTCACTCCTTTATTCCATCCACCCTTTCACTCAATCCCTCCTTTCACTCATCCATCATCCACCCTTTCATCCATCCTCCCTACCTTTCATTCATCCATCCAATCTTTCACTTATCCACCCATCATCCGCCCTTTTATCCAATCATCCACCCTCTTTCACCCATGCATGCTTTCACTCATCCATCCATCTATTCATCCATCCATCCATCTATACATCCACCCTTGCTCACTCATCCATCCACTCACTCACTCACCCACCAACCCTCCCTTTTACGTTATTTATGAATCTTTGTCGCCGAGCAGACATGTACAAAGTGCCACCCATTTTCTTTAAAATACCTCCTGAGAGTGTCTTGATTCTCCTTCTCTCACTTTTTTCTTGCAAAAACCAGGCATACAAACAAACATAGCAGACACACAAAAGAGTCAGGTATGATAAAAGCCATCTTCACCTACCGTGGATTTTTGAATTGCCACCAGGGCCGGATTGACCGTAGCCTGATTGCCACTGCCAGGGAACTGACATGATGACTGTGCTTGCACGAAAGCACAGGATAGTGTGAATGTGATTGACAGCACAGGGCCTGAATGGACCCTGCTCTGTCAAGCACAGCGTGATGGAGAGCACCGGACATTATTCAAATGAGCCCTGCTGAATAGCTCATCTGGGGCTCAGATCGGAGCTACAGAAGCGGCGCCTTGGCTGCCAGAGACACGTTCCACTCCTGCTCACCAGCAGAGCCAATGCGCCTAGCTTTTCATGAGTACCGGTACTCTCCACGGCAGTAGAGAAGTGCCGGTACTCAGAGTGATAAATCTAAGAAGTGCCGGTACTCAGTACCGGTGAGTACCGGCCCATTTAAAGCACTGGTTCTGTGGCTCGAGACCTATAGTTACCCCCGTAGTCTTCTCTGCTGTGCCGCAAAACGCAAACTCCCGGTCAATGACCCCCTTATCTCCACGGCTGGGTACCACCCGCCTCCGAAGAGTAACCCTGGGTCAGGAGAGGCCCTGCTGATAACCAGAGGATGAACAGACTGTTTCAGGCTGAGGCTGCAGGCAGCAGAGAAGGGCCCAGACACAGCATACTGTAGAGTCACCAAAGTACAAGCCATGTGCTACGACAAAATACTTCCTTTCCAATCTATTGAGATGTTCTGAGTTTAAATTACTCGAGCAATGATTTTTTTTCTGTAATACTAATCCACACAAGCTTCTATTAGAGGAATAGCTCAGAGGGGGCAGGCATTGGCAATATTTTTTTTTTTTAACTTGAAAGATATTCATAATATTGAGTAGTAGATAGAAGAGATAACACACCCTTAGCAGACGAATATTTTCTGCTTGGCATTGCTGCTGCATAGGTTGTACAGTGTGTGTGTTCGTGTGTGTGCGTGTGCGCGTGTGTGTGTCCATGCGTGTATGCACGTGTGTGTGTGTGAAAGATTACACTTGTTGGCACCAGCTAGCCTGTAAATGTTTGTGTTAGAGAGGTTGGACTGCTGGTGCCTATACTGTCCCTGTGCTGCTGGTTAGTCAAGTGTGGTGGGTGGCTTTAAATTATACAGAAGCAAAAACACTGGCCGTATAAAGGGAGCTGGATAAAGGGAAAGCAGGGTCCACTGAGGGTTGCTGAGTTCAGGGGAGGGGGAGAGCAGTGTCCAACAGATGGTAGGAGGGAGGGAGCTCAAGGACCCGGGCGGTGCATAGTGCCTGGAGGAGCACAGAGGGCATGTGGAAAAACCTAGGTACAGGGGATCCATTGGGTAAGGTGAAGTATAATGTGCAACAGGGAAGTCCTGGTAGTTATGGGAGAGAGCATGGCGAAAGGAGGAGCAGAGGACTCAAAGAGAAGTTGCAGTTTGCCAGGGAGAGTACATGGTGCCAGGGGAAGCTTAGAGTGAGGTGTAGTGAGTGCAAACTGGGAGTGCAAAGGTACTTGTGGTTGTTCCGATGACAGAGGCTTAGCAATACAGGCGCATTTTAAGGCACAATACTCCAATACCATTGGTCAGAACTGGATTTACTTTGCAGATCTATTTGCATTGTCGTTGGGGTGGGTATTTCTGTAACTACTGAAATTACTGAAGACCCGTGCAATCTAAAGCACAAAGGGACAGTGGCATTAGTCAGAACTAACATGACCCAAAGATGGCTTTAAAAGGGGAGTTTTAGGAACTCTTCAAAACTTTTTGGAAAATTCTGTGGTCAATTGGATATTTTGAAATACACTGGGTCAGCAACACTGGCCAGAAATGATTTAGATCAACTTTCAATTTAGATGATAGTTGGGGATTTTCCACCCAGAAAACCTTATGTGTGGGCCTGGTACAGCAGAGCACAGGCAACATCAAAGCAAGCCTTCCTAAACACAGAAGAGGTTCAGCATCCTCAGCTGTAGTGTGAGCATTCCTTACACAAAGGCCATGGTCAACAGAGGCAGCTTTCCTCCCACCCACACGAACAACAAGCAGGCACCACACAGCTGTAGAAGTGGAAGCTTCACTCAGACATGTACAACAGCAGTGCAAGCTTCCCTCACGTACAGGGAAGATACTTCACATGAGCAGGAGTGGTAGAAGCCATCATCAACGCAAGCCTTGTTCTTAAGCACAGAACAGCTATAGCCTTCAACAATGTATCCTTCCGAATCCACCAACCACATGGATAGTGGAGATGAAACACAAGGGTCCTGTATGGTTGGCGTGAAGGACTTAGTGGAAACTATGAAACAGTTAGAGTTCAAATACTATAATAGCATAGATGATGAATTTGAGCTTTGTTGTGTGGTTGGTCCCGAACTCATGGAAGTGGTCAATAGTTAATCACTGGCCTTATCTAGAGTTTGGCAGTCGGTTTAATGTCCATCAGAGTGATGTAGTACTTTACTCCGTCACTCTGACAGACATTCTGTCCACCAAATTTAGAGATGTCTGTCGACCCCACGGATATCTCTATAAATTGGCATGAACCGCTGTCATGGCAGTTCCTGTCAATATTGGAAACATTTGATGGGTGGCTACGTCAAACATGACAGCAGGCTGTCAAACTTTTCCAAAGTTGTACATTTTTCAGAAGCAAACTCCCAAAGCAGGAGTTTGTTTTTGAAAAATTTAAAAGTAATGGCCCCTACACAATGGAAGTTTTCTCTCATGGTGTGTGGATCATTTTTTTTATTTTGTCTGCCCCTCAGCACCAGATTTTACCTGGTGGTGATGGACAGCAAAAAATAAAGACATCTGATCACCCACTCGAAATTGGGTGCACAGTCGGATGGTGTGCCTCAGATGTCCCGTACTCTGTTGGGCCATCAGAGGAGTACGATCACGACTGAGCCAAAGTAGGCTCCATTGTTATCATACTGATGGTCCACCCAGCCCTAAATCAGGCGGGCGGATGAAGCGTTTGGCGAAGAGGGTACTCCATCTACGTTGCGATGGAGTACCCTCTCTGCCAAACTCTAAATCAGACCCCAAGTTTCTCCTGTACACACGAGGGTCATCTTCAGATATCTGTGTTATTGCCATTAACCTGGAGGTGGCCTTTAGGCAATTCTGGTTCTTCCCATAAACATGGAGGAGGCCTGTAGGTAATGTGGTTGCACCGCTGCACCTGGAGGTGGTCTGTAGGTAAACTAGACGCTGCTCTGAGAACCAGCCTAAGTCCTACATCGGAACCAGCCTCAGTCGTACAAAATACCTCGACGTGGCTGTATTGCACTGAACCCAGCTATGAGTAATTTGACTGCCACCAGCCATCTGGTCATCCCTTAGGGGCCGATTCCGATCTCGGCCGGTAGTGCTCCGAATCGGATTCGGATTCACCGGATCCGATTCGGAGCCCTGTTTCCCGACCGAATCGTACGCGGGTCCGGCCGAGCGAGTACGATGCAAGCACCCGCGAAATCGCCGACCGACTCGAACGCGGCTTCAACACGCTCCGACCGACTCGCATGGACACGACTCGCACCGCGCTATGGAGACGTATCCCGGCCGGGTAAGTACGATGCGCGCCGCGAGCAGTCCGACCGACTCGCGCCGTCCGGCTCGAAAAAGCTGTTGGAGCCGGACTTTGGGGGTCCGCGTCGGACCCCCCTGTACGCGTATGCGCGCGAGTCGCACACAGGGGGGGACCCATGGGTCCCCCCTACCTGTGCATGTACGCCGCGATGCGCTTGGACGCGTACACGCTGTAGGGGGCGCCCTTGTCCGCCTCGCACCCATTGAGTCAATGGGAGCCCGCGTACGCGTTGTATGACCGGCTCCCATTGACTTCAATGGGAGTCCGACCAACTCGAGTCCGATAGCATGCGAATGCATCGTACTCGTCCGGTCGGACTGCTAGGGTCCGATTCGGTCGGAATTCTCTCCGGGTCCGGCTCGGTCGGAGAGATTTCCGGCCGGAATCGGAATCGGCCCCTATGTGTCCTGGATGCAGTTACTCTTGGGTCAACATTCACATTAGAATGTGAACAGCAGTTACCAAAGAGAAATGATGTTCCGGGTGTGTATACCTC
Source organism: Calotriton arnoldi (assembly GCA_963921515.1). Classification (NCBI taxonomy): domain Eukaryota; kingdom Metazoa; phylum Chordata; class Amphibia; order Caudata; family Salamandridae; genus Calotriton; species Calotriton arnoldi. The sequence goes on from CAWUFW010003522.1 coordinate 1,570,668, forward strand.
AAGGTACCATGGGGCTTATTTACAAGCACCTTACGCCGCTGGTGCGTCACTTTTAATATGGGAAAAAGTGACATACTGGCGGCGCAAGGGGCTTGTAAATAAGTCCCCATGTGTCTGCAATTAAAAAGCATTGTACTGTGCTCTTTTACCATTGTCTACGAAGTGAAATAATAGTATGTTGTATGAACTCACAAATGTTGATGTGGTTGCGAATAAACAGTATATACATTAAATACTGTTCCTAAAACACAATGAATCCTTCCAATAGACAAACAGAATCAGTACTGTCTTAGCAGCAGCAGAGCAATCTTTCATCACAAAGAAAAGAGTAGCAATATATGTAAGGGCAGTGTGTGCTTCCATAAATACTGAGGGAGAGATGTGACCTAGAGGATCGAACTGCCGTCTTCGGAACATGGAGACCTAGGTTTGAATCACAACCTTGGCGCTAGATTCAATATTGTGTGATTTTGAGCAAATAATTTAATCTCTCGTCCAAAATGTATTTGTTTAATCTCTGCTTAATGTGCATGATCTCGTAGATTGTGCCCTGACCCCTCATCTAATGTACAGTGCTCCGTTGCTTCATAGCTAAGTTTGCACTATATAAATACCAATAAATACATATAGAATTTGCAGCAGCAATATGAACCTCTCAGACACATATAGCAAATGTGGTAGAGGCACTAGCAAGCTCCTTAAATATAGAAAACAAGTGCAAAAGAGGTCATACAGATAAAATATAAGTAAGATGTATCTGGTCTCTACCACTGTCCCCCAACATACATACACGCAATTTTTCGCACTCTGAGCCTTGTGATGCTTCATATTGCAAAGAAAAGCATATTCGCTAAGGCTAAAGCAGGCTACATTGACCCCTACTACCGACTCGCAAAATAGGGTTTACGAGTCACTATTAGGAAGGGGCGTGCCAAAGGCGTCCCTTACTAATAGCGAGTTGCACTGGTATGTATGATTGTTTTGCCACCGCACAGTTACCACCTACTTCAAGTAGGTGGTAAACCAGTCAACAACTGGTGAATACATGTGAAAATATTTTTTAAGAGCAGGCAGTGGTCCCACGGACCACTGCCTGCCCTTAAAAAATGAAAAGAAAAATGTTCTTTTTTTTCTTTTAAATGCATCCCGTTTTCCTTTAAGGAAACAGGCTGCATTTGGAGAAAAAAAAAACTTTATTTAAAAAGCAAACACAGACATGGTAGTCTGCTGTCCCAAGCAGGCCACCATCCCTGCTTTCTTGCCCATTCCCAATGGGTCACAAATTACGACCTGCCTCATGAATATTGCTGAGGCAGGTCATTTGCGACCTCATTGGGAATCGCGAAATGTGTCTAAGACACATTAGTACATTCCGTTTTGCGAGTCACAAATAGCGAGTTGCAAAAAATCACAATTTGCGACTCACTAAATGCAATAGTCATACATCTGGCCCCTGGTACTATAGCGAAACAAATGAAATCTCTCTTGCATTATTTCACATAAAATCACTATTTAAAATTAAATCAATCTAAGTTCACTGCCAGTCGGTGATTAATTTTAATCCTTTTAAGGGCATAACATTTTTTGCTATTGTGATAGTTTTAAATTAGCACTGTGTTTGTTTTTGTCCTCTTATTGGTGTCCTTGTTCAGTGCCTCTTCTGTTAGCTTCACCCTTTCAGCATAAGCAGCAAAGATGGTCCTAAATACATAATACATTATCATGGAACAGAGCTCCAAATGTTCATACTGCCATCAAGAAATCTGCATCTCACAGCCATCCTCCAGGCGAACCTAGAAATTGGAACTATAATGTATGACAACAAGATAGCTCAGTAGCATAAATACACTTTGCAGAAACGTGTGCAACCTGCAAGTGGTAGTGTCAAATCCCAGCAAGCTTTTCCCAGTCATTAATACCTCGCAACTGGATAACATGAACACTTGTGAATAGGGCAAAAATTGAACAAAAAAAGCCTTCCCTAGAGATAATTATTATTATTTAAAATTTGTAGGGCGTGCAGCTACCCCGAAGGGTTTCCCGGCGCCAGGCAGGGTAGGCCAGAAAAAAGAGGTTATGAAGAAAACTAATTTAAGAACAGCCAGGTTTTCAGACCCTTGCGCAAGGCGAGCAGAGAGGTGTCAGCTCACAAGGAGGCTGGTAAGGAATTCTATAAGGTCGGTCCCAGATAGGGCAATGACCGGTCTCTCATACAGGCCTGTCTAATTTTAGGAACAACGAAGCAAATTTGCTGGGTAGAGCACAAGAGGCGAGGCGAAATGTGACGCTGCATCAAATACTGCAGATATTTTGGGAACAAACCTGTTTTAATTCTAAACATGTAACACAGCACCTTAACTTTCACCCGATTCGACACCGTGGACCAGTGTAAATCTTGTAGACACCATGACACAGAAGAAAACTTAATTCAGTTTGTGGTTTGCACTATATAACTGATATATATCAAATAGTATTAATTCAACTACACAAACATTTTTGAACTATAATACGATCCACCCAAAGATGATGATAATGAAACAGAATTAGTGAAGAATATAAATTATGTAAAATTAATATTATACCGCCAAAATAGAAAAATAAATCATGACCGGCTATTTTAATATTATTAATCAAGAGTAACCCAAATAATGTAGCGTCTTATTTTTTATGCGTTTAACTGAGTCACGTTCGTGAAAAGAGCAAAGGAATCAATTGGCCATTTTTAATCAAGGGGCAATCACAACATTGGAAACCATGGCTTCTCTTTCTATACACACTGAGCAAAAAAGAATGATAACTTCATAGCCATTTCTATATGTTGTTCTATGAAATGAAAAACACATAGAAGATGAAACATCTAAAAGAGTAACAACAAAAAAAAGTCAGTTTTTGGAATCTATTGACGACATTTCAGTATAAGACTATCAAAAAAGCTTCTACAGTTTGTATAACAGGTAATTAAATATAGACTTCAAAATCTAAAATTGTTTTATTCGTAATTACTTCAACATTCCCATGCCCATTCCCAATTGTTTGTCTAGCTGTTGTCATCCTTATGCTGAAAGATCAAACAGAAAAATACATGTTGATGCATGTGTTTGTAACAAAGATGACCCTCCCTGCCCAGGAATTTGTTCTCGCTCTGATACTGACTTTGGGCAGCCAGTCACACTGACTTTAAGTTTTAGAAAGACTTTATTGATCATAGTTATATGAAATATACGATATTAAACATTCTATAATGAACAACAAAAATATGCTTTAACATAGAAGATAGTATGAAATACATTTTATCTAGAATAGGTCATGTAGACCTATGAATGATTCAAAATAGTAACAAAAGGATTGTATACAAAATCCATGTATGATCAATAAGGGGTTTAGAAAGAGAAAGTAAATAGGAAAGAAGAGAGAAGAAAAAGAAAGAGAAAAAGGACTGAATAGTGTGGAATTAATTAAAAATTAGAAATTTTGATAAGCAAATGAGAAATGAAGCATATGTAATAAACAGGGAGCATTCTATAGTAAACAACAATCATTGAGAATCATGTTATAAAGTATATGTATGTATATGTGTGTGTGTACATATATATATATATATGTATAGTTTATATATAAATGTGATAATGGCAAGTAATCACAGAATTAATAAAGATTTTCAAGGGGGTTTAGGTACCTCTTTAATCAAAGGTTGATGTAAAGCATTCGAAATAGCAGTAGTATTTCAATGAATTGTAGCAGGAGACCATAGAGCTTCCCTTTTCATTGCAAGTGAGAGAGGTGCAATATAATCTCTATCAAGTCTATGGTTATAATATATTCCATAGCACCAAGATTGAAATGAAATGTTTTTTTAAGTTCTTCCAGTTTTTGGAAATTTGTTGTAATGCAATTAATAACATAAGGTTAATTATTTAATGTTTAACATACAATCACTCCATTCTTCTGATAAGCTGCCTAGAAACAGATTGGCATAGGACAAAGGAACATTTGCTTGAGATACAGAATTGATCTGTTCCCAAACCTTAATTCAAAACTGATGAGTATAATGACAACTAAATATTAAGTGTTTGTAGTATGCATTACAGTCATCACATAACCAGCAAGTGGTAGGTATGTTGAGAGTTATTTTAGACAAAATTTGAGGAGTTATATGAAGTCTATTATATACAAAAAAACAAGGATTTTTGCTGCTTGTCAAGATTTTTTAATCTTGAGCCAAATTTTATTTCACAGATTAACAGAAAAGTTAACATTGAGATCTTCTTCCCACTCCAGTTCCACCTGTGAGTTTTGCCTCTCAGTATCAGAAGATCTAATAATTTTGTATAGT